>OX424551.1:11134867-12334867 GCA_949152445.1 Cerastis rubricosa
AGGCACTTTTGAAAGTCAAAAAAACAAAAATAAACGCAAAACTACAGTCCTGGTCACAAGGCATAATAACTTGTGAAAGTACTGTAGTTGCCTATCTTCTTCATGGGGTTTTCGGTTTCCGCACTTAGTCCCTTAAGTGGACCATTGTGCGTGAGCCATAGTGGCCGTAACTCCAACCAGCCCACCTCCCTCCAGAAGCAGATCACACTTCCCGGTCTTCTCGGGGCATCCGCAAGGGATCTTGGTGTTCCCAGGGTCGCCTCGCGAATCTTGGTGACACTGGTGCACTCAAGCAGCACATGCACCACCGTTTCCTCCGCATCCATGCATGCCCTGCATAGGGGACTGCCAGTTATTCCTAGAGTGTAGAAGTGTTTATTCAGTGAACAGTGTCCAGTGATGGTCTCCGCCACCAGACGCAGGCCATCCCTGTCCAGACGCAGACAGAAGGCACCTGGTCAACTTTGCGTCAAGGGACGACATAGCTTCCTTGGACTGCCTACACCCTGGTGTCGAGGTCCACCATTTTTCCGCTTGTCGAGTGATATCTTTTAACCAGTTACTTAGCTGCCTAAAAGGAATGGGCATAATGGGTTCGGGTCCGTAGGGTTTTGTGCTGGATCCTCTTCTAGCAAGTTCATCCGCCGCATCGTTCCCCAGGGATCCACTGTGTCCTCTGATCCATTGTAGTGTTACCATGTTGTGGTTTAGTACCGTTATTCCTTCTAGAGCATTATGGCATTTTAGTATTAGTCTCGACGTGATCTGATTACTGTTTAGGGATTGGAGAACTGAGGCACTGTCGGAAAGTATTCGAATATTGGTTTTCGGAACCTGTCTGGCCGCTATAGCGTGTGCCGCTTGGATAATATCTACCCACTCAGCTTGGTAAACAGAGTTGAGCCTTCCAAGTAGTTTGGATATTTTTATATTTAAGTCGTCGGAGAACACCCCGAAACCTGTCCCGTCATCGGTTTTTGATCCATCAGTGTAGATTCTTAGCGCTTTTGTACCTGAGTAGTCACACGACTCTGCTGTGAGTACGCTGTTGTAGTGTTTTTGGAGGCAGTGGTTCTTCAGGGTTCTGTTGATGGGTGATGCCATCATAGGCTGTTCTTTAATGGCATCTACTCTGATGCGTGTGTTTGATTCTGGAATCATTGCTTAAGGCGCCGGATGCTTCGAGTCTGAAAGTCGCTTTGGCTGCCTCCGCTGGCTGGCTCTTACAACGAGGTGTAGAGGTGGTAGCCCCAGCATCACCTGTACGGCGGCAGTGGGGGAAGTTCTTATGCTACCGGTGATTGCTATGCAGGCAAATCTTTGTAGTTTCTCGAGATCTTTTTCTGACGTACTTAGATTGGTCCTGGGTCACCAAACTAAAGAGCCGTATGTGATGATTGGTCAGATAACTGTGGTGTATAGCCAGTAGGTGATTTTAGGACTTATGCCTTAATTTCTCCCGAGTAGTCTTTTACATTGCCATAGGGGTATACTGGCTTATGTGGTGATGTAATCAGTGTGTTTCGCCCAGTTCAGCTGTTTGTCTAAGAAGATACCCAGGTATTTATATTGGTTCACTGCTAGTTTGTATTCCTTGCACCAGTCTTCTGCTATCTTCAAGTCTTGGTGCATATGGTTGCATAGTGTGTTCCATTTATTATTATGGTGTTCCATTTATATATTCGGGGGGTTTTGTTGCTCGCGTCCGTAGGATTTACCACCTTCTCCTAGGCCCACCCTACACGTGCCCCCCGGGTGGTGCTAAATGAGCAACAACGCCGAGCAACAGGCGGCGGATAATAACCTGTCGATGGCTACCACCAGCCAAGAGGCACTAAATACCCTCCAAACAAAGTGGCTGTGGTACCTTGGGAAAGTACCATTAGACTTTTTCCCAACCCCCCTTTTATGAAATGTTGAAGAATATGGAATGCGATTTGTCGTGCGATCCGGCTAACCCCCGGCGCTCACCGGTACCCGGGCCGGTGATAATAATAAACCTAAAATACAGGGAACTTCACTGGTTACTCGGCCGGAACTCCAAGTTATCTCTAGACAACAAGCTCTTAATCTACAAGACCATGCTCAAACCTATATGGGCATATGGGATCGAACTATGGGGTTCAGCATGTGACTCCAGCATAAGCATAATACAGAGGGCTCAAAATTACATCCTGAAGCAAATTTCCAACTCACCATGGTTCTTAAGAATATCGGAAGTTCATGAACATTTAAATATCAAGACAGTAAAGGAAGAGATAAGATCGTCCTGTTCAAAATACAAAGCACGACTTGCAATCCATCCGAACCAACTAGCAATGCAGTTAACTATTCCCGAATCAATACGCAGACTGAAAAGGCGGCATATTTTGGAAATTGACAGCTGCACTTAATTCACAATGGAGATTTTCCCAAAGGGGATTTTGCTCTGAAAGCCACAAAATTATTTCATCTCATCTGCTCATAGTCTACCGACTGATTGCAAGATTATAATTTAATAAAAAAAAATAAAAAAAATTTATTATTATGGTCAGGTCATCAGCATAGCCCACCATGTAGTAGCCTCTGCTATTGAGACGTTTGATGAGGCTGTCTACTACAAGGTTCCATAGTAGCGGTGAGAGGACACCACCTTGGGGGCAGCCCTTTGCTACCATGGCTCTAGTGGTGTTGTTTACCATAACCTGTACTGCCCTCAGTCAAAGCATATTTGTGATCCATCCACGCAGGGTCGAGTCCACACCGTGTTCCTTGGGGGTTGCATTGTTGCTATGGAAGATGGTTTTGTCAAAAGCGCCTTCTATATCAATGAAGACAGCTAGTGAAGAGCATTTAAATGTGATCCACTGCACATTCGATCGTGGAGATCACGAGACGGAGAAAAGATTAGACAGATGATAGCTGTAGTCTATAGTTTTGTTCAGGAACACTTTCTAAACACCTCTTACAAAGAATGCATGTACATTGATCACCACTCTTGCTCAAGGCATATTGGTGGGCTTTTAACATTAATTTAAGCGTATTATGTTCAGTTATGTTCATTTCTTTCACAAATTTTATTGATTTCCCTTTTCCCCAATAAATCTAACATAATTTAACACAATTTTCAACAAATATATGAATATTATTAAATTATCAACAATTATTAAATTAAAGTATCAACTTACTGGAATATCAGTCAGCCTCTCATAAAGTTCATGCAAGTTCTTGTTGACCACCACATACATGTGTATGTTCTCCGCTAAACATATCCTACACATTGGCAGTTTTTCCATCTTGTCTAGGTATCACTGTAGATAATTACTTCAACTTAGAAATTCTGCTGCTACCCAGCGACGCTTGTAATTAATTATTGGGACTTCTTTTCGAATATACGAAAGTGTCGCGAGTAAGCTTTAATTTACAGCTTATGAGTTAATGACGACCCTCCGACTTATTATCTTGAGTAGTTCATTTGTGGACCACGGTAAGACGGCAGCGGCCAGAGAGTGCTAGACTTATTATATCACTCGTAGGACAGCCAATAATTAGTAGGAATTCGTTTATAAGTACCTAAACACTATCTACTGTACAAAACCGGTATTGAATTGAAACAAAATAACTAATTGCAGTCTTGCACTTATGTTGACACTGACAGATTGGCATTGACATTTCAAGGTTTTCAAAGCAGGCACAGAGTTTGGGTGCGTTCCGAGTCAAGTCGAGTTTATCTATCTATACTTATAATAAATCTGTTGAAAAATCGTTTTTGTACATCGAAAATATTTCCAAAAAAAATTGCCAGGGTGTTAAAGGACAACCAACAGACCCCATTTCCAGCATTTTTCAAATTTTTGTCTGTTTGTCTGTTTATCTGTTTGTCTGTTTATTTGTTCGGGCATCACGTAAAATGTACGAAAGCAATGTAGACAACTTTTATACACAACAATTGTGCGTAACTTGAAGTAACATTTAGTTTTTGTTTCATTGCAATCTGTGCTCTCTATCAAAAGATATATGAATTTAAAGTGTTCGAGAAGAACTTTTCATCATTACGTAAGGTAAGCTACATTCAACGACATCTATTGGACTAAAATGGTACCAATGAATAAAATGTGCTCACAAGATTACTTTTAAATCAACTGACCGGGGTTTTCAAAAAGTTATGATAGGAAAAGGTACTCTTAATGGCGCTGCTTTGAAGATCTATGTAGCAGAGTGTTTGTTCGATTGATTTCCATACATTATATTTTGGCAGTTTAACACCATGCTCAATAGATGGCGTTGTGCATTTGGTGCCGTTTTCTGAATCGCGAGTGAAAGAATGACTATCGGCCGAGTTACATTGTCGTTTTTATCAACAAAAATAGTACCTCACATAGGTTACCACATTCACTCTAGATCTAGATAATAATCCCAATCGATGTATCTAACAGTAACATCCCATTTTATGATTTTAATTATTAATAATCTGCTGTTAATTGCGGTATTACTGCCGCAAATCATAGAGTTCCTTCCTGGATTTATTTTGGAATTTTATTTTATTACATGCACAACACAAATAAAATATTGCGAATGGGTTGCCTGATTAAACTAAGCTTCGATCAATAAAAGAAACTAAGTCAATGCTAACTTTTTGTTAAAACCTTATGTTTTTTCCCAAACCAAACGGAAATCATTGAATGAAAGTACAAAACGTATGGGCCAAGAACTGGTTGTGTCTATATTTTTGTCCCTACTAAAGGGCTGTAAAAAGTTTACATGTCATATAGTGTTGATACTATATGACATGTAAACTATGTGTTTTCTTATTAAAATATGCATTTAAAAAACAGATAGGTAATTTTATTACAAACACGATTTTAAACTTATGGTCAAATTAAACTAGGTTAAAAAAACCGGCCAAGTTACTCGCACATAGGGTTCCATAGCCCCAAACAATATACTAACAATATTTTGAACTGTCATTCATTAGTTAGTAAACTTTCACTCAACCGCAAAACAAAATTTGTTTTTCATAGTATGTTAATGAAAAACAAAGTTACTGCTGCAGTTTGATGAAAAAGTCCCAAATCTCAAAAACTAAAAATCATATCTTATTGAAACCAATTTTCGTTGATAGTTTTTTTTTACGTTCTACGAACTTAAATATTTTCAGAATTTTCCCTCTCTTACTTTAGAAATTAGAGGGGGGGGGGACAAACATTTTACCACTTTGGAAGTGGCTCTAGCGCAAACTATTCAGTTTAGACAAAAATGATATTAGAAACCTCAATATCATTTTCGAAGACCTATCCATAGATACCCCACACGTACGGGTTTGATGAAAACAAAATTTTTGGTTTTCAGTTCCAAGTATGGGGAACCCCCAAAATTTATTGTTTTTTTTTTTAATTTTGTGTAAAAATCTTAATGCGGTTCACAGAATACATCTACTTAGCAAGTTTCAACAGTATAGTTCTTATAGTTTCGGAAAAAAGTGGCTGTGACATACGGACGGACGGACGGCCAGACAGACAGACATGACGAATCTATAAGGGTTCCGTTATTTGCCATTCGGCTACGGAACCCTAAAAAGAAAGTACATTTTTTTTTGGCATGACTCTTTAACAACGTGTCATGACGTTTAATTGTGACTGCAGTTCCAATGCAGGTGCATTGGAACTTCGGAGCAAAACATTGATAACAGTCAACATAATTTTATTAAGCTGAATAGATGAAGGGCTTGCTTCGACAGTATTTGTTACATACAGATCTGCGTGATGCCTGTGTCAACGCTTCAACTTATTTTCGTCCGTCCACCAGAGTCCTTGGAAAAGTATCCGCTTTGCCAATCATGGTCTATCATCGGAAATACAAGATCTAACATTATTGCTCTGTTCTTCTTCTTCTTTCTCATCGATGGTACGTCATATCAAATCAGATTATTAACACCCAGGTGGATACGTTATTTGCGGTTTCAGTACCACTTTTGACAGAAGGTCCTCTAAAACGCAGGGGCACTTTGGACACGAGTCAGCCATGGTCTGGTCGGGAGCCCCGTATTCACATTGAGCTGCTATAACACGTACAACCATAGAAGTACATGTCTATTAAGTATCACTATGATTAGAATATTACGGATTTACGACTAAACTCTTTTGAAAACTTGAGTAACATTAATAAGGTGAGTGAGGTGAGTGCGACCAAAATGGATAGATTTCATAAGTGCGCAATGAATGCACTAAAATGCGTTGAAAAACCAAACTTGGAAGTTCTACATCTGTGCTGGTCACATTTACATTGCTAAGAGTTCCTTTAATACTTAAAACAATAGTATAGTGTTGTAGTAGTATAGTACACACGGCGACACATCAAGTTATACATCTGCAGTAAAACCTAACCTCGCTTTGTTACCAATGAGAGTTCAGCTTTATTTTGTTTTGCACAGCTTGATTGGTTGCCGTGCGTGCCAACGGGTTTAGGTTTAAACTAACAGTAAGTCAGTTTATTAGTATATTATATGTAGAGTATGTTAGGAATATACTACGATTTTACGTTACCATGTTTTCCCTGACAATGCTAAAAGAATAAGGGGTCACGTGAGCGAAGCCGCGGGCACAGCTAGTATTGGAATAGAATAGAAGAAAAGAATAATTTTTATTTCGTAAAAACATGGTACATTTAGGTCTTATAAATAGGGTTGTGAACTTACATGTTTTGCCATAGAATGGCATACAAATATTTGAAAATGTTAAACGTGAATTTTAATACGAAACATAAATTTGTTAAAATAATAATACTATAGCACTTACAATTTAAGGCTTCGTATCCATTCGAAATCTAATTAATATAAACTTAAAAATAAAGAATAAAAAACTAAAAAACGCAGCAACATGAAATATTTTGTAGAGCTCAGTAACCATATCTATCAGCTACTTTTTTTCTAGAAATTCTTTTACACTATAAAAACAATTATCAATGAGCCATTAATACAATTTGGATTTAAAATATTTTAAAGGGAGCTCTCTTAATTCTTTTGGTATGTTGTTAAAGATTTTTATTGCAGTGATTAAACAATTTTTTTGGCATAATGTGCTTTGATGTGCAGGTATTCTTAATCTTGTGGGATCTCGAGGAGTGTATTTTGAATGCAGGTCGCATGCTATAAAAAACTTAGAGTGTTCCTTGACAAAAATACCAGCCTGCATTATGAAAAGGCCTGTTAGAGTTAATAGCCTTAATTTTTTAAACAGTGGTCGACAGGATGTTAATGGGCTGATACCGCAAATTGCTCTTAGTCATTTTTTTTTGAACAATAAATGCTTCATTTATATTTGTCGAGTTCCCCCAGAGTAGGAGTCCATACCGGAGTAAGGAGGATACATACCCGTGGTAAGCAGTCAGGGCGACTGCTTCACTAGCGGTACGTCTTAAACGTTTAGGTGCAAAAACGAATTGGTTGAGTTTCTTGCAAACATGTTCTATATGTAATTTCCAGTGACAGTGCTGATCAAGAATGAGTCCAAGAAATTTATATTCACTTACTTCGTTTATTTGTTGTCCTTGACAATTTACTTTAAATGTTTTTGGTTTTGAGTTGTAATTTTGAAAGTTTATGTATTTGGTTTTACTAAGGTTTGCACAAAGATAATAATTATTTTCTAGCCATTTTAAAACTATTTTTACTATTGTATTAAGGTTTTTTTCGTGAATTATGTCTGATTTACTATAATTTGCAACGATTACCGATATATCGTCAGCAAAGAGTAAACACTGTTGTTGTAAAGAAGTGGGCAAATCATTGATGTAGATAAGGAAAAGTAATGGGCCCAGTATGCTTCCTTGTGGTACACCTGATTTGGTTTGACTATATTCCGAACTGATTGATGTTGACTCTTTGTTTTTGTTTATTGTACTTATTTCTACTCTTTGTTGGCGGTCAGATAAATAGATTAGATAAATATTAAATGTGAGAAGTACAGCTTAGCAAAAAAGAGTCTGATGTGGTGACAGTTGGAACTAAAATCGTACTGGACATTGAAGCCTTCCACGAGTTCCACGGTTTTTGCGTAGCGTCCGAGGGACTGAACCACCCACTTGGAATTGGGATCATATCCCTTAAAATAACAAGTATCATAATCTTTTGAGTCGTAGTAATACGGGCTGCCCCTCTATGGGGCTGCCACAATTGCGATACAGGCGACCTCATTTATTCCACACTGTTTTATGCCAAGATAATTATTGGTTTAAAAACTGAGTTTACAATCGATTTACTGTCAAATCAAACTGAAAGCCAAGGTGGAAAAGTAAAAAAAACTTGCTGTTCAGTCAGTTCAGGGTATATATGTTCTGTGGTCAGTTCACGTTGGCTGAGCGCATAGACCGTAGACAATTCTCTGTCTACGGCATAGACATATGTGATTTATATGTCTATGGTTTGTTTGAAGTCGTGTAAGGTAAGGTATCCATAAGAGGGACCATAGATGGTAAAATCATAGAGATTTTAAAAGTTTTAGTAAGTTTTTTTGTACAACTCTTCGAGGCGTATAAGTACGCCCGGACTTTTGACGGGAAAAATTTTTGGGCGTACTTTGAGTGCTGGACGTTTGACGGGAAAATTTTTAGGCGTATAAGTACGCCCGGACCGCACAACGGCGCTCAAACGTCCGGGCCTCAAAATACGCCTAATAATTTTCGTCAAGGTCACAAAACATATCAAATTTCAACGTTCATTCGCAAAAATGCGCATGCGTGAATTTTTGGCGCGAAACACGGCGCACTTAAAGCTTATTATCTCGTAAACTACTGCAGCTACACAAAAACAAAAAATACGTGTGTATAGCTGAAACAATGCAGAATCTAACTATGTTAAAACTAATTACAACAATTAGATAGAAGTATTTGGAAAAAAATGTGAACTTGAGAATATATGTTGAATGTCAGTTTCTCCAATAAGAATAAAAATTTTACCAATTAGAATTGTAATTGGTATCAATAAAACCTATTTATAATTAAACTAGACTATATAAGCTTTGTTTTAATACCCATATGTCCTTACTTTGGCACTTTCTTAGTAGCTAAATTAACCAAACAAATCAACCCCTGCTCTGATCGATTCGATACCTACTGATTTTGTCGTGTTTTCGTAAAAAATTCGCTAAGATTTCGTTTTTTTTTTACTGTTTTATATTGCGGAGACACTAATAATTACTTAATTGAACTAATTTTCGTAATACGAGCACTATTTTAACTATTTTTTCAATAATTTCTAAAAAAACATTATCAACATACCACGATCGACATGGCACCACTTTTACATTTCGATATTATCGTTTCAACAGACTTTTAACCTACGATGTTTTTAGATATTCGTAAAGCTCGATTAACGAGGTTTATTTTGATATATAACACTATATATATTGGGTTAAAATAAAAGAATACTCACGTTTTAAAACCAGAGAACATAAATCACAAAACGGCATTACGGTAAAATTAGACAACTGACTTTTAAAACTTTTTTGACATTTAATTTTGACGGCTGATATTGTCGTTCTTTATGCCATAGACGCGGAATTTAATACTGTATCCATAAGAGGGACCATAGATGGTAAATTCATAGAGATTTTAAAAGTTTTAGTAAGTTTTTTGGTACAACTCTTCGAGGCGTATAAGTACGCCCGGACGTTTGACGGGAAAAATTTTTGGGCGTACTTTGAGTGCTGGACGTTTGACGGGAAAAATTTTTAGGCGTACGCCCGGACCGCTTCAACGGGTCGTAACGTTCGTATGTAACCGCTTAAACTTGTGTAAGTCTTTAAGTAATAGTCAAAACAATAGTTTATCTATCTGTGCAATATGTACACTTACTTCATACACTGCTTAAATTAGTATAAAGTGCTTTTACTTTTCATTCGACTTCACTCTCTACTGCAAATAGCTGTCGGTCAATTGATGTCCTACTAACCGAATGACAATCGATAAAAAAAATGACAAAATTGGTCTAAATTCATCGGTTTCGGTTTTGTGAATTGTGTTTGGAGGACTTGATCGATTGCACAATCATTCGATTAGATTAGTTGTATCGAGTGGTTGTGAATAGCTATGCTGATCAGAACTTGAGCATATTGCACAGTCCGGTTTCAATAAAACCCTAAATTGGCTCTATTCTCACTCACTAAACTCAACACTTCCAAAACTAACTTTATTACCTATTCAATAAGTCCCGCCACCCAGCCAAGGTTTCCTATAT
Organism: Cerastis rubricosa; assembly: GCA_949152445.1. Classification (NCBI taxonomy): domain Eukaryota; kingdom Metazoa; phylum Arthropoda; class Insecta; order Lepidoptera; family Noctuidae; genus Cerastis; species Cerastis rubricosa. The sequence goes on from OX424551.1 coordinate 11,145,078, forward strand.
TTATTGAAGCCCACAAATACAGATGTCTACAAGGAAATGCCTCTTGTGTCTGCCCATCCCTAAATGTTGTCGATCATATCAAATACTTAGGAGTATCTATAGACAAAAATCTTAAATTTAAAACTCAAATTAACCAACTAACCAGTAGATTCCGCAAGTTAATTTATGTATTTAGAACCCTCCGAAGTATCTCAAACCCAAACATTATACATCTAGTTTATTTTTCCCTGTGCTTATCTATAGTTACAAATTGTATCACATGCTGGGGTGGTGCTGCGAAAACTATAGGTACTATAATCACTCGAGATCGCACACAGAGCGATACTGAAAGTAGCTACTTCGAGACCTATCAGTATAATATAAGTAATGTTCATATCGTTCGACAACACTTCATCCTTCAAACAGTTCTCTTACAGCACCGCAAAACTCCTTATAAAATAATAACAAAGCGTAGGAAAGACTTAATTTGCACTTTTCCACAAGTTCGCACATCATTTGCAAGTAGATTTTAAGCCCGACTCTTTACAAAACAACATCTGCTTGATCTATGGATTATCTAACTTTAAGTGTAAAAAAAGATTCTACGTTCATTTCTTCAAAATAAAAGCTATGTTGAAACAGAAAATTATCTCAGTAAGTTACAATGACAGTGTCAGATCAAATAATACCTTTGATATTAAATTATTTGGGTAGATGGAGTTCGTGATTGTGCAATCCTGAGACCGTCGGCGTGCCGCAAAACAACAGAGGCTGGAGACATTATCTCTTCATCGAACAATACGAAACATGATGGATCCATTTGCTGACCCGCGCTTCCAGTTCGTGTACAGGCTATCGCCTGACATGGTCCGTAGCCTAAATGTAGAAATAAAGCCGTATTCCCCAAGCGTGCATTCATCAGGCGCAATCCCCTATTGAACTCAAAGTAAGTAATATTAAATATAAAGTACTTAGGTAATGAAAGTCATCACATTAACATCACGGTCGAGAAGGTGTACGACGAGGAGTCATTATTCACCCACATATGTTATTATCCAATCAGGCACAAACTATACTGTTAGTACTGATAAACTCATCCCTATAACCCTACCTCTATGTAGTAGGTACTGCCTTAGTGTGGCTAAGGTTTACCTAGACGCTCCCTGGATTTAGGTAAACCAATAATTGTAACAAAGTAGTAACCCTAGTATAGATACATATAATACAAACGTGAATCCAATTTAGTCTTCTGACATGCTTATTTATTTACTCTTTTATTTTAGGTGTTAGCTGCCTACACTTTCATGGCCAAAGCAGTTGCCAGAAAACTGACGGGAGGAATGCCTTCGTAAGCTTGAGCCAGGCATCTGTTTCCAGGGCCATAACGGAGATCACAATGACACTAAATACTGCACAAGTGAGTTCAATTCCCTTGCCAAGTAAATGAAAGGCAACAAATTTTACAAAAGTAAGAAGTATTCTTTATTTAAATTAAGAGATTACAAAAATCACAGATTATATTGATTTTTTAATTACACACATTTCATAGTAAAAAAAAAAACAAATTATACTTTCTTTTACATGAGGACAATTTATTGGTATAATACAATATAAGTCAACAGCAAAACATGAACTTCTACTTTAGAAGATTCCAATAGTGTAATGTAAAAATATAACATCAGTCACATATTTGTTTCTTTATAACTAGAGTCACCATAATTTTAAAAGATACAAGAACAACTTATGAAAATGTCATTGAGCTGTTACAATAAATTATAGTGTACAAGAAGAAATACATCTATTTATTGTACAATTAAAATGTTTATTTTCAGGAAATACAGCAGGTTCGGGTTTGCTGATGTTTTAGGATATGTGGACGGGACACATGTTCTGCTGCTACATCTTGCTGCCTTCTAGGTCAGTAACTGTAACGATAATGATAAACATTCATGTTAAAAAATATAGGGTATCATTTAAGCTATCACCAATTTAATTAGTTTTGTGTTTCTTAAATAATAGGGTTTGTCCTCAAAATAGTAGATCTGTCACCAAAATGTAGTCACCAAACAATGCAAAATCAGTTCCACAATAAATCACCTAAAATCTTGAGATATAAGGTCTAGTACCAAATAAATGTTTTTGTATGTATTATAATAGGTGTGTCCTAATAAGTATTTTAGCAAACTAATTTAAAGAAATCACCAATAAATCATATTATGTTACTAGTCCAAACTAAGGCGTTGTCGACGTAGCCCCGCTAGGCGGGGCTCCTATTTCTGTCTGCAGGGTTTACAGTAACCTAACACGAAGGGGATGTCGGGGTCTTAGTTCGCTCGCTCCGCTCGCTCACTAGACCCCGCCATCCTCTTCGAACCTAACCTGTCCGAGTCGGTGTGCCCAATGTCTCGTATAAAACATTTCTTCATAGAAATAAGGAACTGATCTATTTATTTGGTGACAGATCTACGATTCCGAGCACAAAGCTATTATTTAAGTAATAAAACTATTATTATAAGAACGAAGTTTATATTCATGTAATGCACTACAATTTTATTGGTAATCCATCTCTTATTTTACATATGTATCAACATTTATTTGATAATTCATACCTGGGAACACTTTTTGTTTATCTGAGAACGAAAATATTTCGTGGCGATAGATCTATTTACTAGGTGATACAACTTTGATGACAAATATAAATTTTGGTGACAAGAAATATAGTTCCCAAAAATATATACTTAATTAGAATTTAATGTTTCCAGGTGATTCTGGAGCCTTGGATTCTCGCCCCGATTCTTAATGCTGAGCCAAGGTACTTGGAAGCATGGTACACAGAACTGCACACTAGATCCTGTGTCATGAGTTACTTCAAGGTGTAGAAAGGGCGCTTTAGGTGCTTGAATACAGCCCAACTAAAGTGGGATGCATCACGAAGGCATGTGCAGTTCTGAACCCGAAGAAATTGAGTTGGAGAACCAACCGCTTACAGAAATAATCATGGGTTCAGGAATTGAGCAAGATGGCACGTTAAGTTACGTCAGTACGTTCCTTAAGTTAAGTTATAATAAATATGTCGGAGTTGGTTGTCAATTATAATTGTGGGTAGTCACCAAGTTTTGTTCAAATTAAGTTTGTTGATTTTCTTTTTGCTAATTTAAGTGATTTTTACTGTAAAGTTTGTCTAATAAATCAAAGCCTTTTTACTAAGTACCTAGTGTACGCACTAATTGATTTTTGGCAACTTATTTCGATAAATGTGACAGTTAGTTTTGTTCAAAACAATTGATGGCCTGTTGCTTTAATTTTAAATGATTTACTTTGTGAATTTACCATTGCTTATTTACGACAGTTATTCTTGTGTTATTTGGTTACTTTATCACGTAAGTCTTATTAGATTTAGCACATTTTGTATCAAGTAAGCGCGTGACCTACTTTTGTACGTCAACGGACAGAGTTGTCATGGAGGGATTGCAAAGTGGGGGCATCGCTGTATAAAACAGCGTGCCCTCTGTAAGCTCGTCAGTCGGATTGGCTAGTGGCCTCTCCACTCGTTAATACGTTTTTAGTGCTCCGCGATTTTAATCCGAAAACGCTCGGCAGGCCTCCGCTGGCCGCCAGCGAAGTCCCCTGCGCCACCACTGGCGCGCCGTGTGATTGGTCGACGTCCCAACTTTTTGTTATGAAAGTGTAGGGTAGGAGCATTACGAACTTTTAGCAAGTACCGCCCGAACCGTATTTTATTTTAAATTTTAATTTTTAAAGTTTTTAATTAGTATGGAAGGTGCTCGCTGGGCACCCGCGAGTACCTAGTACCCGTGGGTTCGCAGCGGGCCCCCTCCGCGCTGCCCGGTGCAGCTGCACCGTAGCGGTTGCGGTATTAGGCCACTCCAAGACGATGCCGAAGAACTTTTCGCCGCCTACCACGAACCCCAAGGGGGTCCGAGCGCCGCCGCTCCCGACCATCCGGAGCCCCACGCTCGCGAGTGCCAACGTAGACGTAGAGGGGAGGAGGACCTTTCCGGCCTCCCCTCCGTCACCGATGCCGCGCCGCAGCCCTGTAGCTGATACGACGCCGCCTTCCGTGCGCACACCTGCTGTGCCGGTCCGACCACCGGCGTTCCGTAACGCGCCCACTCTGGCCCCGGGCCCTCCTGGGTCCAGCAGCCGCGCTCCCGCTGCTCGCGTCGTCGCCCCCCCCCCCTGCGCCCGGCGCAGGTGGACCGGGCGACCGCGATGCACGCGCCCCGCGCCGCTAACCCGCGCCCTGCGCGCCCAATTGCCGCCGACACCCGGGTTGCGCCCGCCGTGTCTCGCCCCGTCGCATGCTCGTCCACGCATGCACGTACTGCCGCCGCCGCCGCTCCGAGAGCCGGGCGTGCAGCGTCGCCCGCACCCCGCCGCTTGCTGGCTGGCCTAGCCGCCGCAGCGTCGACCGCTGCGGAGCTGATGTCGCCGCCCCCGCCTCGCAGCGCAGCCAAGGACTCGCCCGCACCCATGTCTCCCTGCTATTCAAGCATGGACAGCGACTCGGACGACGACGACCCAGAGGTAGGTGCACCTACGTACTACACCTCACCGGACAACACAGTGGCGACCGGGCACGAGGCTTCGCTCGAGTCCCGTGCTCAGCGCCGCCCACGCAGCTCGGACGACGAGGCCGCCGAAGAGGCGAAGCGCGTCTGCCCCGACTCCCCGCTCCCACAGCGTGACCCGCGTGGCAGGGCCGGAGTCGGGTCGCCGACCTTCGCCGAGGCGGCTCGCCGCCCACCCACCGGACAGAACGTTAGTGCCAATAAACTGACACCTCCCGCCGCCGCAGCCTCCGCGCAGAGCACGAGCGCGGACGCAGCGGCTAAGGCGAGAAAAAGGGACCAGCCACGATACCCCCCGCTGGTGGTGGAAAGGTTACCCAACTGGGCCTTTCATTTTAAGGCTGTGAGGACCATCTTGGGTCACCCACCGAACGCTCGTCCCTTTCAGGGTGGAATTCGCTTTCTACCCGAAACCGGGGACGAGTACAGGGTGATCCAAAAGTACCTCACAGACCTGGAGAGATCGGAGGGCCTTAGTTGGTTCTCCTACTCACTGCCGGCGGAGCGCAGTGTCAAGGTGGCGATCAGGGGACTGCCAGCTGACACAGACCCGGAAGACATCCTAGAGGAGTTGAGGACGCGTGGCTACGAGCCAGAGTACGTCCGCAACATAAAAGCGCGCGGCGGACGACCTGGCTGCCTCTTTTACGCTGTCCTCAAGAGGCAAATTGATTTCCGTACCATCTACGACACCACCGAGCTACTCAGCATGCGGGGTGTCCGTATTGATGCCTGGCGGAGCAAACAAGGGCCCGCCCAGTGCCACCGGTGCCAGCTGTTTCGACACAGCTCGCACCAGTGCCACCGTCCGCTCGCATGCGTGCGCTGCGGAGAAAGCCACGCCGCCCGAGACTGCCCACGCCCGAAGACGGAGAAGGCCACCTGTGTGAACTGTGCAGGTGACCATCCCGCGTCTAGCAGCGGGTGTCCAGTGTTCCGGAGAGAGCTCCGGAACAAACGAGCGGGCACTGTCGCCATCACACGACAGCGCCGTGAAGTTATGACGACTGCGACCCAGGTCGATATCCCAGAGGCCCCCAGTACTTCGCTGATGGCGACAGCGAACGGGCCCTCAGGCATCCAACAAGACGCTCCCGCCTCGAGGCGGAGGAAGAAAAGGAAACGCGGGGGGAAAAACAAGAGGGGGAAAAAGCCCCAACCTCCCGCGGTGCAACCCAGACAGGACCCTGGCCTGTACCAGCGCAGGCGGCCACTCAGGCGCCCGCGACACTCTCCACCAACATTGCCGCCACGGCCTCATCCGTCGCCACCACTGGCGCCGGTAAGAGGAGGGGAAGCGAGCGGGAAAACCCGCCCCACCCACAGACTCCAGTACGGTTGCCGCATCCCAAATTGCGGCACCCACCACGTCTCAGCCGTTAGCCGGCGCCCAAGCGCAACCGCGCGCTACCTCTCCGGTAAACGATTTCACCGCCTGCGCTATCAGCCTACTCTTGGGCCTGATCAAGGCCATAAAGGAGGGCCAGGACGCAGAGCTGGTCATACTCGACGGGCTCACAGAGCTACTGCGGATCTATCACGCCGGCCCGTCGAGCACCTAGTCTGGATTGCCGCGGTCTATAGAAAATAGGCCGCCTCCTCTCCGCCTCCTCCTCTAGGTAAGTACCTTGACTTTTTAAACATCCGGAATGACGGAGCTGGCGTCGCACGAGCGCCCCAGGTAGAACACCGCGGGGCCGCTAGCGACTGCCGACTCACGATGGCACGACACGTCCGCGGCACTACGCCAACTGCAGGAGTGCCCGCTCCCTGCTCATGTCGCCCTCTGTGCGACTGGTGCCTGCGGATGTGACGTAGCCGTCGTCACTCCCGGACTGACCCTGGGTAAGCCGTAACCATTGACACGCGACTTACCCAACCAATAAGACTCCACAAGCATAACACTCACTCGAAGCGCGTCGTGTTCTAAGTTAATATAGGCATGACGCGCCCGACCAGACACCCATGTGACTCAACATGCATTAATACTTACGCGACGAACGTGCGGCGCGGGCTCGCCATTCGTTCGCTACATGAGCGGCGTTACACAAGTACATTGCCGCTCAAACACATTCATTACGACCCCTTAGTCCGGAACGTAATCGGCTAGCTCTGAGAGCGCAACGGACGGGGGTCAACATCCTTAGCGGTAGGGTGCGCCACCAAAGCCACCTCTGGCAGGCCTGCATCCGCTGGGCCTCCTCCGGGCAACCGGAGGTCTCACCTGGCGATGTCAGGCCGCCGAGATGGCGTGAAGATAGCGGCGCTCGCTACGGTAAAGTTTCGCCGTAGCTAAGCGCGCAGCGCTCAGCGCCGCTGGCGCCTCCTACCGGACAAAATGACAACCACACACGTGTGAGTCGCGCTTTTTACACGCACTCGCCAAATTCCTTAGCCTATATGGCAATCTAATGAGGTGCCCGTTGTTACGGGCACATACTGATCTCCGCGGGGAAAGGGCTTGCCCATATCCCGCCCGCCACGCCCCCATGTCGGGGACGTTGCGACTGCTCGATGATGGAGCTCGTCAGTCGGTCTTCGGATTCGACTCGATACAGAGCTCCCCTGCTCCCGACAAAACTGTCGGTTTACCTGGTACAGCGCTGCTGTATATTAACAATAGTTGTATTAACTTGTTGATAGCGAGCAATACACTTTGTTATTGGGTGGCTTGGCCACTGTACGAACTGTGACCTGAAAAGGTCTGTTCGCCTATTGTTACCTTTTTACTGTTACTGTATTTCTGTGTGTGTTATAATTAATTATCATTTTCTATTTTCATTTCCTATTGTGTCATTTTCTAATTTGTATCATTTTTTATTGTACCCACCTTAATTATAAGTCTGTAATTACTTATACAGTCTTGTTTATCCCAATAAAATGGGAACTACAAACCCTGACGACATACCCCTCGGATTATTTTCAAAATACGTTATGGTACGTTAATTAAGTTCTATTAAAAAATTACTTGGGTATCGTTTATTTCCATACCTTATCCTTCCTCCAGAAACAATCAAATTTCAGGCTGCAATTTGGTGAAGGATAGCTTCGATTCATTTCATTCCAATTGCGACATCTTCAATTTGCTGCTGTGTGCCGTGCGAGGATAGCATGAAGCGGGTCTGGGCGGCTTCTTGACTGCTAGGGCTCTTCTGTTAGGTATTTTTTTGGCACGGGCCGCATCCAGTCCTGAAAACGGCTCCGGGCTAAGTCCTCATGCCCCTGCGTGAACACAAAGATTGTTTCTTTTTCACTTTTCTGAAAATATCCAATGTCAATTACGTTTTGTAAATGATAAGTAAGAAAAACCGGCCAAGTGCGAGTCTTACTCGCACACAGGGTTCCATAGCTCCAAACAATATAATAACAATATTTTGAACTGTCATTCATTAGTTAGTAGTATTAGTTAGTAAACTTCCACACAACCGCAAAACTAAATTTGTTTTTCATAGTATGTTTATGAAAAACAAAGTTACTGCTGCAGTTTGATGAAAAAGTCCCATATCTCAAAAACTAAACATCATATCTTATTGAAACCAATTTTCGTTGATAGTTTTTTTTACGTTCTACAATCCTAAATATTTTCAGAATTTTCCTCCTCTTACTTTAGAAATTAGAGGGGGGGGGGACACACATTTTACCACTTTGGAAGTGGCTCTAGCGCAAACTATTCAGTTTAGAAAAAAATGATATTAGAAACATCAATATCATTTTTGAAGACCTATCCATAGATACCCCACACGTATGGGTTTGATGAAAATTTTTTTTTTGGTTTTCAGTTCTAAGTATGGGGAGTATGGGGACCCCCTTAATTTATTGTTTTTTTTCTATTTTTGTGTAAAAATCCTAATGCGGTTTACAGAATACATCTACTTACCAAGTTTCAACAGTATAGTTCTTATAGATTCGGAAATAAGTGGCTGTGACATACAGACGGACAGACAGACAGACATGACGAATCTATAAGGGTTCCGTTTTTTGCCATTCGGCTACGGAACCCTAAAAAGGATGATGTTAATACTTATACCCATTTCTGTTACAATATGTGTTTAATTAAACCCTAGTTTAGCTCCAATTTAGCACAAAACACTTTTGAAAACTTTTGAGTTTGAATTTATTATTTAAATTTATAAGAATTTATATTTATGTATTAATATTTTTTTTTTTTTATATGGCATCTGAGCCGGGTCCGACTATTCTGCCAGTGTCACGTCGTAACGGCCCCACATAGGGACATGCCGTCGAACTTTGTACTCCGTGGTAGTTGTTAGTCTAGGCTGAAAGGAACGAACACATGGGTTAGTAAAAACACATAATCAAATTTACAAGCTTATATACAGATATAATATATACTAAACATAAACGGCTATATACAGATTAATTACATCATTTACGCACTAACTAAAATTTCAAATCATTTTCTTTTAAAAAAGTAGCCAGAATGAATTTATTAATTAATTAATAATATTATAATTTAAAATTAATGAATTTATTATTCTTATTATTGAAAATATTGAAATTGCCGGTTTGACCTTGACATTAAACAGTTTACAAAGCAAGTTTGATAAAAATCTGGTGAACTCATTTAATAAAACAATCAGTGTTTGCTGTTTTGTTTTATATATGATTACTAAATGTAGGTTCTATAGCCGTACATAAGAAAATCCCTAGTAAAAATATTTTATTTGCCAGTTCCTAATTTTGCCCTTCTAATTTATTTTCTACCACCAGTTTCTTTTTCCTACCATTTTGAAACGAACCCTTTAAACATCATTATTAAAATTAAAAAAAACCTTTTACCTTTCCGCGCGGATCTGTGAATCGCATTTTGATAATCGTTCGGTCGCGGTGCGGTAATTAAATAATCGATCGGTGTCTATGATTCATTAGGTTTCGATTGACGGGTTTGTAAATAGCTATGCAGTTGTTATATTAAAAGTTCCTTGCTCCATGTCTCCTTCAAATATATAGTTATCTGTGGTGTCATCTGTCACTTCTGTCAGTCAGTGGTAATTCGATAATTCGGTGTCTATCTAAATATTTACTAAAGCTATTCTTAAATTTATTGAACGTAGTGTTTAGATACTCTGTAAATAATGATGAGTTGAAGACGTATCGAAAGAGACTAGAATAGAAGTGCAAATAGCTGTACTAATTCGCGTGTCAACTACCGCTACCGGCACCGGGCAGACCTACATTGCTTTGGCAAGATTGTGAATTCGTCATAGTTTTAAAGGATTATCAGGGACAACCCGGCCCATATACGAGAGAAAATTTACGTCTATCTATCTAGTCTACTGCCCTGTCATAACTACATAACCAGGACGAGTAAAGAAGTGCATTCGACATTGACTTCGTTTAATTCGTTGTTTTAGCTAACGATTATGAAGAAATTGACATCATAACATACAAGCCACGCCAATTATTTGTACTCAACTGTTAATGTTAACCAAGTGATTATTTCTGAGTTACAAGATGGAAAAACTACCAATGTGTAGGATATGTTTGGTGCAGAATGTTTGCATGTATGTAGTGGTCAACAAGAACTTACATGAACTTTATGAGAAGCTGACTGATATTCCAGTAAGTTGATGATATATTATGTTACTCAGGTGATTATCCCACTGCACTGCGGTCTGTAACACTAGTAAGCTGACGCGCTGGCAGTGTATTGTCTTAGGCGTGTTTTCTATACAAATTGGGATACTTGCTTACAATATTAAAATCTGCGGCCCTATGCTAAGCAAGAGAGAATGGTGCAGTGCGACTAAGGTAGTAGCTTTGAAATGTCCAGTTTGTTGGAAACTATGTAAGTACTCAATAGTAAAGATATACATAATCATAACCAGCCCATAATGTTCCCACTGCTGGGACACAGGAATCCCGCTCTATGAGAGACTGTAACCCACCACGTGGGCCCAGTGCTGGTTCGTAGATGTCACATGTCTTGGAATTTTTAGTTCTAGGACATGCCATTTCCTCATGATGTTTTCCTCCTGCACAGCAGCACTGACAATATTAAAATTTTTAAAAGTATTTTATTAACAAACAAAATAATTTTGTTGCAGTTTGTTACTGAGGACAGGAGACCAATACTCGCTTGTTTCATCTGCTGTGCTCAACTGAAGAAATGCTACCAATTACTGAAAAGATGTCTGGAAGCTGAAAAGCGATTCGCTCAGATTATTAATGGGGACTATGCGGTGAGATATTCTTCAACAGAGATATATTCTCTGATGTGAAAGGAATGCCCTTGGGATCATCAACATATTTTACTTAATACTGGCATCATCTTTTTACAGCCGAACCCTATAATAAACCAAGACCAACTAGAACTTTTCCATAGGTTTGTTAACTCTCCAATAGTGAGCATAAATACAGTTGATGTTGGTCTAACAGACAGCGTAGTTGTTAAAGAAGAATTACCAGCTGTTTGTGAGAGACGAGATGATATTCTTGAGCCAAAAGAGGAACATTCAAGTGATGAAGGTATGTTAAATATAACTAATTCTGACTGTTAGCAAATAACTATCATTATTAGAGAATGGGATACGGTCGCAGAAAGAAAATACTTATTTGTAGTGCAACAGAAAAGTATAATTTTTTCGGCTTTTTATTACTACGGTTGCTAGGACACGATAAGGAGTAGACAAGATGTAGTTTATATAAAACTTATAGGTTTGCAACCTCTAACATTACATTGTAACATTGTATTTATTTAATGCTATAACTGTTTCAATGTTTGAGTTTGAGAAGCTTGTGGCTAAATAACAACAGCAGCTCGGGTCGATCTTTAAGGTTAAGCCATGCTTGCCGAGGTTGATCCGTGGATGGGTGACCATAATTACATACCGAGTTTCCTCCGTACCGCTGAAAGCACATTAAGCCGTTGGTCCCGGCTGTCATTTGTTGATCTTTGACAGTCATTACGAGTAGTCAGAAGCCAAAAGTCTGACATCCAGTCTTACCAAGGGGTATTGTATTACCCAGTTACAAGGTTGCGGAGGGCAGATAGGTGGTTGCTTCATATAAAATACTGGTACTCAGCTGCATCCGGTTAGACTGGAAGCCGACCCCAAGATGGTTTGGGAACGGGCTAGGCAGATGATGAACTATTTTATTCTTAATTTTTTTTTTGGTTTATCTATCAGTTTAGTTCATGGCGCTTAGAAAAGTGCTGAAAATATCTCATTTTAAGTGTTAGTGACCATGTCAGTTTAAAAACTTGGTTAGCAAATCTTAAATTTAAGAATCTTATGTCACAGTGTTTGTTATCGAACACCTCCGAAATGGCTTGACCAATTTTTATTTCATATTTATGAAATTCTTTGTGTATATTTGGTACGTCTGAGAATAGGTCGTCGGTTATTCTTAATACCCTTTAAACGAATCAAAATTTCCCTAGCTGCAGCTAGTATAATAGGTCTTTACCTATGAAATTGCCGTATTGCAGTACAGACTTTTTCAAACAAAAAAAAGTTTTGATTGGCTATGAGTTCTAAATTCAAATTAATTTTGTTTTAAAAATATGACATTCTATTTACAAAATCAGTCTTTTGTTTATTGATTAGCGTTGTATTTTCATTACATTTCAAAATTTTTCCTCATAATGGATACTTTGAAATTTCGTGTAATTATGGAATATGAGTTCCGTCGTGGCACCAACGCGGCACAAACGACCCGTAACATCAACGACGATTACGGAGAGAACTGTACAAACGAACGCACAACCCGTTATTGGTTTGCTCGGTTACGTTCTGGGAATTTTGACTTGAAAAATGAACCTCATGGTCGTCCGGAAACTTTGGTCAACAATGATGAATTAAAGGTGATTGTTGAAGCTGATGAAACTCAATCTACAGCTGAGCTGGCAGCAGCTTTTGATGTTAGCATTAAAACAATATTGGTCCATTTGCGACAGATTGGCAAGATAAAAAAGCTTGATAGATGGGTGCCCCACGAACTTAACGATCGCCAGCGCAACGTACGCGTCGAGACTTGCCCTGCGCTGCTTAACAGGCACAGAAATGAAGGAATTTTGAACCGAATTGTTACGTGCGACGAAAAATGGATTCTTTTTGACAATCGAAAGCGCTCAGCAAGTTGGTTAGATCCTGGTTCGGTACCAAAGCAATGTGCAAAACGAAAAATGACCCCTAGAAAGGTGATGTTGGTCACAGTTTGGTGGTCTAGTGCTGGTGTGATTCATCATAGCTTTTTACAAAACGGCGAGAGCATTACTGCAGATGTGTACATTGAAGAACTGACCACAATGATGGCGAAACTCGCACGTCTGCAACCAGCTTTGGTCAATCGGTCGTCTCCACTGCTACTTCACGACAACGCGCGGCCCCATACTGCACAACAGACCGTCTCTAAGCTGTATGAGTTGGGTTTGGAAGCTCTCCCTCATCCGCCATACTCACCAGATCTTGCGCCTTCCGACTATTACTTTTTCCAAAATTTGGACAACTTTTTAGCGGGAAAAAAATTCAATTCCCGAGAGGCAGTACAAAACGCCTTTGAAGAGTTTGTTGTCTCCCGTCCAGCTGATTTTTTCAAGAAGGGCATCCATAAACTGCCACAGCGTTGGCAAAGATGCATTGATTGCAGGGGTGATTACTTTGAATAAAAGAAATAAATAAGTTCGAAAAAAAAATACTTTAACTTTTTTCAAACAAAACGGCAATTTCATAGGTAAAGACCTAATATTATTATTAATGTGAAAGTGAGTTTCTTTGTTTTGCACACACTCTAAACGAATGTTTAGCGTGTATGAGATACGGATAGACCATGACCTGTGTGGGACAAACAGTCATTTTTATTCTGGAAAGATATTCCTGTGGGATAATTACTGATTCACAGGAGTATATTAACCAAAGGCAAACGTTACTGATCAATTAATTATTAAAGTCAGTGAGAGTAGCGGCGGCCCAGTGGTGGCAGCCCCGACTTACTAGCAGTAAGCCGTGGGTTAGAACTCAGGCAGGCGCATAACCTTGTGTAATTTATTTCATCACCGCTGCCCCCAAAAACGATGAAGGAAAACATCCTGAGGAAACCGGCATGTCCTAGAACTAAAAATTCGAAGACGTGAAGACGTGAGTGGTTGATTACAGCCCCCTCCCTCTCAAAGAGAGGAGGCCTGTGTCCCAGCAGTGGGAACATTATAGGCTGATGATGATGCTTAAAATACGTCTACGAAAAAAAAAGGTATGTATAAAACGTGAAATGCTCTTGACTGTTTTTGTTTACTTACAGATATAGAAGCAGTTAATCTATACGACGACTATCTGGATATAGAGCCAGATGCAGAAGATGATGTACCTTTAAAAAAGTTAAAAATTGAAGTGGAAGAAGAACCAAATGTATCTGAAAAGAAACGAAAAGCTAAGAAGACAAACAGTGAGTATTGGATTGATTATTAATGGTTTGGCGAACAGACCAATAGTGGACCGGTCAGCCATCGGTATACTCCGGCCTGATAGGAAGTGGTTAACGTATGCATGAGTGCATGGAGCCCCCTCGGTTGCAATAGAATCTGTAAAAACATTCAGCAACAAAACTAACACCAAAAAAAACCGGCTAAGTGCGAGTCCTACTCGCACACACACAGGGTGGGTTCCGTAGCAGTAAACAATATAATAAAAATATTTTCAACGCTCATTCCATGTTAATTTACATTCAAAAGTAAAACTAAATTTGTTTTTCGTAGTTTGTTTATGAAAAACTGATGCAGTTTGATGAAAAGGTCCCATATCTCAAAAACTAAACATCAAATCAAGTTCAAACCAATTTTCGTTTAAAGTTTTTTTTGTTGTACAAACCGAACTTTTTTCAGAATTTTCTTCCTCTCACTTAAAAAAAAAATGAGAGGGGACGGGACACCATTTTTTAAAATTTTCACGACTTTGAAAGCTAATATCTCATCATCCATTGACTTTTACGAAACCTCGATATCATTTTCCGACACAGTTCCATACTTAGATATTTTATTTTAACTCTCAGCGACATGTAGGTACCGAGGACCACCCCTATTTTATTTCTTTCATCTTTGTGTAGCGTTAGAACGCACATACACGACGGGTCCTACGTATACTGGTGCAACCCGCAAAACAACGAAAACCGTTTTTTGCTTCAAAAGTCTTAAAATTATGTTATCTTTGTATCCTGTAAAAATTATATTTAATTATCAAATAATTTCGAAGGTACGAACTTGTAAACTGATGTAAGTGACATCATTTTAAGCCACGCGATGACGCGACTTACTACACTGATGTAAGTCACTTACACCAGTGTAGGTAGTCGCGTACGACGCGGCGCGTGAGCGCAAGTGATCCCCACCTCAGTATGCGCGCGGCGACGTTGCAGAGAGCACGTTGAACACTGGTACAAGTGCGATGCGTCTTAGTTTACGTGTTAAATGTTAAAAAATATTCGGAGTTTCCTTGTCTATAATAACAGCGGTAAGAAGTCACGATAATGAAGCATTCACAAGGTCAATTAATGCTAGATTTAGTAGAAAATAAGTACAGTAAAATAAACACTCAAGAAATTTACAAAGGTAAGCAGCTATCAATTTATTATATAAACTTTGTTATCTATAACAGATGTAAACATTTTTGTAAATTAACAAACGAAACATTTTATGTTTCGTTTGTTAATTTTTTCACTTGCACCAGTATACAATGTTCATATTGTTTACTCGCGTACTTGGTATAGTGGTTTAAGTAATTTGTAACGTTTATTTGTAAAACTATAAAAAAATGAATTACCTCGTTCGTTTTGATTTATTTTAGATCCACCTACAGTGCCATCAAGCGAAAGATGTGAAGAATTGGACCTTAATTTGAAAATATGCAGCGGGACCACGGAACTGACCGAAATTAATGAAAAAAATAATTTTACAAATGAAAATCCATTAGAAAAGCCAGGTAAAAAGGCTATACTAGATAAATAAAATGTGGTTTTACTATTTATGAATTATTTTTAATAAGTTTTGCACTTTTATCAGTATACAAAGTCTCATACTTCAATGTTTTTTTTTTCAGCCATATTGTAAACTGATATAAGCGACATTATTTTAACATTAATATATTTTTACTAATACAATCAATCGAAAAACAATTATTTAGTTATAAACATTTTAGCAGCCAAAAGCTACATCATTATTAAGTATATCATATCGTTTTAGATTCCCCATTACCTCCAAGTGCGGAAATTTTAGCTGAAGAGATGTCGTTAATTAATGAGGTGGTTGGCTTAAGCGATCCAGAAGACATATTCGAGGAAACCCCTACAGTAGCAAACATTTCGTTTGATTCTGACAATTCTTCTGACTGCTATACCGTCCAGGAGGTGAGAGTGGTTGCGCACAACCATAAAGAAAATCAACCTCAAATATTACATCCAAGTCAAAGTCCAATTTCTGAAACAAGAGTTTTAAAGCAGAATAACCTTCCTAATGATGAAATTGATAGCTTAACACCAATGCACCATCCATTACTTTCTTTTTCACCAATTTACCAAGGAATTGATGATGAGTATGACGATTTATCACAATTAAATTCAGACTACACTGATACCCCTATAAGTAGTCCCTCAAGTGTGCCAAGAAAAAGCCAAAAGAAGAAAGATAAGGGCAGATTGCGAGAGAGGTACCAAAATATGCGGATAGATGAAAAACGGAAGTTCAGTTTAAACAGGGGATTAGAATACAAGAGTCGAACGGGAAAGGTACATCAAAAGAAAGAAATCAGAGGCGCCTGCAAATGTCCCAAAAAATGTTTTGAAAAAATTGCAGAAACTGCAAGATGCACAATATTTAGAAACTTCTGGGAAATAGGGGATCACACGAGGCAATGGGACTTCATTGCTAAGTATGTTTCAAAACTGGATAAGAAACGAGTTGTTACTGAAAATTCCCAAAGAAATTGCACTCTGCGATATTCGTTACCGGTAACAGGAGATAGTGGTAGCATTGAAAAGGCTTATGTTTGTAAGATAATGTTCCTAAACTCCTTATCCATAAGTTATAATTTCGTGAAAACGGCATTGGACAAGTTTGAAAAAAGTTTCGGGGTGATAGAAATGGACTGTAGGGGCAAGCATTCAAATCATCCAGTAACGATACCTAGGACTTGCATAGAAAGTGTTTGCTCCCATGTAAAGATGTTTCCACCCGTAGAGTCCCACTATACAAGAAAGGAAACAAGCAAAGTCTATTTAGATGGGTCATTGACTTTTTCGCGAATGTTCAATTTTTACAGAGAATGGTGTGATAAGGAAAAAATTCCCCTAAATTGCAGAGTTGAAACGTTAAGGAAATATAGAGACATCGTTAATAAAAACTTTAATCTGTCTATCCACATTCCTAAAAATGATAAGTGCGAATTTGAAAACTTACAAAATCCTCCAGATGACCAGATATCAAAACACAACCGGCATTTGGCCGAAAAAGAGAGAGCTCGTCAATTAAAAGAGATGAATAAACAATTAGCTAAGGAAGATAAAACTATAGTGGATGTTACTTTCGACTTGCAAAAAACATAAAATTTACCACATGGAAACGTTAGCACTTTTTATAATAAAAGAAAATTACATTTTCACAAGTTTACTCAATTTGATATGGCTGATCTGCCAGGATATTGTTATTGCTGGGACGAACCCACCAATAACATACCCATAGATTTCATGTTGTTGGTCATACTCAAAATGAGGGTGACAGCATTCACTCAGTAATTGAAAGAAAAACCAGAAACATTCTAATTTATGCTCCAGAACAGTGGATCCTGGCCTTCAAAATGGCGACAGCTAATGCAAAACCATACATTGTTAAAGAAGTTACTCAATCTTTTGTGTTTGATTTCAAGTCTTGCCTTGCTTTTTTTGATAACTGGATGAAGAATTCTTTTGGGGAAGTTGTTATGTGGAGTAAGGTTTGCGAAGTTAATGTTCAAGCCACAGATTCATTCATGCTCAATTCTAAATATGCATTCGAAGAAGGGGCTTACAAAACTATACAATGTTTGAGAAGTAATACACGTGCCAGTATACAAAATATGTCTAAGAAATTTGACAGATTAGATGTAGCTTACAAAAGTTTGTTACCAATAGACAAGAAAAAATTTAAAGACCTTCAAGATCTTTGCAAATCGTATGTGATTCCTGAGCGGAACCACACGTTTTACAATAATTTGAAGGTAACACTGGAGATGTCTCTGACTAGCTTACATTTTTAAAAAGGTCTGTTTTTATTTTCTAAGATACTGTTTTTCTTTTTACTATATCTTTTCTACCATTACTATTGCTCTGATTGTTTTTACGATAGATACCTTTGTATGTGACTAGGCGATAATTATTTTGATAATGTCTGAAAGACTGATTAGTAGTAGATTGACTAGTTAGTAGATTAAGACTGATATAATAAATAGTAAGTAGTAATGAATATACAACGTGTTGTTTTGCAACCTCGTCAAATTTAAGGAGGTAACTATGCTAATGAGTCTCGTCCCGAATCAATAATAAAATTGGTAGGTAATTTTTGTTTTTAATCTCATTTACGGAAATCGGTAAGTGTGGAAAACCCGTGTTTTAAACTAGGGCAGTCTGATTCTCGCCTTATAACCGCGCCTCCACAAATACAAACAATCTCAAACGTTTATTCGATCATTTCTTATTCCCTAAACCACGTTAAGGGGGTTATTTTGAAATACTGACAAACATAAACAACCAAAAAAATCTGCGTTTATTAGTAATTAACTAGGTACCGTAATTTTAATTGATTGTTTATGTCTTGTGTGATAACCTCCTGAATTTTGACGAGGATGCAAAACAACACCTTGTATAAATAAATAATTAATAATATAAACGACAGTTCCTACTTATCATAAGAAGATTTTTTCTGTTTAATTTTATAATTTAAAGATGGCAAGGCCTTCGATTTAATTTTGCTTTGTGTGACATAATAATTAAGACCAGAATAATAGCTACTAAACATCGGTATGGTGAGATAATTATTAGAAATAAACTTTCATTTTGTTTTTTTTAATTTTCGTGTTTTTCCTGCTATATCTATCCAAATATTTAAAGATAATAACAAAAGAACCACATGGAAAACTGTTGTAAGTAGTTTTTTTCAGTACTAAGTAAACTGTTGCAAGTGTTTAAAAGCCGATTAATAAGAGTTTTTTGTTAATATTATCCGCTTATATTCATTTAAAAGATAAATATAACGCATGTAATAAAGGCAATATGCTTCCATTTTCCTTAATTATACATATTATTAAGTATAAACTGGTATAAGTGGTCACTTGTACCAGTTTATCGGTTCTACCATATTAAAGAAAACAAGCTACATCAATGCAAGTGATGCTTTTTTCTAAAGTATACAAAGATAAGAAAAACGTATTATGCAGTCTTTTTCATCATATGATATTCAAATATAACATTCCAAAATTTCAAATATGTTTCTATTGATTTATGTCAAAGTTACAAGTGTTAGAACCTTTAAACCGCTCTCCTGTAAAGTTGTGTTTTTGCACTTGCACTAGTATACGTAGGACCCGTCGTACACTCCAATTTTAACTGTGTGCTGCCAATAGTCTCGGAATGCAAACTCTGTGACATACGGACGGACAGGCGGACAGACCGAAACCATCAGGGTTCTGTTTTAGCCAAAGCCGAATATGGGTAATCACTGCACCGGTTAGCGACCGATTAGCGGAGTTTCCAACTTTGTGACACTGTAATCGTACCAAGTGCTCTTAGGAAAGGAATTTAACGAATGTGTCCGGGTACCAGATATAATCAAAATTTATTTAGGAACTCAAAATCAAGATAGATCTCTATGGAGAACAATAGGCATAGGCAAGGCACATCATTCATGTTAAGAATTACAAATAAGTGTGAACGATGCAGAAATACGGGCAAGTTCGGGGAAAACGCTCGCCCTTCGCCACTACCTAGTGTTTTAGCTGAGAAGAAGAAGTGGCGCAACAAACTCCCCAACAACACATCTGTCTGTTAGGTTAGAATAACCAGATTCTATACTATAGTGTTCAAGTTAATATAAACAAAGAATACATTACGATTTCAATATCCATTGCTTACTAATTGGGGAACGATCCGATAACGATAATATCGCGTAGTATTTGGATTACATATTCTGGATACGGGCAATACGGATAACTTATAGATTTTTATTAAATACGCTATTTAATACGCTTTTTAACACGTTTTTATGTCCAACTTGAAACAAGA
Organism: Cerastis rubricosa; assembly: GCA_949152445.1. Taxonomy (NCBI): domain Eukaryota; kingdom Metazoa; phylum Arthropoda; class Insecta; order Lepidoptera; family Noctuidae; genus Cerastis; species Cerastis rubricosa. Next base: position 11,164,910 of record OX424551.1, read on the forward strand.
TAATCCACAAACGAGAATAGTACTGTTACATCGTCTGCTTTACGAGAACATTCTAGGATTACGAGTCGAGTCTAGAATGATCCTCTATGGAACTGTCTAGAAGATTCGAGAATAATCCTAGAATATTCTACTATGGAAGTATCTAGAAGGTTCAAGAAAGTTGTGTAACTATCTCGAAGGAAGGGTTCCACTAAGGAACTGTCTAGAAGGTTCAAGGAAGTTATGGAAGCTCCTCGAAGATGGGTCGCCCATATAAATAGCCGACGGGTTTGCGGGAGTAGTCAGTCTGATTTCAACTACGTAAGGAAGCGATCTAAGTGCACTTCTAGTGCGATGTCTAAGTGAATAGTGATCAGTAGTGTATTTGCCATTAAGTAAGTGTGATTTGTGTAAATGTTTAGTGATTAATAAATATATTTTTCATCCCACCATCTCGGAAAGAGTATTTTTACTCTTCGATATCTGAGTGCAAAAGCCGTTTTTATTCTCTAGAGGATAAAGTAAATTGAATTTAGAACATCGTGTGCACTAAGTTTGTGAATTAAAAAAAACATTAAACCTATTTACTGCTACCTCTATGGTGCCGAATATATCATACAACTTTTTTTTAATTTGTTAAAAACTCAGACTCGGAACCTTCTTGGTGTTCTTTTTTCACGGTTTGTACGCGGTTCTTTACGCGGCATTTTTTCACCTCATTGTTAATTATACCGTAATATTATTTTGTTATAATTTAAAGATTATTCTGTAATACTTACCTGTCATTATGTAGTAATTAATACCTAAACTGAAATAAAAGTGTACCTATCTTGTGATTGTAAACGTTTTTTTTTTTTTGCATTTATTTATTTTATTTATTTATTTATTTATTGATTAACACTTACATTTGTTTTGACAGGTAAAACCCAAGCTAACAAAGGTAGTCATATAAATACATTGCTAATTGTCCAGTCCCAAGTAACGGGTCTGGGTAGAAGCATTTAGTCATTTCCTCGCTGAGGTGGAATGAAAAGTTACGTGTTGCACTCGATTGCAAAGATTTTTCACCTCGTGCTCTTTTGATTCCCTCGCTAACGCTCAGGATTCTAATTTTGAATCTCGCTGCGCTCGTGATTCAATTTTAGAATCCTTCGCTTGCTCGGTCATCAAAATTGAACACGCGGTTAAAAAGCAACTTTGCACTCTTGTATAACAAATAACTATAGTGTTTAATTGGTAGTGTTTTAATTTATCCCATACCTAGCACGTAACAATACTTTTGTCACATAATTATTTTTTCTTTTATTTATAACTTCATCTCTTTTTTAGTTTAGTAACCTTGTCGCCTGGCAGTACGGGTTACTTTGCGTGAAATCCGGTAGTTCTGAATTTTTGATGACTTGTTTATAATGCTGGCCCAATGATTATCCAAGTTTGTGACCTCGAGCGCCGAACGCAACTTTGTCAAAAACCGACGGAACTACATCCCGCTAGAGTTGATCGAGTGACGTCGGAAATATTGCAAAAATATGGCGATGTTCGAAAAATTAGAAACTTTGAAAAGCGTTATTTCGGAAACGTTTGGGTCTACAAAGACAAATCTAGACTTATATTGTAGCAAATTAAGTCTAAAATTGAGTTTAGTTTAGTTTTAAAAGTATTATCAAAAATTAGTTGACAAGACTATCCGTATCTAAGTTTTTAGATGAAAATGCACGTAAACAAAGGCAACTTATGCGAGAAGAAATGTTAAAAGCACAATCAATTATATGTTGAAGGAATAATAATAAATATGAGGAATATCGTGAAAGCAGAGAAAGATAAGCAATTCAAATATCTAGATCTGGCTCGCGAGGTTGTCGACATGTGGGATGTGAATACAGCAGTCATTGTGCCGATAGTCGTGTCGGCCAATGGCTTAATAGCCAAAAGCCTCGACCAACATCTTAGTAGGCTTTCGCTTGACAGCTGGATCAAGGGCTTGATTCAGAAAGCAGTACTTCTGGACCCGGCGCGTATTGTTAGGAGGTTCCTCTCTCAAGAGCCCTGACCACCGGTAGCTCGGACCCTGTTCCCAATGCTGGTGGGCTACTATTTTTTATATTTTTAAATGTTTTTTTTTTTTTTATATTACTTCGTAAAAATATTTAAAAATGTAATTAGTATGTAAGTAAATAAATAAAGGGAAATATTATGAGGAATAAAACATACCAACAAAACTATAGAATTAATGAGACAAATGATATTACAATAATAACCCAAATTAACAGTAAAACCAACGATCAACAACAGGACATACTAGATGACGTAAACACAGGAAACAACTCCTTTCGCAGACACGGGACAACATCATCATCATCATTTCAGCCCAAAAGACGTCCACTGCTGGACATAGGCCTCCCCCAAGTGTCGCCACATTGACATTTTGGGGGTTTTGCCATAATCGCCACGCTTGGCAGGCGGGTTGGCGATCGCAGTACGGTTGTTACAAAAGCACAGAGAACGCTGCTGCCCATTTTCTGACAAGTCCCTTAGTCGGCTCTTACGACACCCACGGGAAGATATGGGATGGTGCTATTCTTTACGTCCGACACCCGACAACACGGGACAACACTTTAACATATTATTCCAAAATATACAAAGTATTTACAATAAACAAGACATACTTGAAGCTTTCATCAAAGAAAACCCAATATACATATAACGCAATATGCCTATCAGAAACCTATTATCGAACGAAAAACAAACCATGAAACAATTTAGCGGATATAGAATAGCTGCATCGTACTGTCGAAGGACGCGAGGAGTCGGTGGCGGCGTCTGCATCCTGGTTTGGGTCACATCAATATTAGAGAGAGGAATGATGTTACAGATATGTCCATAGAATATGTTATTGAATTATGTGCAATTGAATTACCCAAATAAAATATATTATTACTAGCGATATATTGGAATATAACTGTATATGTCCGTAAAAATATACAATATTAGCTTCCCCGCGCAACTTCGTCGGCGTCACATTTTCCCCGTTTTCGCAATATTTTTCATTGCTGCTCCGCTCCGTTTGGTCGTAGCGTGATGATATATAGCCTATAGCCTTCCTCGATAAATGGGCTATCTAATACTGAAAGAATTTTTATCGGTCAGTAGCTCCTGAGATTAGCGCGTTCAAGCAAACAAACAAACTCTTCAGTTTTATAATATTGGTAGATGTTACCCAAATCAATAAGAAAAGGAAAAAAGCTCCATCTGAACAGTTGGAGTTTTTTTTTTCATAAAAAAAAGGCTATTATTAAGCAGGTGTTATTACAATGTCAACGAATATTTAAATGATAAATCCTTAAAATTTAATAAAATTAATTAAATGATTTATTGTAAAAATTAAATTAGATTATAAGATACTTAAATAATAAGTCCTCATCTCCTCATATCTTCCTTTTGCTGTGTCTGACAGGGACCACGATTGTTGTCAAATATTTACCACCTAAGCATACATTGTAGAATGCAATAAAGAATTGAGTAAATATTTTAACAGCACGCGTAACATGACCACTAGAAACGAGTTTTATCTACGGAAGAATCGACATAATGACAGATAGACAATGACAATGTGTCAGTTTGTCGATTCTTCCGTCGACATAGCCCGTTTCTACGGCGTTCATGCTACGCGTGCTGGTGAGAACTAACTTAGACTCAACCTCACGGAATCCTAAACAAAGACTTGAGCAAAGGCCCAAACCTTTGCTCAAGTCTTATTTTAGGGTTAACGACAGGAATTATGTTTATTCATAAAAAATGAACCAGTATGCAAAGTTTCGTGTCCATGCTATTAACCGTCGAGGAGTTCCCTCGTGAAAAGACGATCCTGGTTGCATGTTGAGTTCATGATACATGTCGTGATTATCCATCAAATATGATCTCGTATGCAAAGTTTCGTGTCCACGCTATTAACCATCGAGGAGTTCCCTCGTGAGAAGACGATCCTGGCTGCAGGTTGAGTTCACGATACATATCGTGAATATCCATCAAATATGAACCCATATGCAAAGTTTCGTGTCCACGCTATTAACCGTAGAGAAGTACCCTCGTGAGAAGACGATCCTGGTTGCATGTTGAGTTCATGATACAAATCGTGATTATCCATCAAATATGAACACGTATGCAAAGTATCGTGTCCACGCTATTAACCGTTGAGGCGTTCCCTCGTGAGGAGAAGATCCTGAATGTATTGTCTTCACAACCAAAGATGTGTGCAAAATTTCAGCTCAATCGGACATCGGGAAGTGGTTCTAATTTAGCTTTTACGATTCCACCGTAACAAAATACATACACATTTACATTGCAAGTTAAATAAAAGCTATTAAAATAAAAAAAAACGGCCAAGTGCGAGTCGGACTCGCGCACGAAGGGTTTCGTACCATTATTTATAAAAACGAAAAAATAAAAAACTTTTTTGTTTGGGAGCCCCCCTTAAATGTTTATTTTTTTCTGTTTTTATTATTTGTTGTTATAGCGTCAACAGAAATACATAATCTGTAGAAATTTCAACTTGCTAACTATCACGGTTCATGAGATACATCCTGGTGACAGACGGACGGACGGACAGCGAAGTCTCAGTAATAGGGTCCCGTTTGACCCTTTGGGTACGGAACCCTAAAAATAAGAAATAGGGGTGGCCCTCCGTACCTACATGTTGATGAAAGTCAAAATAAAATATCTAAGTATGATATGAAATATGATATGTCTGTGTGGGAAAATGATATCGAGGTTACTTAAATTCTTTTTTTCATAAGTCAATGGTTAATGAGATATCAAGCTTTCATATTCGTGAAAATTTACAAAATTCGTATCCCCTCCAATTTCTAAAGTAAGAGGCTTCAATGATATAATAATTTTATGTGAAATAATTTCGATATATGATTTTTTATAATTTCTTGTCATCAAATGCTTTTTTATTATTATGTTGGTTCTTATTTCTATTTTGAGTTTGTTTTTCGATTTCCTTTTGTTATTATTTTTCCCTTAATGTTAAATATTTTTTATTTTCTAATCTCTCTGTAAACACTTAGATATATGTGCATGCTGTGGTCTCCTATAATTGAAGGAACACACGTAAAAGAACCGTTTGTATGATTGTGACCTACATTGTATATGTGTATTCTTTGTTGGAGATCCAAATAAATAAATAAATGAACCGTTACAAAAACTGATGTGAAACCAATAAAAATAGTGGTGGCTCTCCTACATGTAACTGAAGGTTAAAAAAAAAATCTTCAACGAATATAACTGTGTGACTATTTATTGACAGCTCTTAAAAATAATATTGAGGTTCCTATACAAGGTGTTGTTTTGCATCCTCGTCAAAATTCAGGATGTTGTCACAAAAGACATAAATAATCAATATAAATTACGGTACCTAGTAAATTATTAAAAAACACTGCGTTTTTTTGTTGTTTAAGTTTGTCAATATTTCAGAATAACCCCCTTAGCGTGGTTTAGGGATTATAAAATTATCGAAAAAACGTTTGAGGTTTTTTGTTTGTGTGTAAGCGACGTTATAAGGCGGGAATCAGACGGCCCGTGTTCAAAACACAGGTGGTTCACAGTTACCGATTTCAGTAAATAAATAAAAAAAAGAAAATTAATTTAATTATATTAAATTTTATTATTGATTCGGGTCGAGAATCATTAGCATAGTTACCTCCTAGAATTTGACGAGGTTGCAAAACAACACCTTGTATAATATTTTATTTTTAATTTTGTGTAGATTTTTTTTTATTTACCGATTTTTGTTTAATGTGTGGACATTGTTGGCTTTGATTGTTTTTTTTTTGCTTTATCCTGTTTTACCTTTTGTAGTAAGCAACGACTTATTGTCGGGCCTACGCTGTCCTCCTATACTTAAGTACTGACGCTGTAACATTCAAACAGTGTAAAACTAAATGATTTAAAAAAGTAACCATGGAGTTTTTTGCCGGTTCTTCTCCATAGGAAACGACCAACCCGAACCGTGCACCCTTTGTCGACGTTTTATAAGTGTCCTTGTATAATAATATATTTTGAATTTGATTATAACATTTTGTGTTCGCAAACGAACGCCGGCAGCACGCATGAAAATAGATGACTCATTGTAACGTTACGCTCGACGATCGGAGCGAGAGCGCTGCACGAGCGAGCGAAAGACATGCTTGAGCGTTCGGCTTGCTATTCATAAAAGTATGCAATCATTACATTAATGTTTTGTTATGATATTTTCACGTTAAACTATCGTCCGTAAACCGACTTTACAGACAAGCAATTTTTTTTCTTAAGTCAATGTTTGATGTGATATTTGCTTATGCAGTCGTAAAAATTGTGCGCCCCCAAATTTCTGAAAATTTTCATCGGCACTTGGCCGATTTTAAATGCAAGCTTGCTTTAATAACATATCTCCTATCCCCGATCTACTTGGAATGTTGTACTTACCCAATTTATTCTCGCAGGGCCGACTAAAAGCCGACGAAGAAAACAATCAGAAGACTCCATTCCTGCTCCAGCCGACCAAAACACAAACCTAATATCGGATTCGAAAATTATCCAAAAGCCTCGTAAACGTACGTCAAAATATAAAACTAAAATCGAAAAGCCTCACGAATGTGATATATGTCCCCGGAAGTTCAGAACAAAGAGAGATTTTATAACACATGTGCGGACACACACTAGTGAAAAACCTTACAAGTGTGATGTATGTCGTAGTAGTTTCAGTAAAAACAGCGATTTAATAAGACATGTGCGTACACACACTGGTGGAAAACCTTACAAGTGTGATGTATGTCAGCGTAGTTTCAGTGAAAAGAGCCATTTAATAAGACATTTTCTTACACACACTGGTGAAAAACCTTACAAATGTGATACATGTCTGAGTAGTTTCAGTCAAAAGAGTAGTCTAATAAAACATTTTCTTACACACACTGGTGAAAAACCATACAAGTGTGAAGTATGTCGGAGTAGTTTCAGTGTAAAGAGTCATTTAACAAGACATTTTCGTACACTGTTACATAAGAGATTTTGTGCCTCTAAGGGAACAAAGTAGTGGGACGTGTAGCGTAAAAAAAAATAGTTGTCACTACATGTTCATACGTTTAATTTTTTTTATTAAAAAATAACTAATACAATAATTTTTTATAAAAAAAATATCCAAAGAAAAAAAGAATTGGCGATGTAAAAAATGCGACTTTCAGAAAAATTGCGAAATGGATTGTCTAGAAAAGGATAAAATTTGTGATTTTGAAAAATAATGCCTGTAGGTGAGAAGGTTTTGCAACCGCTATCCGGCCCTAGGCGCGATTATATTATATCCGTGCTTAAATATGATATCGGAAAAAGTTCATTCCGCGACCTTTTGACACGAATAGCTGAGAATATAAGATGATAGTATAAAAAAACTATTCCATAAGTACTTCACTACTGCTACAAATTATAAAAAGTGGATAAGAACAAAATTTTGGGATAACTTGACGCGGAGCGATGTCCCGCTGTCCTTCAGGGTCTTCGCTCGTAAACTACGGAGTCACCCGCAAGCACACGCTTCCTAAACTCAGTCGGAATTGAGTCGCGGCGTTGAAATAACTCAGAACATCCGTCCACAGCTAATTGTGTAATCCTTGAACCGATTCTGAGCGAATCTATGGTGAGAAAAATAAAAGGAAATGAACACCATAATACTCAAAACAGAACCTTCCAAGCAGTTAAAATTTAAAATGTTTTAAATACATACCGGTTCTTTGTAAACGACAGCCTTATGCAACCGACAATTTAGTACGGTGCTTATAGATACAGCCACAACTTTACATTCAGTGCAAACAGTAAAGGAAAAAGATTAATCAAAACATTTTTTATTTTTACATTATTTTTTATTATTTTAGGTGACATTTACCGATTTGACATGAATACTTATTTCAGTATTTGATTATTTTTTTACTTTACTTTTTATTATTTTGATGTGACATTTACTGATTTTACATTTGACATAAATATTTACTTTTTTATTATTATTGTGACATTTATTGATATTCGTGATTTTTTAAAATTCATTTCGTTAATTATTAATAATTACATTTGATTATTGTGAATGTGAGGACCATGTTGGTCACATTTTATTTTTTCGTAATTTATTGATCTTCTCCCACCACTATCTGGCAGTTTGAGTACTTTAAGCGACCTACCCAAATGTCCTTTCTTTGGTATTGTTCGTCGTTTCGTTGAGCTCCTTGAGTTACAAGTCGGGCTACACGATAACTGACAAATGCTTGCACTGACTAGACAGGTCCACTCAAATCTGTGTGGTTCTTTCTTCAAAAGACCATTTCAGACACGTATCTGCATAGTCCTCATGTGAGTTTGCCAAGATTTTGTCTGGACCTTAAAAGAGACTGTGACCTCTGAGTTTGTTTCGGCTGTTTCTTCTCAGAGTAGTCAGGTACGAAACACCGGCCCCATCTAGTTTAAAAAAAGTGACGTGTAAAAGAGTTTGTAAAAACCTACTTGCAAAATAAACATCATTTATCATTTAATCAGATTCGACACAATAATTTAGTTATTTCTCTTATAAAAAGAATACCATCTAAGCTTCCTCTAAAAAGATTCGTTGCCAATTGACAAGAAAAATTTTTGTCTGTCATACAATGGAATGATCATACTTTTAAATTCGAACCGAAATTAGAAATGAGGTCGACTTACACGAACGGAATAGTTTTTATTGTGATAATTTTGCAATACCCTCTTTCTAAAAAAAAAAAAGGACGAAAGTACGAGTGAGAAAAAAGAAAAAGCTGGAACAGGCAAATACAACAACAGGAATCATTTCTGAATCAAACGATATCGAAGTGCAACAGATACTGAATAAACACGGTGGCCACCACATCTAAACGTTATCCGCGCGAACTCGCGATATCTCAATTACATCTATGGAGAATATGAAAGAAAATAACGAACTCATAAATCTAAATTGTTCAATTAGAGCCAAACACTAACCTACCACATCCTTACAACTATGAAGAACAACCAGTGAACTTTAGATCTAAGTAAAACTAGCCTAACTTAACATAAGACTTAACTATTACCTAACAACAATAATAAAAAAACCCGGGGATCCCCAAAAAATAAATAATGTCACCACGTAAAGTCCAGCCTTAGTTATAGAAACGAAAGACAAGTTGGACAAAAAACAAAAAAACTAAGTTTGAGAAAGAAAACTTAAGTCAATTAAGTCAAAGAAGAATTCAAGACAAAGAACTCAAATCAAAGAACTCAAGTCAGAAAACTCAAGTTAAAATTCAAATTTAAAATTGAATGTTGAATGACACGCCATTTGTGTTAAACTAAAAGAAATAAAATAACCTGAGAACACAGGTTGACATAACACAGAAATAGATAAATGTCATTATTAACAGATAATTTATGAAGTTTTTAACTTAATCAAAAACTTATGCAAAGAAATATTCCCATAAACCAAAGAGGAAAAAGGTTTAGAAAGCAAATGTCAATGTTAAAATGGAACAAAGAGGATTCAATCCAATTTATTTTAAGATATCTTTGAAATGATATTGTCCGGAGTGGACTGAATCACAATCCTGTAGCAAATAAGTGGTCCTAGAAATGACTCTTATCACACGGCACTTAATAAAACGTGGAGCAAGCTTCCCAGAGAAAAAAATCATTTCCAGAAGACTTGGAAAAGTTCCTTCTCCATACAGTATCACCAATATTCAGAGTGATAGCTGATCGATTAGAATTATATGCACGAAAGTTACGGAGAAAAGCTAAAGAAAGATTATCAGCAACCTTTGCATAAACTTCGCTGAGAGAAGATAGGTTTGAAGCATGACGAGCCCGACTGTCTGCCAAATTAGAGCTTCGAGTCTGACTATATACACGACTGCTATCCATAAGAACCTCTCTACCAAACATAAGAAAGTTAGGCGTAAAGCCAGTAGCTAGATTAACACAAGAATTGAGGTAAAGCTTAACTTTAGGTAACATTTTAGCCCAACTTCTTTGGTTTTCACCAACCAAAATACCTAAACACGTAATGACACTTTGGTTGTATCGCTCAACCGTATTTGCTTGGGGTGTATAATATGGCGTAAAAGTAGGTGATTGAATATGGAAAGATCTGAGAAAATTAAGGAATTGATTACTACGAAAAACTAGCGTTGTCACAAAGAATAGTACGCGGAACCCCAAAATTAAAGAAAATTTCAGACTCTAACGCTTTTATAACAGAAAGAGCGTCAATCCTTTTCAGAGAAACTAGCCAAACATATTTGGAAAAAACATCTACCATAGAAAGGATATACACACATCAACACGGTCTAGGGATATTTTTTAAAAAGCGAATTACTATCAATGTGTTAATTATTTATATGACAAGTATATATTTAAAAGATACGTTATTTAATATTCTACCATTTTTTAATAATGGTTAAGGTACTTCGATTAAAATTTCAGGATTTTATGGAAAAAAATGAAGCATAGACAGAAACCGTATATGAATTAACTTTTAATTTATGAGTAAAAACTGAAAAAAAATAGAAAAAAACATTTAATTTGTGTTTATAAACTTGAAGTTAGTAGTCTGAGAAAGCGCCCATGATGTTTATAACACATCGGCAACGATTCGGCATGCTCAGAACAAGGTTGTCAATGTCTTGCTGCGGAATATTGTCCCATGTCCTTCTGAGGTGCGCAAAAAGTTGATCTTCTGTAGCCAGATTTTCAGGAACTTTCTTCAGAGCTCTTCTTTGCAGCATATCCCACGCATGCTCAATGGGATTTAGATCTGGCGGTTGAGCAGGCCAGTCTAAGGCCCTAACATTGTGTGTATGTAACCAAGCTGCTACCGTTCTCGCCGTGTGTGCCCGGGCATTGTCGTGCATGAGCAGGAAATCTTGCCCCATTTGTGTTCTGTGGGGCAAGATTACGGGCCCCAGCACCTGTTGGACGTATCGTTCTGCCGTCATATTGCCCCGCACCCAAACGAGATCCGTCCGTCCTCCAAGACGAATTCCTGCCCAAACCATAATTGTTCCTCCTTGGTATGGGTGAACTTCCTGAGGGTTCTGAAGACGGCTCCATCGTCCAGGATCTCGCCAAACACGCGTCCTTCGTGAATCTGCATGGAAGCCGAACCTGGATTCATCCGTGAACAGCACATTGGATCATTGCTCACGGCCCCAGTCCACGTGGTTCCGAACCCATTCTAATCGTCGTCCACGATTGCCTCTCCGCACAGTGGAACGAATGTATGGGAGCGGTTGGACGTAGACATGTCCGAAAAAAAAGAGTAAAATTATGCCAAACTAATGATGCCATCTTATTCGATTACTTAATGCCTTCATAACTTGTGGTGATGAATTTCTTCATAACTCCCATATTTCGGGAGTAATTTGAGAAAATGTGAAAGGAGAATGGGCAAAATCGTACGGCACTTGGTCTATCAGCGGCCAGGAACATTTTATTTTTTTTTGGTTTAATATCACCCTACAATAACGGGTTCAAGAAGTTTTATATCTGTAGTGTCATTATTAATGGAACTAAATACATTTTTATTTTAGATATGTAAGCCTGTGATTTAGCGTATTAATTACTAAGATTTAGTCTTAAAAATAAGGAAATAAAATAAAATGACTTGTTTACTTCAATACATTTATTTTACATACATTTACATACATAAACTCACGCCCTTTTCCCATGGGGGTAGGCAGAAACCACAGAACGCCACTTGCTACGATCCTTACATACTCCTTTTGCCTCGTCCACATTCATACATTTAATGTACAATAATAGCACTGAGTTCTGATGCCGGTAATAAAATATCCTCGTCTTGATGTCTAGCCCATGCCAGATACCACACTACACACATAACGTGTGCGCAACAACCGATTGTGCGCCTTCCACTCAAACAACTGCAATAATAATGAGCAATTGCTTCTCTATTTTGTCTTTGTCGGTTAATTACAATATAAGAATAATATATTCTGGACCTTACATGTCTAGATTGTATTCGCACACGTAATAACCAAATATCTTCTTCTTCAATAAAATCTCTGAGCTGACTTATTTGTCGCTCCCGGTATACTTCGATATTGTATAAGCCTTCAATTAAGTGTTCAGCGTAGTAGCTGCGAGCCAACTTGATTTGGTATGTGCCAAGTGCAAACAGAATTAGGTCTTCTTCAGAAAAAACCGGAAAGTCTTCAAAAATAGGTTGGTCGCTGCTGAGTCTTTCAAATGATGCCCTCTGTCTATTTATGTTATGACGGATAACATGGACTATGTTATCCGTCATAACATAACATAGCTAAGAGGTTCGGTATTTCAAAACGTTCATTAATTATATTTACGAACGATGATGCATGAATACTATCTTGTATTGGTGTTTGGAACGCATTGATGAGTGCCGCTGCGTTTTGAAAGTCCTCAAACATGTGACTTAAGGCGCGATTAAAATATTCTTGCCAAAACAATTTGAAATCTCGCTTGAACCTGCCATTTATAACTTCCACTACCCAGCGGCATAGAGTTACCAGCCTAGTTCTATTGGCCTGTTCAGTAGTAAGCTGGTCTGCACCGCGGTCTTTGGTTTCTGGCATATAGGCACTGTAGTTGCATCGCTCCAAATCGCCACAGACGTCTCTAAACCCACGATCTAAAATGAATATGTCGCCAGCCCGGTAAAACCAGTGAAATGTGCCTTCTTCGTCATTTATAATTCTTTCCAAAATACTGGCATCTGAGTCGGTAGCAGCATAGGGCCCGCAAACATCAATTATATGCCCATCGGAACACACCATTAAGAACGGTTTTAATAGATTTTCGTATTTGTGTAGACTGTAGGTCTGTCGCTGGAACGAAAAGTTGGAGCTCTTCTGTATATAAATATATGTTCCATCCATGATTGTTACTGCCTTCCTTTCTTCTGGAGAAGACTCGGGATTTCCAAATAACGCGTTTGGTACAATAAGATTACGGTCAGCGACCATTCTTCTATTTAAATGGTCGAGTCCCAGGTGTCGTGGCTTAAAATCCAGAGATATAGCATCACGCGCGGTTTTTAAATGCCTTTCTAGAGTCCTTCTACTTATGTTAAAGAGCGTGGCTAATCTCTCGTTGCTATCACCAGTTCGCAACTTCATTAAATAAATGGCTAGTTTTGTTTTGGCGTTTGACTCAGACAAAGAAGGCGTTTGTTCCAAGATTGTATTGAATTGATCTCTGCTAACGCCCAATCGAATATGAATCTCATTAGGATCCATATTTGCAATATCTTCAAAGTCCAGAATATTTTTATTTAAAACAGCTTTTTTAAAAAGCTCTAGTATATGCACAAAATGAGAGCTGTTAAAATCATGTCTGAGATTTGGACTATCAATGAGCTCTTCCCAATCATTTGATGTTAAATGTGCATCACATATTCTGGCACTGTCTGGTATGAATAAGTTAGAATGTAACATAAGAGTAATCCTTACATTCTCAGGCATTCGACGACGTGAAACACTACGGCATCTGTCAAACATACAGTTTGCCGAGGTGCTAGGCACTCGTGAATATTCTTCCACTTGAAGAACACATTCGTGCGGGGCAGGGTTTTTGTTTGGCTGCACAGCCCGTTGAGCTCGTTACCAACAGGGTCGACAAACGTATTCTCGGCCGTTGTATTCAACCTGAAAAGGAAAATAGTTTATAACATAGTATTTAAAACTCACAGCAGTTTCAGTTAAATCATGTGTTGTATAGTAGAACATGCCGAGCTCTTTTTCAACGTGACGAATGAGTCATGCTCATACGCATTGTTAATGAGTGGTTGGCCTCTATTATATTTCGAAGCTAGATAACGTTGGCTCTGTTTCCATATGCACCATGTGTGTAAAAGAGAGAAGATCTGTTTTGACTATAACTTAAGTATTGTTAGAAAAGAACCATACGCTTAAGGAAATAACATAATTCACTAAAAGGACGTACATAAAAATACAATCAAAACTGTAACGTGGACTTTCAATAAAGAGCCCACACTTCACCCAACGATGTGTCGCATATGCACATCGTGACACAATATTATGAGGCCATCACCGCTATAGGGTGCGTACATACGGGTAAAAACAACCAAAAAATAGTCTAAAAATACTTACTTGCTGTGGAGCTATAGCTTCAATAATATATTGAGCATTGGCAGCATTTTCCTCAAAAAGAGCATGGGTTATTTCTAACCTTCTTCTATTAACCACTGATCGATTGCACAAAACACATATAGGTCGATTTTCTGCCATTTTTCAATAATGTTCCGTTGGCGTACACAAGTCCAGAGTCCAAGTACACAAGCACAAACGTACAGAAGTTCAGAGTTAATAGCCAGGTTATCAGGTTAGGAAGAAACACAGTCCAGAGGGTAGCCAGGGTCAAAACGTTTGAAAAAGAATCCGTAGATGAGCGCACAGTACACAACGTCACAAGGGTAAGCGAAGGACTGCGCCGAGTGACGCACACGCACCCCACACCTCGGCTCTTTTGTTTGCACTCGAAGCTGATTGGGCCGTTCGAACTCAGGTAGTCCATGTAGTAAACCCATTGTTGAGCTGAGTCTTGTAAACGGTATGCTGACAACGTTTTGAAATACTTTTGAAGACATAAACTAATGTTAATAAGTATTTTATAAAATGGGTTTGCACATTTTCTTGCACTTATTATCTAAGTATTTTACCTATATGTATTTTTTTTTCTAAATGAGCTGCAATGTTACGTTCATAGTAAAAGTTAGTCCTTAGTAATAGTACTTTCATTTAATACCTATTTCGTTGTTGGCCGCTCATAGACCATTTTGCTCTTTCTCCTTTTACTATGAAAATGAGTGTATCGAGCTCTCTCCATCCTGATTCCGGGCTTGTTTCAAGTAGCGGTCTCTAATATCATAATGCTAATACTAAGAGCTATATTTAATACTAAGACACATAGTGCGCCAAATGTGCACTTTCTGGGATAAAGAGTGATGTTTATTTTATAACACAATTTTTTTATTTTTTGTTTATTTTGTTGATTAAAACCGTTTTTCTAAAGGTTTACCTTATTACAATAACATTTCTGAGCAGCCAATTAGAGAAGATATAAGCTAATTAGGATATATAATTAGGGACTTAAGGTTTACATATAAAACTGATGCACTAATGATTACTGATAAGAACATTGCTATTATTTAATTACTAAATGGCTCTTAATACACTAATTTAGCATGCATCATTTACTAATTATCACAATAACTAATTACCTTGCAATATTTAACAAAGGATACCTGGGATACCTGGATTTTATATAAATAGGTCACTATTAGTAACTTTAAAATCAGTGTTGATTTACACCTCGTTGTATCCAAGCTAATCTCGCAATGTATTTTCCAAATTTTAATACAAATCTTGATATTCACGTTGCTTTATGCGCACGCGCACATAAAGATTTACGCGACTTTAACTATTTGTTCAGTGTTTTAAAAGATAACAGTTGTGTTCAGTTATGTGAAAGTGCTGAAACAAGTTTAAAAGACTGGTGTCGTCGATTTTGCTACCGCATTTATGCAAAATGGACACAGTCTGGAAGAAGCACAGATAAGTTTCGGAAGAAACATGAGATTTGGCTACAGGCTGCAATTCAATGGCCGGAATTACAGAATGAAAATATGGAACCTTCTACAGAAAATATAAGTGACGTCATCGAGCCCATAATTTCTCCTGCTAAATCTGATGCTTCAACTTGTACACATCCTAGTCCTCGTAAATCTTTTGAGGGCCTTAGTAACCGGCAAAAAAGAAGACGCACTGAAGATAGTCTTTCATGCAGCAGTAGCAGCGCTGAAATTATGTTTTCGGCCGAAAGGGCGCTTCAAAAGGCAGGACAAAGCGATACAGCTTATGTTATGAAATACTTGACGGAGAATCCAGAAGAGGCCTCAAAAATCAAAGCCTTCATTGAAGGTAAATCAATTCAGGTACGGGAAATATCCCCTTTGAAGGCATTGACTCTTTATGTATCGATGAACTTATCGAAATGGCGCTATAACACTCTTCGGGATTTCAACACTCAAGAAGGAGCTCTTCAATACCCGAGTTACTACATGTTGGTTAAAGAAAAAATTAAGTGCTATCCGGCCAAAGAAGATCTCACAGTTACAGAGAGCTCTGCAAAAATCAAATTACAAGCCTTGATGGATTTAACCTCAAGAAGACTTATTAGGTCGTTAGAAACCCCTGTTGATCCCAATCAACAGCTCGTATTGACCAGCAAATGGGGTTTTGACGGATCATCTAGCCAAAGCATTTATCATCAAAGGACGAGTGAAGATGAGCAAATCGATCTTGCTAGTAATTTTATGATTAGTCTTGTACCACTGCGGCTCGTCTCAAAAGGTGTAACAATTTGGGAAAACGAGCGACCATCTTCCACTTCATTTTGCCGGCCAATATTGTTTAAGTTTATAAAGGAAACCAAAGAAAATGTGCAGAGAGAGATGGCTGAAATCGAAGCAGAGATTGAAGCCTTAACTCCATCCACCATCACTGATGGAATTAGTGTCAAACACCAACTGCTGTTGACAATGATTGATGGTAAAATTCATTCCATTATATCCAATACAGCAGCTTCAGTGTGTGACATATGCAAGGCTTGTCCTAAAGAAATGAATAATTTAGAGTTAATCAAAGATAAACACGCAAACGAGGACATGTATAAATATAGCTTAAGCACCCTTCACGCTTGGATTCGCTCAATGGAATGCTTATTACACATTTCCTACAAATTAGACATAAAATCATGGCAAGTAAGGGGTGATATAGCAAAAAGGCAAGTTGATGACAGGAAGAAAAGAGTTCAAGAGGCTGTAAGAAGAGAAACGGGCTTACTTCTCGATGTTGTGAAACAAGGCAGTGGATCCACCAACAATGGCAACTCGGCAAGGAGATTTTTTGAAAACTACACTAAATCTGCTGAACTGACCGGAATAGATGCTATGCTTTTAAGAAAAATCTGTGTGATCTTGCAGTGTATTTCATCAGGAGAGAAGATCAACGTAACTAAATTCCGAGAGTTCTGCTTTGATACTGCTAAGCTTTACGTGGAGTTATACCCATGGTATTATATGCCTTCTTCACTTCATAAAATTTTAATGCATGGGCCAGACATAGTTCAGAACATGTCAATTGTGCCCATTGGTTTTCTATCCGAAGAGGCATCTGAGGCTAGAAATAAAGATTTTAGAAAATATAGAGAGGGGCATTCTCGAAAGCATAGCAGTATCTCATGCAATGAAGATATTATGCACAATCTTTTACTGTCTTCTGATCCACTTGTTACAAGTATCCGTCCAAAAGGAAATAAGTTTGTAAAAAAATCTTCTTTTAAGGAATTTTATGAGCTTACGGATTCTGAGAAAAGTGATATCGAATTTGTTAACATAAATGATTTAGCGGACATCGATTCTGAATTTGAATTAATTGATGATGATGATGATGACGAAGATAATTAAATGATGTTATTGTTTTAAAATGTGTAACTTAGTAAATTAGAGCTTACATCTTAATTATTTATTGTACTTTTAATGAAACTAGGTAATTTATTATCAACTTACTTAAAAGTCATACTCTCATCAGTTCTTGTGAATATTTTTGTTAATATATATCGGCGCAACTACAACAATTCGTCTAGAAAAACCTAGAATAACTAAGTTCAATCATTTAATTGTCCTAAAAATTAGTTTAAAAACCATAAGTTGATTACTTTGAATTTATTACGATGTAAAATGAATGTCATCATTGTAATTTCAATACTTAACCTAAAATTAAACGTGCACGTACGTCGAGCCCTATAAATACGGCCGCACTGTAGGCGATCGAGTCAGTCTTGCTTGAGCCGCCGAACTGTACGGATCTATGTAAATAAGTCGTTACGCTGTCGGTTGAATAAACGAGTCATACAGTGTACTTGTGGTGTTTTACTTGGAAGATCGAAGATGAGTGATCACCCTGAACATAGTCAGTGACGTCAGCTATGCTGACGTCACGCTTTTTAAAAAACGGAACGGAGACATTTTCTCCGTCATCAGAAGTGGGATCGCAAGAGATTTCTACTCAAGCCACTTCCTCATCAGCTCGTTTACCACCTGAGCAACTGGAACCAGCCAACATTCGGCGTCAGGAGCCTGGACTGGTCTCCAATACATCAATGGAAGCCATGAATCAATCAAGACCGCATACATACCCTGATCAAGGAATGCGGATGGACGGAATACCACCACAATTCCTTATGCAGATGATGGAAATGATGCAGAGAATGTCAGAGCGTTTGTGTGCTCCGCCTACCGAATCAATAATAAGGATCAAAGGCATTTACCTGCCATCTTTCGACCCGGATACCCATGTCGGAGTACGTGAGTGGTGTCAACATATTGATAGTGGCCATTGAGGCATATAAGTTGAGTGATTTCGACGTTCGTATGAAAGTCTGCAGTCTGCTGAAGGGACGTGCGAAAATGTGGATCGATGATTGGATGGTGACCAGTAGTACCTGGGAAGAGTTACGAAAGAACATCATCACCACATTTGAACCTGAGAACAGATACTCCCGAGACATTGTTATGTACAGGGTGAAAATAATTCATCAGAATAAAACCGTAAGTAACTTAATTCAAATATTCTAAATATCCCTCAGATAACTCTACGAGAACCTCCGAGAACTCTACGAGAACCTCCGAGAACTCTACGAGAGCCTCCGAGAACTCTACGAGAACCTCCGAGAACTCTACGAGAACCTCCGAGAACTCTACGAGAACCTCCGAGAACCCTTTAATAAAATCTCCGAGAACCTACTAACCTTATCAGAATCGATATTCTCAAAAGACAAAACAACGCAAGTTGTTTACAGATGTACTACTCAGAGGAAGTTTTGTTTCTATTCTTTCAGGTCTACGAGATCCACAAAAATCGACGAGAACCAACGAGGCTGGTGCAGAGCGCGCACCGCCTGTCAGTATGGCCGTATCGGCGCAACTACAACAATTCGTCTAGAAAAACCTAGAATAACTAAGTTCAATCATTTAATTGTCCTAAAAATTAGTTTAAAAACCATAAGTTGATTACTTTGAATTTATTACGATGTAAAATGAATGTCATCATTGTAATTTCAATACTTAACCTAAAATTAAACGTGCACGTACGTCGAGCCCTATAAATACGGCCGCACTGTAGGCGATCGAGTCAGTCTTGCTTGAGCCGCCGAACTGTACGGATCTATGTAAATAAGTCGTTACGCTGTCGGTTGAATAAACGAGTCATACAGTGTACTTGTGGTGTTTTACTTGGAAGATCGAAGATGAGTGATCACCCTGAACATAGTCAGTGACGTCAGCTATGCTGACGTCACGCTTTTTAAAAAACGGAACGGAGACATTTTCTCCGTCATATATATTTCTGTATATATATAATATATTTATAGACCTCTTAATAAGTCTGTCTGCGGTTTAAAGTAAATACAAATGGGGAAAAAACGTTTTTTTTTTTAAATTTTCATTTCCTTTTATCCCAGAAAGTGCACATTTGGCGCACTATGTGTCTTAGTATTAAATATAGCTCTTAGTAATAGCATTACGATATTAGAGACCGCTACTTGAAACAAGCCCGGAATCAGGAGGGAGAGAGCTCGATACACTCATTTTCATAGTAAAATTTCACATTTTCTCAAATTACTCCCGAAATATGGGAGTTATGAAGAAATTCATCACCACAATTTATGAAGGCATTAAGTAATCGAATAAGATGGCATCATTAGTTTGTCATAATTTTACTCTTATTTTTCGGACATGTCTACGTCCAACCGCTCCCATACATTCGTTCCACTGTGCTCCGTAGGTAAAGGTGGGACCCGGAGTGGTCTACGAGAGCGTAGATTGCTTTCATGCAGTCGCCTTCTTACAGTTTGGTCACTCAGAAGCACTTGGTGTTCCACTCGCAGTCTTTGGACCAATTGAGTCGCCGTTGCATTTGGTTGAGCTCGCGCAGTAATTTGCAAAAATCGGTCTTGTCTGGGGGTAGTGATGCGACTTGGCCCCCGGTGCCTCTCCGCTACTTCACCTGTGGCACGATAGCGTGTCCACCATCTTGAAATTACATTTTGGTGGGTCCCTATGGCCTCAGCAACATTACGCTGAACAGACCCAGCTTCCAGCATACCCACAGCTCGTAACATCTCCGCCCTCGTCAAATTTTGGCGTTGCATGGCTACAATACCCCAATTTTAACTTTATCTTTCGTTTAAAAATGAAAAAAAAAAACTGTAACTAAACGTAATTCGTATTGTTTTCTAAATTTCGCACAAATGAAAATTCTCTCTCCTACACATCAAGACATTTTTATGCCACAGAAACAAAAGAATTTTCAAAAATTTGAATTTGGAATTAGTCTGAGATAAATTACAAACAAATCGGTGTATAAAAGAACGCGGCCAGTACTTTTCGAGTTATTTAATTGATTATGAAATATCCCTAGACCGTGTTGATGTGTGTATTTATAACCATAATAAGCACAGGGCAACGGACCAATTATATCGATAGAAATCATCTGTAAGGGCAAGGAAACCTCTAGGGTAACACATCTGACCGCGAGGTTGCGTGTTTAATTTTATAGACTTTACAAACCTCACATTGACTTAATGTCGAAGTAACGTAACATATTTGGCCAGTAGAACAACTCCCTAAGCTTTAGATACGTTTTAGTAACACCGGGATGTATCGAAGGAAAACTATTGTGAATTTCTCAAATAACGTCTGGAACCTTTTCAGCTGGTAACACCACGTGCCATGGTTCAGAAGATAAAGGACTAGTAACAGGCATGCGTGTCATAAGGATACCGTTATTTATAGCGTATGCTGGGAACATTTGTGGCGTGTCTCGAGCACCTATATATACCTTCTTATACCAACGGTCATTAGTATGTTCAGGACCCTGGTCAAATGACACAGGATTAGCATGGATCCTGGAAAGAACATCGGGGACCATATGTTGCGAACCTTTACGATGCACAATATCAAAAGTATATTGGGAGATAATAGTAGCCCAACGAGCTAAACGACCAGATGGGTTGTTAAGAGTGAGGAGCCACTTAAGGGCCATATGGTCTGTTATGACTGAAAACTTCATCCCATCTAAATAACATCGAAAATGTTTAATTGAATCCAAATCTGACAAGAGTTCACGCTCTGTAGTACTATAATTGCGTTCAGTTTGAGAGAATAAACGCGAATAATAGCCGATTGGGTGCTCAACATCGTCTATCTTCTGTGTCAGTACCGAACCAATTCACAAAAGTAGCATCGCATTGCAGCATTAACCAACACCTAACATGCGGATATATTTTAAGTGCCTCCTAGTTCCTTACCACTGTTGTTCTTATTCTTATAAAAATGATAATTTATTTAAATACTTGCGAACACTCATGTTCTTTTCTTTGTTTTTAGATAGAAAATCCACGCAATAAATCTGGTCGTGCCAATCGCGACCAAAAACTAATTTGTGTTTATCTGTTCTGCTCAAGTTTTACTATTCTTTGGAAAACGTCAGGCACGCACTGACGTTTGTCGATAGACGGCGCTTATGTTGAATATGTCTCGTTTGCTCAAGGTTATTGGCGTATGTTAGGGCCTTAACTGGAAGAATATTGAACATCCTCGTCGGCTCAGGGATCCGGGACTCTTCAAGTCCCTGGCGCCCATTTACTAATTAATCATATTCACCCAAAACTGGAAGGTTGTACCTAGATAAGTTTAATGAATCAGGATTAAATTTTAAAGTTTGACAAAAAGGAACAGTACTAAGGTTATCTTCAACCCTCCACCACCCTAGTTCTATCAACTGAAGTGTACGCTGGCTGGCATTAACCTATTTTATTATAATCATTAAGCGTTAATAAACTTAGTTTTATTAATAAATATATGTTGTTTAGGACACTTTGTTGTTTCCTTGTATCCCAATACCATCTCACTCTACATCTGGGACTTTGTTCCATTACCCTTAGTGGGAAAAAATCTCATATGTAACAACACACACTGGTGGAAAACCTTACAAGTGTATGTCAGCGTATTTACACTCGCATGTCTGGTTTAAAAATCATATTTGTTCACACACTGGTAAAAAACCTTAAGTGTGATATATTTCAGAGTAGTTTTATTAAAAAAGTTAATTTTACAAATCATATTAAGCCATCATCTATTACTTGTCATCGCATCAGACACCTCCTTTCTTGCCATTTCATCCCTCACACAGTACATCCATCGTCTCTTTGTTCTTCCTCTCTTATACCATATTTGTACGCCGGAAACGGCAGAATATTATGATCGTAATACATACAATACAATTCACATAACAGCTTTGTACAATATTCTGACAAATAAATGCATTATATTCTATTCTATTATACCCATCCACATTCATACTCATACTTTCCTCACGATATTAACCTCTTTTTCCACGTCCAAGAGAAAATGAAACGAAAAATGTATCATTAACTCATAATTTTTATTCTTAAATAAAAACAAACCTTTCTTTTACAAGTACAAAAAATAAATAAAAAGAAACTCTTAATACATGAAATAAGACAATTTATTGAATATTTTGTTTGGAATTTTTTGACTCTCGAGTTTTAAGTAGGTTTTAAAATACTAGAACTACAGATGCTTAAAGAAGACAGAGCTTAAAGATACACAATGCTACAACAATTTGTCAAATTTATTTAATAGATTTTCGACTTTATAGTTAAAGAATTAGGTTCAAGGTTCATTGGGAAAAATGACAGTTTCTGTACAAACTGATATTAGAAACTATAGATAGACTATCAGAAACGGTGTCATAGAAAATGTGGACATAAGGTTTGATTAAAGGAACTGGCATAACAAAACTGCGAAGAATGGAGGGATGTAAAAGAGACCTGCTCTCAGCGTTGGGTGGCCAAAGGCACGAGGAGAAGAAGAAAAATTGTGATCCCACTTCTGATATGCAAAAACTTACTTGCCAAATTTGACACATTACATCATTAAGTAGATTGATTTGGTTGATCTAGACGAGTAACCAATGGCCAGTTGGCTCTTCGACCAAACTTTCTTCCTGGTCAAAGCTTCTGCGGCCAAAAGTTGTGGTCGTCGCCGCATGGTGCTCGAGGTACTTAACCGCCACATCATAAATAGATGACAAACCAAATTATGCCCTGCGCCAAGGTCACGACTACATGACAGTATTAATTCGTGGCTTGGCGACGAGGGCACGTTTATTTTTTTTGACGTGGCGGTCAAAATGTTAAATCGTCTAAGTGGGAGTACACAGATGAAACTAAACGCGATCATCTCATCTCTACGGTTTCCAGAAGCTGTCGTGACACGGACAGCTCTTAATCTCGGTTCAGATGAGCTATTTGAGATGGTGCCGTTTCACTGGTGTACTTTGTCCAAGTTTATTTACAAGGATCCTGGATATCTCTTCTGTCTGTCTGTCTTAATTAAAAGATGATTAAATTTAGTCACTTGGGTAATCATTTACATAGAATTTGATGTTTAAAGTTATGATGATGATAACATTTTGAACTTAGACTTAGATCTACGAACATTACTTTGCGTACAGCGTTATTCTTGTCTTCCTCGCACAATCGTCAAACAACAAGGTCACGACAGAGTATAGGGGTTATATACAGTCAGTATTGTTTTAATCTTACTTCAGTGTGGGAATGAGAAGGAGCTAGACGTCCTGTATAGCCCCATCTCTTTTACACACCAAAACAACATTGCAGTAAAACTGCTATAAAAGGTGATTGTACTGGAACAAATATAAGCCAAATCAGTTTCTAATTAACGTTTGTAGTTCTCAGCCTTCGAGTGCTGCGGATGCCGTTATGTGGCTGACTTTAAGGGTGAAACTGCTGTGGTATTTGCATGTGTTTCTTCTCCACAGCCGGGGTCATCGAGCGGCAACGCTGTGAAAATAAATACCGATTAGAATTAGCCAAGGTCGTTTCGTGCGTTCTGTATGGTGTCGGACGTAAAGAATAGCACCATCCCATATCTTCCCGTGGGTGTCGTAAGAGGCGACTAAGGGACTTGCCAGAGAATGGGCAGCAGCGTTCTCTGTGCTTTTGTAACAACTGTACTGCGATCGCCAACCCGCCTGCCAAGCGTGGCGATTATGCAAATCCCCCCATGTTATGACAATGTGGCGACACTTGGGGGAGGCCTATGTCCAGCAGTGGACGTTAAAAGGGCTGAAATGAGGTTTCGTGCGTGACATTTCGTCGAGACGCTATAGTCGCCTTTGTATAATATACGCGCGTCTGCATCGCTATAGACGATCATTATTATATACCAACTATGTTGGGGTCGGCTTTCAGTCTAACCGGATGCAGCTGAATACCAGTATTTTACATGGAGGGACTGCCTGTCTGACCTCCACTACCCAGTTAGTACTGGGTAATACGATACCCCTTGGTAAGACTGGTAGTCGGACTTTCGGACTGACTATCTGTGACGACTGTCAAAGATCTACAATTGACAGCCGGCTCCAATACAATGGCTTAACGTGCCTTCAAATGTTTGTTAAGTAAATATTTAAATGTGTGAGGAGCTCGTGGCTAAGTAATGTAATAACAGCCGCTCTGATCAATCTTCAGGTTAAGCCGCGCTTACTAGGTTGTCTGTGGATGTGACCACCCTTTATATAGGGTGACTGGTAATTAGTGACCGATACTTAAACACGTGATTATACTCATGATAACAAACAACTTTCACAAAGAAACATTTTTATTATACTCATTCACTTTTATCACAGCTGATCGGCCACAGGCGCGTGCGCGCTAATTTCATACGGCTGTTGTATTATTGTGCTAAAAGTGAAGGTTTTTTTGGCAAAGTTGTTTGTTATCATGAGTATCATCACGTGTTTAAGTATCGGTCACTTTTTATCAGTCAACCTATATAACGAGTTTCCTTCGTGCCTCGGAAAGTACTTCAAACCGTTGGTCCCGGCTATCATTTGCAGATCTTTGACAGTCTGACAACCAGTCTTACCAAGGCGTATCGTATTACCCAGTAGTACCCAGTACTAACTGGGTTTTGGAGGTCATATAAGAAGTCGCTCCATGTACTGATTCAGCTGCATCCGGTAAGATTGGAAGCCAACCCCAACATAGTTGGATAAAGGCTAGGCAGACGATGAAATATTAAAATGCAAATGTTGATGGTGCTATACCTCTCTGTAGTCCGCCTCACACATAACCGGCGTCCTCATCGCCACCTTCCGCGGTGGCATGAGATCCTCGTCGTGAACTAACTTGAAGACCTCCGAATGTTTGAGATGCTCCAGGGACACGGGAGGTTTTTCGTATTTCATGAAGTTTATCCTGCAATATTGAGGAACGGTTTTAGTCTCTTGTCTTGAAGTGGCCACCAGAGCTTCACGCTCAGTAAGGTTCTAAAGTTTCCGGCCTACACACATTAGATTAATCAGAGATACAAAACTATCATGTCACAAATGACTGAAGTCTTCTCTAGTTACCCACAGTAAAAAAGTATTATTTTTGTTCAAAATAGTCTCCCTGTATTTCAATCTATTTTTGTTTGGATATTAATCCTTGATTTTATATTTGAAGCCGGAAACTTTTGGACCTTACCATGTGGAAGTTGCTCACAGTCTTTTCACGGGTATTTTTTCACTTTTTTTTTTGTTCTGCCAAATTCAAAATGCTGCTGCTTGCACGGTTTATATGTAAACTTATACTGTCACTTACGGGATATCTTCTGTGATTATTATATACTAGCTGTACCCGCGACTTCGTCCGCGTGGAATTTAACAAAAAAGTTAATTAGGTTTTTTTTTCGGTTTTTGTTTTTTTATTTTAATTGATATTTTATAATATCTTTAGATTTCTGAAATAGAAATAGCCTAAGTTACTCCTTATACATCAGCTATCTGCCAGTGAAAGTCCCGTCAAAATCGGTCCAGCCGTTCCAGAGATTAGCCGGAACAAGCAGACAAACAGACCGACAGACAGACAAAAAATGGTATTTTGGTATATACCGTATATACATATGCATGTAGTAAAAAGCGGTTATTTAAACAGACACTTCAATTTATTTATTTGTATTATATAGTATGTAGTATGTATGTATGTATGTATAGACGTCTATATTGTGAGTTCCCGATATTTCGACGCTGTTGCAAGCGCCTTGTTAGCGGTGTGACTGAATCCGACAGACAGCGTCCAATCTCTCACAGTAATAATAATCACGGATAATAAGTGACAGTTTAAGTTTAAAATCATAATGATCTTTATTCTAGTTTTGTTAAGTTGCTTTCGGAAGCTGTGGAAGTAAAATAACTGGGGAAAAAACTGTTGAGCTTGCTATGACTCAGTATGTCTGCGGGGTGTAAAAGACACCGACGCGAAAACGCTTACATTTTTATTTATTTTTTTAAGATGGGAAATCATCAAATGACTTCATCCGCTCTGGGCGGAGCGGAAGGGAGTGTCAGACTTGACTGACTAAAACACATCCATGTTCCTTCTTAGCCCTTTGTGTTCCAGGGCCACGGTATCTCTTTCGAACAACCCGCAGCCCTGGAACAACCCGCAGCCCTGGATCATTCTGAACCCCTCAAATACAAATTATTCATCGGTAATAAAAAAAACTGCTGTTTTCTACAAAAGTAAAATACTTACGTGGTCTAAATGTGGAACATCAGATATATTTTTTAATTACCGATGGTGTTTCAGAATAATGTAGGTACCGAGTATGTGGTAAGCGCGTAATTTGCGTGGTTTCCTTACACCCCGTATACGTACTGTGTCTTTATCAAGTGGTTATTAAAAAGGGGGGGGGGGGGGTAAAAAGTAGCAAAATATGAAAAAAATACCTATTTTAAAATTAATAGCTAAGTATGGTTATGATAAGCTAAGAGTAAACGTAAATATTGTGGTCGGCAATACATTAGGCACCTACCTAATTGCTTTATATAAGAATATTTTTACTTTCATTGAACGGGGTAGAAAAAATACGGTTTTTTTCTGGAAGCTCCGCCGACACTGTTTGTTACTTGTCAAAGCCATCTTGAATGAGAAACTGCCAATCAGTGACAAGGTGAGCTCTTAGCGCCATCTAGCGGCAAAGCAATGGGACTCCACAGCACGTTCTAAACCACATTCAAAGCTGTCATTGACAGTTCAGTTGAGTTCAGTTTCAATTATGAAATTCACCGTAACTTGCTGCATTTGACATTTAAATAACGTAAAAGAGAAAAAACATAACCGGCGAAATGTGGGTGTACGATTGGTACACCGTTGTACGGTCAGAAACTCAGAACCAAAAAAAAACCTCGCGCAAGCTTAGCCTCCTCTGGTGTCAATTTACGCTAAGAACAGAATCGCGCTTTTCGCACAAACTTCTACTATAAACACAATGATAATACGGTCCAATTTTCTATGGAGTAAGTTACGCGAGGATTTTTCCGTTCTGTCAGAACTGATCCTAACCTCTGCTGATACAAGCGTGTATAATGATTTTTGTAGATATGTATACAACCATGCAGCAATACCATGACATGAGCTATTCCTCACAGACACAAAACAGTCTTTCAACTGCAAAACTAAATTGTAATGGAACGACAAAAAAAAACAAATGGCGTAGTCGATTCTGCGAGTACAGACGGCCAGCACATGAAGCTACTCGAAACTGTCAAATTTTCCCAATCAGCCTTGAACCTAATTCTTTAACCATAAAGTTGAAATACTATTAAAGAAATTTGACAGATTTTTGTAGCTCCATGTGCTGGCGACTATAACATGCATAAAAACGATCTACAAATACGATTAGTCTCACTCACTTCAATCAATTTGTCATAAGTATCAATCATAGTTTCTCGAAGTCTATGGAAATCTACTAGGTGACAGTTTGACTCTCTGCAATTTTGAAAAAAGAAAAGTAAAGCACGTCCTTATTTACTGATTATAACACATGCCCCCGCTTAAGGGTATATATGTTCTGTGCACATGCCTAAGGTATAAGCGACAGAGCGGCCGGCAAAATTCAAATTTTCTTACGTTTTTTGGAATTTCACTTCATTTTGTCAGTGTCAGTTTTTATGTTGAATACAATATGATACGCGACCGTAACTAATATGGCTTTACCAAGTCATAATCATTTATGTCATTAATATAACCCCTTTAAGTTCATTTAACCCTATAGAATGACTTTTTCATGAAATAGTCATCGGGATTCAATGAACTTAAAGAGGTTGTATTGATGATTTTAATGACTACAATTATGTAAATACGTACGTTTTACGGTCGCGTATCATATTTTATTATATAAAACCTGGCACGGACCGGCAAATTGCAAAAACGTAAGAAAATTCGAATTTCGCGGGCTACCTTGTCGTTTTCACCGTAACCCGCAGAAAAGTATGCGAGACCAGCCCTTTCACAATTTACAGGTGACAGGGAAACTCGACCTATTCCTTGAAAAGGGTTATAAGAGAGATCATTATTAACAAATTAAGTCCAGTTATCTAGGGGTCAAAACTGGATGGGGTTACCGAGCTGTGCCGGTTGTTTGATTTTTGACGTGACAAAGTCTAATAAACGGATGAACGCCGGATGCATGCACAAAAAAGGATGACCCATGTCCCGTTACGCTCATTGTACGCTTGTGCCGCATTAGCAAACATGTTTATAAGTTATAGTTAAAATAATCTGTTCGTTAAAGTTATAAACATATTTGAATTAATGAGTGCAAATAAAAGTAAATTTAACAATAAAATTGTAGATTTCATTTCACTCCTTCTTTGTATCCATATAAAATAGTGATAATTCAATAAAAATGATTCAATTTTATGAATGCAATCATTTTAATCAATGTTCTGTTATGACGTTGTCACGTTAAACTATCGTCCATAAACTGACTTTACAGACAACCATTTTTTTATAAAGCATTTGAAAGCAGCCTAGTCATTCTACAATTTTTACGTCAACTGTCATACAGTTTTTTCCAGTAATCTACGTCGAATTTGAGGAGAAATTGAAATTTTGCTACTAAAGACTGCTTTGACTTCTGAGATTATGTAATTTATTGGCAAGCATTCTTTTTAAATAATCACTTATTTTATAGATTCATAAAAATAACCAACAAAATAAGTTTTGCATGGATTAGTTTCTTCGTAATTAATTTGTTTGGTAACAAGTCGGAAAATTAAAAAAAAAAACGAAGTTCCATAGCTCAGTAACCATCCAGTTTTTACCTTTAATTAACTGGATTTAATTTGTTGCTAATAACCTCTGAGCGGTGGCCCAGTGGTGGCAGCCCCGACTTACGAGCAGTAAGCCCTGGGTTTGAACCCAGGCAGGCGCCCACAGCTCACTCCTTTTCATTGAGAGGAGGCCTTTGTCCCAGTAGTGGGAACATTAGAGGCTGATGATGATGATGACCTCTAGTGTATCCCCTTTCAAGTAATAGGTCGAGTTTCCCTGTCACTCCCAAACTATCTTGGGGTCGGCTTCCAGTCTAACCGGATGCAGCTGAGTACCAGTATTTTACATGGAGCGACTGCCTATCTGACCTCCACAACCCAGTAACTGGGTAATACGATACCCCTCAGTAAGACTGGATGTCAGACTTTTGGCTTCTGACCACTCGTAACGACTGTCAAAGATCTACAAATGACAGCCGGGACCAACGGCTTAACGTGCTTTCCGAGGCACGGAGGAAACTCGGTATGTAATTTTGGTCACCAATCCACAGACCAACCTCGGCAAGCACGGCTTAACCTTAAAGACCGACCCGTGCGGCTGTTATTATTTAGCCACGAGCTCCTTTCCTCAGTTTCCTTCACTCGTCAGTTCATTTAATCGGCCAATTTCGTTAATAAGTCAGTTTTCTGATCAGACTGTTTTGAGAATTGTACAGTTGCGTCTATTTGACAGTTTAGAGTGTTTGACAGTTTCTTGAATTACTTAACTGTCATTTCATTGAAGGAAAGAGATGCAGCTAGACGTTGTTTATAGCTTCATCTCTATTCTTAAGCTATCAGAAGGGGATACAGTCCCAGGAGTTCTCATGTTACAATGGCATTTAAAGTCTTTTTACTTGCATACTTTTGAGCCAGTTATTTTGGCAACTGTTATTGTGGCTTGAGTTTAGCTGTCCTGTTTTAATTTCACAAAAGTTAGCTTAGGATTTGGTAAAATATTTTAATTTTTAAACAAAACTTATTTTGGAAGTTCTGCAGGTGTAGGTAAATCTATACTTAATATTATAAAGAGATATCATTTGGGTGTAGATAATCTTTCAGAACGACTAGATCCGATGCCAGTTAAAACGTTCCCATCGGAAAATTTCCGACCAAATCACGAGTGAAGCCGTAGAAAGCTTGTTTATAATTAACTAGCTGTCCGGCGCAACTTCGTTTGCGTCACATTTTCCCCGTTTTCGCAACATTTTTCATTGCTGCTCCACTCCTATTGGACGTAGCGTGATGATATATAGCCTATAGCCTTCCTCGATAAATGGGCTATCTAACACTTAAAGAATTTTTCAAATCGGACCAGTAGTTTCGGAGCCTATTCAATGCAAACAAACAAACAATCAAATCTTTCCTCTTTATAATATTAGTTTAGATTTAGATAATCTGGTTCCCCCTAAAATTATACTTAAGTTTTAATAGAGTTTACTTCCTTTAATATTTATTTATAAATTCGTGCACCAAAAAGTCGTCTCTATTTACATATTTCATTACTTAGAGGTTTTGTTGGTATTATATCATATAAATTCAACGTTACCCGGTACCTACTTATATCAAAGTAATACCCAAGTGTGTTTACCAAACCCCAAAGCTAAAGAATAACAACTCCAATTTAAACAAAAGATCAACATACCTATACTTTCTACAGTAAGACTTGGTATCGCCCCACGGCCAGATTTCGTTCCAATTGTCAATCTGCACAGCGCACATGCAAACAAACAAAACATACACGTAAACAAGCAAAACTAACTATATGTAACACACCTAGCGAAATTATGCGCTTCGGGAATGTTCGTCTGTCTTCGGAAATGAGAACGCTCGACGATGGAAACCCGGTCTATTATAATTTGTCGGTAAAACAGTATGGACTGTGTTGGAATTTAGAGGGATAGATTTATGATTTTCATAATTATAAGTCTGTATTGCCATAAGTGTTACGGTCGCGGATCAAATTTTAATCAACATAACACTGACCGGCAAATTGCAAAAAAAAAAAAGAAAATTTGAATTTCGTTTCGTGGTGTTATTACCATAGAAAAAGATGTTTAGTTTTTTTTGCAAAGCCAATGATTTTTTTATTCGTTTTATGATCTATACAGCATCCGTAAATATTCACGTCTATCCAATACACGCTGTGTAGAGCTATTACAACCTCTTTTTTTACTACCATGATTACAAAATTATAGTTAACAACTAACAGAGAGAAACGTCCCTACAAACGCGCAGTGGTATGCACTACATTGCAACAAATCGTGGAAGGACGAAAGATAGAAGACTTGCCTCGTTACTACTGGCGCGACGTTCGTGCTTATTCGGAAACGCGAAGATTACCGAAGCGCATACTCTTTCTGCTTTAGATGTACAGTCGCTTCAAATTACGAGCACGCGACATGAGAATTTTAAGTCGTTGACATAAGGTTACAATTGCATTGATTCGCGCTCATCAAAATGAAACAACTGTATGGTGGACGTATATACAAAAGAATAGATGTATACAGGGTGATTTTTTTTAGTTGGCGTGGACTATCAAATCCGAAACCATGAGGAATAGCGAAACATACTAAAAGGGGTCTGGAGCCCAATTTTGATGAAAACTAAAACGAGAGATAAAAGATTATTTTTAAATCATTATTCCTAGCCAGGAATCGAACTGACAAAAAATGCACAATGGTACACACACCATTGGTACTTCATTACTTCCCAGAATTTGATCGTTGTTAGAGACACTATTTTTCTCTAGTTTAGGTCAGAGATGACATAGAGAAAGTCGACGATGGTACGAGCTTACCCAGAATAAGCCTGTTCACTCTAACTTTGAAGAGATTAATGGTTGTAAGCGTAAACACAGACGCAGGCTGAGAGTTCCACTACTTTGCTGTGCGCATTATGAAAGACGTTTGAAAATTATCGAATGGTGCGATAACAATGTGATTTTTATTCCAAAATTAATTGGGTCAAATTCTGGGTAAGGAATATTGTTTTTTATTAATCTAATAATAAAGTTTACGTTTTCATAAAAATCGGGCGCGAGACTCCTTCGAGTATTTTTCGCTATTCCTCATAGTTTGGGATTAGGTCATCCAGAAACACTTGAATAATTCACCGTGCACATAAATGTAGATGTCGTTAAGTGTAATAACCATAGGTCGGAATTAGGTACAGTTATTTATGTACTTACACTGATTTCATACAGCGAAAGAATAAAATGAATATGCCTCAAATCCCGAGATTAATTTTAAAGAGCAGAAAAATCCCGTGATTTATTAAATAAAAAAGTTGTCTTTTATACAATTTAAACCATCCGACATCGGATGTCCGAAGTTGCAAACTTCCGATGCGCACACGCAAGGGAAGATCCTTATAAATATCAACATTTCGATGCAAGTACAAAAATAACTCTATCTAATTCCGACCTCTGGTAATGACAGACACGAAGGTTTAAAGCGATACGTATACATAAAAAATACTTTATACATACATAAATACCGATGATATAACACGATACATACACATGGACGGTACAAATACATAAATAACACAACAGTTATTACGTAATTATGTATAAATATAATACATAAATTCACATAGGCTTAAATAACAGAGTCAACTATACATTAACATACCGATCATTATTGATCGAAGAATACCTACTATACATTGTACAGACAGCGTCAGTATCTGCTAACCCCTCAACACTCAGGCCGTGGAGGCCGGGGGGGTAAGTACTTAATGATGCTGTGTGTACCTATTACATTTCACTCGGGCACAATTAATTCATAGTAATAAAATCAGATAAAAATGTAGGTATTATTTTTAAAAATTATGAGCGTTTACGCCTTACGGCATTTCATGCAAACTTTCAAGTCCTTTTTTTCCGAAATGACTGAAACGATTTTAATAGAACTTCATACGTGTAAGCAGAATACATAGGTCTAAAATTAATACTTTTAAAGTCGCCTGTAAAAATGTTTGTTATTAATTATTAGTTTAACTGTTACTTTATTTATAAGTTCTACAGCTATGTATTTTTCATGTTAATAACGATTTTGTCTAAACTAAAGTAGCAATTTATGATATCACAGCGGCTTTTGAACGTTATTTATATATTTTAAATATGAATTAAGTGTGACCAAGCGCATAAAAAAAAAAAAAAAAAACGATACATTTTAAGCAATACATTCCAGTATAACATGGCCTCGTTTTGAATAGATTTTCCGTACAATGAGAGCTCCGCATAAAATGGTTAGTATTGCTTGATTGAACATCGTGCGTACAATTACATTCTAATTATCAAACAGACAAAACATGGACGTTTACAATTCTAACAAATACATACACAACATCACGCAGGTAATCCATAGAGGGTTAAGCAAAGCTGCAACTAAACGTCGTCGTAAAAATACGTCTACGCCCCCGTAATATTCCGTGTATTCCCGTTCGTCCCACCGAATTCGTCCCCCTAGTGGGACGAACGGGAATTCGTTATTTTTTCCCGATCGTCCCACCAACAAAATTAATGGATCGATCGAATAATTTATTAATTATTTTGTGAGTCGCATTGGTCCCACCAAATAATTTCAGACTGGTTGTTGTGTGCAGTTTCATTGTTTTGTTTTGTCAACACTAACCCGACCGGCCTAATTTAAGGATACTAAAGGGAGAGAATGTCAGGTAAACCAAGACCAGGCAAATAACACAATGTTATCGGCACTCCTTTGTAAACGCCACCGGCGCGCGGCGGCGCACCAGAACCATGTAAACGACAAAAACAACGATTAAACATTTTCTGCACAAAATTATTTAGTGGGACGAATGGCACTAATCTAAGAACATATCCCAATCGTCCTCCTAAAATCCCGAGTGGGACGATCGGGAACAAATTTAATATTATTTTTGTAAATTCCCGTTCGTCCCACTAGGGGGACGAAGTCGGTGGGACGAACGGGAATACACGTAATATTCAATGCATGAGTGCGTTACATTGATTGTTATAGTAAAACGTAATTTTTCACACAAAAAATGGGTCGTTTTCCAGCAATCATTTTTGCGTAGAGTTACTTAATTTGATGTTCAGAATGCTTGTTTGACGGTTTCGTGAAGGATCCGTTTGCACACCCTGTATAGTACACTCAAATTTCGCCAGTTATGTTTAAAAAAAACTTAATAAAACTTTTCAAAAATAGAGCTGTATTTACACCTTAGAAAAATATATGTCTGTTTAAAATCTATATTTTATTATAATTATATTATTACCTTCTAATAATGTAACAGCCGACCACAATAAAAAAAAAACACAGTATACAATATAATATAAAATAATTATACAGCAAGATTTTTTTAGTCACCGTCCAAATGTTTTCTAGGCATTATGTATCATACACTAACTCCATTTTTGAAAAAAAACGATTTGTGAAATTTTCATATTTTCATAATTATGAAATCATTTTCTCAAAAAAATTATCAGCTCTGCCTGGTCACTAAGTTAAACGTTAAAAATATTACACTTGCCGCGCAAACATTCAATGGAAAGGGGGCGGCCAGCCCGCGTAGTTACCCAGCGTGTACGTACGCACGGCGCGGCGGTGTCCATGATATCTCAATATTTTTGTATTGAGTGATACTAAAAGAAAAAACACGTATTCAATGGTTTTCGCCAAAGATTAAAATGTCGAAATTTGGACGGTGACTAAAAAATCATGCTGTATAATTATAAAATAATTATATTTTGGACTTTATCCAAAATAAAAGTATTTGAATATGAATTATCCTATATTGATTCTGGTAAAGGCCCTTAGCATACGACCAAGGGGGTGTCCATGACGTCTTAAAGCAGTATTGTGTTAATGTTACTCTAGTGTGGGAAAGAGACGGAGCTATAAAGGACGTCTAGCGCTATCTCTTTTTCATTCTGGAATAAGATTAAAACAATACTGCTTTAAGACGTCTTGTTAGGCCATCTGGGGGCCTACCATCAGCTTTATAGCAGTGTTGGCAAGAGACAGAGCTAGACGTTCTGTATAGCTCTATCTCTTTACCCTACTAAGTAAACATTCTACAAAACTGCTTTATAAGGCTATGGTAGGATCTGAGGAAATTACAATAGAAATAATAAAACGTACGGTTGTCAAAACCATGCAAGATTCCGGTGAAATTGTACTAACACGCACGAATCGATTAAAATACTAATAAATGAAATAATAATGGAATATTAATGGAATATTTTCCCCTTATTCTTTGTTTTTGATATGCGTCATGTCTAGCGCAAATAAATGTATTTTATTTCTTAAAAAATCATAATCAAAAATCATTTATTCAAATTAGGCTGATAATACGAGTATCAGAACTTTAAGTTTAAAAGTAAAATATTAGCCGTGCGTGCGTGAAAGTATATTTTCCCTTCTAAAACTTGGTTTTTACTAAGCGACTTGGTGAATTCGATCGAAGCATACTTGGCATTTAAGTCTAAACCTAACCCATACTTATCTTGCCAATATTTTTTAACGAATTACTCGTGAAAGATCTGACTTTTGTAGGGTTCCGTACCCAAACGGGACCATATTACTGAGACTTCGCTGTCCGTTCGCCTGTCACCAGGCTGTATCTCATGAACCGTGATATTTAGCCAGTTGAAATTTCTACAGATTATGTAATTCTGTGGCCGCTATAACAAAAAATACTAAAAACAGAAAAAACTAAATATTTAAGAAAACTCCCATACAAAAAAGTGATTTGTTTGCTCGTTTTTATAAATAATGGTACGGTCCCCTTCGTGCGCGAGTCCGACTTGCACTTGGCCGGTTTTTCTCTTTACAATAAGACCTAACCCATCCGAGGCGGGGGACTTCACTCGGTCTTGCAGCAAAAGCCATAATTATTCTAAAGTACCCAAAGCCTCCAATTGGTTAAAGACAGCCCTGCTGGCCTACCATGACGTCTTAAAGCAGTCCTTTTCCAGTGTGGGAAAGAGATGGCGCTAGACATCCTGTATAGCTCCGTCTCTTTCTCACACTGGAATAAGAGTACAACAATAATGTTTTAAGACGTCATGGTAGACCACCTGAACACATCTGTCTGTTAGTTTAGAAGAAACAAGTGAAATCATCCCTCAGTTATTTGCAACATTTTTATCACGCAAGACTTGTTAATGTGTCAACAACGTTGCCAAACATACTTGTCTCTTAGCACGATGTTGCCAATCATTGCAACATAAATAAACCATTGCCAAATTGTTTTAATTATACTTTAGTCCAGTTACGTCCAGTTATTATAAATAGATTATCTCCCGTTGGGTCTTTTGCAAAAACTATGCAAGCTTTGGCTTTTATTACCCAAAAACATTATGAAGAACAGACATTCTTTCATCGAAATGTCAAAAATATTTGATAGAAATCAATCTCAATCTTTTCCCGACTAAGTTGGGGTTAGCTTCCAGTGTTTGCAGCGGTTGCAGCTTAATGCCAGTTTTTATTTCATAGAACGACTGCATATATCTGACTTCCACGAACCAGTTAGTACTGGGTAATACAGCACCCTTGGTAAGACTGCTTGTCAGACTTTCGGGCCACTGACTGCCTGTAACGACTGTCAAAGATCTACAAATGACAGCCGGGACCAACGGATTAACGTGCTTTCTAAACCACGTAGGAAACTCGGTATGTAATGGGTGTTCCCATCCATGGACCAACATAAGCAAGCGTGGCTTCTGAAGATAGACTCGAGCGGCTGTTTTATTTAAACTCGAGTTCAAAAATATATGAGTGAAATAAGCTACTGCTGGCGTACCATTACGCTTAAAACATTATTATTCCATTCCTATTCCAGAGTGGGAAAGAGATGGAGCTAGACGACCTGTACAGCTCCGTCTCCTTTTCACTCTGGAATAGGAATGGAACAATAACGTTTTAAGATGTCGCTGAAAACCAGAAGTCAATCCTGTACGAAGTAAGCTGTAGTAATATGAAAAGTTTTGAAAGGGAACCGATCATCAATTGCCTGAGCTCTTCTGTCAGTCGCTTAGAAAATACCATGTTTTAAATAATACAAGAAACATCAACTTTTCTGTGAAACGATGTGTCGTTTGAAGAAATAAAAACAATTTATTAATTTAATTTTTAGTTGATGGTATTCGACCAAAGACAAAGCATGAAGCCTCGTCGTCGAGGATGGCAACTCTCAAACGAACGGCGTTAGCATAGCAAGCATCGCCATTGGTTGAAAATCTGGTAAGATCATTTTATATTTAAAAAAAAATAGCTTGACCTCATGGGTCAAATCGAAGCCTGGCTATCGTCCCGCCGTCTACAATTAGCTTATAACGGTCTTCCGCAGTCAAAAATGCCTGTTACTGCCCCCGTATTCACAATCGCTCGGATTCGATTTCGATTCGGAAAATCGTAAGTCTATCTCGCTCGTTTTCGTAATGCCAAAACAAGATAGACATACGACCTATCGAATCGAAATCTAATCCATTAGTTAGTGAATAGGGGGTCTGGTCTAAATTGCTTTGTGTTTTGAGTTTAAACTGGTGTCTTTACTCATTTCACAGAAAAACTGATGAGGCGACGATTATATAAATAATATGTATAATGTAATGGCAAGTCAAACCTGGTGTCATGAACTCGATCGCTTTGGAACCTTGAATGATACATCACATGTTTATATATACAATCAGAAATGAAGTAAGTAGTCTTATGACTAAAGCATGTAATAGACCCGTAACTTGCATAAAAATATAAGCTATAAGCTTACACTCGTATTTATAAACAAGTCGATAACTTGAGTAAACATAATTATTTGCGATACAATTTTTATCCTGTGGTAATTGTTTGAAGTTAGAACTGTCAAAAGTTATAATTCTTTTCTTTGCTTTCTGTGACGGTTCTTATTTCGTTTAAATTTTTGTCTATTGCATAAAAATGTTTGCAGTAATTACTTAAACTCAAATTATTACTTAAACTCAATTTATTACTTAAACTCAGTGCTTAAACTCAAATTATTACTTAAACTCAAATTATTACTTTAACTTGACTATAGATACGACTGTTAGAGTAGTTAGACTCAGAGTAACATTTTCATTCATGCCCTTTAAAGTTGAAGCAAAACCACAATGTATGTGATTCGCTGGTGTATCGATGGAATCGCGCGACAATTTCTAACGAAATTGGAGCAGATCGATCTAAAAATAGAAATGCATAATTTTATGCAAGTTTATTGGTATACGTATTCTTAGTTTAAGCTCGGTAGAACCGGTGTGGAGAAATTGTTGTCGCAACTTCGGAAACTCGAACACTGCACTCTAATGCCCGAGATACACGAGGCTACGGAGGCTAGTTTCTCAAACCAGGATGGTAAGCTAGCTAGCTAGTATACTAGCTAGAACTAGCTTCATTTCTAGACTAATAAAAAGTAGACTAGTAGAGAGATTTGTAATATTCCACACAAAACTGCACTATATTCAAAGAGCTTTTTAGGAATGGCACCTAAGTTGTATAATAAGTTACCCAATGAAATAAAAGACCTTGACAGCATACACCATTTCAAAAAGGCTCTTCTTGATTTGTTATGCGAGAAAGCCCTATACAGTCAATAAGTACTTAGAAGACAAATTGTAAACTAATGACATTTTAATGTTTTTTTTTCTTTTAATTTATTTCTTAATAATTTTCATTGTTTTTATTTAATCAAATTTAATTTTAATATTTAGTTATTTGGTAAAATTGTTTGTTATTTTAATTAATGTGAATCAAAATGATTATGTAGCTAAGCACTTTTTTTATTTATTTTAGTAGTTATTATTTTGATTGAATTGAGTTTTATTTATTAGTTTTGAATGTTTTTATTATTTTTAATTATTAATTAGAGAATATTTGTACGCCGTCCATGGCAAGACATAGCGTTCATTTTATTAATAATGACATCTTTACCTTTTGGTTTACCTATGTTCAACAAATAAAAATATTTTGATTTTGATTTTGAGACTAGGGTTTTTTTTAATATTGCCTTTCTTAGTTGGTGTATCTCACCATTTTTTTTGTCGAGTATACATTTTACATTGTAACAAAAAAATATTAGCACAACATCCACATAAACGAAGAAGAAAAAAATTGTATATAATCACATCATTATCAGCCTTTTTCAAAACTATCTTGGGGTCGGCTGCCAGTCTAACCGGATGCAGCTGAGTACCAATATTTTACATGAAGCGACTGCCTATCTGACCTCCACAACCCAGTAACTGGGTAATACGATACCCGTTGGTAAGACTGGATGTCGGACTTTCCGTTTCTGACTACTCGTAACGACTGTCAAAGACCTACAAATGACAGCCGGGACCAACGGCTTAACGTGCTTTCCGAGGCACGGAGGAGACTCGGTATGTAATTCTGGTCACCCATCCACGGACCAACCTCGGCAAGCACGGCTTAACCTTAAAGATCGACCCGTGCGGCTCTTATTATTTAGCCACAAGCTCCTCGCATATGATAGACTAGCTGTCCGGCGCAACTTCGTTTGCGTCACATTTTCCCCGTTTTCGCAACATTTTTCATTGCAGCTCCACTCCTATTTGGCGTAGCGTGATGATATATAGCCTATAGCCTTCCTCGATAAATGGGCTATCTATCACTGAAAGAATTTTTCAAATCGGACCAGTAGTTTCGGAGCCTATTCAATGCAAAAAAACAAACAAACAATCAAATCTTTCCGCTTTATAATATTAGTTTAGATAGACGATAAGTCATAAAGCACCGAAGGAAAGCTAATAAAATTTATATGAGACTACCGCTCGAGCTTACTATACCAAATGAAAAAAAGAAAAGATGCTATACGATAATTGTATTTTCGATTCAAAACTCGACGTGTTTACGTTACGTTTACACGGAGTGCTCGTGCCCCTCTGGTTTTGAAAATCTGGCCTCGTGTATTTCGGGCATAACAGGTGCCATACTGAATTATCTGAGTGTCCTTTGTCCAAACCGGTTTGCCTGAACTTAAAAAATAAAATAAATGATTGCCATAAAAATTGATCGGTCCATAAATGTTGGCCCTTAAAATGGCTGATTTGTTTCGAAATCCATGCGTGTATGAATTTCTCTACGAAATGTTTTTGGATTCAAATTTAAGTAACAAAAAACCAATGATTAACTATTTAATAATAAAAAGTAAAGTCATCAACATCTATCAGCACGGAATCGCATTTTTCCATGCTCCTATTCTTTTCTGTCACTCGGAACCGTCCTCTGGCAGAGCGGGAGTGATATCACACGCGGCATTATCGACGATGCAGTTTTAGGTCTAGCAAATGACGGTTCTCAGCGACGGAAAAGGATTCATTAAGAGCATAGAAAAATGCGTTTCCGTGGATAGATGTGGCTCAACCCTGAAGAACCTTTTCATTCTATCCACTGGTCTATATAATATAACTTAACACTGTCAACACCACTGGAAACGCGATATTAACCATGTTTCCTATTTGTTTTAAAAAACACCAAAAGAGAAGAACAGTGAGAGGGGAAAGACGGTTGAAGTTTATTATGCATATTACGCCTTCGGGCAGTTCATACAAACTTTCAATTTCATATTTTCCGAAATCATCATCATCATCATCATTTCAGCCCAAAAGACGTCCACTGCTGGACATAGGCCTCCCCCAAGTGTCGCCACATTGACATTTTGGGGGGTTTTGCCATAAACGCCACGCTTGGCAGGCGGGTTGGCGATCGCAGTACGGTTGTTACAAAAGCACAAAGAACGCTGCTGCCCATTCTCTGGCAAATCCCTTAGTCGCCTCTTACGACACCCACGGGATGATATGGGATGGTGCTATTCTTTACGTCCGACACCATACAGAGCAGGTATTTTTCGAAATATCTCAACCGATTTTAATGAAACTTCATACGCACAAGCAGCGTGTAACAAGTGTCTAAAAAGTTACTAAAAACATTTTCGAAAAATAGTGTTACAGCTCAATTATACCAATTATAAGTTATTCATAAAAACAGAAACTTCCAATTATCTGAAAGTTTGTATGAAATGCCGTAAGCTCAAGTAATAACTTAAGTTTAGTCGTGGCAAGGCGCTTGCAACGCCGAAATATCAGGACCTCAAAACAAATTCTAAACCTGGTAAATATCCCTTACAGTGTTATCGATAGTTTTAAGTTTTTTAGCTAGATCTAATGAAAATATTATTAAGAGTTGAACCACATCTACTCAAGGAATCTCATTTTTCCATGCCCTTGTGACCGTGTCAGTTTAAAAACTTATAACTTAAAAACTAGCGTCAAAATCAAAAGTACCCAATCGCTTTGCCCATGATCACTTCTGACTGCTTCTCAAACATCTCCTTGATCATCTGCTCTTCATACACGTCCTCTTGCTGCCTCCACCTGCGACCTCCAGGCAGGACGACGGCCCTGGCCTCGTCAGGGTCTAGGGGACCGAACATCCTCCTCGGCTTGGCTGCAGCAACGCGTGGTGTCGGGTGCTGCTTCACTAAACGCGATTCATGTTCTATCCGCGCTTGTTCCTAGATTTTTGTGGGATTTGGGGAGCGTTAATTTTGTGTGGTAGAAGAAAAATGTTTGAGTGTTAAATAGGCTTAAATTAATTGGTTGGTGTCGGTTTTTTTGGATTCGAGAAGTTGAGAATCTGTTAATCTTTACTTTAGCAGTAGCAGGTCTATTTCATAAGGAGATTCCGTCGAAATAAAAGAACAGTTTGACGAGTTCTCAACTTAAAATTCTCTATCAAAAACCAGTTTTTTTTTTTAATTTAAGTTGTACAATTAACGAGAAAAATTCCTTTTTTATACTTAATACCAAGATCTAGTTAGTGTACAATCAAGATATGGTTTCTGTAACACACTATTCCACGGTTCACTGATTTTAAAATATATGGATACTGATTTGACAGTAAGAAGTATGGAAGAAGATGACGCTTTTTGGGGCAGACATCATTCAATAATAGACCTACCTTCCTCTGTTTCTCGGTCCTAATTTCCTCTTCCGACATGATTGGCGTCATTCTCCTGTTCTCTTGTGCCTGCATCTGCATCTGCTGTTCCTGCATCTGTTGCATCTTCGTCTGCTCTTGAACCTCCTCTTTCGTCATCCTATTGTCTTCGTTCCTCTGTTGTTCATTCTGCGCTGCTTCGTTGCTCTCATTGGCTTCTTGTATGGTCTGCATCTCGTGCTGAGCTGCAGATAGAAAGATATTTTTACCCGACTGCGCGGTGTTAAGGAGAGTAATGTGTTTATCAGGTAATGTAACATGACATCACGCCTGTAATCCTCGAGGGATCAGGCAGAAGTGTATCCATTAGTCGTCCATACATTTCGCCAGTCATGTTTAAGTCCAATGTAATAGAGGGCGAGCATATTGTCATCGCACACTTCGCAACACACACAGACGAGACAGTCGATAATTGCAAATCTAACGCAAAATTTAGTTTGCACGATGCAGAATTTTAGTTCCTGTATGGCGTCAAACCAAAGTCATGTTGAATGCCCACGTAACCCCCACTCCTATCAAGATCGGAGACTCTAGACTTGAAGTTGTAGACGATGTTGTCTATCTGCGACAAACAGTCCAGTTGGGTAGGTCTGACTTCGAGAAAGAGATCAACCGTTGAATCCGACTCGGCTGGGCAGCGTTCGGGAAGTTGCGTGGTATCTTCTCGTCCAACTTACCGCTGTGCCTCAAGTCGAAAGTCATGACCAGTGTGTGTTGCCAGTGATTACATACGGGACCGAAACGTGGTCGCTCACAATGGCCCTCATCAGAAGGCTTATAGTAACCCAAAGGGCAATGGAGAGGGCTATGGTCAGAGTTTCCTTGCGTGGTCAAATCAGAAATGAGGACATCCGCAAGTGAACAAAGGTTACCGACGTAGCCCGAAGGATTGCCAAACTTAAGTGGCAGTGGGCAGGGCACATTGCTCGCAGAACGGATGGCCGACGGGGCTGAAAAGTTCTGGAATGGCGACCGCGAACCGGAAGACTATGCGCTGGAAGGCCTCACAATAGGTGGACCGATGACCTGGTGGAGGTTGCGAGGATCCGCTGGATACGAGTAGCACAGGACCGGTCAAGGTGGCGATACTTGGGGGAGGCCTATGTCCAGCAGTGAATGTCTTTCGGCTGAAATGATGATGATGATGATGATAGCCTCACTGCACTACCATAGACATCACTGCAATCCACACTCTAGCATGATACAGTGATTTCATGTTAAGTGTTGCAAACTAAACTAAATCATTATGTATGTATAAGTGTATACCTTCTTGTTGATTGCTCTCCTGAACTGCTTCCACGTGAGACTCCTGAAATTAAAATAAGACTAATTAGTTTATACTTTTTTTGGCTAAATAATAACAGCCGCACTGTTCGATCTTTTAGGTTAAGTCATGCTTGCCGAGGTTGGTCCGTGGATGGGTGACCATAATTACGTACCGAGTTTCCTCTGTGCCTCGCAAAACACGTTAAGCCGTTGGTCCCGGCTGTCATTTGTAGATCTTTGGCAGTCGTTACGAATAGTCAGCCTAACAAAAAAGTGATTTTTTTGCTTGTTTTTTTTTTATAAATAATGGTGCGGAACCTTTCGTGCGCGAGTCCGAGCACTTGGCCGGTTTTTTTATTTACATATAAAGTCAGCCTAGTGTTGGTGTCATGGTACTACCACCATTTTTACATTAACATTTACTACAAATAAAATAATCTTGACTTTGACTTGACGTGGTACGACACGCTTGAAGAACTAACATCAAATTTTTACATCGCGTAAGTAAAGTTATCCTCGACTTATACAGGGTGTAACGGAAAGGGTATATACATACTTTAGGGTGTGTTACAGACCATCAACCAACATTGTAATAGCGAAAGAAATATCTGCTTCCCCATACAAAATTTCAATACCAATTCGACCCAAATGTATGGGGCACCAAATACTTTTTTCGCTATCACGATGTTTGTCCAATGGAGAAACATGTTCAGTTTGATGG
Organism: Cerastis rubricosa; assembly: GCA_949152445.1. Taxonomy (NCBI): domain Eukaryota; kingdom Metazoa; phylum Arthropoda; class Insecta; order Lepidoptera; family Noctuidae; genus Cerastis; species Cerastis rubricosa. Next base: position 11,209,225 of record OX424551.1, read on the forward strand.
TCTGTAGTACAGCCTTAAGTTTGTATATACCCTTTTCGTTACACCCTGTATATGAAAAACCCGACAACAATCAGGCAGTTGCCCACCAGACACAACACCTGTCTGGTCGGAGGATCCTCCCTTTTGTATGGAGTATTGAGGAAATTTACACCCTGTTCCTCAATCCTAAAAGTCTATTTACAAGTTATAACGTAGATGTAGCACAAATGACGTACCTGTTGAGTCATCTTGCTGACCTGTTGCGTGACAAGTTCAAGAGACTGCTGGATAATCTCAGGAATCTGCGCGAGTGCTGCCAGCTGCGCGCGCATCTGAGCCAACTGCTGCTCCAGACTGGCGTTAGGATCTGGAGACAAACATCATTCAATTTATCAAAGAGTCTCTTAAACTTCAGGGCAGCTTATAAACTATCGTTGTTGTTGGCTTCTAGTCTAACCGGATACACATCATCATCAGCCTATAATGTTCCCACTGCTGGGACACAAGCCTTCTCTCTATGAGAGGGAGTGGTCTGTAATCTACCACGCGGGCCTAGAGCGGGTTGGGTAGATGTCACATGGTTTCGAATTTTAGTTCTAGGACATGCCGGTTTCCTCACGACATTTTCTTTCACCGTTTTTGTGGCCAGCGGTGATGAAATAAATTACACAAAGTAATGCGCCTACCTTGGTTCGAACACACGGCTTACTGCTCGTAATTCGGGGCTGCCACCACTGGGCCAACGCTAATCTCCAAGTTATAGAAGTATTTTAAAAGGAGTGACTGTCTGTCAGTCCTCCTCGATACGGTTTCCGACTTACGATACTAGCACGCGTAGCATGACCACTGTAGAAGCGAGTTTTGTCTATGGAAGAATCGACATAATGACAGATAGACAATGACAATGTGTCAGTTTGTCGATTCTTCCTCCGACATAGCCCGTCTCTCTACGGCCGTCAGGCTACGCGTGCTGGCGTTAAAGGTAGGTAGATTAAGGTTCTGTTCTGTAGAGCAAACTAAGTAACCCAACGCAAAAATTTTTGCTTGGCAGATTTTTTTTGGGGTGAAAAATCACGGTTTATAGTAAAACTCAATGTAACGTACTCAAAAAATTGTGATGATAGGTGCATTGAATAGTAAACGGGTCATGTAGGTATTAATAGTAAACTTAAAAAGTTGGAATTTAGACCCCTAATGTCCCCGTAACTAGAAGGTACCCAGGTATGGTCCAGAACAAAAACAATGAACGCCATGACAACAATGCCTTTCAGCTTCGTTAAGAGCGTTTACGAGTTACGGCATTTCAATCAAACTTTCAAGTCGTTATTTTCCAAAATGACTGAACAGATTTTAATGAAACTTCCTACCCATAAGCAGTATATATAGGTCTAAAAAGTTACTAAAAAACATTTTCGAAATGTCTTTTAAAAATGAAGATAATTGGAAATTTCTGTTTCTTTAGATAGTTAAAAATCGGTCTAATTTAGCTGTAACATTATTATGTAAATGTTTTTTAGTATCTTTTTAGACCTATGTATACTGCTTATGCGTAGGAAGTTTCATTAAAATCTGTTCAGTCATTTCGGAAAATAACGACTTGAACGTTTGTATGAAATGCCGTAGGGTATAAACGCTCTTAAGAAGTTTCATTAAAATCGGTTCAGTCATTACAGAAAACAAGGACTTGAAAGTTTAAAATGAAATGTGGTAAGGCGTAAATGCTCATAAGGGTCTATTTCCAGCCTTCAATTAAATGTTTTGGTTACTCACCAACCATCTTCTGCACGCTCTTAACTAGTTCTTCAGCCATTGTCTTCTCCGAATCTTCTCCCGTCTCCTGCTTTTCTTCTTCTTGTTCTACTTCCTGTACTTCTGGAACTTCTGGTGTGGCTTCGGGCTCTGGTGGCTGTTCTTCTATTACGACTGGAGGAGTAGGGTCTCTTGGTAATGGTATACCTAAGGAATATGCTTGGTTACTACTGTAATATCGGAAATGGTATTACCTAAACTAAAATTTTAAGAGAAAAAATTTGATTGTTTGTTTGTTCCGATTTAACTCAACAACTATTCGGCTGATTCTTAAAATTCTTTCACCATTAGAAAGCTACATCTTTATCAGTAATCTTCATTTTTTTATTTCTTTATGTGACATTTAATTTTGATTTTAGAAACTTTTTATCTGTATTTTAGAATGTTTTTTTATTTTTATTAATCGTAAATTTTATTAATCGCGGGTGTAACGTGTTTTTTTTCTATGGGGAAACCTGAAATAAATGTTTTTTTTTTGCCGAGTAACATAGGCTATATTATATCACAATTTTCGCGGACGAAGTCGCGGGGGATGTGATACCTAGTTACTTATAATGTGAAAAAACAGAAGAGTTTGATTGTTTGAACGCGTTTTTCTGAAGAACTTCCGACGAAATTATTTGAGTGTTAGATAGCCTATTTATCGAAAAAGGCTATTAGTTATATAACATCACGCTACGACCAATAGGAGCGGAGCATAAATGAAAAATATTGCAAAAATGTGGTGACTAAGGTTCGTTCCCACTAGTTCTACTAAACAGTTCTACGGTAGAACTAGTGGGCATATTTTTTCCCAGTAGTCCTAAGATTTTATACTACCTCAAATGGTAGGACTAGTGGCAACAAAAGGGCATTGGGTAAGTTTGTGTGGACCAGCGGCATGATATTTTTTCACAGCGGCCACAAAGATAATTGTTGCTAACGTATAGCGGAATATATGGTAATAATTACTCCTAAAACAATTTTGCCAAAAATTATATCGGAGCTGAAATATCTGTGATGTTAAAGTTGTGTTGTTCCTACTAACAGTTTGCACATTGTTGTGTATTTTATCAAAAAATAACTCTTTCGTATCGTTTGCCGTATGTCATTACTTTCCAGAATTTGATCCTTAGCAGCGACACTATCGAATGGTGTAATAATACAGGTGGCTTTTTTTTTCAAAATTATGGGGTTCGGATTCGATTCCTGGCTAGGAATATTGTTTTTTCAAAAAACCAATGATGTTGTTTTAGTTTTATCAAAATCAGACTCGCGTGACTCCTTTGAGTGTTTTTCGCTATTCCTCATAGTTTCGGATTCGGCCTTCTACCAACTTGAAAAGTCTATCCTGTATATCTCGGCTCCGATGCATTTTGGAAATAATAGTTGATAGAAGAAAATGAATGTCTTATTGTGTTCTTACTAATGAAATATTTTTCATAAGTGGCCGCAGACTAAAAAAATCATGCCACTTTTACCCAAACCCCTTTGTTCCTACTAGTTCTACAATTTGAGGTAGTACATAATCGTAGGTCTACTGGGAAAAATATTCCCACAAGTTCTATCGTAGAACTGTTTAGTAGAACTAGTGGGAACGAACCAAAATTTCGCGCAGACGAAGGCGGGTCAGCTAGTCTACTAATAAACTCACCGGTATCTTCAAGATCAGGCACCTCACTCTCCTTCAGAGGATCGACAGCTTCGAAAAACTCTGGCACTTCAGGAATTAGTATAGGTTCCTCAGGTTCCACTGGTGGTAGAGAAGATTCTATGTCAGCCCCCTGTTCCCAGGGCAAAGGACCTGTCTCGAAGTCCTGTGGAGAAGTGATGGAGAATGAGGATGATGGTGGGGAATATACAGTTGGCGTTGATACAGATTGTAGTATAGATGGTGAACAACGTGATAGTCTTTAAACTGACATGGTTACTAACACTATCAATAACACTAAAAACAGGAACAGAATCGAGTTTTAAAGCTAGCCATACATGATAGGTTACACTTGTCAGGGTTACCTGCGCAGGTATACCTGTCAGGTATAACAACTGTCAGGTAAACCTGAGCTGCGTAGAGGACATTATAAAAACTCTCACTTGATCCAACTGAGCAACATTTAACAATGTTTATAAAAATTCCCTTTTGCTAACTATGTTGGGGTCGGCTTCCAGTCTTACCGGATTCAGCTGAATACCAGTATTTTACATGGAGCGACTGCCTATCTGACCTCCACAACCCAGTAACTGGGTAATACGATATCCCTTGGTAAGACTGGATGTCAGACATTCGCCTTTGATTTATAAGAATGTAAAATACACACATCAAAAGTGTCTAGGGATCAAGCATTTTTATGCGGATTTCTTGAGATTGAGATGTGGCTTTGTAATAAATTTATGATTTTATAAATTTATATGGATCCTTTTTGGTGCATTTCATAATTTGAATCAGGAACTGTGAATCAAATTCGAGTAAAAGATGAAAATCAGCTGTCAATATTTTCCCTATAAAAACATACAACGCATTGAAGACATTATTAGTGCTACTGTTTCCCTACTACTGATTAAAACCAACGTTATTATGGAGCGGCGACGTCATTTAAGCAGGGAAGAAATGCTCAGAGCCGTGGGAATGATAGAAGCTGGTTCCCGGCAACGTACTGTGGACAACTTGTATCTTTTGAGTTAGACAAAAAGTTACACTTCGTTAAATCAATTAAATTAAGACCTCTTTCCAAAAATAAATTAAAATCTTTTAATAATAATGTTCTTAGCAAACTTTCTAATGCTAGTTTTGATTTAGAAGACCCCAATATAAACTACAGTATATTATTTTCCACAGTTTGCCAGGAATTTAATAAAACGTGTCCTGTAAAAAATGTTAAAGTCAACTCAAAATCCAAATTTAGCGAATGGGCCACTGCGGGAATAAGAAAAAGTAGAGATATTTTATACAATTTATATCACGAAAAATCTCTGACTTCAGATCAAGTCTTTCACACTTAACGAGATAAGACTGAATTGTCTTTGAAAATAGATAATAAAACAATTTGTGATAAGCTAGAAGTCGCTGAGACTCTAGACAACTTCTTTACCAACATTCCGTTAGAGGTTACGAAATCTCTCCCCTCTTCAGCTAAATTTGCTGAAGCTCTTCTTAAAGAGAACTTTACAAAGAACATACCAAACTTTAAATTTAAACCAGTATGTATTGCTACAATTAAAAACGCATTCAAAAGTCTCAATATAAAAAATACTGAAAACTTATGGGGGATATCCGTCAAGGTTCTTGGAGATATTATTGATACGATTGCTCCTGTCTTAACAGGCATATTCAACCAATGTTTGGACAGCGGCAAGTTTCCCGACTTGATGAAACATAGTAAAGTAGTACCAATTTTCAAATCAGGTTGTAAGAGTGATCCCTCTAATTATAGGCCTATATCTGTGCTTCCAGCACTGAGTAAAATCTATGAAAAAATCATGCTGGACCAGTTGTTGTCTCACTTCAACTCTAATAAGATACTGCATAGCCAGCAGTTTGGCTTCACGAAGGGTAGGTCGACAACGGACGCGGGAGTAAAACTCATCAGTCACATTTTGGAGTCCTGGGAGAAGTCCCAGAATGCTATTGGCATCTTCTGTGATCTTTCAAAAGCGTTCGACTGCGTCGACCACAAAACACTGATCTGTAAATTACACCACTACGGAATTCGTGGACAAGCTGCTGATCTTGTTCTCTCTTATTTATCAAACAGGCTGCAAAAAGTAAATGTAAATGGGGCGACGTCCTGCGGGTCTATAGTCAAGATGGGCGTGCCCCAAGGTTCAATTCTCGGCCCTTTCCTGTTTCTTGTTTATATTAATGATCTCCCTTATATGATGGCCAAATTTTCGGATATAATTCTATTTGCTGATGACACTTCGCTAATCTTTAAAATTGATAGAAAAGATACAGACGTCTTACATGTTAACGAAAGCCTAACTATTCTCTCGAAATGGTTCGCAGCCAACAATCTTTTATTGAATACGAATAAAACAAAATGCCTTAAGTTTTCTTTACCAAATGTACCACAACGTGACCTGAATTTAAATCTTGACGGCAAGAAGCTTGATGTTATAGCGGCAACTGTATTCTTGGGGATTACTATCGATTCAAAACTGCAGTGGGGCGAGCACATTAGAACTCTTTCAGGAAGGTTAAGCTCAGCTGCCTATGCAATCAGAAAAATAAGGCAGTTAACTGATATAGCCACAGCTAGGTTAGTATACTACGCTTATTTCCATAGTATTATGTCCTATGGCATTCTGCTGTGGGGATCGGCAGCAGACGTTGATTCAATTTTCATACTGCAAAAGAGGGCAGTCCGCGCTATCTACAAAATGGATCCTCGTGAATCCCTCAGAGAAAAATTTAAAGAAATCGATATACTGACTATGCCTTCACTTTATATTTTAGAATGTATTTTATATGTCCGCAAAAACCGAGGACTTTTCAAAATTAGAAGCGACTTCCATAATATAAATACACGCAGTAAACACGAAATTGTAATACCCAAATTCAGATTAACCAAAACTAGCAAGTCTTTTCTTATAAACAGTATACGCTTTTATAATAAGTTGCCGAAGTCAGTTACAGAACTGACCGATGGAAAGTTTAAAATTATATTAAACGTGTCCTAATTAAAAAAGCATATTACAAAATTAAGGACTACGTTGAAGATAGAGAAGTTTGGCTTTAGCCCCTTCGCACATGCGGCTTCCCTGGTAGCTCATAAACGGCACAAATGTGTGGATGTCTCTAACTATTCTCAATCTTATTTTTTTTTTCCTTTCTTTTTAATCAGATGTTTTACAATAGTTTTTAAATCATTACACCTTTTGTTTAGAATAGTTACAGCACGGATGACAACATTTGTGTCACTTATTTGATCTAGTCATTTTGTGATATTTTCTATTTATTTTTTGTTGTTGTATAGACTCTTTTTCTTATTTACCGATTGTTTGTAAATGTGTGGACATTGTAGGCCTTATAGATTCCTAGATCCTTGGTAACTTTTTACTTTTAACTTTCGTTCTACGTTTCGTAGTAAGCAACGACTTATTGTCAGGCCTACGATGTCCTCCCATACTTTAGTACTAATGCTGTAACAGAAATATTGTAAAACCAAATGATTTTAAAAGAGTAACCATGGAGTTTCTTGCCGGTTCTTCTCCATAGGAAACGACCAACCCGAACCGAGCACCTTTTTGCCGACGTTTTATAAGTGCCCCTGTAGGCCTATGTAAAATAAAAATATTTTGATTTTGATTTTGATTTTAGCTCTGAATACAAGTCAGAGTGTTATCAGTCGACTTTGGACACGTTACCGAAGCACTGGTACCGTGGCTGAGCGCCATGGAGGACGGTATCGCTGCACCACACGGAGACAAGACCGATACATTCAAATCTTAACTCGAAGAGCTCCAACAATAACCGCCATGATGTTAGCCGTGAGGCTTCATCACTCTTCAGGGAACTTAATTAGCGACCAAACAGTCAGAAACCGCTTGCATGAAGTGAACCTTCATTCCCGAAGACCGCTACGGGTACCACCTATAGCAATGCACAATCGTAGGATTCGATATCAATGGGCTCGTGAACACAGAAATTGGGCAGAAGAACAATGGCGTTTCGTGTGCTTTTCTGATGAGTCTCGTTTTGGTATGAGACCGGATACAAGACGTATACGACACTGGAGAACCCCTGGACGCCAACAGCGATTAAAATCCTGCCAGGAAGTCCATCCTTATAGTGGTGGAACCATCATGGTATGGGCGGGTATTTGGATCGGCGGAAGAACTGAGTTGATTTGGATCAGAGGCAACCTCAACGCTCAAATTTATGCTGAGACGATTGTATCAGACGTCATCGTTCCTCTACAAGTGCAAATCGGTCCCTTATTTCAGTTAATGCATGATAATGCACGACCGCACACCACAAGAGTTGTAAGACAGACTCTCGCCGCAGCTAACATCAATGTCCTGCCCTGGCCTGCTCAGTCGCCAGACTTGAACCCGATTGAGCATGCATGGGATATGCTACAGAGAAGAGCTCTGCCGAATATGGAGGGTATCCAGTCGCAAGAAGACCTTTTTTTGTTGTTGCAACGAACATGGGCGGCCATTCCACAGCGTGATTTGGATGAACTCATTTTGAGTATGCCAAACCGATGTTCTTGTGTTGTTAGTGTTCGCGGTAGAAACACGGATTATTAATTGTTTAAGTTACCCAATAAAATTTTAAAGAAAACTGTTATTTCAGTCTTTTTTTCGAACTTTAATGTTAGTGGCTCAAATGTCAAAAATCCCTTTATTAGAAAATGGCAAATTTCTTTATTAATGCAAAGGTGACTTGGTTTATCGTTACTGTGACAAACGAAAACACTTTATTTGATGAATCCTTAAAGAAAATTTTAATAAATATCAATCAGGAGAAAAGTTATTGCAAAAATATATGTTGATCCCTAGACACTTTTGATGTGTGTAGTAGATTTTTGTTGTGAACAAAAAAAATTGTAAGCACTTGTACTTCATAGTTGTAACTATGAAGTACAAGTGCTTCATTTAAATTATTAAAATTTAAAGTATTGTTTTACTTGTACTTCATAGTTGTAACTATGAAGTACAAGTGCTTACCATATTTTTTGTAGTAGTATATAATATATAAATAATGTAGTTTAGAAGACTGTCGATTTTTTTTTATCATTGGGCGTACTTTCTTTTCACGCACCAAAGACTTTACAGTTGACAACTTGTACATATCTATAACAATGACTACTCTTCCACCTTAACAAAACTAAAATTAATTGTAAATACCTGCTGGCCTACCATGACCTCTTAAAGCAGTATTGTTTTACTCTTATTCCAGTGTGGGAAAGAGACGGAGCTATACAGGATGTCTAGCGCCATCTCTTTCCCGCACTGGAAAAGTAGTAAAACAATAATGTTCTAAGACGTCATGGTAAGTCACCTGGGCCTCAAGTCTGCTATTTTTATAAACATCGTTATTCCAACACGATCCCATTGTCATTTTGCTAAAAGTTCGTAATTAATTAATCTGCTAAATTCATAATGATCTGTCAAATTCTATGCCATTTCTTACAATGGAGTGTCAGTGGTTGACCATTGTGAAGTCATAATGACGCCATTATAATTAGTAGATTACCAAACTTGTCAAAATCAACAATTATGAAATCAATGATAGGCCATTCTGACACTATTGTAATAGCAGACTTGAGGCTCCTGTGTATTATCGATTCTGATGCGTCTCTGATAATTTGGCCATTCATTGAAAACAAACCCTTGTTATGTACCTATATTTTGTTGGATCGGCCGAGTTGCCAATTAGGCCAACTATGTTTGGGCATAGTCCGGCCCAGAAGGGTTAGATGGACTACCATGACATCTCAAAGCAGTATTGTTTTAAACACTGTTTTAAACTATCTCGGCTTTTAACCGACTTCTAAAGAAGGAGGCAGTTCTCAATTCTGATGTTTGTATTTTATTTATTTTATTTTTCTATCACTTACGGGGATATCTTCCGTTATTATTGATTGTTTTGAGTTCCCGATATTTCGGCGCTGTTCAATAATCACGGAAGAAATCTCGTAAGTGATTGTGTAAGTTTAGTACTGTTTTAATCTTATTTCAGAGTGGGAAAAAGAAGGCGCTAGACGTCCTGTATAGCTCCGTCTCTTTCCCACACTAGATTGACATTAAAGCAATACTGCTTTAAGACGTTTACCATGGTAAACACCAGCTGGCCTACCATGAAGTCTTAAAAAAATATATATTTTACTCCTTTTCGAGTGTGGGAAAGAGATGGCGCTATACATCCTGTATAGCTCGGTCTCTCTCCCACACTGGAATAAGAGTAAAACAATACTGCGGTCATGGTAAGCCCCAGGTGTAATCTAGCCGTTGCTATGACCCTTTGACCAGTGATGTCTTGAAAATGTTACACAAAAAAGTTGATCAATGTATCTTGGACAGCCACAAATGTTATATTAACAAGTATTTTGATCTGAGAAGCATACAGTACATCTTTAATGACAAATAAATGAATATTTTACAATGCTACCGTAAGGAATGACTTTGAAACTCCAAAAAAACAAATACTCATGACTATTTCACCGAATAATATCTTACAGAATCATAATATCATACATATAATTATCATACAGAAAAATAAATCCTTGAGACTATAATTGAAAATCTTCATTTATTTATGGTCCAAATAAAATCATTAACATCATCTTAAACAAAGTAATTAAATTAAATCCATAGAAAAGTCCAAGATTTTAAAAAGAAACAAAAATTAAAGTTCTATTTAACAAGACAGTTCTCAAAACATTCCCAACAAAGGTATGATTAAATAAAATAATAATTTAAAAACAAATAAACAATTCTGTTTGAAATTCAAATAAACTGTAAATCAGAATGTCAAATATGTAAATAATATAGAACTAATAACTAATGTTATCGGTAAGATCCAAAAGTATCCAGCTTCGATAATAAAATTAAAGATTAATATCCAAACAACAATGCATTGAAATAAAGGGAGATTATACAGGGTTATTGGTAAAACACCAAGAACCTCTTAAGAGGTCATTCTACTCATCATTATGTACAACTTTTACTATGAGACCAAACCCGAAATCGTGAAAAAAATATCACCTGTTCCCTACTTTTTGACGAGTTATGTGAACATAAAGTACAGAACAGCTGATTTTTTTTTCGCGATTTCAGGGTTGGTCCCATGGTAAATGTTGTTCATAATGATGAGTACAACGACCTCTTTACAGGTTGTTGGTGTTTTATCAATAACCCTGTATATTGAACAATTTTTAGTTGTTTATTAAACATGAAAATGTTACTCACACTTTACTGTGGGTAACTAGAGAAAATTTCAGTAATTCAGGTGTCATGGTGGTTTTGTACCTATCTCTGATTTATCTAATTTGTGTGAGCCGGGAACGTTTGGACCTTACCTTGTAGATTACAAAAAAAAATAAGAATTTATACCTCCGGTTTATAATCGGGCGCAACTTTAGGCTTGGCCTGTTTCACTATTTTCACTTTATACGGTTCCTGAAAAGAAAAAACTATAATTAAAAACAACAAAGACTCTAAAATTTGAGAGACAATAGAGAAATCTGTGCTTAGATCTGGATCCAGCGTAAGCCTTTGATTAGTTAATTCATCTATAGGGGTGTTAGGGACACTGACGCGAAAACGCTTACCAGTAGTCAGTACATCATTCGCAGCACGGCTGAAGCCAATGTGTACTATAGTAACCATAATCGGGACAAGACCTTATTTTATTTATTTAAATTTAATTAAAATCCGAAAATTATGAGGTCGCATTGTCAAATTTGAAATCAGCATACTGATTCTACCGATACAATTATTTATGCAAGTGCAAGTTATGGCAGAGTTACGGTCCATGAATGTTTTGTAGTATTGCATTATTATAACATGTTATGTAAGTAACAATGGCAAATTACATAAAGTAAAACTTATATTGATATATTTTGTTTTCTTGGGGAACCGGCGAACAAGTGTGATAAAAAGATCACTCGAAACATTTACGGTGCAAAATAGCACTATAAACCTTTTTGGTTACTTTTATAGTGCAAATTAGTGACATAAACGTTGCATCATTTCAACTATGGAGCTTATTTATCACCGTGAGAGCCATTATGTAATGATAATAGAATAAATCAGTGATAAAACTAGGGCCTCTTTGAGGTTTTATAAACGTTTACAACACCATCATAGTACTAAACATGAACACTATTTAGCTCGTCCTAAAATGTTCTCAGCTGGCGTACCATGACGCTTAAAACATTATTGTTCCATTCCTAATCCAGAGTGAAAAAGAGACGGAGCTACCGTCTCTTTTTCACTCTGGATTAGGAATGGAACAATAATGTTTTAAGACGTCATGGTACGCCAGCAGGACTTTTATAGTATCACAGTTTGTTACTTGGGTAAACGGCCACATAGAAATTTTTCGTCAGTACTTTAAACGACACGGTCAAAATGTATGGAGCAGCAGACTTTTTGTTAAACCAATGAAACAAAATATATGTGGGGTGGTTCAGAATGCAATGTACTGAGTACCTATGTGGTAAGCGTTTTCTTCGCGTCTGTGCTTACACCTTATATAAGAGTTTTAGGTAGACGATGTGGTAATACCACTCTATACTTTTAATTAATCAAATTATTTATTTATTTAACACTTCAAGCACGTAGTACAGAGGCGGACTTAATGCCATAGGCATTTTCTACCAGTCAACCTTTGGGTGATGCAGAGACAAACAGTGGTAGATCAGATGTATATCTATTTTTTTTTATTTAATACTAAAGCACACTACAAAGGATATTTAAAATACTATAAATATATATGAAAATATAAATACTAATATACAAAGACAAAACAATGGGGAAAATATAAACGTTGTGACGATACTGCTAGCTTTTTTCGAATGTACTCGTAATTTAAAGCGAATTTACTTATAATAAGTAATTTAGTAAATATTCTATTCTACTTAAACTTGAAAAGAATAATACCCATAAAAGAAATAGAACTATGCAGACAAAACCAATTAGGCAGAGGAACCACATTACTAAAGACCAGTTAAAAAACCGCAAAGTCGAAATAAAAAAAAACTCACTCAAATATAAAAAATCTACGTCGCGACCGCCCGCTAGAAAAACCGATCAAAAACTGAATAATAAATTTCCATCTTGGCTTGAAGTCTGTTATTGAATTTAAGCCAGAAATTCTGAATGTCAAATCGGAAGAATTATTTCGTTTGTCAATACACAAACGGGTAAAAATAGATTTGTAAATACTGCAGTAGGCACTTGGCCATTATATTGATGAAGGTGTCGATTATATGACTGATGAAAAATAGCTCATCGAATCAAACTAGCAAATAAATTAGGTTGAAGCCATGTGCTGTCATTTTAAAACCTAGTTGACGAAGATGTGATCTGGTGGTCTACCATTACGTCTTACATCAGTATTGTTTTATTCTTATTCCAGAGTGCGAAAGAGACAGAGTTATGCAAGTCATCTATCTGCATCTCTTTCCCACTCTGGAATAAGAATAAAACAATACTGCTTTAAGACGTCTTAGTAACCTCTGTCCTAGAAGCTTTGTGACAGTTTGTCAGTTCCGCTTTGAATACTGATAGACTACAAACAGATTCCACTTTAACTGAAAACTAGATGTTATCATCATCATCTTCCCATGCTGCCTCTGTCCCATGCTGGTTGGGGTCTGCGCAACACGCTGTTTTGTCCCATTGTACTCTGTCAACCGTCACTCTATCATTACTGCTTTTTTAACGGACTTCTTCAAAAAGGAGGAGATTCTCAATTCGATTGGATTTTTTTAAAATGTATTTTCACCGATTACGCTGAGATGTATGATCCGCTTTACGTGATTCTTCTTTAGTTTGATGCGGAATAGTGGCCATTTGGTTCCATAAAAATTTTACTTAGTTTGGCCTAGTAGTTTTCAATGAGCGTTTTTTTATTTATTTATGTATATTTTTGTTTACGGTGACGATGTAATTTTTTCGAGTGTATAGACTATGTGCTGGTGCCTAGTTACAATGTAAACTTGACTAGGCTTTATGTGAGATACCACAACTAAAAAAGAAAAACTTTTTTCAAAAAAAAAATAACCGACTTCCTAAAAAAAAACACTAAGTAGTGGTTTTTATCTTTCATATAATTTCCCACAAAATCCATCCATCGTTTCTTTGGTCATCATCTACTCTTATACGCATGCATCAGTTCAGGTTAAGATATGTTTCTAAACTCACCGAAACGACCTGCTCATCTTCCGTCCAGCCTTGGTACCCAAACTTCGCCTTAGGCACCGGCCTCGTCGGTTTCTGCAAGAAGGTCGTCCATTTCTTGTCCTCCTTCTTTTTGTCTTCCTCTGCTTTTCTCAACATCTCCTCGTTTATTGCCTTTATTACTTCAGAGTCCTTGAGACAACCAATCGCTGGCTTGATTGGGACTATCTCTGAAGTGGGGTCGTCGGTGCGATGCATGTGTGAATTTAGAACTCTCGCGAGGCTGTTGTTAATGGGAAAAATAACTATCATAGATTACATTACATACGTGACAACACACTTCAGTATTAAATAGTGCTTACCCCATAACGTGTGCCTCTCGCAATATGTCGTCTTCTCCAGATACGATTGGTTTTATATGTTCTTCTGGCATGCCTGGTTTGCCAAGCAACTCTGCAGAAAGAGTAAGAAAACAATTGTTTTTTTTGGAAGTAGTAGTTTTTATTTTGGTAACCTGTGGTGTCCTTTCACTTTTCCCGATATTGCGCTTCTTCTCGCCGATTACCGAGAAGGAAGTTCCGAGGCGTCCCGCCACCTTCTCCTCAATAGGATGTACTTTATAAAAATCTGATAAATGCAAGTTGGGGCCGTGCATTTTCGATTGCCTATTGAGCAGCGGTGGCCCAGTTGTGGCAGCCCCGACTTACGAGCAGTAAGCCATGGGTTCCAACCCAGGCAGGTGCAATTCTTTATGTACCTAATTTATTTCATCACCGCTGCTCTCAAAACGGTAAAGGAAAACATCATGAGAAAACCGGCATGTCCTAGTACTAAAATTCGAAGACATGTGACGTCTACCAACCCGCACTGAGCCCGCGTGGTGGATTACAGCCCACTCCCTCTCATGGAGAGGAGGCCTGTGTGCCAGCAGTGGAAACATTATAGGCCGATGATGATGATTGCCTTTTATTTATTCTAGTTTAATTACGTTTTATTGACATAATCAGCCTAGGCCGCCGCTGCTTAAAGATGTACAATCTAACAAACTTACACGTCCTAACATAACTTCACGCCGGTAATCCCTGTAGTATAAGGCAGAAAGGACCTACCAAGGCCAAGACCTCATTCTCAGTAGTCGTGTTTGCGACCACTCGACCATCGCAGTCAACAAACACACTCTCGCATTAATAACTTTAATAGGTGTCATCTTCATTTCAGCCCAAAAGACGTCCACTGCTGGACATAGGCCTCCCGCAAGTGTCGCCATATTGACATTTTAAGGGTTTTGCAATAATCGCCACGCTTGGCAGGCAGGTTGGCGATTGCAAAACGGTTGTTACAAAAGCACAGAGAACGCTGCTGCCCATTCTCTGGCAAATCCCTTAGTCGGCTCTTACGACACCCACGGGAAGATATGGGAATACTTACTTGGTGCGAATACTTACTAGCAATTTCTGGGTCAATCACCGGTTCCTCGAGCCCGTCCACAATTCCTTGTATAGTTCCGATGTTTTCACCACTTTCTGTCAAGTACGGAGACAATCTCGGATCTCGAGGGGCTGAGGGGGTTTCCTACAATCAAACAGTCCTCATAAGATAACCGTTGAGGAGGTTCTCTGGTGAGGAGGCCTAAAAATATATTGTTACCAGAACCAAAAGTGTGTGCTTTCAGCTCAATCGATTGGAGGAAACTGCTTTGAAATTAGATGCTGCAAGATTTGACCAATACATACTAACTAATTAACAAGGCAAGGGGCGTTTACGCCTTACGGCATTTCATGCAAACTTTCAAGTCCTTATTTTCCGTAATGACTGAACATATTTTTAATAAAGCTTAATACGCATAAGCACGATACATGGTTTAAAAAGTTACTAAAAAACTTTTTCGAAAAAGGAAATTTCTGTTTCTTTAAATAATTTATAATCGGTCTGATTTAGCTGTAACAGTATTTTTCGAAAATGTTTTAGTAACTTTTTAGACCTATGTATCCTGCTTATGTGTATGAAGTTTCATTAAAATCGGTTCAGTCATTTCGGAAAATAAAGACTTGAAAGTTTGTATGAAATGTCTTAAGGCGTAAACGATCTTAACGAAAAACAAAAAATAATAAAATGCTACTTACTTGAATATAAACATTACTAGTGTCATAATACTGACCACCGTCGCGTTTCTGGATATTCTCCGGATCAAACACTACAGGCCTGAAGCCGAGCAAAGCGTCAGGTTTCTCTTTCTTTGCCTGTCCTTGTTCTATTCTTACTGGCTCTGGCTTTACTTCTAGAGGCATTTCAGGAATTATCGTAATTGGAGGAACTTCTTCTATTGTTTTAGTAACAGCTGGTATTTGTACTGGTTGAGGTATATATGGTATATCTTTAGGTAAACTCTCTTTTCTTTCAGCAACGATAATTGTGTCTCCTGAATTCTCAGCTTTGTCGATTTTGACTTCGCTTTCGAATTTGACCGTTCTTTCTTTTGGTTTCGTTTCTTGTTCCATTACAGTTTCAGGTGTACGTTTGACCTTAATTTCTATACTTGCATTTCCAGATTCTTTTTTTTCAACCTCAGTAGGGATTCCTGTATTTTCAGGTTCTATAACAATTGCGTTGTTTTGACCATCTTCAAGAGAAGCTAAAGCATTACATCTTTTTATAATCTCGTCAATTTTAGTATCAATTTCTTCCAATCCACTTAGTCTGGACCCTCTTCTAACTTGCTTGCTGTATGATTCTTGGGAACTCTTAGTAATATTCTCTTCTTTAAAGTGGTGTTCTTGGACTTTTACTTCTTTTTTCGTGTCAATGCCTACCTCTTCTTTATATTCTTCTATACTCTTAATGGTTTCGTCTATTGCTGAAGCTAGAAGTGAGGATTTTCTCTCGATTTCTCTGATCTCCTCCTGTTTACATTGTATTGTATTAATGCTTATGTAACAAAGTGATTTTATTATAAATAATGTATTTTTAATGAAGATCAAACAGTCTAAAATTATAAATTCAAATTTCATATCTTTATTTAAATTCTTGAAATCTAACTAGTTTTGTTCTGCATGTACCTAACATATTATTTAATATTTCTACACCAGCAATGGTAGTATGTGTGAAACTAAGTTTAATGTAAGATCTCAATGTACCATATAATAAGAAATAAATAAATACAACACAATGCAATACGGTTAAAACACGTTTAAAATAAAATATGTTTGCTAAAAGCTTCAATGCATGTAAATCAAAATAAATGGTTGCATTATGGTACGGTTGAATGTTTTATACCAGAGGGTCAAAACAAAGTACAGAAATAATGACGTTTTCTTTTTTCGTTATTTATCAATTTGCCAAAAAAAAACAAAAAATTGTCCGTCGTTCTATGAACATCTAAAACGATTTGAAACCGTTAACCAATTGTTAAGCCCTTAGACTGTACAAATTCTAAATGCTGCGAAAAGAAAACCATTTACTAAATTTACATGTTGAGCGTACTACAAACATGTCTGTATTATCCGATTAAGCAAAGGGGGCAGACAACTGCTATCACATTGTATTTTGATGCGCAAACTGTGTTGATTCAGGGTGAGTCATATACGTTTGTAGAACTATTATTCCTTCGGTAAAATGAGATTGAAATTTCACCACAAACCAATGATATGATGCATTTTTGTTGTACTGCTCAATGATCAATGCTTTGACAAACAATATTTGGAAATGAAAACTGCCAGTAAATGAATGTTTTGAGTATGAATTCAATACAATCCCATCCTACATACCTTCGAATATTCTGGTTTATCAGCACCGCCAAACAAACCCGGTTTTCTATAAACGGGGAACCGTACCCTACCCGCACCGCCTTTTAAACCGGGCTTACAATAAACCGGTCTTAGTTTACCACCACCGCTTAAAACTGGTTTAGTATAGACTGGAGACTGTGGTTGTTCCAGAGTTGGGGATGGTAAAGGAGGGTCATACACTACTCTTTCGATTGTAGTTTCTATATGAGGAATAAGATGCTTTTTGACTATGTGTGGGTCCTCATCCTCAGGACTAAGAGTACTATCCCTTGGTATGGGAGTAGAACTACGACTTTTCGGCAAAGGGAGTGACAGTTTGAAAATATATTCGTCTGTTAGTGGTGTCGGAGGGACTGTTGAAGGAGTGGGAGTACTTATAGTACTAGGAGGACTTTTTGTCGATAGTTGCGTTTCTAGATCAAGTCGTAAAGATAGTTTCCTATCCGTAGATTGAGCTGTCAACGATGATTCTTGGACCACAGCTTCAGATGACTTGCTTAGAGATTCAACTTGGTGTGACATAGGTGTCTCTTTTTTAACCGCAGGTGCTGCGATTTGAGAAGACACTAGGCTGGTTTCAACTACTGATTCTCTCTTTGCTATTTGAGAGGTTACATCTGCTACTGAGTCTTTTGCTTGAGAGGTAGCTTCAATTTCTGAGCTGACAGTCATTTGGCTTGCTTTAGAAACATCTAGGACTGATTCTTTCTTAGCCTCTGAGCCAATTTGGGTGCTAACGTAGGATTTCGCTGACATTTCTTTTGATGCGTCAATAGCTACGTGGTCGCCTACTTGAACTTTACTTACAGCGGTTTTGGATATCAACTCCGAGATATCTTCAACTTCAATAATTTCTGGTGATAAATTAGCGTCGATTTCGACTCTCTTTACAATTTTCAAGGCAGCAAACTCTTCGTGAACCGGTTTCTCTTCTTTTGGTTTTATTTGTATAGTTTCTGATATTTCTACAACTTCTATTGGCTTTGGTTCCATGACTTTAGGTTTAGTTTCAACGATTTTATTTACTTCTCTCTCCTCTTCTACAATAGCAACGGTTTCTTTCTTCATATCAACATTAGCAAACTCATTATGCGATTCTTGTACGTTGACTTCTGTGGACTCAGCGACAGAAAGTGATTCATTGATATCGATAGCGGCTTTTTCTAATTTTTCGATTTTCTCTTCTACAATTTCTACAACAGGTTCCATAACCTCCTTTGTTTCTTGGATTATGACTTCTTGAATATCAGTAGATTGGATGGCTTTTTCCTTCTTGAACTCTTCTTGGACTAATTCTTTAGTATCATGTAAAACTTCTTCAATCTTTTGTACAGTAGCAACGCTTTCAGCTTTGGCAGTGGCTACTTTTTCAATTTTCTCTTCTATAATTTCTACAACAGGTTCTATAATCTCCTTTGTTTCTTGGATTATGACTTCTTGAATATCAGTAGATTCGATGGCTTTTTCCTTCTTGAACTCTTCTTGGACAAATTCTTTAGTATCATGTAAAACTTCGTCAATCTTTTGTACAGTAGCAGTGCTTTCAGCTTTGGCAGTGGCAAGTTTGTGAGTTTCTTCAACAATCTTAGCTGTTTCTAACTCTTTGATAGCGCTTTCTATCGCAACATTTTCAGCGCTGATTGTTTCTATAGCTTCAACTGCTGTGTTCATTTCTTCAGCGCTTTGCACTGAAGATGTTTCGGATATGTCAGTGAGATGTTCCTCAAATATAGCGTCCTGATTCGTATAAACATGAGACTCTACAATAGCTATATATGTTTGCTTTGGTGTTTTAGGTTTCTTATGTTTAATGTCTTGTTTTATTGTTTCGACATAACTCTTCTTTTCCATCGTTCCTGAGGATGAAAACTCCTTTTTAGACATTTCAGTTCTGTCCATTGAAGTTCTCCTACTATCTACTTTGTCTAACCATTCTAGAGGATCAGTCTCTTTCATAACTTCTTCTTCGATTTGGCTTATGCTTCTGGATCTTCTGTTTTTCATCAACACCTCTTTCTTAACGTCTTCTACTGCAATTGTTTGGAATTCAGATATCACAGCGTCCAGCTTTTGAGTCATTTCGGGTGTAAGTCTCTTGTCTGAACGTTGAGCCATTTCTGCCCCTGTGATCTTTTCTGTCCTTTGTTCTTGTTTAGCCTCTTCTTTCTCAACCTTTAATTCCTGTTTCGCTTCTTTTACAGGTACAGGTCTGAGTATTTCTTTCTTTTCAATCTTTGTCTCTTGGATAGAATCAACTTTCATATCTTTTTCAATCTTTTGAGAGACTGATTTAACTTCTTGTTTCTTTTCCACTGGCATGGGAGTTACAAGTTGCCTTCCTGCTTGCTTACTCTCTGCTAATGTAATAGTTGATTCTCGTCTTTTTTCTACCTTCTCAACTACTTCTTGTGAACTCTTTTTTACCCTTTCATCTCTTTCGCCGCTCTCATACCTGCGAGTTTCACTTACAGAAGATTGTTCTAATTCGTTAAAGATAGGCTGACTCAGAAGGAATCTGGATAAAGCTACCATCACATCCGTTAGATGTAAGAAAAAGGTTCTCAGAAGCAGATCGAAGTGGTAGGACGAATGTACAGTGCCTCTTATATTGGGAATAGTTTGTGAGCCCAATGTATAAGCTCTCTGTTCAGTTGTACTTTTTTCTCCTTTAACGCTAGAGGCAACAACTTTCGCAGCTTTTTCAAATTTGGCTTTAACATTGAGCTTACTTTCCGAAGACTCTGGAACTGCTGATTCTCGTCTCGATTGCTCTCTTACTTCTTCATGTTGATATTCTTCAGAAATGACAGATTTTCTGGGTACATCTTTACCGTCTTTAGTAACTTTTTCAGATTCTTTATAATCTTTTCGTTCTATTTTCTGCGAACCTTCTTCTTTGGTTTCTGTCCTCTCTTCTCTACTCATTTTTCTCTCAGCGTATTCTTTACTTTCAGTTTTGCCATTGATTTCGGAAGGTTCTTGTGTTTCATCAGACTTTGCTAATTTGGATTCTGATTTTTGTTGGACTTCAGAAGAGCTCAGTTCTGCATCGATCTCTTTCTTAATATCCTCTACCACAGACACAGCTCTCTCAATACTTTCTTCTACAACTGACATCGCAGTCTCTTCTATCTTTTCCATGTCCATTTCCTGTCTTATCTTTTCTATATGCTGTAATTCTTCTCTAATCGATTCATCTTTTACTTCTTCTCTAAACATTTCCTTTCTTTCTATGGATTTACTATCCTTTCTCATACTCTCTTCATGTCTGGTGACTTCTTCACTAATCCTCACTCCTTTTTTCTCAGCCTTGGCATCTCTTCTCAAGCTTTCTCTCCTCACATCTTTGGTTATAACCTCTCCAGTCACAGCATCTACAGTCTTCGTTTCTTTAGTAACATTGACGACCTCCAAATCTTTACTTAAGCTCTTAACATGCTTTTCATACTTAAGCAGTTTCTCAGTAACCTCCTTACTCTGCTTAAATCTGGTACCATCCGGATCATATTGTTCCGAAATAGCTAACTTATATTTACTTTCACCCAATTCATGTTGACCAAAGGCATTGATAAGATAATCAGGATCGTTATCAATGGGTGTTTTGCCAAATTCATCTCGGTAGTTAGGATTAAGGATGATAGGGTCTTCTAAAGGCGGGATTTCGACTAAAGGCTCAGTGGAAAACGGGCGGTAAGGTTTTATAGGAGTAACGAACGGGGAAGCAGTAAGGGACCTAGATTCCGTCAATCCTGGGGAGCTATTGAAGTCGATCAGGTGGCTGCCAATGTCCGAGGGTTCTACGAAGTGTTGTATTTGGAACACTACCTCAGTTGGTTCCGATTGACGGCCTAAAATGTCCTCGTAATCGTAACAAAGGGGCTCGGTGTCGTCCAACACCGGGTCGTAGAGACCGCTGGAACAAGAGAAAAGCGAAATTAAATTTTAAGATCACAGACATTAAAGTAAAGCACTCTTCTTTTCCGAGGCACGGAAGAAACTCGGTATGTAATTATGGACACCCATCCACGGACCAACCTCGGCAAGCACGGCTTAACCTTGAAGATCGACCTGTGTGGCTGTTATTATTTAGCCACGAGCTCCTCTTAATACAGCTGTAGTAAGTGGAAAACAATGCTCACAAAACTAGAAAAATTAAACTGTACTTAAGTATAAAGTTATTTCAAGGTCATTTACAGATAGAAGAAACAAATTGTTTCGATTCTAAAAATCTTTAGGCACAAGAACTCCAGTTTACCTCAAAATAAGTCGCTAAACTTGTAATTAAGTAATTATTTTCGGTCCTATGAGTCAAATGTTATATGAAAATTTATTTTATACTAGCTGTCCGGCGCAACTTTGTTTGCGTCACATTTTCCCGTTTTTGCAACATTTTTCATTGCTGCTCCACTCCTATTGGTCGTAGCGTGATGATATATAGCCTATAGCCTTCCTCGATAAATGGGCTATCTGACACTGACACTGAAAGAATTTTTCAAATTGGACCAGTAGTTTCGGAGCCTATTCAATGCAAACAAACAAACAAACAATCAAATCTTTCCTCTTTATAATATTAGTTTAGATTTAGATAAAGGTGAGATAGAGTACAAAATTATGTAGGCAGTTTAAAAAAAATTAGGCTTAAAAATCAATGTAAATACTAACATTGTCAATATCATATCTGTAATATCTTGTAATCACTATAGCCAACAAACTCACTTCACTCACACTTTGACCACTCATGCTTATAAAATTAAATTTAAAAAAAAAAAACTAAAAAAAATGGCTGACTGACAGTTACAATATCAAAAGAGGACGGTTATCTTAAAACTGATGATACTGATGACACTTAGGTAATAGCTGCTTAAAAATAAACTGTCTTTGATTGCTATTAATATCTTCGAGCGATGTAATTCGTCTTTTAATTTTAATTTTTTTATTTTAGCGTACTTAAAGCTGGCTAAATGTTGTTAAATCTTTCTATATACATATACATTATTATATATACTATAAACATTATAACAATTATAAATAATAAATAAAGAACTTAAATAAAAACGAACTATAAAAGGGCAAATAACATTTTGTGTTTTAATGTGGAATTGTAAGAAGGTTTAAAATATGAAAGCCATTAATCATAATTTTCAAAGCAATATTTCACAAGTTGCTAATGTTTTCCAATTGTAGTTCACACTATTTTCCATACAGTAAAAATAACACCAAATACTTACTGGTCTTTATAATGTAAATAGAACCTCATTTTACGAAAAAAAACTATCTAACTAAAAAATAATCGATCGTTTTCGCGCCGAATTCTACTACGGACTGAAAATCAAAAGCCAAATACAGATTGGGAACACGTTTATATCTATGACAAATAGTCTAAAAGGACACGAGACTATTTTTATTTGACATTAATGGCTAAATCGGTATGGGCTGTCAATAGTAGTTTAATTAGAATTGGCAAAGGGAGACGCACGGTAGTGAGCGGGACAAGTTCTTTTTAGGGTTCCGTAGCCGAATGGCAAAAAACGGAACCCTTAGAGATTCATCATGTCCGTCTGTCTGTCTGTCCGTCCGTATGTCACAGCCACTTTTTTCCGAAACTATAAGAACTATACTGTTGAAACTTGATACGTAGATGTATTCTGTGAACCGCATTTATTTTCACACAATAGAAAAAAAAAACAATAAATTTTGGGGGGTCCCCGACTTAGAACTGAAACTCAATTATTTTTTTTATTTAACCATCATTTTTTTCTAAACTGAATAGTTTGCGCGAGAGACACTTCCAAAGTGGTAAAATGTGTGCCTCTAATTTCTAAAGTAAGAAGAGCAAAATTCAAAAAAAAAAATTAGTTTGTAGAACGTTAAAAAAACTTTCAACAAAAATTGGTTTGAATAAGATTTGATATTTAGTTTTTGAAATATGGGACTTTTTGGACAAACTGCAGCAGTAACTTTGTTTTTCATTACAATACTATAAAAAAACAAATTTCGTTTTGCGGTTGATTGGAAGTTGACTAATGAATGACCGTTCAAAATATTGTTATTATATTGTTTGGGGCTATGGAACCCTGTGTGCGAGTAAGACTCGCACTTCACCTGTCGCACCTGTAATATCTAAGGGGTTAGGCAGAACTTTACCTCATAGTACATACCCACATTTTACCAGTTATGTTTAAGTACTTATTATTGGTGTGTGCTAGCTGACATGTGACATTAATTTGATGAAATGGATTCTTTTTTATATGTATATAAACTGGAACACTATTGTATAGAATCTGGTCTTCTAACCTAACAGACATATATGTTGCTGGAGAGTTGGTTCCGCCACTTCTTCTTCCCAGCTAAAACACTAGGAAGTGGCGAAGGGCGTTTAGGGGGACTGTCTCTTGTAATTTTGACCTTCAAAAAGTGCTGTTTATCAGCCTAATTTGAATAAATGACTTTTGATTTTTGTAAGTGCCATGTAGTAGGGGGCGTGCCTATTATCATCAATCGGGCCCAAATCCGGACTCTGTGGCTGCTAACGATAAATTCCTGAAGGGATAACCCAATAATACTTTGCTAGACCTGGAAATCGGACTCAGGACCTTATCTAATCATACGCATGAAGTTAAGTTATCTTAGAAAGTCGAGAGTCCTGGCTGTTGTTCAGTTAGCCTTTGACTGAAGAAAAAAAACGGGTTGCACTCCGGGAGTGCCGGCAGAAGTGAAAACTTGAATATTAACGTTGTGCATTTTGATATTTTGGAATGGATAGGGAATAATTTTGCACGAATTGCTTTAATTATCAGTATTAAATACTATCATTTATGTGGTAAAATACAATATTCATTTATTGCGCTATCGTACACAAACATGACAATTTATATTACTTTAAAAATTTAACACTTCAGAACTGTTACAATCCGTCTAACGAATTTTCCCTGTTTGGAGAAACCGAAGGTTTTGTTTATGCATACCCAAACTCAATGACAGATGTCATAAAATATTTACATCATAAAGTTCAAATTCCTTCGTAACCTATTGTCAATCAGTCTTACGATCTGGATCAGCATCACGTGACCCCTGTCGCGAGGTTTCCAATTTTTACCCATCACAAAAGTGTACAACACCGCTAAAGAAGTTTTCACTTCAAAAATCGTAATGAGCGGGCAAGTTCCGTTCAGATTCGTTAAAAGTCTTCTAACACCCAATTTTTGTTTTACTTGGGAACTTGTCTGTCGTGCACCCCTTTTTTCTACCCAACTGCCTTTAGTACTAAGAAGTAGATATAAAAATACAAGTATAGTATTGTTTATCACCAGTACCTATTATTAGAAATAGCTGCAAAAATCTTTTCTTAGCGGCCCTGGTTGTAACTGTCACGATTGAATACAATAATTTATTTATAACATGAACACAACATCAACATCGCCTGCATGCCCCAAGTTAGTATTTCGACCCTTATTTACCGGTTGCAGCTTAAAAAAGTATCTTTATTTTACATGGAGCGACTGCCAGTCCAAACATCGTGAGGAAATCGGCATGTTCTAGAACTAAAAAATCGAAGACATGTGACTTCTACCAACCCGCACTGGGCCCGCGTGGTGGATTACATTACAGCCCACTACCTCTCATTGAGAAGAGGCCTGTGTCCCAGCAGTGGTAAAATTATAGGCTGATGATGATGATGATGATGACTGCCAGTCTGATCTCCACAACCCAGTTATTACTGGGTCATACGATACCCCTTGGTAAGACTGGTTGTCAGAATATCGGGCCACTGACTACCTACCCGACTGCCAAAGATCTACAAATGACAGCCGGGGCCAATGGCTTATGTGGTTTCCGAGATACGGAGGAATCTCGGTATGCCATAGGTGGTCACCCATACAAAGGCCAACCTGACAATAGCTGCATATGGGCCCGTGCAGCAGTTGTGATTTTGCCACGAGCTCCCCAAACGATTGAATAAGCATAGGTAGAAAATTATTAACATTTTTTTTGGATTATAAGGTGTTACGGGTTTTTCCATCAGGAATTTCTCAGTGGTAGCCACGGTATCTGGATTTGTGCCCATTGATGGCAATAGCCTCGCCCCCTATTACTTGGGACTTAAAGTCTTGCTGCTGCCGCGTTTGGATGCGGATGTCTGCTGACGTGTATTAATATCGTAAACGCGGTGGCACCAGCCTTTGCTCGTAATTTTAATCGCCATAGAACAACAACTTGTGGTGAATGAATTACTGGCGTTCCTGCAGCAGAAGTTGGATGTGGTGGACGGTCCGCATTCCAACTCTGCGCTACGAACTTCCAGTGAAGACGACATTGCTGCTGCCAAGCTGCTGCTGTACCGGTCGGTCAACAAAAGTCACCAGATGGTGTCCCGCCGGCGTGATGGGACTAAGAAAAGCACACAGGACATCATCACGCTGCTAAAAGTGACCGACCCTGACGACGTGCCGACGTTCGTGGCGAAGGACTTGCACAAGCTCCTTCCCGTCACATCCGACCACGTCGATGTAACTAGCTTGTTGAAGGACATCGTTCGTCTTAAGGCAAGTCTAGTGGATGTGCAGAACAAGTTAATCATCCCAAATTTATATCCCAAATAGCCGTCGCCGAATTACGCAACGAAGTCAATGAATGGCTTCAAAAGGCAACGGTATTTGGGTCAACGTCGGGTGCATCGAACGTAAACACGCGTCGCGGAGCAGACCTCGATGTATCATCGGCCAGTTTTGTCGCCGCCCTCGCCGCAAAATACGGAGCCTGTTACGTAGGTACATAATGTCTTACCGCAGCACTCCAACGGTGAGGCTATGCCCTGACTCCTCAACTCTTCGGCTGGCGGCTTCCACGGACATGTCGATGGCTTCCTCTCCGTTGATAGTGAGAATATGGTCTCCGTTGAGCAGACCAGCGCGCTTTGCTGGGGAGTCAGGCTCGATCTGTGAAGTTAAAAATAGACAAATTAGCCTATAATGTTCCCACTGCTGGGATATGGACCGAGTGTGGTGAGAGAGTTATTATAGAGAAAAACAAACAACGGGATGTCCAGCAACGATAATTATTAATAATATAGTACGGGGCCTGAACCAAAACGACTTAACAGGCAAATCTAACGGACCAAACCACTACCACGGCAAGTAACATTTAAAAGAGAATCAACATTGTTCTCTCAGTGAGTTCACAAAAAAATGCATTGTTTGTTATTATTTACAAAATTAAATTTTGTTATTGTGTCCACTATCATATCAGGTAAACTCGTAATGATAGTTGTAAGAGGAAAAAAATTAACCGGTCAAGTGTGAGTGATCTCGGGTGTCACCCCAAAAAGAATGACACTCGGTGTGGCCTGCCCCCGCCGCCCCCCTTTGCTACGCCACTGGGTTCACTGAAATGATGAAATCTATGTGTTTTTTTCGTCAAAAGGCCATCTCAAACACAAATCTAAATGATCCTCATGACTTGAACAATGTCTTGGACTTTTAAAGGGACTTCTGAGAGTAGTCAGACACGAACACCTGCCCAATCTAGTATAAAAAAATAAGACTAGTAAAAGTATTTGTTGTCTAGAGAGAAGCGGTGGCCCAGTGGTGGCAGCCCCGAAGTACGAACAGTAAGCCGTGGGTACGAACCCAGGCTACTACTTTGTGTAATTTATTTCTTTACCGCTGCTCTCAAAAACAGTGAAGGAAAACATCGTGAGGATACCGATGTCCTAGAACAAAAAATTCGAAGACATGTGTCATCTACCAACCCGCACTGTGCTCGCATGGTGGATTACAGCCCACTCCTTCTCATAGAGGCCTGTGTCCCAGCAGTGGGAACATTATAGGCTGATGATGATGAAAGTATTTGTAAAAATCTGTTTGCAAAATTTACATAATTTATGATTTCATCCTTAGTGGATGCTTAATGTAATGTTAATCTAATAAAGTTTATCGTCAATCAGATACTATTAGAATAAACTCATTAGGTACATTGATAGCTTACGCAATGTGACACAAGGGCACTCGGGCCCCGGCGCAGTGCCAAGTATCGTGAATCGACGGGTATCGATTTATTTCAGTAGCAATGTCAATCTCGATTCTAGAGACAAGTAAGTGAGCTAATTAAGAGCGTTTATACCTTACGGGCATTTCATACAAACTTTCAAGTCCTTTTTTTCAGAATTAACAGAACTGATTTTAATTAAACTTCATACGCTTATGCAGGATACATAGGTCTAAAAAATTCTTAAAAAGAATTTTCGAAACAAATCTTTAAAAAAAAATGGAAATTTCTTTTTATAGAAATAATTTATAATCGGTCTAATTTAGCTGTAACACTATTTTTCGAAAATTTTCTTTAGTAACTTTTTAGACCTATATATCCTGCTTATGCGTATTAAGTTTCATTAAAATCGATTCAGTCATTTCGGAAAATAAGGACTTGAACTGACTTTACCTTTAATATTTGTTATGCGTTGTATTATTGTATTTTTTTTGTCATTTTGTATGGCCATGACGGCCATACAAAATGACAAAAAAAAAACTGTCCTGGTGACAAATTAATATTTTTTCTTTCATTACATCAGTGAGGGAGAACAGATGACCTACCATGACGTCTTAAAACATTATTGTTTTACTCCTTTTACAGTGTGGGAAAGAGATAGACATCCTGTATAGCTGCGTCTCTTTCCCACACTGGAGTAAGAGTAAAACAATACTGCTTTAAGACGTCATGGTAGGTCAGCAGAGCATTACAGTGCACACTGAAACGATACAATTTGTAACAATCATTGGTTTGTGTACAAAATTAATTCTTGGATTTTTAATTCACGGTTGTATTGTATCGTATAAAACGGAAGGCGAAAAATGACCGACTCCTAAGATACAGGTCTGCGTACCTAGTTTAGGGGCCGGAAATCTGCCAATAATGTTAAACTCGATTGTACAACCTTGTCCCTACATGTCTAATGTATCTTGCTTTTTTTTCTAAGTTAAAATCTTATCTAACTAGTTAATTAAAGGCGAATGGTCGTCAAGTCAGGGAGGCAGTACTCCTGCCAGGGCTGCGGGACTGTTCGAAAGAGATACCGTGGCCCTGGAACACAAAGGGCTAAGAAGGAACATGGATGGGTTTTAGTCAGTCAAGTCTTACACTCCCTCCCGCTCCGCCCAGAGCGGAAGTCATTTGATGATTTCCCATCCGTAAAAAAAAAGAAAAGCAGTACTAATGTAATGTTCAAAATCGAATCTAAACTATTACAGTACAGGTGAACGCTCCAAGTGATGCACCTTTATTTATTCACAAGCAAAACGAAGCAAACCATGAATATTGAAATGCCGTTTCCACTAAGGGGTAGGTACCACTTAGACTTATGTACAGAACACTTGGTACGATTCTTATGGTGGGTATACCCTCTTGCCAAGAACCTCCTTGGACGGGCGAGTGCAAGAGTGAATTGTAAGCCATTCCTGCTACTATCTGCTGCACTAAGCAATACATAGGAGCGGTAATGAAATAAATTACACAAAGTAGTGCGCCTGCCTGGGTTCGAACCCACGGGTTACTGCTCGTAAGTCGGGGCTGCCACCACTGGGCCATCGTTGCTCTCGAGTCTTAATTATGAATGTATTACGGGGCTATATAGCCTATTTTGTATAACCGTTTCACGCACAGAGTTCATTTTAGAACATAAATAATACGCAAGAAAGTGACGGAGCTTGGCCGCGCTCGCGGTTTTGTCACTTTCATTCTGCTTATTCAGCAATATTTGAATAGATAACCCATTATATTATTATTAGGTATAACCTTTTAATTAACCCTATCAAACAGTCTCTGGAAATAATACTTTACACTTTTCTTGACCTGAGAATGGAAGCCAGGACCTCATGCGTACCACTGCGATGATCGGCCGGAGGACACGGTGGAGCACACAGTAGAGCTCTGCCCCGCTTGGGCTGAGCACCGCCGTGTCCTCATAGCGGTGATATGCGGCTGCGACCTCTCGCGTCCGGCCCTGGTTCAATCCATGGTCCGGAGTGAGAGGGAATGGGAAGCCGTCGCCTCCTTCTGCGAAGCAATCCTGCTAGCGAAGGAGGTGGCGGAACGTGAGAGGGATAGAACCTCACGTCCCAGCCGCCGCGGGAGACGCCCCGGGCGTCGGGGGGCAACCAGTGGCCCCCGGCCACCGGAGGCGCGGGCCTGTGGACGGTGAGTAATGGGCTAGCTCACTGTCCGTCCGTCTTATGAAGACAGGCCGTGCCGACAGCGCGTTCGTGTTCCACTCCACCCAGAGCGGGAGGGGTTATTTGATGATTCCCCATAAGAAAATGGACCTCATGCGTCAGTTACCTTTTCAATAGTTAGAGGCATCTCATCATCAGCTCCGCCGAAGATCTCGAAGCCCCATGGCTCGTCCACGTCGCGAGATAAATGTACATCCAGCGCCATCTAGAGGACAAGAGAAGAACAATATTAATCTATCTATACAAGGTGTTGTTTTGCATCCTCTTCAAATTCAAGGAGGTAATTAAGCTAATGATTCTCGACCCAAATCAATAATAAT
This sequence comes from Cerastis rubricosa, assembly GCA_949152445.1. Taxonomy (NCBI): domain Eukaryota; kingdom Metazoa; phylum Arthropoda; class Insecta; order Lepidoptera; family Noctuidae; genus Cerastis; species Cerastis rubricosa. The sequence goes on from OX424551.1 coordinate 11,239,174, forward strand.
ATTTTTTTCACTTCAGTAGCTCAAACATGTAGGTTTTGCTGCCTGAAATCAGTGAGCAAAATAACTTTTTAATTAGATTAGAAATCCGCGAATATCTTATTCAGCCTTGGGTTAATCATACAATAGTTCGAAACATTCACACTATCTCTTTCCCGCCATTAGAAAGAGAGAGAGAGAAAGACAAAGACCAGACCTTTCGAAACTTCTATTTTGAATTCGACCTCAAAGACAAACACGTTCCGAATTTCGTTCTAACTAAAGAAATTTTGCAAAAAGATAATTATATCTTTTAATGTAATTTATTTAATTTTTAACTTATTGTTGTATTTAAATCAAAATAAGTATTTAATGCAAATAAAACTAATATTTAACCTGTAAATATTTATTTCTAGTTCAAATAATGTTACGTAATATATTTTGAATAATAAAATATCATGGGAGCTATTTCCGAACACGCCATAATTTAAATAAAAGAGCAGGAATAAAGTTTCGTGGCTGGACTCTTTACGAGTTGAATAAGTTAAAAAATATTAAAAAAATAATTGTAAAATATGAGTGAAACTAGCGACGAGAACAGTACCTCTACCTACAATTTTAATTATTTTGATTCACAATAAGTAGTTATTTCAATCAATTCCTGTTTATTATTTTATCTCAAGTGTTCTCGCTGCTGAACTGAAAAGTTATGTGTGTTACACGAGAGCAAAGTTTTATGCATCTCGTGCCTTTGAATCCCTCGCCACACTCGGGATTCAAAATCAGCTCTCGCAGCAAAAAAAGGCTTTGCCCTCATGTTGCACAAATAACTATTCTCTTATTTACGGAAATTGATAAGTGTGAATCACCCGTGTTTTAAACGCGGCGCGTCTGATTCTCGCCCTATAAACGCGCTGCCACACAAACAAACAATCCCAAACGTTTATTCGAGTAATTTCTTATACCCTAAACCACTTTGAGGGGGTTATTCTGAAACACTGACAAACTTGTACAACTTAGACAGGGACAATACTTGAAAAAATATTATTCTGACTAATTCGGTACAATACTTGAAAAAGTAAATCATGTCAACAAAATCGAAAAAAAAATGTCATTGTGTATTCAAATATTATTCATAAAATGCCAAACTGTTATTCGAAATCAAAATCAAAACTCATTGTTTCAAATTAGGCTGATAATCAGTATTTTTTAAACGTCAAAATGACCAGAGACAGACCTACAAAAAGTCAGCCCACCTAATAAAAAAAAAATGAAAAATACAAATTCAATTCAAATTGGAGCAGTTCAATCCCAATCTTTTTTGTTCTTGTTTTTTGTCTTTGTATCTTTAACATCTTATAAGGCTGGCAAAGTGAACGTTTTATAAAAGATTTGAATTCTTCTTTCATGCTTTTTCGACAATGTATTATCAAGAAGTGGGCCCACTGAAGCTTAGAGTCTAAAGTTAAACCCAAGAACACCATGTTATCTTCAGGATTTAACTCTTTACCCTTTACTAACACATTAGTTTTCACCTGCCTAACGAGAAGTAGTGTAAATTTAAAGCGTTTCTTTTTTTCTTAAAAAAAAAAATTGTGTAAGCAATGCAGTTCTTTTAAAATTGCGTTATTTACATCCTCAGTTACTAGCTGCTGACGTTTAAGTTTAAACAAAAGCGGAGTGTCATCCGCAAATAACACTATATCTTAGCTATATATATATGAGGTAAGGCAAGCCATAAATAAGAAACAAGAAGAGACCAAGAATTGAGCCCTGTGGGACTCCTATTATTACAATAAATACGGGAGATCTTTTCCCAAATGCTAACTCTCTGGATCCTATTACTCAGGTATGAGGTAAGGAGGTTCAGAGCGCTGTTCCAGATTCCGTAGTGGCAGAGTTTCCTGATTAACGTTTCATGTTGAACGCAATCGAATGCCTTGAACAAATCGTAAAAAAAATAGCCAAAGCATTGCATTATCTTCCCACACATCAGAAGTTGAACGACCCCTCGTAAAACGGAACCGTTTACCGTTTGCTATGTTATAATTTATGTTTATTAAAGAATCTTTGAAATTGGTCTAGAATTAATTACTAAAAAAACTTTACAAAAGGTAGGTAGTACTAAAATATGTCCTATGCCCTACCCGTTTTGAATAAAGAACACCCCTTTTTAAATAATTTTGTGTTATTTCTAAAATATTAAATATATTCGGCAGTATCTATACAATCACTCTTTCATTGTACAGCTCATAAAACTCTACTGGTGTTACAACACATAAAGCACCGAAGCAAAATGAGGCGAGCCTATTGCCATTAATGAAGCGCAGCAGATTGACTGCTGCGCTACGTGTCGCGGGTTCGATCCCCGCACGGGACAAATATTGGTATGGCTTACAGATAGTTGTTCCTGGTCTGGCTGTTTGTGTATGTGAGTTTCAATGTTTGTAAACGCACCCATGATACAGTAGAACATCCTAGTACGAGGCAACGTCTTTTAAAAAAACCGGCCAAGTGCGAGTCGGACTTGCGCACGAAGGGTTCCGTACCATTATTTATAAAAACGAACAAAAAAAAAACTTTTTTGTATGGGAGCCCCCCTTTGATATTTATTTTATTCTATTTTTAGTATTTGTTGTTATATCATCAACAGAAATACATAATCTGTAGGAATTAAAACTGGCTATATATCACGGTTCATGAGATACAGCCTGGTGACAGACGGACGGACGGACGGACAGGGACAAGGAAGTCTCAGTAATGGGGTCCCGTCTGACCCTTTGGGTACGGAACCCTAAAAAATAAAAACAAGAAAAGATATAATAGGTGTCAAGTTCGAACCCAAGACACGCACCTCTGATTTTTCGGATTCTTGTGCGTATTGTGTATCTACATAACACATACAAGCATAGTGGACTTTAACATAACGGCCGAAATTACGGTTCATTAATGGGCACAGACCTCTACCAACTCCTTCGGGAATTACAGGCGTGATGTTATATTGACAACGAAAACGGGTAGTCAGAAGTCTGGACGTCTGACCTTGAAACGTTAAAACGTCTAAAGGTCTAATGCTGATGAGCGAATTATAAATAGACTAAATAAAATAAAGAAAATAAATAGAGGAAAGTCTATGACCAGAGTGTGTTGCCAGTGATTACATACGGGACCGAAACGTGGTCGCTCACAATGGGCCTCATCAGAAGGTTTAAAGTCACCCAAAACGCAATGGAGAGAGCTATGCTCAGAGTTTCCTTGCGTGATCAAATCAGAAATGAGGACATCCGTAAGAGAACCAAGGTTACCGACGTAGCCCGAAGAATTTCCAAACAAGTGGCAGTGGGCAGGGCACATTGCTCACAGAACGGATGGCCGATGGAGCCGAAAAGTTCTGGAAGGCCTCCCACTAGGTGGACCGATGACCTGGTGAAGTTTGCGGGGATCAGCTGGATGCGAGTCGCACGGGACCGGTAAATGTGGCGACACTTGGGGGAGGCCATGTCCAGCAGTGGGCGTCTTTCGGCTGAAATGATGATGATGACAGAATAAAGAAAGTGTCTAATTACCTTCTCGTGAGTTCCAACTATCCACGCAAGTGTGTCGTGCCACGGTTAAAATTTAACTAACTGATTCGTTGGCAAGGTTCACGTTGACACCAATTTTTCTAAAGATCTGGGTCTAGATCTACTTTTCACTGGCACAATCGAGACCTAGAATAAAAGCGTTTGTAAATACTCACAGTCATCAGTCACGATTAATTGTAAATGTAATTTCTTAGTCATCAGCTAGCCATCTATCATCTAGCCTTTTCCCAAATTATCTTGGGGTCGGCTTCCAGTCTAACCGGATGCAGCTGAGTACCAGTATTTTACATGAAGCGATTGCCTATCTGACCTCCACAACAAAGTAACTCGGTAATACGATGCCCTTGGTAAGACTGGATGTCAGACTTTTGGCTTCTGACAACTCGTAACGACTGTCAAAGATCTACAAATGACAGACGGGAACAACGACTTCCGAGGCACGGAGGTAACTCGGTATGTAATTATGGTCACCCATCCACGGACCAACATCGGCAAGCACGGCTTAACCTTAAAGATCGACCCGTGCGGCTATTATTATTTAGCCACGAACCCCGCCAATTTTTTTAGGGTTCCGTACCCAAAGGGTCAAAAGGGACCCTATTACTGAGACATCGCTGTCCGTCCATCCGTCTGTCACCAGGCTGTATCTCATGAACCGTGATAGTTAGCTAGTTGAAATTCCTACAGATTATGTATTTCTGTTGCCGCTATAACAACACATACTAATAATAGTACATTACTGCCGCGGTCTATAATGACTACTTTGCTGGTCGCGCTGATTATGGCCGACAGCGCAGCGTAGCGCAGCTCCAGGCCGACACAGCGCGGTCAGCGTGCAGCACTTGATGGACGAGCTGAGATAAAGGCCGAGACCGTAGGCCGAGGCCTTTACAGCGAGGACAGCAAGGGCTGCAATGATGGCCAAGCTGAAAGGCCTAGAGCGTAGCTAGGCTAGCTCGAGGCAATCATAACGTGACCAGCGAAGCAGTCATTGTGGGCCAAGGTTTGTATAGTGCTTTACTCAAAAATGCAAGTACCTAATCTAAATGAAACCAGCAAGTAATTTAAATAAAAAATATATTAATTAAAATTTTCGCTGAACCACGCTTTTGTTACTTCTTTGTTTTTTTTTATGGTAGTTGGAACTATACAGCCTAATATGGAATAAAATCTTTTTGTACCTATCTCTATAGATACAAACAGCTGTGTTCTAAATAAAATCTTTTTGGATTTGATTTTTAAAACGTTGAAACGTCAAAATAGCGGCCAGCAAAACTTTGCCGGCCGCTCCTTGAAACAGAACGGCAAGGTCGACTTTGCTCAAACAAGGTTGTCAAAATAATGACCACATTACATGCATTTTTGAGTAAAAGATTAAATATATTTTTAATCAAATCAAATCAAATCAAATCCATTTATTTGCCAGAATGTAGGTTTACACGGTGGTGTGATCTTAAAACTAATAGTGGCCCCTATACATTCTACCATTGCATATGGTGTGCAAATATTTAATTTTAACCTTGGCCCTTTTATTATTATACTGAGGTTTTATTATTATCCCTTTTATTATTATACTGAGACATTGGTATTATAATAATTGTAAAAAAATAATCATAAAATATACTAACAAATACTCTTCAGCATCAACAAATTAAGATGTCATGCATGCATGTAATTAGAAATAAATTCATTAGTTAATATTGATGTCAAATCTATAACTATGTCAGTTCAAGTGATAAAGTTCAGTAAAATGTCAGATTTAAATAAATAATTTTACATTAGAATTGATCATGTCATAAATAGTATAAATTCGAACTTCCACCATTATCAGGTATATATCAATTTAGTTATTTTTGTTTCTCTCTCCGCAATCTGTCATGTATTCATTCAGACTATAAAAGCATTTATCTTTTAACCACTGCGTTATCTTTCTTTTAAACATGGTTAACGGTAGATCTTTAAAAGCGTCCGGTAATTTGTTATATACCTTTACAGCATTTATGTACGAGTTCCTCTTATACAATTCGAGCCTGCATTGCGGTACACAGAGCTCATGTTTAAATTTATTTTTATTTCTAGGCGCTACATTTCTTTTGGTTACATCTTTGTGCTTAGTGAAATATTCCGGATGTTGTTGTACAAATAGGCATAATTCTCTAATGTACATACACGGTAATGGCAGAATATTAAACTTTTGAAACAAGGGCTTACAACTATCCATATACCAGGCCCCACAGATTGCCCGCACACATTTTTTTTGCACTATAAACGCTTTTGTAATATCCACCGAATTGCCCCACACCAAGAGACCATAAGCCAGTACGGACGAAACGTATCCGTGATATGCACAAAGAGCAGCTTCTGTCGATACTGTAACTCTTACTCTTTTTATTGCGTAGACAAATCTGTCGAGTTTATCACAAACGTAATCGACGTGTGTTTTCCAGTCGCAATTCTGATCCAACATTATACCCAGAAATTTAGTACTTGCAACTTGTTCGATCCTTGTGTCATTATATTTAATATTTAACTTCAAATTCAATCAATTTAATGGGGGCTCCCATACAAAAAAGGGGCTCGTTTTTATAAATAATGGTACGGAACCCTTCGTGCCCGAGTCCGACTCGCACTTGGCCGGTTTTTACTTGCTCTTGTTATGTGCGCAAATGAACCCATATAAACGTTTTTAATGTAGCCTATACTTAGGTATAATAATAGGGGTTTACCTATGAAATTGCCGTATTGCAGTACAGACTTTTTCAAACAAAAAAAAGTTTTGATTGGCTATGAGTTCTAAATTCAAATTAATTTTGTTTTAAAAATATGACATTCTATTTACAAAATCAGTCTTTTGTTTATTGATTAGCGTTGTATTTTCATTACATTTCAACATTTTTCCTCATAATGGATACTTTGAAATTTCGTGTAATTATGGAATATGAGTTCCGTCGTGGCACCAACGCGGCACAAACGACCCGTAACATCAACGACGTTTACGGAGAGAACTGTACAAACGAACGCACAACCCGTTATTGGTTTGCTCGGTTCCGTTCTGGGAATTTTGACTTGAAAAATGAACCTCGTGGTCGTCCGGAAACTTTGGTCAACAATGATGAATTAAAGGTGATTGTTGAAGCTGATGAAACTAAATCTACAGCTGAGCTGGCAGCAGCTTTTGATGTTAGCATTAAAACAATATTGGTCCATTTGCGACAGATTGGCAAGATAAAAAAGCTTGATAGATGGGTGCCCCACGAACTTAACGATCGCCAGCGCAACGTACGCGTCGAGACTTGCCTTGCGCTGCTTAACAGGCACAGAAATGAAGGAATTTTGAACCGAATTGTTACGTGCGACGAAAAATGGATTCTTTTTGACAATCAAAAGCGCTCAGCAAGTTGGTTAGATCCTGGTTCGGTACCAAAGCAATGTGCAAAACGAAAAATGACCCCTAGAAAGGTGATGGTCACAGTTTGGTGGTCTAGTGCTGGTGTGATTCATCATAGCTTTTTACAAAACGGCGAGAGCATTACTGCAGATGTGTACATTGAAGAACTGACCACAATGATGGCGAAACTCGCACGTCTGCAACCAGCTTTGGTCAATCGGTCCTCTCCACTGCTACTTCACGACAACGCGCGGCCCCATACTGCAAAACAGACCGTCTCTAAGCTGCATGAGTTGGGTTTGGAAGCTCTCTCTCATCCGCCATACTCACCAGATCTTGCGCCTTCCGACTATTACTTTTTCCAAAATTTGGACAACTTTTTAGCGGGAAAAAAATTCAATTCCCGAGAGGCAGTACAAAACGCCTTTGAAGAGTTTGTTGTCTCCCGTCCAGCTGATTTTTTCAAGAAGGGCATCCATAAACTGCCACAGCGTTGGCAAAGATGCATTGATTGCAGGGGTGATTACTTTGAATAAAAGAAATAAATAAGTTCGAAAAAAAAAATACTTTAACTTTTTTCAAACAAAACGGCAATTTGATAGGTAAAGACCTAATATTAGCTTCCTGTTAGTGAAAGAATTTAAGGTATTTGATCAGCAGTTCAAATACAAACAAATACCTTTTTCTAAATCTAATCTAAACTAATATTATAAAGAGGAAAGATTTGATTATTTGTTTGTTTGCATTAAATAGGCTCCGAAACTACTGGTCCGATTTGAAAAATTCTTTCAGTGCTAGATAGCCCATTTATCGAGGAAGGATATAGGCTATGTATCATCACGCTACGACCAATAGGAGTGGAGCAGCAATGAAAAATGTTGCGACAACGTGGAAAATGTGACGCAAACGAAGTTGCGCCGGACAGCTAGTATAATATAAGAATAGAGTATAGATTTAGGACAGCGCAGCGCAAGCAATCATCATCTGCTTAGCCTTTTCCCAAGTATGTTGGTGATGCAGTCTGCGTCTGGCTAGATTGGAAGCCTTGCAAATACCAGTATTTTACATGAAACGACTGCCTATCTGACATCCACAACCCAATTAGTACTAGGTAATACGATGCCCTTTAATAAGACTGTACTTTCAAGCCACCTACTACCTTTAACGACTGTCAAAGATCTACGAACGACAGCCGGGACCAACGGCATATGAATCATTATACGGTACTTTTAAAATAAAATAAAAATCAGGCCAAGTGCGAGTCGGACTCGCGCACGAAGGGTTCCGTACCACTTTTTATAAAAAACGAGCAAAAAAAAACACTTTTTTGTATGGGAGCCCCCCTTAAATATTTATTTTATTCTGTTTTTAGTATTTGTTGTTATAGCATCAACAGAAATACATAATTTGTGAAAATTTCAACTGGCTAACTATCACAGTTCATGAGATACAGCCTGGTGACAGACGGACGGACGGACAGCGAAGTCTCAGTAATAGGGTCCCGTTTGACCCTTTGGGTACGGAACCCTAAAAATAAAAGAAAATGATCATCAACATACATCACTTTATCTTAACATACTAAAAGAGGCCGTGATTATATTTTTCATTTTAATTTTCAAATCGGGATGGCTCTATCCGTTCTTAATCGCGTTGGTTTCCAAAAGTTTTTATACGACACCAATATCAAAATACCTCTGAAAATACTGAGAAATAAACAAATAATGCGTTTAATGATAATTATAATGCTTTTCTCTCTCCTCTACTTAGTTTCTGGTAAAAACAATGTCAAGCAGTTGACAGAACCCTTGGGACAAGAAGTTATTGAAATAGGAACTCCTATTAAAGGTACTCTTCATTTTTTTCAACGGAGCCGTATAAGCACTGACCAGTCAACAAGGTATTTACTATTGGGACCTTGTAGAAACTAGAACAACTTTCAATGCGTTCAAGGTTTGTTGCCATACTTATTATTGGAATCAAATAAGTATAACAGCTCTAAGCTCAGCGAAAGTCTACGACGTCGGGGACCGGGTGGTGCGTCACGAGTGGACTTGGGCAGGACATCATAGTAGACCCAGAGATGGCCGATGGAGCAGATTCTGCAAGCGTTCTCCGACAGTCGTTTCTCCTTTCGACTGTTTACCGACAGGACGTTTCGTTTTTGAGAGATTCGTCGAAAGAACGTTTCACCTATGGATGTTTCGCCAACAGAATGGTTCTAGCTTTTTGGTGACTTTGTAGATAGTGAAAAAGCAATGTCGAAACAATCGTAATAGACTAAACAATCTGACGGCGATTATTCTATAGTTGAAAAGTCCTGTCGTCAAAACAAACAAATGCGAACCATACTGTAGCCGACAGGTCCGACGAATCTCTCAAAAACGAAACGGCCTGTCGGTGAACAACGCTTGCAGAATCGATGGAGCAAGGCATTGACCGAGTGGTAGTCAAGATTGGGCCAAAGAAACCAGAGCCGTGTTGAAGCTCGTTGGGTCGACGATATCGTCAAATTCGCGGGAAACACCTGGGACCACCAAGGGACGCACGGCACCAGAAAGTGTGGTACAAAAAGGGGAGGCCTATATCCAACGGTGGGCGATTCCGGGCTGATATGATGATGATAGAGAGATGGAGAGCAGCGGTGGCCCAGTGGTGGCAGCCCCGACTTACGAGCAGTAAGTTGTGGGTTCGAACCCAGGCAGGTGAATTATTTTGTGTAATTTATTTCATCATCGCTGCCCTTAAAAACGGTGAAGGAAAACATCGTGAAGAAACCGGCATGTCCTAGAACTAAAAATTCGAAGAAATGTGACATCTACCAACCCGCACTGGGCCCGCGTGGTGAATAACAGCCCACTCCTTCTCATAGAGAGGAGGCCTGTGTCCCAGAAGTGGGAACATTATAGGCTGATGATGATGATAACAGCTCACAATTAAGGACCCATTAATATAAATAATAATATTTATCGGTGGTGTTTGTCAACTGGACTTTTCCCAGTTTTAAACGTCCCTTCGTGCCTATTGTTTCGTTCTGCCTTCTTCTGATATGGAGGGAAGTTGAAATTATGTTTTTCCTACTCCTCGCTATTCTTTTTCGATTGATTTCGTTGCGGGATCCAAGACAGTTAAATTGTTTATCCGGGACTTCGTCAAGCTTTACTGTCTTGGCGCTTTTCTGGTGGCCGCCACTGCTGATTCTGGCTTGCAGGAGTTGCAGAGGTTTTGGAATAGAGTGGCGGGCTCGACCAGCTAAAAAAAAATACAACAAGATATTGTTGTACCCTGTAACTGAGATGTGGAATTCGGATTGACAGTGGCTCCATGTAAAATACTGGTATTCAGCTGCATCCAGTTAGACTGGAAGCCGACCCCAACATAGTTAGTACCAGTTCAGAACGGTGTGGGATAACATCGATACTATTAACCATAACTTACTTTCACTATTTATAACATGAGTGGTACCTATTTAAAATGAATTGAGAAGTTAGAACAATATGTGAAATTACAAGTTAGAATTTGATCGTTTTTTTTTTCTTTAAAGTTAAGAGACTCCTGTATTTGATTAGACGGTGGAATCAATTGCGCAGACTCCCTTGAAGTAGTTGGTTGAAGCGAAGTGGGGCGTAAATTTATAGTCTCAGTTAATTTCTTTGAAATCATTGTTTAATTTTATTTATTTATTTATTTAAGAACAGCTAAATACAATAGTGATAAATAACAGTATGATAATCTGACAGCCAATTACAAGTCTTCACTTCTAGAGCTTGTCTGGTATAAATATACTGTGGAACAAAATATACACACTGCCAAATAATGCCAAGAAATTTAAAAACAAGACTTTAAACATTTAAATAGATCACCTAAAGTATGTAAAAATTAATATAATTGCGACAGGTCATTTACCATGAGATCCAAGATGTTACAAATTCAATTAAACCAAAATAAAAATAATGAAACCAAAGTCTAAAGAAATTTAGGCTTTAAAGAAATTCATTGATAAATACTTTTTTGCCGAGTACACAATAATTTCAAAAATGTCAAAGTCGAACTGCTTGCACACCTTATTAAAGTACCTACTTACACGCACAACGTACGAATTTTGTCTATAATTAGTATTTGAAAATGGCACCCGTAATGGTGGATTGAACCGTTTGGACTTGCTTGGAACGTTAAAATAGTAAGTTGACAAAATGTCGGAACAATTAATGTCTCCTCGAACCGTTTTGGACAGAATCCTCAATGTAGCCTTCCGCAACAGTGCTGGATTTCACTCCTCCATGTCTTTTTAACATTGTCAAGTTCGCCCAGAATCGGCTAACAGTGTCGCTGACGCTTTTCTATGACACTGGCAGATAGGCGATATTATAAAGAGTAAATTAAGATTAGGGTAAAGTCCAAAAAAAAAAAACTATGAAATTGTTGAGCAAATCCGATTCAAATAGTGAAGTAATATAATAATATTACTACACTATAAAATTCACGGGGACGAAAGTCGCGGGAAAAAGCTAGTTTCAAATAAATACTTTGGTTTTTATAACAGACAGGACGAACTGACCTTGCCTTTGTGTAAGCATTGCTTGTGTGTAGAATTGAAACTGTCATAATTTCAGAACTTCCTATGGGCTTAGAAGAGGAGCCGTCTGCTGAAGAAGATAGTGATGATGATGTGAAGACCTCAGTGAAGACGCCTGGCAACACTGCAGTGCCTGCCAAGAAAGATGTAAAGAAGACTGCTACTGTTAGTATTTCTCAAATATTTTTAAAACAACTCGACAAAAGTTTTCACTTTTTTACTACTTTATGTTAGCTAGTTACTTCATTGTGATTGTTAATTTATCCAAACCAGAAAAACATTTCTAAGTCTTAAAAAACTGTGAGTTTAATATAAACAAGCGTATAGTAAGAAAACTTAAAAACCAGCTTTTAAATATTGTTGTGACGTGTTTTGTTCCGTATTCTCAGCAAACTCGTTTAATTTATGCCCATGCGATGGGGGTGCATAGAAGTATCTAATCCGCCATCTTTGGAAGCCCGGCGGCAAATCGGATTTAAAATGGCGACACTCAGCTATTGCTAATGCTAATGCAGAACGTCCCATGTCTTCCCGTGGGTGTCGTAAGAGCCGACTAAGGGACTTGCCAGAGTATGGGCAGCAGCATTCTCTGTGCTTTTGTGACAACCTTACTGCGATCGCCAACCCGCCTGCCAAGCGTGGCGATTATGGCAAAACCCCCCATGTTATGTCAATGTGGCGAAACTTAGGGGAGGCCTATGTCCAGCAGTGGACGTCTTTCGGCTGAAATGATGATGATGATGATGATGAATGCAGAACGTGTGTCCAAACAAAATTTCAGCTCAATCGGTTGGGGATAACTGTTTTAAAATTCAGATAATCCTAAAAAAAACCATACAAACATTGCAAGTTAAAAAAAAAGAATATTTTACCCTCTTAAACTTAATAAGTTACTAAGATGAACTGAAAATACTGCCAAAGCAGCCGGGTACAGTTAGTCTTTAGCTAAATAATCAGTAATTAATAACCAAGACTTGTTTCAGCAGACAATCGCTAAGAAAGAAGAAAAAGATGTAGAGAAAATAGAACCACTGAACCCTGACGAAGACGAAGCGAGGATAGAGAAGGAATTGTCTGAGATCTACAAGGATACTGCTGGTGAGTACTAAACTTTGCCTTTTACCCATGGGGGGGAGCAGAAACTATTCGCACCCTGCCACGATCCTAACATACCTCTGCCTCGTCTACGTTCATACACCAGCTGGCTTACCATGACGTCATAAAGCAGTAGTGTTTTACTCTTATGCCAGTGTGGGAAAAAGATGGCGCTAGACATCGTGTGTAGCTCCGTCTCTTTCCCACACTGGAAAAAGAGTAAAACAATAATGATTGATGGACTACCATCATGAGCAATGATAGCCTAGTGGTATGACCGTCTGACTGCCAAGTCATTGGTCACGAGTTCGAACCCAAGACACGCACCTCTGATTTTTCTGTTCATGTGCATATTGTTTAATTACCACTGGCTTCGGTGAAGGAAACGAAACCAGCATGCCTAAGAGATATTTCTCGACGGAATATCTGAGTACCGCGCGTACCGAAAACGGCACACCAAACGCTATTGCCGTTAATCCTCAGAGACCTAAGGGAGGCCCAAAAACTCTGACAGATGGGTAAGAATAGGTAAAAGATGACCCTACATGAAGTCAGAAGCAGTATTATTTCAATTTTATTCCAGAGTGGGAAAGAGATGGGGCTAGACGTCCAGTATAGCTCTATCCCTTTCCCACTCTGTACTAAGATGGTCTTCTGACGCACCGACACCACAATGTCCTCCACCGTAGTAGTGTAGAGAACGAGACGTCGACAGACCGCATACTGTAGAAGCAGTGTCGTCTTACCACAGCAGCGGCCGACTCAACGATACTTCTAGTGGAAATGCGTGTCTGTGAACGCCCTTCGTAGAATGCGATAGTGCCGCCTGCTTTGGGTTTCATCGAGATTGCCCAAAGCGATATTTCGAGAAATTTAGGCTTATTCCAACGGGAAAAAAGTGACCGACAACTCAAGAAGTCCAGAAATGGCGTCTTGATTTGCAAATGCTCTAGATATTTATCGTGATATTCGAATAGTAATACTTAATATATTAAACGTGTATTTGTCGATAGAATTAAGAATATGTCGCAGTTAGATGATTTTATTCCGTTAGACTCGGTCATCATGTGGGCAGAACATGGGTTTCGTGCAATGAAAACACACACACACGGTACACTGCTTTTATTGAACTAACAAATAACTTGAAATTACAATCCAACACAACACAATAATAATAGGCACCATGGATACAGTTTCGGGACGTCTTGACTCCGCCGCGATCAGACACTGAATGTCCTCCACGCAGCGAGCTCGAAATATCACGACTCTGTAGTAAGCGCGCTTAGGTGTGGGTAGACTGGTAAGTAGGGCGCGTGATGCTACCTTTGGCGCGCTTTCGATTCATTCTGATTTGTATCCGTACTAATGACCGACTCCGACAAATATAATATGCCCTTAATATCGGTAACGGTTAACCAAACACATTGCATATTTTGACACAGATTACAAATCAGACAGCGCAGAAGAAAAAGAAGTAGCCAAGGAAACTGAAACACCAGCTCCTCTCGTGCGGGTGACAGAAGAAGACTCATCAGCCGAGGAGACGGATGTGGACAAACCTATTGGGAGAGGGAGGACCAAGTGAGTGTTACCTTTGCGCGAAGCAGCCATTGATTTGCAGCCAGCGGTGGACCAGTGGTGGCATCCCCGACTTACGAGCAGTAAGCCGTAGGTTCGAACCCAGGCAGGCGCATTACTTTGTGTAATTTATTTCATCACCGTTGCCCTCAAAAACGGTGAAGGAAAACATCGTGAGGAAACCGGCATGTCCTAGAACTAAAAAATTCGAAGACATGTGACATCTACTAATCCGCATTGGGCCCGCGTGGTGGATTACAGCCCACTCCCTCACATAGAGAGGAGGCCTGTGTCCCAGAAGTGGGAACATTATAGGCTGATGATGAGTGCTTTAAGCTACATTTCAAACGTTCGTGTATGTTAATTCCAGTACATCACGGGAGCGAAGCTACGACCAAAGCAATAGTGTATTAAGTATTTATGTATAATTTCGCTTTTTTTTAGGAACTCGTGGCTAAAAGACATAACAGCCGCACGGGTCGATCTTTAAGATTAAGCCGTGCTTGCCGAGGTTGGTCCGTGGATGGGTGACCATAATTACATACTAACTTTCCTCCGTGCCTCGGAAAGCACGTTAAGCCGTTGGTCCCGGCTGTCATTTGTAGATCTTTGACAGTCGTTAAGAGTAGTCAGAAGCCAAAAGTCTGACATCCAGTCTGACCAAGGGGTATCGTATTACCCAGTTACTGGGTTGTGGAGGTTAGATAAGCAGTCGCTTCATGTAAAATACTGGTACTCAGCTGCATCCGGTTAGACTGGAAGTCGACCCCAAGATAGTTTGGGAAAAGGATATGCAGATGATGATGTATAATTTCACCTTTATTTTTAATAACAGCTTCAAATTACATCCGGACTCGACGGACAAGGCAAGCATTGAGAGGTTCCGCACATCCATAGACGAGATCAGTTGTAACAACAAGCAGCAACTCAAGGGCGAACAAGTGAGTCATCATAGTTATTCCGCCCCTATCTGCCTCTTCTTAATGTTGACCGTCGTAGGTCCAAACCCAGGGTCGCAGGCACATTTTTTTGTTAGCCTGAACAGTCCCACTCCTGGTTGAAAGCTTTCCCCCCTTCCGTCCAGTTTTCTTGATTTTGTGCCTCTTCTTGCCAATTAACGTGAAAGCGATGCAAGGTGGCCCGCCATCTTCTTCTCGGTCCATGGCCATGACCCCGTCTAGCTGTCTCAGGGCTCCAGTTTTAGGATGCGCAAACCTGTGGGCCCACAGGTTTGCGCGCATCCGGCAGACATAGCCTGCCCAGTCCGATTTTGGTTTGGCAGCTTTATGAGCTACCTACGTCAGCAATTTGAGTTTAGCAGGCTTACTTTGTGTAATTTATTTCATGACCACTGCTCTCTAACGGTGAAGGAAATCATCATGAGGAAGCCTGCATACTGAGCCCAGCATGGTGGTTAACAGGCCACTCCCTTACAAAGAGGGGAGGCCTGTGACCCAGCAGTGGGTTCATCATAAAAGCATATGCAGACTGCATATGCTTTTGCAATGAAAAACTTTTGATATGCGATTTTTTAGGGTAGGCGCCCGGTTTTCTGTCATTCGCCTAACATCAGTAAGATATAACAACTGTCTGTACCAAACATTTTATGTTACAGCTAACTACTACTAGAGTACCACCCGAGAAGGATGACGCATTTCGTGTGATCAGCAACGGCATTTTACTGATAACAGCTGTCTTATCTTATGTTTTCATATGTTCGTAATTATCAATAGCATTTGATCGACTAGAGGAACTCAGTTCACTCCCTAATTCTTAAAAAGTATTGTTTCTTCTATGAAATCATGAAAGTGTTCTTCAAGGGCGTTTGTTGGGACCGCATCTAATTTTAGCATTAGAGTTTTTTTATAAAAATGAAACGTGTCTAATTGTTATTGGGGTTTCCCATAAGGACTTTCTCAGTAACAGCCACGAAGTCTGGATTTGTTCCCGGTTTATAGCAATAGGCGCGCCCCCTATTACAGGGACTTAAAAATAACTGGCGAAATTTGGGTGAACTAATAGGTACCTACACTTCTCCCTCCCTTCAGGGATTGCAGGACTGCAGGTGTGACGTTGTGTCACTTTTAATTGCTAACTGTATTTATATATTTTTTTATAGATTAGTGAGTTAACTGATGTAAAGTAAAGTTACAATATTTAATTATAAATTATGTTTGTGATACGTTTTGTTACTTTTTATTGTCGTTTAATAAAAGATTGATTGATTTAATTGACAAGACAAGTGTTTTATTGTGCTTATGGGCAAAAGAAACCCAGTGGGAAACGATTCAAAATGAGGAGCTGAATGCACCCTGTAGGTTTGCAAAGGGCTGTCCCTTACACTCCGTATAAAGTGAATGAATTAGGCCCTAAATTAGAATGACATCATGTTCGATGTTATACCAAGAATTGGGTTATTTAACTCAAATATCACTATAGAAGTTGTTGTTTTGCAACCTCGTCAAATTCGAGGAGGTAACTATGCTAATGATTATCGACCCAACTCAATAATAAAATGTGTAGGTATTTTTTTTTTTTTGATTATTATTTACGGATATTTATAAGTGTGAACCACCAGTGTTTTAAACGCGGCCCATCTGATCCTCGTCCTATAACCGCGCTTTCAGACATACACACAATCTCAAACGTTTATTCGATAATTTCTTATTCCCTAAACCACGTTAAGGGAGTTATTCTGTTAGACTGACAAACTTAAACAACCAAAAATTAGCGCTTATTAATAATTAACTAGGAACCATAATTTACCATCGACAGTAAGCTTACTTGGAAACCCATGATAGAAGAACTTGGTAAACGCCTGAGTAAATCTGCAGCACTCATTCAGTTATCAAAAAAGGTGAATAAAGATACGTTACTGGTAGCAATTAAGGAGTTTTAGTTTCTGTGCTGCGATATGGCGTAATTTTTTGGGGGCAGTCGACTGACCGTGTGCTTATATTTAGGATGCAAAAAAGATGTTTCAGAGCAATTATATAAAAACAACGGATAGGTGTAGACCCTATTTTAAGTTTTTAAAAATACTAAAAACACGCAATGATTTGAAAAAATATCTTCTACTAAAAAAACTCTATTGCGTGCCAATTATTAGACTAATGCATTTTTTTTTGCCTTTTGATAAGACCTACTATGACTATTTTTTAATTTTATTGTATTTGATGTTTCTTTTTTATCCTTTTCTATTCATGTATTCATTAATTTAAAATATACATATATATGTCGGAGTCAATTTTAGTCATTAGCACGGACTATGAATCGAAAGCGCGCCAAATGTCAAGCGACCTACTTACCAATCTATCCACACCTAAGCGCGCTTACTACAGAGTCGTGATGTTTCGAGCTCGCTGCGGGGAGAACAGTCAGTGGCTGATTGCGGCGGAGTCAAGACGTCCCGAAACTGTAACCCGATTCATGGTGCCTAGTGTTAGTGTTGTATTGTAATTTCAAGTTATTTGTTAGTTCGATAAAAGCAGTGTACAGTGTGTGTGTGTTTTCATTGCACGAAACCCATGTTCTGCCCACATGATGACCGAGTCTAACGGAATAAAATCATCAGACTGCGACATATATATATATATTTTAATGACATTTGTAATGACACTTAATGGGTCATTTATAAACTTGTATTCTTAATTATGACAAAACACAGCGCACCCTATTTATGTAAACACCTATGTTTCACAAATAAACGGATTGATTATAATCTAAACTAATATTATAAAGAGGAAAGATTTGATTTTTTTTGTTTGTTTGTTTGCCTTGAATAGGCTCCGAAACTACTGGTCCGATTTGAAAAATTTTTTCAGTGTTACATAGCCCATTTATCGAGGAAGGCTATAGGCTATATATCATCACGCTACGACCAATAGGAGTGGAGCAAGAATGAATAATGTTGCGAAAACGGGTAAAATGTGACGCAAACGAAGTTGCGCCGGACAGCTAGTCTATCTACCTATATTAAAATGAATTATGGTTCGTAACGGCTGGGCCGCTTTGGATGATTTAGGTTTTGAAATGTTTGTAGTAGCCCCGGGAACATTTAAAAGTTTTTGTTTTTTTTTTTGTGCCACAATATATGTGTTTATACCAGACAAGCTCTAGAAGTGAAGACTTGTAATTGTCTGTCAGATTATCATACTGTTATTTATCACTATTGTATTTAGCTGTAGTTGTAGTCTTCCATAGTTCTTAAGTAAATAAATAAAATAAAAGGTGAGAAAGGTAGGGTAGGGTAGGTAGGCAGGTAGGGTAGGGTAGGGTAGGGTAGGTAGGGTAGGTAGTAAAAAGGGCATTGCAACGCATAGCTAGTTGATTACGAGTATATTTATGTCTTTTGTGACAATCTTCTGAATTTTGACGAGAATGCAAAACACCTTGTACATACATCATGGTGTTTGATTTGGGGGGGTTCAGAATGATGTACCGAGCACTTGGTAACCTTTTGCACGGCGCTGTCCTTTCTACCCCGTATAATTCTGTGTGTGCCACAAACCAGCTACTGTTCTGCATTACCTAAAGCGAATCAGCGTAGAAAGTAATTCGCTCTGGCCGGATACATCAGTTTGTATGAAGGTCGCGTAACTTCCTTATCATCATTAAAATACTAATCGACGGGCATGACGTCATCTAAAACAATTGCTCAAAATCGCTTCGAGGTTCAAACCGATCATATGTTAATTTATTTTATTTATTCATTATTATTTATTTCAGGCCTAAGTAAATATAATAAATAAGAATCTGAATAGAATAAAATTACATTACAAAATTACATCATTACATACATTACGATTATAATTACATTTACATTCAGAATATCATTATCAGATAAATTAGGATATTATACCTGGAATATTAATATAAACTGGAACACTGGAATAATAAATATACAACATACAAAGTGACACTGCCGTGCAAATTGCAAAAAACGTAAGAAAAATTGATTTTTGCTGGCCACCCTGTCGCTTCCACCAACTGCGTATGACACATCATCATTTCAGCCCAAAAGACGTCCACTGCTGGACATAGGCCTCCCCCAAGTGTCGCCACATTGACATTTTGGTGGGTTTTGCCATAATCGCCACGCTTGGCAGGCGGGTTGGCGATAGCAGTACGGTTGTTACAAAAGCACGGAGAACGCTGCTGCCCATTCTCTGGCAAGTCCCTTAGTCGCCTCTTATGACACCCACGGGTAGATATGGGATGGTGCTATTCTTTTTGTATAATTTTAAGGTGTTATTAATGCCAAATAAAAACAATTTTCTTTTCTTTCTTTCTTTCTTTACGTCCGACACCATACAGAGTATTAATATAGTAAATATGACAGATAACGTTCCTGATATAAATAAAAAAAAACGTTGTACAAGCCGATCAGACTTCCAGTTTAGCTATACCAAAAACACGTCCGCAAAATTCCAACACGAACTTCCGCACAGATGATTCCACCACCTAAGCCGATACTGCTATCAAAATTATCACAACTTATCTTAGGTGACTCACCAGATAAAGAGATTACTTATCTAGCGTACACTTTCGTACACAAAAATATAATCATTTCAGTGTTGATAGTCGCGTCGAGTGTTGTGTCTCAAGATGACTCATCCGGCGTTTGCTGAGGCTGGCGGTAACCCTGGTATCGAAATATGGACGATTGAGGTTAGTCCATACCTATTTCAATCTCTAGCGGCATAATATAAGGAGCGTTTACACCGCATTTCATACAAACTTTCAAGCCCTTATTTTCCGAAATGACTGAACCGATTTTAATGAAACTTCATACGCATAAGCAGAATACATAGGTCTAAAAAGTTGTTTTCCGAAAAATAGTGTAACAGCTACATTAGACCGATTATAAATTATCTATGGAAACAGATATTCTGTTTTATTATTTGTTGTTATAGCGGCAACAGAAATACATAATCTGTAGAAATTTCAACTGGCTAACTATCACGGTTCATGAGATACAGCCTGGTGACAGACGGACGGACAGCGAAGTCTCAGTAATAGGGTCCCGTTTGACCCTTTGGGTACGGAACCCTAAAAAGAAACAGATGTTTCCTACAAAAATGTAGTACCTACAAAAAGAACGGAACAGCCGACTAAAAAAAAAACTTAAAACGTGCTAACGGTTGTGTGTCTTCGGTGTCCTTCCCACTCTGTATACTTAGTTTATCTGTGCAGTTATTTATAAATATTACTCTTCATTTTGTTTTTCTAAATTTATAGGATTATTAGGCACCGTATCACAACTCTTATCACAGTGTAAGTCCAGTAGGCCGCCCAGTAACAAAACTAAACTCAAACTCAAAGTATTTATTTCAATTAGACCATTACAGGCACTTTTGAAAGTAAAAAAAAAAAAACAAAAATAAAACAAAGCTACAGTCCCAGTCACAAGGCATAATAACTTGTGCAAGTACTGTAGTTGCACATTCCAAAGCATAGATCTCTATGGAGAAGAATGGGCAAGAAACTCCATGGACACTTTTTTAAATCAAAAGTAAGTAAGTAAAGGTTAGCCTCCTATTCTATTGTCACTCCGTACAACGCCAACCCAGCACCGCAGACGTGCTGTCGAATATACAAGAATTAGGAAAGTGTCTTAGCTGAACTATATTATGACATCTAGCGTAGGTAGGAAGCTATTAAGCGACGTTCCAAGAGGCTCATTGACAACGACTCCATTGTTAAAGCTAAGCTGACGCTCTTTCTACATCGTTCTCACATATTTATAATTCTTTACATGAATGATGTTTAATCAAAATTTTGTAGCATTTTTTTATTAAAAAGAGTGTCCATGGAGTTTCTTGCCCATTCTTCTCCATAGAGATCTACGCTTTGGAATGGGCAACTACAGTACTTTCACAAGTTATTATGCCTTGAGACTGGGACTGTAGGACCGTGACTATAAGAACTTATATATCACCTGTGACAAACAATAAATATATTTGAATTTGAATTTGTGTTTTTTTTTTTTTGACTTTCAAAAGTGCCTGTAATGGTCTAATTGAAATAAATGCTTTGAGTTTGAGTTTGCTGCATTGAACATTGCCGCAAAGTTTCGGGGAGTGTACTTTGGTGTTACACAATCTAATTCCATCTCCATTCTGTCATCCGAAGAGCAGAGATACGGCGAAGTGTTACTGTTATTGAAGTTCCACGGACCTGAACAAAGCGCTATGCTTGACTCTTTTCTTATTTACCGATTGTTTGTAAATGTGTGGACATTGTAGGCCTTATAGATTCCTAGATCCTTGGTAACTTTTTATTTCGTTCTACGTTTACGTTTTGTAGTAAGCAACGACTTATTGTCAGGCTTACTGTCCTCCCATACTTTAGTACTAACGCTGTAACAGAAATATTGTAAAACCAAATGATTTTAAAAGAGTATCCATGGAGTTTCTTGCCGGTCGACGACGTCGGGTTTCGGGGATTCGGGTTGGTCGTTTCCTAAGGAGTCTTCTCCATAGGAAACGACCAACCCGAACCGAGCACTTTTTTGTCGACGTTTTATAAGTGCCCCTTTAGGCCTATGTGAAATTGATTTTGCTTCCATTTTGCTTTACTATGCGTACTGGCAGTCTGTGGAATTCTCTGCCGGCTCCTATGTACCCTGATTATTATATTCTGGATCTCTGCAAAGGTTGAGTGAATCGGTTTCTCCTAGGCAAGCGTGATCCATCCTATGCCGCATCATCGCTTCACATCAGCCGAGTTGCGGCCAAACACAAGCCAGGCCAACCATGACGTCTTAAAACATTACTGTTTTACTCCTTTTCCGGTGTGGGAAAGAGATGGCGCTAGACATCCTGTATAGCTCCGTCTCTTTCCCACACTGGAGTAAGAGTAAAACAATACTGCTTTAAGAGGTCATGGTAGGCCAACACGTCAGGCCAGGTGCGGCCAAATTTAAGCCTATTGAGCAGAACTCAAGGCAATGTTTATGTTCTTTCTCCAAATTACTGATAAGTTATATAACTTAATTTTTTTTTTTTTTTTTTTTTTTTTGTATAATGTGTCCTAATACGGTTACATCATAAAAAATACAATCTAGCTTAATACTAAAGCTAATGAGTAATTCTATTTTGACTTAATTTGCTAGGGAGACTATGACTAAGAATGTGTCCATTAACACTTTTCTTATTGTCTCTATTAAGGGGAAGACACTTTTTTTCTTGTGTTCTTTATAGGTAGCACTCACTTCACTACATTAAACTAACACTTCACTAAATTAGCTCGAAAGGTTTTGTCCTTTTTAGCCTTCTCACTATGTCCGTGTTGTCGAGGAGCTGGATAGCCTCGATGTTCACATGATGGTGAAGCCTTCGTTCATGAGCTTCGGCGTTCTTTTTAATTATGTCTATGACGAGGTTTACTTTGAGGTCCCGATGAAGGTCGTCATTTCGAATGTACCAGGGCGCATTAACGATACCTCTGAGTACTTTGTTTTGAAAACGCTGTATAATTTTGATGTTACTTTGTTTGGTACAGCCCCAAAGCTGAATACCATAAGTCCATACAGGCATGAGGACTTGTTTGTACAACAGTACTTTGTTGTGTACTGACAGCGAAGAATGTTTACCTATCAGCCAGTACATCGACTTGTAGCGAAGCTCTAGCTCGTCGCGTTTCTTTTTAACATGAGCTTTCCAGCGAAGCTTTGCGTCTAATGTCATGCCTAAGTATTTGGCTGTATTTTCGTATGGTATGACATGACCGTTTATGTTTATCGGATGATAATTTTGCATTTTGTTTGTGAAGTCTATGTGAACAGATTTTGTTTCATTAAGTTTCACACGCCATTTTTTTGTCCAGTCAAAGATGATATTGACGGCTGTTTGAACTTTTTTCACTGCTTCTTCTTGAGTGACGCCTGTGGCCATTATAGCTGTGTCGTCTGCAAATGTGGCAATGGTATTGTTCTCTAATTCAGGAATATCGCAAGTGTACAATAAGTACAAGACGGGACCTAGGACACTTCCTTGCGGTACTCCAGCTTTTATCGGTTTTAGTTCCGAATGTGCATCATCTTGTCTTACTCTAAACATACGCTGTGATAGGTAAGACTCTAAGATGTCAGCAAACTGTTTAGGGAGCATATTTCTTAGTTTGTTAATGAGGCCTTTGTGCCATACCTTATCAAATGCTTGCGCTACATCGAGGAAGACCGTTGAGCAAACTTTGTTTTCCTCTAAAGCCTTTTCTATAATGTTGGTAATCCTGTGTACTTGGTCTATTGTCGAATGTTTTTCCCTAAATCCAAATTGGTAGTCAGGGATCAAGTTTCTTTCTTCTATGATGGGTTTTAGCCGCTTCAAGAGAAGCTTTTCAAATAATTTTGACATGATCGGTAGCAGCGAGATCGGCCTATATGATGTCGTTTCGTGAGGTGGTTTACCAGGCTTTGGTATCATTATAACTTCGGCAACTTTCCACAGGTCAGGTACAGACTTAAGCCTGAACGTTGCGTTGATAAGGGTCGTAAGTTTTACGATGGCTTTACGTGGGAGGTTCTTAAGAACTTCTCCGGTAATAAGATCGTAGCCAGGTGATTTCTTTAGTCGAAGACGCTTGATTTCGTTGTATACTTCTCTAGGTGTTACCAATTTTATTTCTTGCTCATCATTATTTGATGTTTCATCTAGCAAAGCGCTGTCTTGGTGTTCTTTATTTGGCGTAAAAATTAGTTCCAGATGTTGTGCAAACCTAATAGCTTTTTGCTCGTTGCTTATTGCCCACCGCCCGTTAGTATCCTTGATAGGGGGAATATGCATAATTGGCTTTTTTAAATTTTTTGTAGTTTTCCACAGAGAGTAATCTGTCGTGCGTGAGCTAGTTAGTTGTTTTAGATAACTGCTCATTGATTCATTTTTGAATTTCTGAATTGCACTACTTAGCTGTTTTGTAAGGTTGTTCAGAATCCTTTTATCTTGTGGAAATCTTGTTTGTTGCCATATTCGTCTCTGTCGCCTCTTTTCATTTATGAGTTTTGTGATTTCTGCTGGATAGTATGTAAGTCTGTTTTTGATCTTAAATGTAGGCGTGTTTTTCCAGGCACATTGTTGTATTTGTGTAATAAAATGACTGATATCCCGATCCAGATCTTCTGGTTTCTTTAGTGGAACTTTTAAATCTATTACAGAGTCCAAGTCTATTTTAAAGCTTGCCCAATCAGTGTACTTATTTACCAATGTCGGGTAGGTTTCTTTCAGCAAGAAAGTCTCACTTAAAGTAAGTAATAAAGGTGAGTGGTCTGAGCTCATATCATAACCTTCTTGAATGCGGAGAAGGTTAGGTGATATATTTTTATATATAAAAAAGTCTATGAGATCGGGAATCTTTTTTGTGTCAGTAGGCCAATAAGTGGGCTTACCTGTTGACAATGTTTTGCATTGTGTTTCTTCAATTGCGCACAGTAGCTCTCTTCCTTTGGTTGTTGTCAGTCTAGATCCCCAAAATGTATTTTTAGCATTAAAGTCGCCTCCTAAAATGAATCTGTTTCCAAGAAGGTTTAGAAAATTAATGTACTGATCTGCTTTTAGTGAATACCTAGGTGGACAGTATATGGCTGAAATAGTGACAAGACAGTATTTCGTTTTGACACAGACAGCCACTGCTTGTATTTCTTCTTTTTCATATTTGAGTTCTTCATAGTGAAAAATATTCTCTTTTATAATGACAGCACTACCACCTCTTGGTGTGTTATTGGGATGCAATGCATGGTATACGTTATATCCTTTGATCTGAATATGAGATTCTTTAGTGAAATGTGACTCTGATATAAGGCACACATCAATACTTTCCATATTTAGGACTGCCGTAAGTTCGTTCTGGTGTTTCAGCAGTCCATTCGCATTCCATGCCATAATTTTTAATAAATTAGCCATGGATATTGCTTTTTTGTTTGGTAGCTGCTTTAGTGCTACTTTCAAGTTTTTTCAGCCTTTCATCGAACGTAGTTAAAAGATTTATGATTGTGTTAATCTTTTCATCCATGTTAGGGCTCATTGGTTTCATATGTGACTGTGGCAACGATTGGACTCCTTTTGTCATTTGTGCGTACGAAACACTTTTAGTAGCAAGTTTGGTGACACTAGGTATTTTGTCTTTGTTTGTACTTGGACCTTGAGAGTTTGGTATCGGCACATTCTTTCTGGTATTTTTATCTTTAATATTTTGTAGCTCTTTAGCTACTATGCATCCCCTATAGTTAGCTGGGTGGGGCTCACCACAGTGAACACATTTTGGCTTTGCTTCTGCTGGTTTATTGCAGTCTCTGGTTAGGTGCTTGCCTGTACACTTCACACACCGGGGTTCTTTGGAACAGTATTTCTGAGTGTGGCCATATGCTTGACACCTTTTGCATTGTGGAATTAACTTCGATGTTTTTAACGGCTGTATATCCACTTTACAGCCCAGTATGGATTTGATTCCGTAGATTTTCTTAATGTCTTCATCTTTTTGGAATGAGAGCATAAACATACTGAGGGGCTCTTTGCTCTTCCAACTCAGTTTGTTGACTGCATCTTCTATTTTATATCCTTGAGTTGTCAGGTCTTCAACTATTCTATTTGGCAGGCAGGAAGAATGAAGGTTTTTTGCCATCACCCTAATCGGTCTGTCTTGTTTATTCTCATACGAGTACCACAAGCAGTTATTCTGTAACAATAACTTGGTGATGGATCTGTATGAGTCATCATTATGGGAGTTAATTTTAACTTTTTCTCCATTCATCATTTTTGTAATGAACGAGTCTTTCGTTAGATTAGCTGAAAGAAGATCATAGAACTCTTGGTAGTTTTTAACATTTTCCACAACTATCGGTGGTGGTGTGGGCTGTTTCTTTGTTTTAACATTTTCTTTAGGTTTTTGGCTGGAATCGGCTCCTTGTTGAGGTGGTGAGGACAGTGGTGATGAGTTCAATTTCCTTTTTTTTCTGCTCTTCTGTCGTACCCACTCTGTTTCCTTTGCTAGTTCCTCTTCGTCTGTCTCGTACTCGATTGGCATTGGCTTCTCGGTAGTGACATTTTTCTTGTCTAGGTCTGCAGTTTTTTGCTCCTGGATGTTTTTAAGCTGCTGCTGAAGTAGTTCTAATTGACCTTTGAGGTCATTTACCAAACATTGTAACTTTTCGCGTTCCAACTTTTCTTCGGTATAATGTTTATACAACAATTGTTCCGTTTCAGTTTTGATTTTAATTGTGCATGACGAAGCCATGATTATTAGAATAATAACAACTTCACCTTAACACTTTGTTTATACAAATAGTTGTGCAATAAATTCTGTAACTGGGTCATCGCGGCGACCGCGCACGGCTAGAGGTAACGAACGGTATGCTGCTGCGTCAGCGCTATACCGACGCGACGCGACGCGACTGTTCTTATTGGAATTCGATCGGTCACTGATATATAACTTAATGCATATATTTTTATATTATTAATATTTTCCTTTTTGTATTTTACTTTTTTTTTTTTTTTGGCCGTATGCACTTGTAAGCGGGCACGCCCTTTATGTCTGGAGGCTTTATTTATTCTTGACTTTATTTTTTTTATTTTTTATTTTATTAATGGTGTGTGCTAGCTGGCATGTGACATTAATAGGTTATGGATTCTTTGTTTCTATAAACTTGAACACTATTGTATAGAATCTGGTTCTTCTAACCTAACAGACAGATGTGTTGTTGGGGAGTTTGTTCCGCCACTTCTTCTTCCCAGCTAAAACACTAGGAAGTGGCGAAGGGCGGGCGTTTACGGGGACTGTGTCTTGTAATTTTGACGTTCAAAAAGTGCTGATTATCAGCCTAATTTGAATAAATGACTTTTGATTTCGAGAAAGAAAAAAACTAAAACTTAACCATTTATTTCAGCAATTTGAACCAGTGCCAATTGACGAAAAAAAGTATGGCAAATTCTATAATGGAGACTCCTACATCGTTTTAAAGGTAAGATATAAAAGGATAAACTAACCAGTAAGTAGCTCTGTATGGTGTCGGACGTAAAGAATAGCACCATCCCATATCTTCCCGTGGGTGTCGTAAGAGCCGACTAAGGGACTTGCCAGAGAATGGGCAGCAGCGTTCTCTGTGCTTTTGTAACAACCGTACTGCGATCGCCAACCCGCCTGCCAAGCGTGGTGATTATGGCAAAACCCCCCAAAATGTCAATGTGGCGACACTTGGGGGAGGCATATGTCTAGCAGTGGACGTCTTTTGGGCTGAAATGATGATGATGTACCAGTAACTTGCAAGAAGACTAAATATTTTGGTCTACTTTCAACTGCCTCGTTGGTAACAACGCAAAATTACGACTGCTACGTCATATCCTAGTTTCGATCCCAAGGTTGCTCTAAGAGGTATTTTTATTTCCATATTGACTGCCCAAAGGATCTATATGATGTATGCTTGGTTGGTGGTACTATGCTACCACATTTCGATAATTATGTACTATGTAACTGGGGGCGAGCCTATTGCTATTAACTGGACTCAACTCTAGACTCCGTGTCTGTTAGTGGAAAATTCCTGACAGAAAAATATTTTTTGCCCGACCCGGAAATCGAGCCCTGGCTCGCATTCTGTGGAGCTGTGGGACTGACCGAAAGAGATACCGTGGCCCTGGAACAGAAAGGGCTAAGAAGGAACATGGATGGGTTTCCGCTCCGCCCAGAGCGGGAGGGGTCATTTGATAATTTCACGTTTTACGGAAAACTCAATGTAACGCACTCAAAACATTGTGCTGATTGAAGCATTGAATAGTAAACGGGTAATGGAGGTATTTAAAGTAAAGTTAAAAAACTAGTATTTAAATAAATTATTGTGAAAAAGTTGGAACTTTGACCTTCCATATCTCCGTAACTAGAAGGTTCCCAGGTATGGTCCAGAACAAAAAAATGATCTTAATGGCGGGGAGAACCACTGCTGTTCGACTTCGTAAAGGTTCTAATTTACACCCTGTATAATGTCATATTAACAACATTTAATTTTGCAGACAACAGGCCAAAGTAATTCCTCCCTGAACCACGACGCTCACTTCTGGCTTGGCAGCAAGACCACCCAGGATAAGAAGGGGTCAGCAGCCATATGGACCGTGACCCTGGATGATATGCTGGGGGGCAAAGCTGTCCATCACAGAGAGGTCCAAGGGCACGAGTCTAGCAAATTCCTGGGGTACTTCAAGCCTGGTAAGTATTCCACTGAGCAATATGCCTTCACTATCGTGTGGTTATTGTGCCTTAACTGGTGTCAAAGTTTTTTGCCGCTTATGGGGCTCTGACTTAAGAGCGTTTACACCTTACGACATTTCAAACAAACTTTCAAGTCCTTATTTGCCGAAATGAAACAACCGATTTGAATGAAATTTCATACGCATAATCAGTCTTAGTTGCGATGATGCACCCTCTGCTGCTGGTAAGTTTTATTCAATAATTTATGACCTATTCGATTCCGCAATTCCAAAGAAGAGGAGAATGATCGCTGGTAACAGGAGATATCCAGTCTGGTTTACGCGAGATATTGTGAACGACACTCGTCGGAAAATTAAACTTCATAATGATTGGAAACATTCGCGATGTGAAGTCACATATGCAGAGTTTAGTGAACTGAGATCAAACCTAAAATTAAGAACGCAGGATGCCTACAGGTTGCACTGCACCAGCGTGGAAAGTAGCATACGCAAAAATCCACGACTTTTTTGGCAGCACTTCTCTAGCCTGCGATCTAAGGGTTGGTTGGAGCCTAGTGTTGTACTCAATGGTGAGACTTGTTCGGGTGTCAAAGCGGCTGAGGCATTTGCGCAGTATTTTGCTAGTGTGTTTCAGCCTGATACACCTAAATTAGACCCAAAGAACTCCCATCTTTGTGGTTTTGGAAATAATATCCCACTCCCCTTCTTAACCCCTTTGGACGTAGTAAAGGGGATTGGTAAGCTTAGACCCTGTAGCTCGGTTGGCCCAGATAACATTCCGGCCTTTATCCTTAAGGGATGTAATGACACCCTGGCAGCTCCTCTGTGTCATATTTTTAACCTAGCCCTTCAGTTCCGGCGTATACCCTGAGCAATGGAAAACTTCGCGAGTCACTCCCATCCCTAAAACCTCCGACAAAACATCAGTTGAAGAACACAGACCCATTGGTATCCTCCCAACCATTGCCAAAGTTTTCGAGCATATACTCCACACCTTCATTTACAAACGCGTGAATATGCTTCTGTCGGATGCCCAGCACGGTTTTCGACCGGGTCGCTCCGTCAATTCAAATTTATTGATTCATGTAGACTACATATCTAGTAGCTTGGACATCGGAAGACAGGTCGACGTTGTATATTTTGATTTCCGAAAAGCCTTCGACAGAGTTGACAACGATGTACTCTTAACAAAGCTGGAGGCCATAGGTTTCTCGTTCGGATTTGTCAGTTTCTTTTCCAACTACCTGCGTGATCGCAAATTCGCAAGCAGTTTGTCCGACATGGTTGCTTTGAGTCTAAGCCTTACAACACCCGCTCGGGCGTGAGTCAAGGATCCGTGTTGGGGCCGCCTTTGTTCCTGATTATGATTGATGACTTGGTCGCAAGGGTCAAGTTTGCCAAATGCCTGCTATATGCCGACGACCTAAAATTGATTGCACAAATCAAAACGGACGAGGATTGCAAACTCCTTCAAAGGGATATCGATGCCATTTGTGAGTGGAGCATTCTGAACAAGCTGCCTTTCAATACCAGCAAGTGCCACGTCATGACGTTCGGTAGAGGGTTGCGACCGATCCATTACGAGTACAGACTGGATGGTGACGTTATTTCTCGAGTCACCAATGTAAAGGATTTGGGAGTGACTTTCGATCGCTGTCTGACATTTAAAGACTTTGTAACCCTTGCGAAGGAATCTTTCAGACGCCTTGCCTTGGCTTTGTCATGCGAAATGCTCGTGATTTCTGCAATCCCAATGTCATACGATTGCTGTACACGACCCTGGTTCGAAGCAAACTCGAGTCTAGTGCCTGTGTCTGGCACTGCTGACACCGCTACCCAAACACTGATACTTGAAAAAGTGCAAAAAACCTTTCTGAGGTGCTATTTCCAAAGGCTATACTACTTTTTTCCCTTCATTTACCCTACCAACTATCTGTTAGGGATGTTGGGGTTCAACTCCTTGGAGGTGAGAAGAGGCTGCGATCAGCTCACGGTAGCGTGTAAAATCCTACGGGGACTAATCGACTGCCCAGAACTCCACAGCCTTTTCTGCCGGCTATTTGTGCCCGACAAATACATAGGACACCGTAGGAGCCGCCGGCATAATCTTTTTGCCCCACCGTCGCGCGTCGTCCAAAACTGTCGCCAGAGCTGAATCTCCAGTGTGTCGTAGTCTTATGACGCTCAACGCCCTTCTGACTGCCAACCCTGAGTGGGATGTGTTTGCGGCTGAATGGAGTAAATTAATGCGTATATGTCTGGCGTTCTGTGAGAGAAAGTATGCAAGAGTGTCTACTGTTCCGTGTTAGTTTTAATTTTAATTTGATTTGATTTAAACGATTTAATGTTTTCAACTGGATGTATAACTTTTGTTTTCTGTTTCTATGTTAATTACTGTAATTGGTGTAATACCATTTTAATTAACTATAATAAATAAATAAAATAAATAAATAAATCAGGATACATAGGTCTAAAAAGTTACTAAAAACATTTTACGAGAAATAGTGTTACTTACAGCTAAATTAGACCGATTATAAATTATCTATAAAAACAGAAAATGTTTATCCAAAAACTCAGCTAAGCGAACTCCGTTTGCTGATGCAGTCATAAGATCCTCAAGTGCGCAGGTAACAGGGCATTCAGTGCAAAATGGAAGGTGGTCCATTGTCTGTGGAGACATAAAAATAGAAGAGTTTCTAGCTTCAAACCACACGTCGACCACCTACTCTGCGTAATTTATTTATTTACCGCTGCTCTCAAAACGGTCAAGTATAAAACATCGAGAGGAAATAAGCATGTCCTAGAACCAAAAGTTCGAAGAAGTGAGAGATCTACCAACTAAGACTGTATCGTTGGTCAAGTGGTAAAGCAAGCACAGCTGCTGTGAATAAAAAAAAATAAAAAAAGCAAAGTGTAGCAGCCACGGAATCTGGATTTGTGCCCAGTTGATGGCAATAGGCTAGCCCCGTACGGGACTTAAACATAGTTGGGCGAAATAAGGGTTATTAGATTAGGTACACCTCTGCTCTGACCCTTCGGGATGACAGGCGTACTGTTATGACTTGGATCAGGATACAATACAGTAGTAATTTATTTCTCTCAAAAACGTACAATTTTTGAACATAGTATGTAGGTCACATGCAAATTCAAGCCTTTGTGAGAGCTGGAGTCTATAGAATAGAATAGACTAAAACTTTATGGTACACCAAAAATTAAACATAACGGGCTTACAAAACTAATAATTTTATGGTTACAACGGCGGTCTTATCGCTGACAGCGATATCTTCTAGACAACCTTCGGATGGACGTTATGGAGTTAAAATAAAAAAGGGGGTAGTCTGTGGTCTACTACACAAAATTTTATATAACAACAGTAAAGTTATCTACTTATACATGTATAATATTTAAATATTTAAAAAAATACTGGGTATATATACTGGGTTCGAGACCTGTATGACAGATCTCCAGGCTCACACCCTTAAAATTACAATAATAACTTACGTACTACAACATTGTAAAAGTAATAATTGCTCCAAGTAATGAGAGGAAGAGAGTAAAATACAAAATAAAAGTGATGTGTTAAGAGTGTCTCTGGAGAGTGTTGTGTGTCCTTGAGTGCAACATAAGTCTTTACGCCCCAGCCCGCACAGGGCGTAAGTACCTACTTGCCCGAGAGTGTGTGAGAGGATGATAACTAACAAATCTTCGTCTCTTAGCCATCAGGTACGTTGAAGGTGGAAACGAGTCTGGATTCACGGAGGTGGAAACCAACGCTGGTGCTGAGAAGCGACTGCTCAAGCTCTCCGGCTGTGATAACATGAGGATTGAAGAGGTAACGTATTGATAGAACCTTCATCTTCATAATACAATATTCTTTATTTCAGGCAACTAGGGCCCATAATTCACAATACATATATAAGTATAAAAACAATAACTATAAACGAATAAATACTTTATACAAAAATAACTTAATAACTACTGCACACGAAATGACGCCGTCGTACGCGTGTCACGTAGCTGGCTGCGGAAACGCCGATACAGCACACCTTTCGGCCAAATCTCTTCCTTGAGAAAGGTCACCAAATGGTGAGTCGAAATTCGCACCACAAACGACTTGAAATCGGTGTTACGTCGCGCTGCCAGCTTCTCCACCCTCAAGGTCCAGTTGGTCTTCATCCGTATGTAATCTACGATGTCCTCAGTCTTAATTAACTGGTGCAAACAGGACACGTATAGCTGCACGTACATAATGACAAGGTTCTAGGAACCTTGTTCACTCTTCACACTCTGCTGAGTACAGGCGTCCTCCCTTTTGGTGCCTGGTATGCGCGGGTCTAAACTAGGTTTTAGGTTTTAGCCAAGTTAATAGGTTCTGTACATTTCTAACGGAACACAAAATCATCATCATCAGCCTATAATGTTACCACTGCTGAGACACAGGCCTCTTCTCTATGAGAGGGAGTGGGCTGTACTCCACCACGCGCGCTCAGTGCGGCTTGGTAGATGTCACATGTCTTCGATTTTTTAGTTCTAGGACATGCCGGTTTCCTCACGATGTTTTCCTTCACCGTCCGAACACAAAATGCTTGCTGGCAAAATCAATAACACCTAATTCCCCAACCGTATATTTATTAATCAGTATTTAATGTGATTAATATAGTACCTAATCATTATTAAAAAGATTACCTTGATTAGAACAGTTTTAATTATTATCTAAGAAGTCAGTTGCTACTAATATTAATACGTACTGATTTTATACAAAAAATCGTGCATTAAATCATTCAAGTAAGTAGATAATTTGATTATTATTAATAACTAGTGTAGGTAGATTGATTTTTAGTACTTGTATCATAAATGCACACAGAAAGAATAACATGGATAAGCCATTTTTCCGGAAAGTAATTCCGGTATTTCCGGATTAAATTAAATATTGTCAATGTTGATAATGATATTATTACTACTCAATTCAAAATTTAAAGGAAGGTATCAAAACTAAATTAATTTATTATTTATCTGTTGAATAATAAAAACAATCGAATTCCGATCGAAGCATTAATTTTATTTTTATTATTTTTAGCCTTTTTAGAATATAATGTTGCTCATTTTAATATTATTCCTTACTAAGTTCCGGTTTTTTTAATGATCTTCCAATTCCGAAGGAATTTCCCTATAAATATATACGTTTTGGATCAATGACTCCAATGGGGATGGAAACTGCGGAACTAATGGCGCTAGCATAGCTGGTTCCATGCATCGTCATTGGTTGAAAATTCGGTAATGTCATTTTATATTTCAAATTAGCTCGACCTCATTGGTCAGGTTGAGAACCAGCTATAGTCCTGCCATCTACAATTAGCTTTTAACGGTCTTCCCCATTCAATCTACCTACTCCGATCTCTATACACATCTCACACATCTCACATCTCTGAACACTTGTAACGGGATATTTACCATGTTTATTACTTGTTTTGAGTTCCCGATTATATTTATGTAAAAAGTTCACCAGTGGACACAGTAAGTTTCGTGTGTCTGGAACAGAATCGAGTTATGAGTGCCAGCGGTAGTGGTACGGAGCGCATAAAACGAACAAGAAAGAGGGTAGACTGATTTGTCTGCTCATAAACACCCACTCGCAATAACTTCAGTATATCCGTGATCATGGCATTGGCAACAGCGCCGAAATATCGGGAAATCAAAACAAGTAATAAACATGGTAAATATCCCGTTACAAGTGTTATTGATAGTGTTAGTGACCATGTCAGTTTAAAAACTAATTTGATTATTTTCGTTAATTACGAGTAGTCTTCTGGTCTTAATCTCCTAGGACGTGTCTGTAAAGATGACTAGTACTAGAAAAGTATGGAAGAAGACATGGTGCGTCGACCCCAAATTAATTGGAATAAGGCCAGGAGAACGATGACTCTTGTGGTCCTAAACACGAGTACTGAACATGCCTTGGTTCGATAGCCAGGGTTATTGGGCTTAGATTTAGCCATTTATTAGTAGTAGACCAGACTTCTGAAGTTGGGGATTTGATACCTTTGTATCAAGGAAAGCTAGCTGAGGAGCTCGTGGCCAAATAATAAAAGCCGCACGGGTCGATCTTCAAGGTTAAGCCGTGCTTGCC
The DNA here is from genome assembly GCA_949152445.1 of Cerastis rubricosa. Taxonomy (NCBI): domain Eukaryota; kingdom Metazoa; phylum Arthropoda; class Insecta; order Lepidoptera; family Noctuidae; genus Cerastis; species Cerastis rubricosa. The sequence goes on from OX424551.1 coordinate 11,273,687, forward strand.
GAGGTCGGTCCGTGGATGGGTGACCATAATTACTGGGTTTACATACCGAGTTTCCTCCGTGCCTCGGAAAGCACGTTTAGCCGTTGGTCCCGGCTGTCATTGGCAGATCTTTGACAGTCGTTACAAGTAGTCAGAAGCCGAAAGTCTGACATCCAGTCTTACCAAGGGGTTTCGTATTACCCAGTTGCTGGGTTGTGGAGGTTAGATAGGCAGTCGCTTCATGTAAAATACTGATACTCAGCTGCATCTGGTTAGCCTGGAAGCCGACCCCAACAAAGTTTCGAAAAGGTTATGCAGATGATGTATCAAGGAAAGCACGGGAACCCGTTGGTCCTGGTCTTTCTAAGGCAGTGACGGTGCTGTCTCTGACAGTCTCATCGGACTAAGAAAGAGAGGGAAAAGAGAGTGCATGCTCGAATCTGTAGTGTTACATTACATGCTTCCGATGAGGGCCTTTACAAAAATTCTCATTAATTCTTCTCCTATCTCTCCAGGTGGAAGCTGAGTCATCATCTCTGACGAAGGAGCACTGCTTTATCCTGGAGGTGGATCATGACATCTTCGTGTTGGTGCCAGAGGGAGCCAAGGCGACGCAGAAGAGAAAGATCATCAGCGTTGCCAACCAGCTAAGAGATGACGACCATAATGGAAGGGCTACTATTGAGATTATTGGTGAGTTGGCTTTAACAACAACAACATACATTTATTTGCAGGCAACTTTTTCCTATAGATATAAAGGCTCTTACCCGCTGCATCGGAATTACTTTTGATATGTGGCACCAGATTTAATTAGATTAAGCAAACAGACGTCGGCGATCCGTCAACGTCCTGTTACGCGCCACTTGCCTTGACAACTACTCAAGTCAATATGGCTACCCGCAACGACTTGACGTTCCGCCAGAGAGTATTGTAGACCGCTTCTCTCTCGTCTGTGGTAACAGTTTAGTTTGCAACGTGAATCATATGAAGCCTTTTTGCAAAGGCGCCGTCAGATATATACCTTACAGACTAACATACATACTACTAAATACAATTTGTGTTAGTAAATGAAACCTTAAAACTACATAATAAGATGTAGTAGCACTTCACTTGCACACTATGTCACTGTGCGTTCATGTGGCACTTGCCCGCGGAAGCGACAGAACACCACTCCCTGCGGCCAAAAGTCCTCTTCCAAGACGAGGTGCAGATAGCACTTTGGTATTCGCACCACGAACGCCGTATAGTTGACGTTGCGGCGCGACTCTAGCAGCTGCACTCTCGCCACTTACTTGGTCTTCTGACGCACGTACTCCACGATCACCTCCGCCGTAGTGGTGTAGTGTAGGCGGGAGATGTACACCGGAGTGTTTGGCTTCGCGGCACGAATAGGCACGTTGGGCTTCTATGGAGCCTTGCCGCAGCGGTTCTTGTTGGTGCGTTGACGGCTCTTCCTCCTCAAAACCGTCACGAAACCATCATCTGCCTGAATCGGTGCCTTTTCCGGCACAGGCTTCCTAGCTGGAGCAGCTTTGATCATCATCATTCTCTTGCCCTTATCCCAATTTATTGGAGGTCGGCGCAGCATGTCTTCTTCTTCCATTCTTCTCTATTACTTGTCATCTCATGAGATACCTCCTTTCTTGCCATATCATCCTTCTTTCCTCCCTTTGGTGAGTAAGCTTTTATCCCACGGATAAAAGATCAAAATCATCTCTAGACGTAAATTAAAATTAATGTATTTAGTAACTGTTGGCTACGACTGCTGAGCTGCTGAGGTCTTGAATTAGATTGCCAAGTCGGGCAAAGTGTTATTGGGTTATTCTTAGAAATATCTCTCAGGCTTGCTGGTTTTGTCACAATGTTTTCCTTCACCAAAGCAAGTGATATGAATGCGAAAAATCAGAGGTGCGTGTCTTGAGTTTGAACTCGAGACCTATGACTTGGCAGTCCGAAGGTCTCACCACTAGGCTATCACTGCTTCAAGTTGTACGAATATTTAGAACCAGGGATGTTATGGAGCTCCGTAACCGTAACCGAAACTATCGGATATCCGAAATAAAAATATATCCGTAACAGTATCCGTTTCACAAGTTTCGGATAGTTTTGTATAAGGGCGGAGTCTAAATAGAACGACATGTTTTAGTTTTTGTTGCACGTAATTATTATAACATCACTAAATAATTACTTTTACCTTTATGACTGACTAGCTGTCCGGCGCAACTTCGTCTGCGTCACAATTTCCCCGTTTTCGCAACATTTTTCATTGCTGCTCCGCTCCTGTTAGTTTTAGCGTGATAATATCTAGCCTTTCTCGATAAATAGGCTATCTAACACTGAAAGAATTTTTCAAATCGGATCAGTAGTTTTTGAGATTAGCGCGTTCAAGCAAACAAACAAACAAACCAACTCTTCAGCTTTATAATATTAAGTATAGATTATAATAGCAAATGATAACCTAGACCAGATAAAACCTATAAATAAAACCCAATTATTACGTATTGCCGAAATCAGCCGAAAAACGTCCACTGCTGGACATAAGCCTCCCCCAAGTGTACATAAGGGGGGTTTTGGCATACTCGCCATTCTCTGGAAAGTCCCTTAGTCGCCTCACACGACACCCACGGGAAAATATGGGATGGTGCTATTCTTTACATCCGACACCATACAGAGCCATATTTGTGTTTATTTTACTTCAATCTAATTTAAGTAGCCGAAACTAACGGATAATCCGAAATAAAATAATTACATATCCGTAACCCTATCAGAAACCGATATACTTTTATTCCTATATATATCCATATCCGTATCCGAAATATTATATCATAACATCTCTGTTTAGAACCACAATAAATTCGCTAGGTAAGTATGTATTGGAGCATTTATTAACAGTTCTTCCCAAGGCCAAACGGCCTCTTTGATTGCATAAAAGTTACGAATCAATGCGTAATACCCAATCACTAATCCTTATTGCAGTCGGCAAACATAACAACCAAAATGATAACACCGATTAATTCATTTAAATTATATGCATCACCAATTTAAGGTTGATAAAATAATAAAGGGAAAGACCAAAACACCGAAATATATAAAAAATACTGCTATCTTTTTCCGTGAATACGTTTATAGGACTGTTATCACTTTATCGGCTTAAATTGAGGAAAATCAGGTGATAATATATCTGATGCTTGTCTGTGTGATATCCGTGATGGCTCATGCGTAATATATGTCCGATGAGAACGTTTTTGTAAACGACGTGATCTAACCGTCCGTGCTTTGGATGAATCATGCACGATAAACTGACTGTGGAATTATTGTCAAACAATTATTATTATTGACTTATTTACAATTATTATTGACTTATTGTCAAACATCCAACTTTTTTGAAGTGAAAACTTCTTTAGCCGCGTTGTGCACTTTTGTGATGGGTAAAATGTTAATGTTACACTCGCGCCAGGTCTCGCGTCAGGACATGTGACCGTTAGGTCACGTAGGTTCCGAAGGAATTTGATCGTTATGACATTTGTCATTGAGTTTGGGTTTCCAAAACTGGAAAATTCGTAAGACGGATTGACATTAGGTTACGAAGGGATTTGGACGACACACAAACAAAACCGTCGATTTCTCCAAAGAGGTAAAATTCGTAAGACGGATTGTAATAGTTCTGAATTAGTGTTAAATTTTTAATGTAATATAAAATTATCGAGTTTGAGTATGATAGCGCAATAAAAGAATATAGTATTTTACCACATAAATTATAGTACTTTTATACTGATAATTAAAGCAATTCGTGCAAAATTATTCCCTAACCATTCCAAAAGATCAAAAATGCACAACGTTCATATTCAAGTTTTCACTTCTGCCGACACTCCCGGAGTGCAGTCCGTTTTTTTATTTAGAAATATATTTTTGCAATGGGGAAGCACGTTAAAAGCTAATTGTAGATGGCACGACTATAGCTGGTTCTCAATCTGACCAATGAGGTCGAGCTATTATGAAATATAAAATGACATTACCAGTTTTCAACCAATGACGATGCTTGGAACCAGCTATGGTAGCGCCATTAGTTCCACAGTTTCCATCCCCATTGCTTCGGAAAGCACGTTAACGGCCCCGGCTGTCATTTGTAAATCCTTGACAGTCGTTACAGGTAGTCAGTGGCCTGAAAGTCTGACATCCAGTCTTACCAAGGGGTTTCGTATAACCCATTTGCTGGGTTGTGGAGGTTAGATAGACAGTCGCTTTATGTCAAATACTGATACTCAGCTGCATCTGGTTAGCCTGGAAGCCAACCCCAACAAAGTTTCGAAAATGTTCTGCAGATGACGTATCAAGGAAAGCACGGAAACCCTTAGAAACATTGCGTCTTTTTAAAATTTGGTTTTAAATCATTCATAGTGAACCATTTCTCAAGAGCACATAGTATAAAGTTAATCTTCTTTTCTAAATTTTCTATATTATCACTAGCTATAATAGCGCTTGTGTCATCGCAAAAACTACAAGTTTAGTATCATCCGAAATACTTTTCATGTAAGCTATCAGATCATTTATAAATATTAGAAAGAAGATAGGGCCTAGAACTGATCCTTGTGGTACGCTTTTATTTATTATAACTCTGTCTAATTTGTGTAGTTTTTCATGCCCATCTTCTTGAACTGTTTTAATTTCCACATACTGCGTTCTATTATGTAAATAAGATTTGAATAAATTCAACACAGTTCCCCTAATGCCATAAAACTCTAGTTACTTATTCATAAGAATACAATGTTCCCCAATGCTTGTTGGGAGAAGGCAGGTCAGATAAATGTCTTATCGCAGCTGCGTAACCTTGCGTATTTTAACCTTGACAGTAAAAACTAAGCGACTAAACTACACCTAGGGCGTTGCTGGAGAGTGCAGCATGGTGAAGGCTGAATAGGATCTAAGCATCGTACTAAAATTTTCATCATCATTTCAGCCCAAAAGATGTCCACTGCTGGACATAGGCCTCCCGCAAATGTCGCCACAATGACATTTTGGGGGGTTTTGTCATAATCGCCACGCTTGGCAGGCGGGTTGGCGATCGCAGTACGGTTGTTACAAAAGCACAGAGAACGCTTTAAAATTTTCATACTACAAAATATTATATTTCACACAGTGGGTGCCTGAAAACGGCCGTTGCAGCTGAGGCAGGCCCGAGAAAAGCTGGCGTGTCGATCTGGACTAATTCTTAACGGATTGATCGGAGAAAGCAAATGTTAAGGAAAATTGGAAAGCCATGGGGAGGCCTTTGTCCAGCAGTGGGGCGGACTAGGCTGATATAAAAATAAATACTATAAATGCAAAAGTAACTCAAACTGTTTGTAACGATGAAAATGCAAAATCGAATAATTACATAGGTAAACAAAAAGTACCTATAGACGTAAATAACTTATTTTAAAAGCTTTTATTTAACTTGCAATGTATGTATGTATGTTTGTTACGGTGAAATCTTGGAAGCTAAATTAGCACCACTTCCCGATGACCGATTGAGCTGAAATTTTGCATACACCTTTGGTTCTAAAGACAATACATGCTTATGACAGACATAACTTAATCCTGCAGCCAGGATCGTCTCCTCACAAGGGAACTCCTCAACGGCTAATAGCGTGGACACGAAACTTTACATAAGAGTTCATATTTGATGCATAATCACGATTTTTATCATGAACTCAACCTGCAGTGAGGATCGTCTTCTCACGAGGGAACTCCTCAACGGCTAATAGCGTGGACACGAAACTTTGCATACGAGTTCTTATTTGATTGATAATCACGATTTGTATCATTAACTCAACCTGCAGTGAGGATCGTCTTCTTACGAGGGAACTCCTCAACGGTTGATAGCGTGGACACGAAACTTTGCATACGAGTTCTTATTTGATGGATAATCACGATTTGTATCATGAACTCAACCTGCAGCCAGGATCGTCTTCTCACGAGGGAACTCCTTAACGGCTAATAGCGTGGACACGAAACTTTGCATACGGGTTCATATTTAATGGATAATCACGATTTGCATCATGAACTCAACCTGCAGTGAGGATCGTCTTCTCACGAGGGAGAACTCCTCAACCGTTAATAGCGTGGACACGAAACTTCGCACACGAGTTCATATTTGATGGATAATCACGATTTTTATCATGAACTCAACCTGCAGCCAGGATCATCTTCTCACGAGGGAACTCCTCAACGGCTAATAGCGTGGACACGAAACTTTGCATACGAGTTCATATTTGATGGATAATCACGATTTGTATCATGAACTCAACCTGCAGCCAGGATCGTCTTCTCACGAGGGAACTCCTCAACGGCTAATAGCGTGGACACGAATCTTTGCATACGGGTTCATATTTGATGGATAGTCACGATTTGTATTATGAACTCAACCTGCAGCCAGGTTCATCTTTTCACGAGGGAACTCCTCAACGGTTAATAGTGTGGACATGAAACTTGACATACGAGTTCATATTTGATGGATAATCTTGATTTGTATCATGAACTCAACCTGCAGCCAGGATCGTCTTCTCGAGAGGGAACTCTTCAACGGCTAATAGCGTGGACACGAATCTTTGCATACGTGTTCACATTTGATGCATAATCTCGATTTGTATCATGAGCTCAACCCGCAGCCAGGATCGTCTTTTCACGAGGGAACTCCTTAATGGTTAATAGTGTGGACACGAAACTTTACATACGAGTTTATATTTGAAGGATAATCACGATTTATATCATGAACTCAACCTGCAGTGAGGATCGTCTTCTCACGGGGGAACTCGGGGATTTGTATCCTGAACTCGACCTACAGCCAGGATCGTTTTCTCACGAGGGAACTCCTCAACGGCTAATAGCGTGGACACGAATCTTTGCATACGAGTTCATATTTGATGGATAGTCACAATTTGTATCATGAACTTAACCTGCAGCCAGGATCGTGTTCTCACGAGGGAACTCCTCAACAGTTAATAGTGTGGACACGAAACTTTACATACGAGTTCATATTTGATGGATAATCCTGACTTGTATCATGAACTCAACCTGCAGCCAGGATCGTCTTCGCGCGAGAAACTCTTCAACGGCTTATAGCGTGGACACGAGACTTTGCATACGAGTTCATATTTAATGCATAATCACGATGTGTATCATGAAATCAACCTGCAGTAAGGATCGTCTTCTCACGAGGGAACTCCTCAACGGTTAATAGCGTGGACACGAAACTTTGCATACGAGTTCATATTTGATGGATAATCGTGATTTGTATCATGAACTAAACCTGCAGTGAGGATCGTCTTCTCACGGGGGAACTCCTCAAAGGTTAATAGCGTGGACACGAAACTTTGCATACGTGTTCATATTTGATGGATAATCACGATTTGTATCATGCACGCATCCTTCAGCCAGGATCGTCTCCTCACGATGGAACTCCTCAACGGTTAATACCATGGATATGAAAAAAAGTGTTGAGATTGAGATAATAATGTGTTCAGAAACGATTACGGCAAAACTAAAAATGTTAAAATAAAATTATAAGTAAAAAAACCTTTTTAAAAAAAGCTTTTATTTAAATGCTCTAAAAGGGAGAAAAAAAAAAATTCTTTTAATTTTTTAACTTTCAACTTTTGACCTCATTATACACAATTTATATGATCATAAAAGCTTGTCGCGAGATTTACTTGTATAATTAAACTAGTACCTATTTAATTGAGTAACTTAAGCTGCTAAGATTAAGTTTTTTTTTAATTTCAGTTTAATTAAATACTTATAGGTACTTACGCAAACCTCGCGACAAGCTTTTATGATCATATAAATTGTGTATAATGAGGTTATAAGTTGAAAGTTAAAAAATGAAAAGAAAATTTTATTTTTCTCCTTTTAGAGCATTTAAATAAAAGCTTTTTTTAAAAAGGTTTTTTTACTTATAATTTTTCATATATTGTTACAGATGAGTATTCTTCAGACGATGACTATGCAGCGTTCTTCGAAGCTCTTGGTTCAGGATCCAAAGATGAAATCGCCAGCGACGATTCTAGCTCTGTAAGTATTTTTTGAACATACTAAACAAAACTTGGTCCGTAGATGGGTGACCAACCGTTATAAGTCATAAGTCATAAGTCATTTAATCATTTGTTAACACAGGTACAAAGAAATAGTTGTTATAAAAAATTACAAGCGCGCTATGTTATACCCGAAGGCGTACAAATATTTATAGAGGTCATTGACATTAAAATTGATAACATAATTACATAAATGGAATGCATATAGTATTAAGTAAAGAATATTGACAGCAACAACATAAAAAAAAAAACTAGAAAAACATATAAATGTCAAAAATAATTGTAAGTTTACTAAGTCAATATTCAAATAATGTCTAAACAAAAAAAAAATAACAATGAGATGTTAGTAAAATAATAATTAATATAATACATAATGTCACGTGCAATGTCAAATGGAATTGAAATTATTGACATACTAGGTCAATGGGTACTAACTAAGGTCAAAAACAGTCGTTACATTTTGTCTGTCAAAAATTCCGAAATGCTGTAATATGCTTTATTCAACAACATAGATTTAAGCCTTTTCTTAAATAAGAGAATGTTTAACTCTTTCATTGAACTAGGTATGTGGTTGTATATGATTGGTGTCATACAAAAAAAACTTTTTTGCATCAATTCTGTGTTGGACCTTTTTACGCACAAGTTACATACACCGTTACATACCGAGTATCCTCCGTGCCTCATTTGTAGATCTTTGACAGTTCGTACAGGTGATGTCGTAACGGCCAATGGCCTAATAGACAAGAGCCTCTTCTTGTATCTGAAGACCTTACCTCGGCTAGCCCTGCTCTCGACACCGATGGACTACTATTTTTTATATATTTCAATGTTTTTTAGGGTTCCGTACCTCGAAAGGAAAAAACGGAACCCTTATAGGATCACTTTGTTGCCCGTCCGTCCGTCTGTCCGTCTTTCTGTCAAGACCCTTTTTCTCAGGAACGCGTAAAGGTATCAAGCTGGAATTTATATCAAATACTCAAGACTATTGTCCCTTGAAGCTGTGAAAAATTCAACCTTTTAAGCCAACGCAATCAAAAGATACAGCCGTTTATGGCGCAAATTTTCGACACTCGCAAGGGAATCAAAACCTACAGGGTACTTCCCGTGAACTCAGAATCTTGAAATTTGGTACGGAGCAACGTCTTATAACACAGATAAAGGAAAAATTGCGAAAACCGTAAAATTTTAGTTACATCATATAATAAAAATATTTTTAATAATTTTAAACTTACTACCCCTTTCCTCATGAACGCGTAGAGATATCAAGTTGAAACTCATATCAAACACTTAGGTCTAATTGCCTTGACAGAAAGCTCGGTGCGCGAGTACGACTCGCACTTGGCCGGTTTTTAGGGTTCCGTAGTCAACAAGGAACCCTTATAGTTTCGCCATGTCCGTCTGTCTGTCTGTCTGTCCGCGGTTTAGCTCAAGAACTATTGGTACTAGAAAGTTGTAATTTGGCATGAGTATACACGTTAATGATGCCGAAAAAGTGGTAAAATAAAATTTTGAAAAATCTATTATTTAGGGTACCTCCCCTACATGTAAAGTGGGGATGATAATATTTTTTACGTCCCTCCTATATTGTGGGATATCGTTGGATAGGTCTTTTAAAAATATTAGGGGGTTGGGTCTACCGTTTTTTGATTAAGTAACTTATCAAGCTCGTGACTTATCAAGCTTTAAAGTACCAATTTTCGTTAGGGTCAAGTGTCCCCCCCCCCTCTACAGACTAAACGGCTGTAGTTAGAAATACAAATGTCACGGCAGTAGTACCTGTATATAACGAAGTTTAAAGGAAAACTATCACACTTAAGTGGGCTTTACAAGTTTACGAGTAATAGACGACCAATTGTATTTGACTCGAAAATTTCGAACAACTCCATAGAAATGTCGATAGATAGCGCTAAGCGTCAGTTATATCGCGCTATTTCATAAAATATAAAATAGACAGTAGACAGATTCCGTTTTATAAAATAGACAGTTGTTGTTATTGTTTGTGTAGGAAGTCAAATTAGGTAGGTAGTCATGTTTGGCGTTTAGTTAGAGCATGGTACGAAACTATCAGTCAGCGAATACGACCCGCACTTGGCTGTTATAAAAACTACGGAACCCTACACTGCGCGTGGCCCACACGCACTTGACCGGTTTTTTTTAAGTATGATATCTGTAATCTGTATTGTATACCGGCCTGGTGTCTGCAACTCAACGTCCAAGCGCGTATAATTTTGCGTACGGCCGAAGGATGTAAAAATAGAAGAGATATGTAAAAGAATGAACAATAAATGCAATGTTTTATTTCAGAGTAACTACCGCGAGGACATTTCTGCTGTGTACTTGTACAGAGTCGTGGTTGGGGACGAGCTGGACCTCATCTCTCTGAACAAGCCCTACAAACAGAAGAATCTGTCTTCTGATGTAAGCAACGATTCCATTATTTAAGGGTACACAAATCGGTCATTCTTCCATACACACGTAGTATGGTGATTACTCGTCTGTTTGACGTTGTAGGTTCAAAACTAAAAATTGTATCAACTGGTCTTCTCATTATCTAGCCCTGTATGGAAGCTGAATCGGAAAAGAAATATTGCTTTGGAAGTTATGAGCGTCGAAACTTCCATATTTCAACACTAATTTTAACTCATCTTTGAGCGTAAATGAATAACTTATGTAGTATGAAAATGGAAAAAGCGAAACCGTACAGGGCAAGATAATGTATTATTCAAAAGTTCATATAATTTATTTTGAGTAAATCCATCCAGTACTTTTCCCATAATATATATATACGGCAAAAACTCAATTTATGAAATTTTACGCGATTATTTTCGTTATTTATCGTCGTATATTTCACTAAATAAATATATAAATAAGTAAAAAAAAAACTAGATAAATATTTACTAAATAAATTAAAAATGTTACTAAATAGCATGCATACAGGGTGAAATTGAAGTCATGGGCTTTATTTTGACCTAAGGTTTTCTACCTTTACTCATGATACTGATTGCTTTAGGGCTATTAATACGCAAATCAAAAATATTATTGATGCAAGTACGGAAAACCTTAAAAATGTAGTAAGTCATATTGCACAACGCTTATTATGACAAATAAACACATAAAGTAATTAAAACAAACTACTTCATTAACGCCAATAAGTTTTGAAGTATCAAAACCATAAAGCGCAGTACAGCGCGCAACGATTGGTAAACACATCAAATAATACGAATTCCGTACTTGCATTAATAATATTTTTGATTTGCGTATAATGATATGCCCTAAAGCAATCTTTATCGTGAGTAGTGCCTTAGGTTAAAATAATACCCATGACTTCAATTTCACCCTGTATAAGCCACACCCGCCAACGAGTTCGAGCCGGCGACTTGTGCAACCTTAATTATCATTCTCCTGCCTTATCCCAATTTATTGGGGGTCGGTGCAGCATGTCTATGGAAAAGTAATCAATTGGCCATGGACCCCAAGTGCCCACCATAAGCTTCGAGATATCGCCAAAGGGTTGCTCGACTCTTCACGTGACCAGAGGGCTGGCCTTTTTTTACCCAAAGAATCAGCATTGCCATACAACGTGGCAATGCGGCTAGCGTTCTGAGCACTTTTCCAGTTGACAGCGATGTGGAGGAAATTTTTGACGCCCTGTAGTTTTGATACTTAAACATATTTTACTAGCTGCCCGGACAGACTTCGTTCTGTCAAAAGTTAAAGCAATGCACTTTTCCTACCTACCTACCCTACCCTACCCAACCCTACCTACCCTACCCTACCCAACCCTACCTACCCTACCCTACCCAACCCTACCTACCCTACCCTACCCAACCCTACCTACCTACTACCTACCTACCCTACCCTACCCAAACCAACCCTACCCTACCCAAGCCTACCCTACCTACCCTACCCTACCTACCTACTACCTACTACCTACCTACCTACCCTACCTACCCTACCGTACCATACCCTACCTACCCTACTTTACCCTACCTACCTACCCTACTCTACCCTACTCTACCCTACTCTACCCTACTCTACCCTACTCTACCCTACCCTACCCTACTCTACCCTACTCTACCCTACCCTACCCTACCCAACCCAACCCTACCCTACCCAACCCTACCCTATCCTACCCAACCCTACCTACCCCGTTGATATCTTCGACATTAAGGGTGCGTTTTTGACGCTGTTTTCAGCTTTTTAAGACTTTAGTAGGCCTTCGCTTACGTACTGACCACTTTGCACCACCCTGCAAGCGTTTTGAAAAAATTTTCCTTCAACCCTTACATCATTTTTAAAATATTTCGATAAAATCGTCCAAATTTAGTGTTATTTCAAATTTTCCCACAGATTTGACGATAGTTTATAGTTGCAATAGTACTCACCTACCATCCCTGTGTTCCGGTGCGCGTTTCGTGTCCCGGAGTCCAGGTTGGAGGTTGAAAACCTAAATTTTTTGAGTCAAAAACTGGTTTTTTGACCAAAACCCAAAATTTTTGTTCGGCACCCACCCCTTTCTATTTCGTAGTTAGCTAGCCCGCGCGAAGACGCGTCTCTGGACACCTCGCTCGTGGGTCTAGCTCAAATAGAACTTGGCATTTTTCCAAAATTATTGTTTTTTAATTAGTTTCTGCTACCACCAAAATCCACCTAAGGGATCACGCTAAACACTAAAACGTTGATATCTTCGACATTAAGGGTGCGTTTTTGACGCTGTTTTCAGCTTTTTAAGACTTTAGTAGGCCTTCGCTTACGTACTGACCACTTTGCACCACCCTGCAAGCGTTTTGAAAAAATTTTCCTTCAACCCTTACATCATTTTTAAAATATTTCGATAAAATCGTCCAAATTTAGTGTTATTTCAAATTTTCCCACAGATTTGACGATAGTTTATAGTTGCAATAGTACTCACCTACCATCCCTGTGTTCCGGTGCGCGTTTCGTGTCCCGGAGTCCAGGTTGGAGGTTGAAAACCTAAATTTTTTGAGTCAAAAACTGGTTTTTTTGAGCAAAACCCAAAATTTTTGTTCGGCACCCACCCCTTTCTATTTCGTAGTTAGCTAGCCCGCGCGAAGACGCGTCTCTGGACACCTCGCTCGTGGGTCTAGCTCAAATAAAATTTTGCCCTCCCACCCGCCCTATTGTGTATAGGAAGGCCGGAGTGGGATTTTCGGCAAAATTTATTTTTCTATTTTTGCTCTTATAGCGACTACCGTGTTTCTGGAAAGGGTATTTAGGGAAAATTTTCGCTTTTTATTTTAGCATGTTTGACTAAGTGGGACATATTTTAGACAATTTTTTATTTTGACCGTCTGTTGTCAGTGGATGACTTTCATTTCTTTTACAGTTTTATTATTTAATTGAATTATTGTATTTTATCTCTTATCTTTGTTATTTAATCTTTTATTGTAATTTAATTTATTATTACTACTTACTGTATTCCCCCTTTACAGATATACAGAAGAACCACTGACGGAGCTTATTAATTAGTGATTATAATTATTATAAATACTTTCTGTGTACCCCCCTTTACAGGGACACAGAAGTATCCAGTGTCATCTGACACAACTCTCTCCTCCCGAGCGGGTATTGTTGAATTGACCTCTTAACAGGGGCTTTTTTGATAGTATCCGTCTCACGACGCTTGTTATGTTTCGCACCCCATCCGCTACCCTGAGGACAATGGGGTCCGGGGGCTCGCCGCGATCATCGGAGAAAGCGGTGACCTCGCCTGCTTATGCGCGGAGGAGAATCTCCTTTGGAGAAGACACCCCTTCCGTGACTCAGAAGGGCCCTGCTTCGCCGGGAATGCGGCGAGCTCCTGTGAGCGCTCCAAGATCGCTCATGAAGTCTGAGGCCGGGCACCGTAGCCGCATTGCGGAGGCGAGAGCTTGCCTAAATAAAGCTAAGCTTAATTTGGGCAACTCTCGAAACCTCAAGGCCGAAATCAAGACTGCGGTGCTCGAAGCCATAAACAGGCTTTATGAGCTGGTCAAGGAGTCTGAGCGTGACAAGGCCCCCGCCGTACCCGCACCCGTAGCCGTACCGGTAACCGCGCCCACTGCTGACTCTTGTCCCCAATCCATCTCCACCGAGGTTCTTGCTAGCCAGACTGAGCTCCTGCACACAATAAAAGAGCATATCTCGGAGTTGAAGGATAACTCCGTGAAACTCGAAAGACTCCGAGACAGTCTGGCTGGCAGGGAAAATGCTGGGGAGACAACATACGCGAGTGTAGCGGCCGTTAGTAAAGGCCAAACCGGGGCACAGGCCCTGGAGCGAACGACGCTGCACTCCGTGGTTGTCTCGTCAACAAACGAGATGGATACTGGGGACGAAATACTCGAAAGAGTTAGAAAAGCGGTGGACGCAAAGGAAGGCTGGGTGCGTGTCGAGCGAGTAAGAAAGGCCAAAGACCAAAAGGTGGTGATGGGGTGCGCAAGCAAGGAGGAGAGAGCTAAGTTAAAAAGTCGATTGGAAACGGCCGGAGAGAACCTCGTCGTCGAGGCAGTGAAGAACAGGGACCCGCTTCTGGTTCTTAGGGACGTGCTGTTAATACACAGCGATGAGGAAGTGCTGCGAGCCCTTAGGAACCAGAACCGGGAGATCTTTCACGGCCTCGGGGACGAGGAAAAGAAAATCGCAATCAAGTTTCGGAAGAGGTCCAGAAACCCACTCGTAAACAGCATTGTGCAAGCTTCGTATTGACCTGCAAAGAGTGCGCGTCGAAGACCAGACGCCTCTGGTGCAGTGCACCCGTTGTTTGGCATACGGACACGGCAAACGCCTGTGTACGGAGCCCGCCGATCTGTGCAGCCACTGTGGCGGCACACATCTCAAGGTGGACTGCCCGGCTAAACAGATTGGCGAAGCAGCGGCGTGCATAAACTGCACCAGAGCCAAGCTGGGGGAGCAACAGCACAATGCGTTCAGCTCGGAATGCCCAGTACGCAGGAAGTGGGACGCATTCGCGCGAGCAACAATAGCGTATTGCTAAAGTTGTCGGTGCGCCCACTTCCGCATACCCAGAGACAACCAGTTCGACACAACCAGATCGCAGATGCATTGAGCGAGCCATTGGGGTTGGCTCAATGGAGAACGTTAATTGGAGTCACTTTCATGAGAAAGTGGCTGAACTTAAGCAGGACCATGAGTCAACTCTAATGGAATCGTCAAGTTGTGTTGAACCTGGTGCGAAATTCTGCTGCCACTGCTTTAAATCAGAAGCACTAATTTATAAAAATAAAAAAAGACTCAAAACATTAGGCAATCTAGTTATAAATTTAGGCAAATTTTGTGATATTAAATTATATACTAAGTATATTATGCAAATATCAGAAAATAAGTTTCAAAAAATAAATAAATAAGTAAAGAAAAACAAAATTACATATGAGGACATAAGTCGCAGAAAAACGCAAGGGCATGAATATGTATATATACAGGTTATTAAATCGTAAAATTAGGGTAAAATAGTAGACATCACCATTTTGAAAACATAATTATAGTAAAAAAAAATTAAAAAGAGATAAAAGGAACATAGAACTTAATGGTATTAAATATAATTATGAAGCGGATTATATAATTAAATAGTAAACAACGTAAATATAAAAGACAAAATGATATAAGTAAATGCAAAAGTTGTAAAATTATGTTAAAACAAAAATAGAGTTTGGTCTCTTCGGCCTTCTACGAATCAATCGCCATACAAAGTAATAAAATTGTAAAAAAGGTCTCTGATCACGTCAGAGGGACACTGGTGGGGCAGGAGTGTGGTTTTAGCCGGTTCGAGTCCGGCACTACCTCGACTGTCTCACAAAATGTGAGATAGTCGAGGTGTCCGTGGGGATTTCCCACTCCTGCCAAAACAAAAAAAAAAAAAAAAAAAAAAAAAAAAAACCCTACCTACCCTACCCTACCTACCTACTACCTACCTACCCTACCCTACCCTACCCTACCCAACCCTACCCTACCTACCCTACCCTACCTACCTACTACCTACCTACTACCTACTACCTACCTAAAAAAAAAAAAAAAAAAGTATCCTATGTCCTTCTCCTGGCTCTAAACTACCTCCCTGCCAATTTTCAGCTAAATCGGTTCAGCTGTTCTTGAGTTATAAGTGAAGTAACTAACACGACTTTCTTTTATATATATAGACTAGCTGCCCGGACAGACTTCGTTCTGTCAAAAGTTAAAGCAATGCACTTTTCCTACCTACCTACCCTACCCTACCCAACCCTACCTACCTACTACCTACCTACCCTACCCTACCCTACCCAACCCTACCCTACCCAACCCTACCCTACCTACCCTACCCTACCTACCTACTACCTACTACCTACCTACCTACCCTACCGTACCATACCCTACCTACCCTACTTTACCCTACCTACCTACCCTACTCTACCCTACTCTACCCTACTCTACCCTACTCTACCCTACCCTACCCTACTCTACCCTACTCTACCCTACCCTACCCTACCCAACCCAACCCTACCCTACCCAACCCTACCCTATCCTACCCAACCCTACCTACCCTACCCTACCTACCTACTACCTACCTACCCTACCCTACCCAACCCTACCCTACCTACCCTACCCTACCTACCTACTACCTACCTACTACCTACTACCTACCTAAAAAAAAAAAGTATCCTATGTCCTTCTCCTGGCTCTAAACTACCTCCCTGCCAATTTTCAGCTAAATCGGTTCAGCCGTTCTTGAGTTATAAGCGAAGTAACTAACACGACTTTCTTTTATATATATAGATTATTTTAGATGTATTTGTAGTTTCTAAATAATGTATACAGGGTGTAACGGAAAGGGTATATACATACTTAAGGGTGTGTTACAGACCATCAAACTGAACATGTTTCTCCATCGGACAACCATCGTAGTTGCGAAAAAATATCAGCTGCCCCATACATTTGGGTCGAATAAATATTGAAATTTTGCATGGGGCAGCAGAAAATTTTTCGCAATTACGATGTTTGTCCGATGGAGAAATGTGTTCAATTTGAAGGTTTGTAACACACCCTTAAGTATGGATAAATACTTTCCGTTACACCCTGTATAAATAAAATGGGTACTCAGAAAAAGATTTGGAAAACAACATATTACACACACACACAACATAGAACATATTGAACAAAATCAAAATCAAAAGTCATTTATTCAAATTAGGCTGATAATCAGCACTTGTTTAACGTCAAAATTACAAGAGACAGTCCCCCAAAACGCCCGCCCTTCGCCACTTCCTAGTGTTGTAGCTGGGAAGAAGAAGTGGCGGAACAAACTCCCCAGCAACACATCTGTCTGTTAGGTTAGAAGAACCAGATTCTACACAATCAATTCTCAATTAAAACATATAATTTTCTCTCAATTTACAGGAGGTGTACATCCTGGATACCCCCGACTCAGGAGTATACATCTGGATGGGTTCCGGAGTCAGCGCGGATGTCAGGAAGGCATACCACGACATTTCTGACAAATACTTCGAAGCTAAGAATTATCCTTCTTGGGTAAGTGTTGTTTATTATTGCAGGCTAACTTCTGCCAGAGAGCAGCGGTGGCCCAGTGGAGGCAGCGCCGATTTTCGAGCAGTAAGTCGTAGGTTCGAACCCATATTCATATTCATATTCATTTATTAATTGTAAAGCATAGGTACATTATAAGTTCTTATTTGTTATACATTGAGGGCGCTATGTTTTGCCTCTAGGGCGTACAAAATTAGCAATACATGCAATATAATTAAACCAAGAAACTAATATAGATACATGGACCACAAATAAACCAGTAAATAAATTAGATCATCTATCGCATTAAGAATTTTCAATCACACTGAACAATGTCGATTAGATAAATTATGTGTAGTATACAAAAAAAAATGTCCGCAGGTATTACAATAAATGAAAATTGTCAGCACTTACTTTATAAAGAATGTCAAAGAGATTGAATGATGTCATAAATTAAAATTAAATATCAAATGTCACATCAATAATTGTTAGGTACCTATGTCAGAAATTTTATAATAGCATGTCATTCAAATATTCGGTGATTGAATAATAGCATTTTTCTATTAATAAATTCTTTAATTTTCTTTTGAAGTTGTGCAAATTCTCATTCTTAATGCTATCAGGAATTTTATTGTATATAACCGGACCCATGCCTAAAATACTTTTCCTTGCTAGTGCTGTTTTGTATTTACTCGTACACAACATGGTTTTGTATTGGGATCTAAGTTGAGCGGTTCGTTTTCTAGTATCTACTATCGCAGGAAACAAGTTCAAGTTACATTTCACGAACACTGCTACTTCAAGTATATATAGGCATGGGAAAGTCAAGACTTTTAATGATTTGAAGACAGGCTCACAGCTATCAGTAGTTTTTAGGCCTACCATACATCGTATACATCTTTTTTGAGTTCTAAATATAGTTTCTCTTTCAGCCCAGTTGCCCCAAAATATTATGCCAAATCTCAGTACTGAGGAAACAATGCCGTGGTATGCTATAAGTACTGTTTGTAGATTGACTTTCTTTGCCAGGATGAAAAGAGCATAGGCGGATTTGCTTAGCCGCGCACAAATGTCGTCAGCCTGCATTTTCCACGTTAGTTGGCTGTCAACTAGAATGCCAAGAAATCTTGCTACTTTTACCTCTTCTATACTTTGCCCGTTATATGAAACATTTAAATGGTTCGGTTTTATTCTTTGGTAAAAATGCAATAACTTGGTTTTTTGTATATTAATAACCAAGTTATTTCTGTCAAGCCAATCATTTATTTTTTTAAGGGAGTTATTTACATCTTCTTCATAGGTCAGATTATTAGAACATTTTATGATTGCTGTACTGTCATCAGCGAAGAGGATCATTGGATGCTTTATTTGTTGTGGCAGGTCATTAATATATATAAGAAATAATGGTGGACCAAGCACACTGCCCTGTGGTACCCCATAGTAAAGCTTCCTACAGTTTGACCGGTATTTTGTTTCACGTTTCGTTTTTAAATTGACTCTAGGGAAAACACACTTAAGGAAATTTTTTGTAAGTATGAGTCTAGTCAACAGATGTTGAGTGAGCGTATGCAGGAGGCATGTGAGTTGGTGGACCTGGTGAAGTATAACGCGGAGAGGTATGAGTCGCTAACTAACAATCTCACCTGTACTTTTACTGCCCCTCTGCCACCTCTCATGTCACAGCATGTGGCTCCTATTGCTGTACCCATAATGAACCGTACTTTAGCAACTTTGAAACCCACCCAAAGTAATATCTTAGTGTATTCAGATAGAATAGGAACAGGTTTTGGTTCATTGTTAAATAACCGGTCTAAACACACAGTAGTGAACCATTGTCACCATAATCTACATTTTAATGAGCTCATTAATAAAATTCAACACACACAATTGAATGAGCAGACTATAGTAGTACTTTTAATTGGAAATAGCCTGAGTATCTCAAAAAGGGACATAGTTAATGGTATCGACACCCTACTTAAGTTAAGATTAGGCAAATTAATTTTATGTGCATTGCCATACTCAGATAGCTTACTTGATCAGGAAAATTATTATATTTCTAGTTTAAATAACTTGATGCATATTTTATCATGTCGTCATAGTGACCGTCTATTGTTTTTTGATACTAACAATTTTGTTAGAGATTTTGTTTTGATTCGGGAACATATGTTTCTTGCCAAAAAAAGTCGACATTTTTTGGCTTCACTTTTAGCATTTTTTATACACGCAGTTATTGATGATTTAACTGAGACTAGGTTAAGTGACGAAATGGTATTATCTTGTGACTCCAATAATACCGTTGTAGAATATATAGATTCTTTAAACTATTAGAGCCGACAGAAGAGAAGCCTGGTAACAATATCTTACTTTATCACCAGAATATTAATCGCTTCTCCGGCAAAATTCTAGACGTGGAAATGTTAGTAGATAAATACCACATGGATATTTTATGTTTTAGTGAAACTTGGTTAAAACCAGATAGGATGCTGTTTAATGTAAATAATTTTTCAGTTGCCAGTGCGTACAACAGATCCTCAGTGGGTGGTGGTACCCTGATACTTTGTAATAGCTGTCTCAGGTATAAGGAGAGGAAGGATATCACTGCTTACTCTGTTGATCGCTTATGTGAGGTAGCATGTGCAGAGGTTGAGGGTCATACTGTCTTATGTGTGTATAGACCACCAGCATCAAATTTGTCATTATTTTTAATCACAATGGAAGAAATATTAAGTAAACTTTTCACAGATAATAAATTAGTTTTTGTTTGTGGTGACTTCAATATTGACCTGTTAGTCAATTCACCCGAAAAATGTAAGCTGGTCTCATTGTTTAAATCATTCAACTTAAAATATTTATTTAGTGTAGCAACTAGAATAACAGCAACCTCAGCTACATGCATAGATAATGTATTTACTAATTGCATAGTAAAAGAGTCTTTATTAATAAGTGGCGTTAGGTCAGACCATACTGGACAACTTGTATCTTTTGAGTTAGACAAAAAGTTACACTTCGTTAAATCAATTAAATTAAGACCTCTTTCCAAAAATAAAAATCTTTTAATAATAATGTTCTTAGCAAACTTTCTAATGCTAGTTTTGATTTAGAAGACCCCAATTTAAACTACAGTATATTATTTTCCACAGTTTGCCAGGAATTTAATAAAACGTGTCCTGTAAAAAATGTTAAAGTCAACTCAAAATCCAAATTTAGTGAATGGGCCACTGCGGGAATAAGAAAAAGTAGAGATATTTTATACAATTTATATCACGAAAAATCTCTGACTTCAGATCAAGTCTTTCACACTTATGTTAGAAACTATTCAAAAATATTCAAAAGTGTCTGCGTTCAAGCAAAATCTAAAATAATAAGTAATAAAATCGGTGTTTCTAAGAATAAAATAAAAACTGTATGGCAGGTAATTAACAGAGAAACAGGAAAGACGCAACAACGAGATAAGACTGAATTGTCTTTGAAAATAGATAATAAAACAATTTGTGATAAGCTAGAAGTCGCTGAGACTCTAGACAACTTCTTTACCAACATTCCGTTAGAGGTTACGAAATCTCTCCCCTCTTCAGCTAAATTTGCTGAAGCTCTTCTTAAAGAGAACTTTACAAAGAACATACCAAACTTTAAATTTAAACCAGTATGTATTGCTACAATTAAAAACGCATTCAAAAGTCTCAATATAAAAAATACTGAAGACTTATGGGGGATATCCGTCAAGGTTCTTGGAGATATTATTGATACGATTGCTCCTGTCTTAACAGGCATATTCAACCAATGTTTGGACAGCGGCAAGTTTCCCGACTTGATGAAACATAGTAAAGTAGTACCAATTTTCAAATCAGGTTGTAAGAGTGATCCCTCTAATTATAGGCCTATATCTGTGCTTCCAGCACTGAGTAAAATCTATGAAAAAATCATGCTGGACCAGTTGTTGTCTCACTTCAACTCTAATAAGATACTGCATAGCCAGCAGTTTGGCTTCACGAAGGGTAGGTCGACAACGGACGCAGGAGTAAAACTCATCAGTCACATTTTGGAGTCCTGGGAGAAGTCCCAGGATGCTATTGGCATCTTCTGTGATTTTTCAAAAGCGTTCGACTGCGTCGACCACAAAACACTGATCTGTAAATTACACCACTACGGAATTCGTGGACAAGCTGCTGATCTTGTTCTCTCTTATTTATCAAACAGGCTGCAAAAAGTAAATGTAAATGGGGCGACGTCCTGCGGGTCTATAGTCAAGATGGGCGTGCCCCAAGGTTCAATTCTCGGCCCTTTCCTGTTTCTTGTTTATATTAATGATCTCCCTTATATGATGGCCAAATTTTCGGATATAATTCTATTTGCTGATGACACTTCGCTAATCTTTAAAATTGATAGAAAAGATACGGACGTCTTACATGTTAACGAAAGCCTAACTATTCTCTCGAAATGGTTCGCAGCCAACAATCTTTTATTGAATACGAATAAAACAAAATGCCTTAAGTTTTCTTTACCAAATGTACCACAACGTGACCTAAATTTAAATCTTGACGGCAAGAAGCTTGATGTTATAGCGGCAACTGTATTCTTGGGGATTACTATCGATTCAAAACTGCAGTGGGGCGAGCACATTAGAACTCTTTCAGGAAGGTTAAGCTCAGCTGCCTATGCAATCAGAAAAATAAGGCAGTTAACTGATATAGCCACAGCTAGGTTAGTATACTACGCTTATTTCCATAGTATTATGTCCTATGGCATTCTGCTGTGGGGATCGGCAGCAGACGTTGATTCAATTTTCATACTGAAAAAGAGGGCAGTCCGCGCTATCTACAAAATGGGTCCTCGTGAATCCCTCAGAGAAAAATTTAAAGAAATCGATATACTGACTCTGCCTTCACTTTATATTTTAGAATGTATTTTATATGTCCGCAAAAACCGAGGACTTTTCAAAATTAGAAGCGACTTCCATAATATAAATACACGCAGTAAACACGAAATTGTAATACCCAAATTCAGATTAACCAAAACTAGCAAGTCTTTTTTAATAAACAGTATACGCTTTTATAATAAGTTGCCGAAGTCAGTTACAGAACTGACCGATGGAAAGTTTAAAAATTATATTAAACGTGTCCTAATTAAAAAAGCATATTACAAAATTAAGGACTACGTTGAAGATAGAGAAGTTTGGCTTTAGCCCCTTCGCACATGCGGCTTCCCTGGTAGCTCATAAACGGCACAAATGTGTGGATGTCTCTAACTATTCTCAATCTTATTTTTTTTTTCCTTTCTTTTTAATCAGATGTTTTACAATAGTTTTTAAATCATTACACCTTTTGTTTAGAATAGTTACAGCACGGATGACAACATTTGTGTCACTTATTTGATCTAGTCATTTTGTGATATTTTCTATTTATTTTTTGTTGTTGTATAGACTCTTTTTCTTATTTACCGATTGTTTGTAAATGTGTGGACATTGTAGGCCTTATAGATTCCTAGATCCATGGTAACTTTTTATTTCGTTCTACGTTTCGTAGTAAGCAACGACTTATTGTCAGGCCTACGATGTCCTCCCATACTTTAGTACTAATGCTGTAACAGAAATATTGTAAAACCAAATGATTTTAAAAGAGTAACCATGGAGTTTCTTGCCGGTTCTTCTCCATAGGAAACGACCAACCCGAACCGAGCACCTTTTTGCCGACGTTTTATAAGTGCCCCTGTAGGCCTATGTAAAATAAAAATATTTTGATTTTGATTTTGATTTCTAGTTATTTCTGTATATTGACTGCGGTCACTTAAATAAGATTTTAACAGTTCCAAAGCATTCCCCCTTACACCGTAAGTGTTTAGTTTTTCAATTAGTGTCTTATGATCTACATAGTCAAACGCTTTTGTCATGTCAGTAAACAGGGCACATATTGGCGTTTTATTGTCAACATTAGTAATTATATGATTGATAAAATTGTATATTGCCATATTGATGCTTCTATTCTTACGGAATCCCATTTGTTCGTCACATAATATATTAAATTTGGTCAAATAAGAGTTTAATATTTCACAAATCACCTTTTCTATCACCTTCGAGAAAACTGGTATCAAGGCAGGAGCATTACTTTGTGTAATTTATTTCATCACCGCTGCTCTCAAGACGGTGATGGAAAACATCGTGAGGAAGCCGGCATATCCAAGAACCAAAAATTCGAAGACGTGACATCTACCAACTCGCACTGGGCTTGCGTGGCAAATTACAGCCCACTCCCTCTCATTGAGCAGAGGCCTGAGTCCCAGCAGTGGGAAAATAATAGGCAGCAGTGACTAGAGAGGACTCTATGAGAGGGAATGGGCTGTAATCCACCACACGCGCACAGTGCGGGTTGGTAGATGTCACATGTCTTCGAATGTTTAGTTCTAGTACATGCCGGTTTCTTCACGATGTTTTCCTTCACCGTTTTTAAGGGCACCAGTGATGAAAAAAATTACACAAAATAATGCGCCTGCCTAGTTTCGAACCCACGGCTTACTTTGAACCCACGGCTTACCACTTAATATTCACCGTGGATGTTGGTAACTGAGGAGCTTCTGACTTAATAATAATAGCATCTCTGGTCGATTCATCGTTAAGACGCGTTTGCCATGAATGGTCCTCGGATGGAATACCACCGTTTACATACCAAGTTTCGGCCTTGGAATGCACGTTCCCGGCTGTCATTTGTAGATCTTTGACAGTCATTACAGGTAGTCAGTCCCGAAAGTCTGACAACCAGTCTTACCCAGGGGTATCGTATTACTCAGTAGTAACTGGGTTGTGGAGGTCAGATCAGCAGTAGCTCCATGTAAAATACTGGAGTTCAGCTGCATTCGGTTAGACTGGAAGCCAAACCCAATATAGTTGGGAAAAGGCTAGGCAAATGATGATCTTGATTGGAACGGCATTTTGTACCTTATTGACCGTGATCTTATTTTCAGGTGAATGTCACCAAAGTGTCGGAAGGTTCTGAGAGTTCCACCTTCACGCAATACTTCAGTAACTGGAAGTCCGTCGCTGCTAACTCTAAGTTGGTGACTGATTCTGGTAAGTTGGGGGTAACAGAGCCAGCTTAAATATTGTACACATGCATATCATGATAATTTACTTACGTTAAGCACCTTACCGATGTCCGATGGGGCCGAAAAGTTCTTGAATGGCGACCGCGAACTGGAAGACGATGCGTTGGAAGGCCTCCCACTAGGGTGACCTGGTGAAGGTTGCGGGGATTCGCTGGATGCGAGTCGCACGGGACCGGTCAATGTGGCGACACTTGGAGGGACCTATGTCTAGCAGTGGACGTTTTTCGGCTGTAATGATGATGATGAAGCACCTTACCGCGTCGACTGCCTCGTTGGTGTCGTGGTTGCAAGTGCGACTGCTGTGTTGTGCTGCTGTGGGGTCTTGGTTTCGATTCCTGCGTCGGGCACAACTGCTATTAGGTCCATTCGGAATTTCTCAAAAGTAGCCAGAGTTTGGAAGTCGGCGGTATGATATCCTCGTGCTGCAGAAACCACATTAAGCCAGTGGTCCTGCGCCTTATCTCTCTCCGGTCGTGACGGTTCGCCTTCCCATCGGACTATGAAAGTAAAGGAACAGGGAGTGCACCTGAGTGAGAGAGAGAGAGAGACTCACTTCTGCACTCTAATATCTCCCGCGCTATAATTTATTTATTGCTAATTTATTTATTTAAACTTCATGTACAATTATAGTGGTACTTAGGCAGACTTTAATGCCACAAGGCATTCTCCGCCAGTTGTAAGATGTGCTATTCGTAATGAAACATTTCTCCTGATCTAATTACTATTTATTAGTATTATAAAATAGGTACAATAATTCAAGTCTTAGTTTTATGTTAGAAGCTAGTCACCGACCATAGCCTTCTCCAGAACCGTCCACCACAGATTCACAACCACTCTATATTAGTGTTGCTACATAAAATAACGCTCCTCTCACACCAGTCAACCTTTGGGTTAAATACGACAACATTGTGATAGGGTACCATACAAATATTTACAAATAACCACTATTCCAAAAAATCATATACTTACATAGATACTAATTAATATACATTATAACAATAAAATAGACTAACTAACTTCTGTCAGGCGGAAACAAGGTGCGCGCCTTCAACGGTTGGGTCATGCCGGTTTTGATGTATTCTTTCGGCATACTCAAATGGTCTCAGACAGAACTTGATGCCCTAGATAGGAAGGTCCGCGTACTGCTTACTGCAAATCGGATGCATCACCCACGGTCGTCGGTGATGAGACTGTATATACCGCGGAAGTGTGAGGGTCGTGGCTTCTTAAATGCTAAGACCCTGCACAACCGTGAGGTATGCAGTCTCAGGGAATACTTCCTAGAAGCCAACGTGGGGATGCACCGAGATGTGGTCTCAGTCGACAAGGGCCTTACCCCGCTCTTCTTGGCTAACGAGAACTGGCGCAAGCCTGTAGTATTAGACACTAATGACCGCAAGGAGGTATGGCAGAGCAAGGTGCTTCACGGACGCTTTTACCGGGCCTTACATAGGCCCGATGTAGACTTCTTATCGTCCGTATCCTGGCTGCGTTTTGGTGACCTCTTCGGGGAAACTGAAGGTTTTGTCTGTGCAATAATGGACGAAGTTATGCTGACGAATAACTACCGGAAACATATTATGAAGGACGGGACGGTGGACGTGTGTCGGGCATGCCACCGTCCGGGTGAGTCCATCAGACATATCATTTCTGGTTGTTCTCGTTTGGCTAACGGAGAGTACTTGCATAGGCACAACCTTGTTGCCAGGATTATCCACCAGCAACTTGCTTTGAAATACAACCTTGTGGAATCAGAAGTGCCATACTATAAGTATGTGCCCGACCCAGTTCTCGATAATGGTAATATCACGTTGTATTGGGATCGACCTATCATCACTGACAGGACTATTGTTGCCAATAAGCCTGACATTGTGTTGATAGATCGATTGGAGCGTCGCGCAATGATTGTTGATATAACGCTCCCGCATGATGTGAACCTCGTGAAAGCAGAGAAAGATAAGCAATTCAAGTATCTAGATCTGGCTCGCGAGGTTGTCGACATGTGGGACGTGACTACAGCAGTCATTGTGCCGATAGTCGTGTCGGCCAATGGCTTAATAGCTAAAAGCTTCGACGAACATCTGAGAAGTCTTTCGCTTGACAGCTGGATCAAGGGTTTGATTCAGAAAGCAGTACTTCTGGACACGGCACGAATTGTCAGAAGGTTCCTCTCTCAAGAGCCCTGACCACCGGTAGCCCGGACCCTGTTCCCGATGCTGGTGGGCTACTATTTTTTATATTTTTAAATGTTTTTTTTTAATATGTTGTTTTGTAAAAATATTTAAAAATGTAAAGGATATGTTAAGAAAATAAATAAAGGAAATAGACTAATAAATATTATAAAAAATACCAAAATAAAAAACGAGAAACCTAATAATAATTACTATAACTAGACTTTAATTCAGTGCTATTTAGTCTGACATAAATAGTGGTTGCGAACTCTCTTTTTAAAAGTGAATCTACTTTCGGCTTTTATAATGCTAATAGGTAGCGCGTTCCAGAGTCTTATAGTTGAGATAACATAAGAATTTGACATAAACCCGGTGCGGTGCCAATCTCCACCAAGATTTGCCGCCGGGACCAAAAACGGTCAGGAGGACTATACTTCTAGTAGGACCTTATTACTAACCTGATATGTTATATGACAGATGCTGGCTACTACTCCGAGGATGCTGAACATTCCGCGCAAGCCGCCAAGCAGATTGGCAAGAGTGCGTCCGCCAGAGGATACATGCCTGATCAGGGCGAGGGCAGTCTCACTGTGACCAGGTGAGAGTTTAATTTGGACTTTTTTAAATTGGGATAAGCCCACCACACCACTCCCAAACCACTGCAACTCCTGAAAGCCAGAATCAGCAGTGGCAACTACCACAAAAGCGTAAAGACAGTAAAGCTTGACGAAGTCCCAGAGAAACAATTTAACCAGCTTGGACCGCGCAAGGAATCAATATTCAGGTTAAGCCGCGCTTTCTGGTTGATCTGTGGATGGGTGACCACCCATAATATACCGAGTTTCCTCCGTGCCTCGGAAAGCACATTAAGCCGTTCGTCCCGGCTGTCATTTGTGGATCTTTGACAATCGTTACGAGTAGGCTGAAACCGAAAGTCTGACATCCAGTCTTACAAGGGGTATCGTATTACCCAGTTAAGGTCAGATAGGTAGTCGTTTCATATAAAATACTGGTACTCAGCTGCATCCGCTTAGATTGGAAGCCGACCCCAACACAGTTTGGGAAAAGGCTAGGCAGATGATGATGGACCGCGCAACGAAATTAATCATAAAAAAGCGGAGGAGTAGAAAAAACATAAAATCCACTTCCCTCCATATCAGCAGGAGATAGAACAAAAAAAGGGCAATAGGCACAAAGAGACGTTGACTTTAACTGTTGTTTAATTTAAACTTTCTGCACTAATGATTTAAAGGCGCCATTCCATTGCTAGATGAAGTCGACGAGATATTTCCGCGCACTTGGGCACCATGACCATGAGTTGGAAGTCGAGCCCAGATCCCCAGAGCCTAATGCTCAGCAGTTGGCACTGCTGAGTAACAACGTGTCAGTCAAGTGTCTTTTAAAGTGCCTAAAGTGCAGTGCTAGAGTCCAGCGAGTGCATAGATGTCCAGCCCAGGTCCGCTTGAGGCGCACGCACCGCCGGGTCCCCGATCACCACCACCGCTATTAAAAACATGCTAAAATAGTACCTTCTCTTCGCAGGATATCGTCGGGAGACCAAGAGGACGTGACAGACGAGTTCGCGTCAGGAGTGTCAGTTTTGTACCAGAGTGACGTATACGTCGTCAAGTACGAGTATACTGACGCCAACGGCGCTGACGCCTTTATCTTGTACTATTGGATCGTAAGTACTTCTTAATCATACCGACGCGCTCGTGCCTCGTGCCCGAGGTTGATCGGTTAACTTACAGAAAGTCGACAGCCGTTAGGCTGCTTTTCCACCAGAAATGTGCTATGCTACGTTGCCATGAATTCGTTTGATATCCACCAATCATATTCATTGCTGCTCTGTGTGGTGTCGGACGTAAAGAATAGCACCATCCCATACCTTCCCGTGGGTGTCGTAAGAGCCGACTAAGGGATTTGCCAAAGAATGGGCAGCAGCGTTCTCTGTGCTTTTGTAAAAACCGTACTGCGATCGCCAACCCGTCTGCCAAGCGTGGCGATTATGGCAAACCCCCCCCCTTCTTGGGGGAGGCCTATGTCCAGCAGTGGACGTCTTTCGGTATGAAATGATGATGATGATGATTAATTGCTGCACATAGCTTATCACGGGTGGAAACGGATTCAACTAAGATATGTTTTTTTTATATGGAAGGATGCGTGCTTAGGATGCCTGCTATGGGTCGTCGCGAGTGGTCTATCTATGTGCAGAACAGAGTACCTACGGTATGCCTCAACCCTCATCGCATAGCTCGAGCTGCGCATCTTACAAGTTATTATGTCTTGTGACTGGGACTGTAGCTTCGCGTTCTTCTTTTTTGTTCTTTGACTTTCAAAAGTGCCTGTAATGGTCTAATTGAAATAAATGCTTCGAGTTTGAGTTTTCCTCACACAGTTACCTCGCGGCGGCGCATCTTCAAAGCGCATCCTACTAGCCCGCTACATAGCTTAGCGTCAGTCGAAACGGTCACATAGTTTCGTAGCTTTGTTTTGACATCCTCGCAGCATAGCTGCATAGCACATCTCTGGTGGAAATGCACCTTTAGTGCATTAATTTATCAGAGGGTTCACAATGACGTATTAAAGCAGTATTGTTTCAATCTTATTCCAGTGTGGGAAAGAGACGGAGCTATGGAGAACGTCTAGCGCCGTCTCTTTCCCACTCATTAAAACAATACTGCATAAACAATAAATAAGACGGCATGGTTATGTCATAAAACTCTCCTAATTGTAACCTAAACGGATAGAAATATTATTCTAGTTGTATTTTGTGTCCTTGAATGAGACCAAGCCCCAGTAATGGGAACCTTAAAGGCTGTTAATGATGATGGATTTGTCTTCAGGGTGCTGAATCCAGTGCTGACGACAAGAAAGCAGCTTTGGATCTTGTTTCCCAGATAGAGGAGGAGTTGGAAGGCGCTCCTACTGTTGTGAAGGTCCCTCAAGGAAAGGAGAACAAGCATTTCTTGACTATCTTCAAAGGTAAGTTAGATAAAATGGAAGTTTTTGCTGTTGATCTAGGTGTAGCCCGCGACCTTCGTCCATATGAAATTATTATTACTTAGAATATTACTTCCCTATTTGAAACGGATTTTGTTAAGTGCGTTTACGCCTTACGGCATTTCATACAAACTTTCAAGACCTTATTTTCCGAAATGACATAACCGATTTTAATGAAACTTCATATGCATGAGCAGGATACATAAGTCTAAAAAGTTAATAAAAACATTTACGGAACTTTCTGTTTCTATAGTAGTCAGTCTAATTTAGCTGTAAAACTATTTTTCGAAAATGTTTCTTAGTATATAGCTTGCCACCACTCGACTAGGCAATCACTATTTCTATTACTTATTTTATGAATACTTATTTTGTTTAATACTTATTTTGTTTAATACTTATTTCCTTAATACTTATTTTCTTAATACTTTTTTTCTTAATACTTATTTTCTTAATACTTATTTCCTTAATACTTATTTTCTTAATACTTTTTTTCTTAATACTTATTTTCTTACGACTTATTTTCTTTTTCAGGCAATCTGGCGATAATGTTCGGAGACAAGGACAAACCTGACAACTCTAAAGGCTCTTACGAAGACGATAACATTCGTCTATTCAGAGTAAGTCGACTTTATTTATTAAAAGACCATGTACAGTAGTAGGACATAGATGAACTTAAGAGGGAACTGGAGCTGCGATAATCCATACAAATGGGGCTGCATTTGTATGGAGTGTAGCGACCAACACAAAGCAACTTACTACAAAAAGTACTACAGCGCCATCTATGAAACGACGGAAGAACAAACATCAATTTCCTACATCTCACATGCAAAGTTTACATCGACTTAAGAGTATATAGAAAAACCCGACTACAACTGTTGGGCAGTTGCCCACCAGACACAACACCTGTCTGGCCGGAGGATCCACCCTTTTCTATGGGGGATGAGGAACTTTACACCCTGTTCCTCATACCCCTAAAGGAGTATTGCAGCTCCGTTTTTCTCCCTAAATAATGCCTCTAGTCTCTACAGGCATTATTTAGGAAAAAAAAGTCTAGAGCTATATATTTTTTTCATAAAATCATGGTCTGCTGAAGACACGTCCTTACCAATTCCCTTTTTAAGAGCAACTATTAAATAAAGAAAATATGACCTAATAAATACCCAGTTTCCAAATTCCTCGTGGGTAAATAATAACAAGCGCGGGTCGATCTTCAGGTTAAACGTGCCCAGTTTAGTCCGTTGATGGGTGACCACCCATTATATACCGAGTTTCCTCCATGCCTCGGAAAGCACGTTAAGCCGTTGGTCCCGGCTGTCATTTGTAAACTTTGACAGTCGTTACATGTAGTCAGTGCCCCGAAAGGCTGACAACCAGTCTTACCAAGGGGTATCGTATTACCCAGTACTAACTGAGTTGTGGAGGTCAGATAGGCAGTCGCCCCATGTACTTGCTGGTATGCAGCTGCATCCAGCTAGACTAGAAGTTGACCACAACATAGTTGGGAAAAGGGAAGCGGAAGTGGACGATGACTTTTTTTTAAAATTACAGGTGGAAGGCACAGACGTAGGTGTGGACATGAGAGCCATCCAGGTCCCGGAAACAGCTGACAGTCTGGAGGATGACGACGTGTATGTTCTGGAGACTAAGGACACCGTTTATGTCTGGATTGGCAAGGTGAGGATACTTTAAGAAGTTCTGGAAAGAATTACCTTGGATAAGGGTGGAATTGGGTGGAGAGTCCCTCATTCATATCATCATCATCATCAGCCTATAACGTTCCCACTGCTGGAACACAGGCTTCCTCTATTTGAAAGGATATGGGCTGTAATCCACCACGCGGGGCCAGTGCGGTTTGGTAGATGTCACATGTCTTCGAATTTTTATTTCTAGGACATGCCGGTTTCCTCACGATGTTTTTCTTCACCGCTTTTGAGAGCAGCGGTGATGAAATAAATTACACAAAGTAATGCGCTTGCCTGGGTTCGGACCCACGGCTTACTGCTCATAAGTCGGGGCTGCCACCACTGGGCCACCGCTGCTCTGCTCATTCATATGCCATAGATTTAGTGAGGAGAATCGGTAGATCAGGAGGTTGATGTGGGGCTGTTGTACACTCTACAAAAGCGGGGTGTAGTTATGGAGCTGTGTCGCAAACTATGCTCCACCTCTTATCTCCTATCCTGCCCTCTTAGCCCAAGAATATGCAGCCAAAGTGACCTCTGCGCTGCCACCTCTTCTCAGTGCAAAATGGTTTGCATTTGTGGCCAGTTACTACCCATATGCTGGTCCTCACACGAAACTTTTATCATAATCAGACAAATAAAACCTAATACAGTGATGGATTACAGCCCCCGTACGACTTATCGAATCGAAATCGAATCCAAGCGTTTGTGAATAGGGGGCCTTGTGTGTTTGCCTAAAAGTTTGCCGATTCACTTAAACTTTGAAGGGACTCAGATTTTAACGATATTCCTTTATATTTCCAGGAATCCAATGACACAGAGAAGGAGGCAGTCGCCGGCTTCGTGGAGAAAGTGGTGAAAGAGAAGGAGATCTCGACCATAGAGCAGGGAGAGGAACCTGATGAGTTCTGGGACGCTTTAGGTACGTGCTAAAGTTCTAGCCAGAGACTCGTCATCTGTCCCTTTCCCACCTATGTTGGGGTCGGCTCCCAGTCTAACCGGATTCAGCCGAATACCAGTATTTTACATGGAGTGCCTAGCTGAAATTTTTAAATTCCGTGCGTTTAAGGATTCCCTCCGCATTCCGGACACTGAGCTAACATTCCGGACGAAGTCTTTGCCCTACACTGACACAACTAATACTTCCACCCCTACTCCTCAGGAGGTGCCCCCGAAGAGAAGGAAGACCCCTCCGGCTGGAGGAACGCAGTCAATAGGAAGATCAACACGCCCCGCACTCTGACAGCTGTCACTGTCAGTGTCACCAAGAAGATCAAGTTCGAAGATCTGGATACTGACTTTACGCAGCAGGTATAGTGGGACCTCATCATAATCATTATCATCAGCCTGCAGCAGTCCACTTCTACTTCTTCTCTTCTCTTAGTGCTTTGTACGGTGTCGGACTTAAAGAATAGCACCATGCCCGTGGGTGTCTGTGACTAAGGGATTTGCCAGAGAATGGGCAGCAGCGTTCTGTATTTTTGTAACAACCGTACTGCGATCGCCAACCCGCCTGCCAAGCATGGCGATTATGACAAAACCGCCCAAACTGACAATGTGGCGACACTTGGGGGAGGCCTATGTCCAGCAGTGGACGTCTTTTTGGGCTGAAATGATGATAGCAGTCCACTGCTGGACATAGCTGGCCTCTTCAATCGCACGCCACTTAACTCGATTCTCAGCAACTCTCATTCAGTTGTTACCAGCCAAGATCATCGCTCCACCGAGCCTGAGTGCGCCCCACTTTACGCTTACCAATTCCCGGTCTCCACTCAAGGACACGTCTACCCCAACGGTCATCGGTTCTACGGCTAATATGGCCGGCCCATTGCCACTTCAGCTTACTTATTCTGTGAGCTGTGTCGGCAACTCTGGTTCTCAGTAGGATCACTCCAGTAGGATCGTTCCGGATGCGATCCTTCAGAGAGACTTCAAGCACAGCCCTGTAGCGACCTACAAACGCCTATCGACCTCCGGTCTCCGGGAGGGAGTGATGTGGCGACCCACAAAAAGCACTACAGCGCCATCTATGACACGACAGAAGAACCAACATCAATTTCCTACATCTCGCAAGCAAAGTTTACATCGACTTAAGTCTTTATACAGAAACCCGACAACAACTGTCGGGCAATTGCCCACCAGACATAACACCTGTCTGGTCGGAGGATCCTCCCTTTTCTAAGGAGTATCGAGGAACTGAACACACTGTTCCTCATACCTCTATAGCCCGTTCCATAGCTAGCTGAGCGACCTTGAATTTTTAGATCAGCCGTACCGTGGGTGTCTACGTGTTGGCTTCGAAAGTCATAACAGGACGCACTAGTTGAAGACCTTAGTAGTAGCTCTGTGGAATACGCGACGAGAAGACCCGAAGAAGTTTCCCAAATGATGCCCAGCCAAGCTGAATTCTTCTGTTAGTCTCCCTCTCAAAGTTGTTCTTCTGTAGATGATATACTTAAGCTGTATTGTCTTTACAGGACTTGTCTGACGATGGAATCTACGTGCTGGACACCGGCGAAGAACTGTACGTGTGGCAGGGAAAGCACATTCCTGAGCGAGTGAAGATGGCCAAGAACGATATTGTCAAGGTAAGGTTTGATATTTGCGAATTTGAAGTCTGTCTTATAACGGAACAGTATTGAATTTCCGCCGATCGCACGAAAATTTTCGTCAACGCTCAGTCACACCATCATCTGCCTAGCCTTTTCTCAAACTATCTTGGGGTCGGCTTCCAGTCTAACCGGATGCAGCTGAGTACCAGTATTTTACATGAAGCGTCTGCCTATCTGACCTCCAGAACCCACTGGGTAATACGATACCCCTTGGAAAGACTGGATGTCAGACTTTTGGCTTCTGACTACTCGTAACGACTGTCAAGATCTACAAATGACACCCGAGACCAAAGGCTTAACGTGCTTTCCGAGGCACGGAGGAAACTCGGTATGTAATTATGGTCTCCCATCCACGACCCAACCTCGGCAAGCACAGCTTAACCTTAAAGATCGACCCGTGTGGCTGTTATTATTTAGCCACGAGCTCCCCCAACGCCCTGGCAATTTATTATATATAAGCTATTGCCCGCGACTTCATTCGTGTGGAAATTTTGAAGTGGATGTGTGAGAAAAAATAGAGCCTACAACCTATTTTCGGACCTACGAATATACGCAAAAAAATATATAAAAATCGGTCAAGTCGTTTCGGAGAAGTTCGATAACATACACTGTGACACGAGATTTTTGTATATTAATATTTACTCTTATTCGAACACAAATGAATGGAACACTACTTTTCTTGATTTTCCAAGGTTGGTCTCTTATGAAAGTTCAGGTCGCCTACCATGACCTCTTAAAGCAGTATTGTTTTACTCTTATTCGTGTGTCTATCTTAGTCGTATGTCTATCTCGCTCGCTTTCGTAATGCCGAAACAAGATAGACATACGACTTTTCGAATCGAAATCGAATCAGAGCGTTTGTGAATAGGCCTGGCCTGGCCTGGGCCTCAAGTCTGCTATTACAATAGTGTCAGAATGGCTTAACATTGATTTCATAATTGTTGATTTGGACAAGTTTGATAATCTACTAATTATAATGGCGTCATTATGACTTCACAATGGTTAACCACTGAAACTCCATTGAAAGAAATGGCATCGAATTTGACAGACAAATGCCAGATCATTATGAATTTAGCAGATTACGGACTTCTAGCAAAATGACAATGGGATCGTGTTGGAATGACGATGTTTATAGAAATAGCAGACTTGAGGCCTAGGGCCGGATTTATGTCAATAACATCTTGATACTTATTGTAACTGTTGGTCTGCATCATGCCTACAGCTGCAGGGTCTACTGCGTCGCCTTCTGGCCTTGTCATAGCTCCACATCGTGGTTATTTTGGCCACGGTGGTTGTCCTATAGTAATTATTTAAATTATTATAAAGCGCACACTATGTAGGCAAGCATATTATAAGTTGGGGGATTACATTGATGATAAAAATGCTTGGCTCAATGCTGGTCCTGCTCCACAACCATAGGGGCTATCAAATTACCATGTGAAGTTACTGTGGAAGCTGCAGAAGATTGTATAAATATCTTTGCTTTGTATAGATTCAATCTCTTAGTATTATATAATTGCATAGCACATGTGTGAAAACTATGTACTGTAAAGCCACCATTTACTGAGTACCTACATCTTACTTACACTGACGCGAATTTACCCTGGCGGTTGAGTGAATGTCATGCTCACTTAAATGTCACGCTGATGGCGGCGGGTGTGTCGGGTCATTTAGTTCCCTTCAATATGGTTGAGTTGAATGATGGCTGATACATGCGTCATGTTCGTGAACGGGCGCTGTCAGTTGTGCCTGGTCATCTCTTAGCTGCCATGGTTCATTTTTAATTATTTTATTTTTAACTTTATTTTCGAATTATTGATTTCGTCTTTTACTCTGGACGCTCTTAACTTGCCCGTATTTCTACATCGTTCTCACATACTAGTACTTCTCAACACGAATGATATAACCAAGATTCTGTAACATATTTTAATTTAAAAGAGTGTCCATGGAGTTTCTTGCCCATTCTTCTCCATAGAGATCTACGCTTTGGAATGGGCAACTACAGTACTTTCACAAGTTATTATGTCTTGTGACTGGGACTGTAGCTTAGCGTTCTTTTTTTTTTTGTTCTTTGACTTTCAAGTGTCAGTGTTCAAAGTGCCTGTAATGGTCTAATTGAAATAAATGCTTTGAGTTTGAGTTTGAGTTTGAATTAAAAAATGTTTTTTTTTTTCGTTTTCAGGAGTACATTGAAGACGACGGTTTAGACCGCACTGTCGACACAGCTTTGGTCGTCTTCGTGAAGCAGGGCGAAGAACCCAGCGTCTTCAAGAAGCTCTTCAATGAATGGGACAACGATATGTGGGATGTAAGTAGAAGGAACTTGGCGAAGAGCTGTGGAGTCACCATCACCATCTATCTTCCTGCCCTAGTCTCATACGTTCGTTCCCAGTCGCCCCCGCGGGGATTTCCACCGGAGGCAAATGGGGTAAAAAATTCCCAGTCGCCACCGGTGGTGACTGGGAATTTTTACTCCAATTTTCCTCCAGTGGCAATCCCCGCGGGGCGACTGGGAATGTACGGTCTCATGTTACTTGTAGTCGGCGCACCACGTTTTCTTCCTCCATTCTCCTCTGTCAATCGTCACGCTATGATTTACTCCTTTTTCATTCATATCATTTCTCATACAATCCATCCATCGTATCCTTGATCTTCCTCTCCCTCTCCATGTATCATCATCTGCCTGCCTTTTCCCAAACTATCTTGGGGTCGGCTTCCAGTTTAACCGGATGCAGCTGAGTACCAGTATTTTACATGAAGCGACTGCCTATCTGACCTCCACAACCCAGTAACTGGGTAATACGATACCCCTTGGTAAGACTGTATGTCAGACTTTTGGCTTCTGACTACTCGTAACGACTGTCAAAGATCTACAAATGACAGCCGGGACCAACGGCTTAACGTGCTTTCCGAGGCACGGATGAAACTCGGTATGTAATTATAGTCACCCATCCGTGGACCAACCTCGGCAAGCACAGCTTAACCTTAAAGATGGACCCGTCCGGCTGTTATTATTTAGCCATGCGCTGCTCCTGAGTGAGGTTATTAAAATTAAGTTATTAAGATTTTTTTTTCTTTTACAGAACCAAACATCTTATGAAGACATCAAGAACGAAACTAAAGAAAAGAATTCAAAGTGAAAATAAAATAAAAATATTTATTTATCAATTATTTTATACATTTTTATTATTCACAATATTTTACATGTAACTAAGTATTCGCTTTGGAAAAATAAACTATTTATAACTATTATACATGAATTTCATTAACCTATTTTATAATGATCAATAACACTTGTAACAGGATATTTACCATGTTTATTATTTGTTTTGAATTCCCGATATTTCGGCGCTGTTGCAAACGCCATGATCACGGATAAACTGAAGTTATTGCGGGTGGGTGTTTATGAGCAGACAAATCGGTCTACCCTCTTTCTTGTTCGTATTTTGTGCTCCGTACCACTACCACTGTCACTCACAACTCCGCATGGTTCATTTCCCGTTACAAGTGTTATTGATAGTGTTAGTGACCATGTCAGTATAAAAAATATTTTATAATTTCTTTAGGAACTAGGGTAGTATTTTTAGGGTTCCGTACCCAAAGGGTCAAATGGGACCCAATTACTCAGACTTCGTTGTCTGTCCGTCCGTCTGTCACCAGGCTGTATCTCATGAAGCGTGATAGCTAGAAAGTTGAAATTTCTACAGTTTATGTATTTCTGTTGCTGCTATATCAACAAATACTAAAAACCGAATAAAACAAATATTTAAAAAATATTCCCATACAAAAAAGTGATTTTTTGCTCGTTTTTATAAATAATGGTACGGAACCCTTCGTGCGCGAGTCCGACTCGCACTTGGCCGGTTTTTTTTTATTATTTATACATGTTTGAAGGGACATTGACGTACAAACGAATACCACATATTCAGTACAACATTTTAACCTTTCGAAAGTTTTCATCAGCAATTTTAACATCATCATTATCAGCCTACACTGCTGGGTCACAGGCCTCCTCTCTACGAGACGGAGTGGGCTGTAATCCACCACGCGGGCCCCGTGCGGGTTGGTAGATGTCACATGTCTTCGAATTTTTAGGTCTAGGACATGCCCGTTTCCTCACGATGTTTTTCTTCATCGTTTTTGAGGGCAGCGTTGATGAAATAAATTACACAAAGTAATGCGCCTGCGTAGGTTCGAACCCACGGCTTACTGCTCGTTAGTCGGGGCTGACACCACTGGGCCACCGCTGCTCTCGCAACAGCAGATTTTCCACCCTGTATTTCCTTAGCATTTTTACACCTAAAATTCATCCCTCTTTCTTATACCTAAGTTGGAGATATGTACTGTAGTTACACTTCTGCTTCACCAATCAAGGATTAGAAAGAAGAAAAAAGTATTTAATAGTCTTGCACCAAA
The DNA here is from genome assembly GCA_949152445.1 of Cerastis rubricosa. Lineage (NCBI taxonomy): Eukaryota > Metazoa > Arthropoda > Insecta > Lepidoptera > Noctuidae > Cerastis > Cerastis rubricosa. Next base: position 11,312,230 of record OX424551.1, read on the forward strand.
CAGAAAAAAAGAATGGTTAAAGTAAGAGCTTTTCAAAATCAAAAATCAAAATCATTTATTTGCCTAAATAAGGTACAGAAAGTTGGTAAAATGTACAGAATTGTTCTCTTATTCTGCCTTTAACCTTTCCGTCCCGCGCGTACCGAATTCGGTACGCGCGGGCGTTACCGCTGATCCTCGCCGTACCGAATTCGGTACGCCGAGGATCAACGGCGCACCGGCAAACTTAAACGCTAATATTAAAAAAAGTAAATTTCTAAATCGTTCTGTCAAAATTTACCTCTATGGTCAACTAGTAGTCGATTCAAACAAAACCAATCGTTAGTAATACTAAACGGCACAACATTATTAAATTTAAAAAAAAAACTCGTCTATGTCGAATGTCAAACGTCAATGGCAACCCGTGTTATTATGTTCGGAAAAGTGTTGTTTTTGTGAGATATACGTTGTAAAACTTTGGTAAGTAAATGTATAGTATGTTATAAGTGTATAATGCAACTTTTTAGATAGTCATTTGCTTGAAAAAATAACAAAAAAATTATGATTTGAGCCAACAAAAAATCCTTTGTTGTGAAGTTTGTTATTCGAAATTAAAAAATATAATTTGACTCTTTAACCATGTAAAATGGTCTTGGAAACAATAGTAGCAAAGAAAAAATAGTGATAATTCATTATTTCATGTATTCGAGGCATATCTATTCATATTTATTGATATTTCAAGTATTTTCATGCTTTGAACAGCGGAATTCTAAAATGGCCGATTCTAACAAGAAGTTTGAGTTAGGATCTTATAAGAATAATATATGTAGGACTCCTAAAAAACACTGTCATTAGATTACTTGTATATTTGTGTTGTTAGATATAAATTTTCGTGTAAATTGAATGAGTAGTTTTACCAAACAAAAATAAGCAACGAAAACAGACGTATTTGCTGCGATCTCTCTCATATCTATGGGATATGTATAATTCTCAAGTAGTTCTAAAAGAGTTGTTTATTATTAATAAATGGCCCCGTTCATCACGAACCCGACACTGTTTACCGTTTAAGATTAGAGCTAATATAACTCGAGTTATAAGTGTTTATCTTTACGATATCGGATGACTCACGCGATGGCGTAATCAAGTGGCCCCCGAAGGGCTACACGCGGGGTTTTACTGTTCGCGCGAAAGGATAGAGAGGTTAATTTCGGCGTGCAAATATAACAAAGTTGTAAATTTTATTTAAATTAATTATTGATAAAAATCATGCAATAATTAAACAGATAATCCCATTAAATTGTATTATTGAACTAAGTAATGTCAGTATAATGTCAGTAAAATAATAAAAAAAAAAAAATAATAATGCCAATAATAGTTATCACATCAATAATGGGAGAGATTCTTCACACAATAACATTAATTTAAAATGGCCGAGAATTTACAAAACTTACAATAGAAACTCGAAATAAATGTCAAGAATAATAATCATGTCTTCAAAATCATGTCATGTCAAAACTTACAATTTATAATCTAGAAACTCATGTACACTATAAAAGCATTTTTCTATTAAAAACCGCATCAAATTATTTTTAAATCTTTTACACCTTACGACATTTCATACAAACTTTCAAGTCCTTATTTTCCGAAATGACTAAAACAATTTTAATGAAACTTACATATAGGCAGAGTACATAGGTCTAAAAAGTGGCTAAAAATATTTTCAAAAAATATTGTTACTGCTAAATTAGACCGATTATAAATTATCTATAGAAACTCTATTTTCTAAAAGACATTTCGAAAATATTTTTTTGTTAATTTTTAGACTTATATATCCTGCTTATGCGTATTAAGTTTAATTAAAATCGGTTCAATCATTTCAGGAAATAAGGACTTTTAAGTTTGTATGAAATGTCGTGCGGCGTAAACGCTCTTAACATAAACAAACATCATAAATATAAAATTCTCGTGTCACAATGTTAGTTACCATACTCCTCCGAAACAGCTGAACCGATTTGTATGAAATTTTGTGTGCATATCGGGTAGGTCTGAGAATCGGCCAACATCTATATTTCATATCCCTAAAACCCATCAAAATATCCAAGCGAATGTCGCGGGCAGCTCCTAGTAAAATTTTATAAAAAAGTAAAACATTGGAAAAAAAACAAGCTAAGATAGTTACGTAGATTAATGTGCAGGATGCAAAGATGACAACTTGGTGTTGGATCTTTTTACACTCTTTAGCTGCTTTAACAATATTAAGTACTACTTTAGTCTATCATTCACTTTCTACCACTCGAAGACCCAAAGGGTTCCCCATATAACGGTTTTCATCAGGTTATTTTTAAGGTTAGCTGAAAATTCCTGAAGTAAAGGTTAGCTGATTAAACGTATAATATAACGTTTAATCAGCTAATATTATAAAAACTGTCCCATAAAATATTATTATCCAAATATTATAAATATTATTTGGTTTCTCTATCAGGGATTTCTCAGTAACAGCTACAGACTGAAGATGTTCTTGAAGGTGTTCTTCAAGGGTTTTTGTTGGGACCACATCTAATTTTGGTTTTAGAGTATTGCTTTAAGGGATTGCAATCCGGAAAAACGGATCAACGGGTAGGAAGACGGAGCTACTCGTTACATCGTTAAAATTTTACTAGTTACCTACACTACTAGATTTTAATTTTTTGCTTGTTGTGTAATCTTAACATTGGATTGAAAATAAAGTTGATTTTATTTTATATGTTTTATTTTTTACTAGCTGTCCGGCGCAACTTCGTTTGCGTCACATTTTCCCCGTTTTCGAAACATTTTTCATTGATGCTCCGCTCCTATTGGTCGTAGCGTGATGATATATAACCTATAGCCTTCCTCGATAAATGCGCTATCTAACACTGAAATATTTTTTCAAATCGCTATAGTTCCTGAGATTAGCGCGTTCAAGCAAACAAACAAACTCTTCAGCTCTATTATTAGTATAGATAGATATAAAATAGGAGCGGAATGTTGTAAAAACGGCGAAACTGTGATGCAGACGAAGCTGCGCGAATCAGCTGGTAAGGCTGGGTTCAAGTATTACGTAACGAATTTATGGGGGAGGGGTGTATCTCCTGAAGCGTTACTGTGTTCGAACTACGCGTTACGTAACGTTGTTTGTATTATATCGTAACCCCTCAGAAAGGACGCGTAGAGTTTCTTTTCTCATGATTTTTTTAAAACTCGTGTTTTTTTTTCTCTAAATTTCAAATGGAATGACCACATCAAAATTTTTGTATCCTTCACAAAATTTCTTGCTTGCTTTACAGGAATAATTTTTAATAGTTATTTTTTAAACTTACATTTAAGTTTGCACGCGACTTTCCGGTACTTTACGCCACATAATTGTGACTTTCAGGTACAAATGGTCACTTGGTGTTGTTACGTAACGTTTTACTACGGGGAGGGGGGGGGGGGGTACAGAAAACCGTTACGGCGAGTTACATGCGTGGGAGAGGAGTAAATCAGTCAAAATCTCCAAAAATTGTGTTACGTAATACTTGAATGCTCCCTAACCTGTAGTTTGATTATCCATTATCTAATTGGTTAACCTTTTAACCTAATTTAACAAGTCCCCGGTACAACTCAAACTGCAGCAATACACTGGTTTATAATCTGGACCAGGTTCTTATTCTCCAACGCGGCTGCAATTCGCTCCTTGTCGGCTAACTGCTTGTTGACCGCATGTTCAGACACATGGGAGCCTTCTGAAACTTCTACTGTCACCTTGAAGCGGCTCGGTAGCGCACGGAGGAGCTGCACGCGGATCGATAGGCCTGGAATGTGGAGGGATGGGGTCTTGGTTAGTTAAGTGGAACTGTGACTACTTAAATCTATTCAAATCTTTGTCTCAAGTTAAAGAGATATTACCTTTACAGCCATGTTGACCAAGTTTTTTTTTTAAACTAAAAAATGCTCTACCGGATCACCTGTACGGAATACTAGAATCATTTCTACAGCAGCGTCACTTCATAGTACAAAGTGGGGAAGCACTGTCTGTTCTTTGTCCCATACAGGCAGGAGTACCACAGGGTAGCGTACTAGGTCCCATACTCTACTTACTGTTCACTGCAGATTTGCCAACATCTGAATCATTAACTACTGGAACCTTTGCTGACGATGCCTCCATACTAGCTGCTCATAGTGACCTAAAAATTGCCTCACAAATACTCCAAGAAAGACTTAATGACATATCCAACTGGCTTAAAAAGTGGTGGATAAAAGCCAACGAAACAAAATCAAACAATGTTACATTTACTTTAAGAAGAGGATCTTGTATCTTCTACGCAGGAGAATATAAGAGGCATTTTATCCTTTGCTACAAAATATAGAACCGACTAGAACTTACCGATCAACGTAGCCATGCTGCAGTGTGGAATCGTCGGCGTAAAGTTAACAAACACAGTATTATCCTTATTATCCACACTTATATTACTCTCCTCGACCACATGTAGCTCTTCCAGCGTCAGAGGATGCTCGGGATCATTGATATTACGAATCAAATCGAAAATCTCACGCTCATCAAACAAATCTTCAACATCTTCGTCGTAGTCTGCTGCAGTTTTCTCCCGCTCAGATTCTTTCTCGTATATGTTGGGGTTTACGTTGTCGGCTACGGGTTTTGTCATTTTTCTGCAGATATTTGAGTATTGTATTGTTTTGCAAAAATACAGAAAACGCACGATCTGTCAACACAGGTGATTGTATTAAGACATTGATTAGTTCGTTCATAAATCGCAGTTTGGAGAGCTGTTTAAAATCTTTTGCTTTTTTTTGTAAAATTATTTTTTACTATTTGAAGATGTTTTTCAAAACAAGATAGAAAAGTGGAGGAAAGCCTTTGCCCTGTCTAGAGTAAGTAAATTATAGCCTTCGCCAAGAAGTTGACGAATGGCCAAGAAATAAAACCTGAAATTGAATAATATAATGGTAACGGGGTCGCCATTGCCATCAACCCTAAAATTTACAGTAAAATTTAGTATAAAAAGTAATTTCTATGGCTATTTTTTTTAAGAAAAATTAAAAACACAAATTGATTTTTTGTAAACACCAGTAAAATTTCTGAACGAAATCTCAACTGACGTTCCAAACGTTCCAAAACAGGATCCTTCACTTATAATATTTCAAACATAAAACCGTCACTTTACTCTTTTGCTCTACAACCAAATTCGTAAGGCTATCTCGCTTAACCTAATGTAGGTTACTAGATTTGAAACGCGCTGCCTGACAGCTCAACAAGATCAATAATTCAACCAGACGATATCCTTTCCGTGTTTTTCAAACATATTAATTTGTGAGGGGCGTATCACATCCAACAGAACTACTAAGGAACGCAGGACATGTAAGTAAACAAATTTATAGTGGCTACAAAACCCCACCATGCCTTTAAACGCTCAATTTCCCATTTAGAAAGTTGTTTTTATCTAAAATGTTTATAACTATTTGTTTTTGGATTAGGATTCGTCATTGCGGTAGTAAATCGTCTAACATAGTGATAAAAAGTAGGATAAACGATTATATACATGAAGAAAGTAAGTAGTGTTGGTTTATAGAACTATTTCGGTAGTTTTTATAAGACATTTTTAGGGGTGGGTACTACATGGGTATTTAATGACGTAATTCGCCGCAGGCTTTGAATTTAAAATTTTAGAACCTACCCATCTAATCTTCTAATATTATAAAGAGGAAAGATTTGATTGTTTGTTTGTTTGCATTGTATAGGCTCCAAAACTACTGGTCCGATTTGAAAAATTCTTTCAGTGTTAGATAGCCCATTTATCGAGGAAGGCTATAGGCTATATATCATCAGCATCACGCTACGACCAATAGGAGTGGAGCAGTAATGAAATATGTTGCGAAAACGGGGAAAATGTGATGCAAACGAAGTTGCGCCAGACAGCTAGTTAGTTATAAAACATAAACATAACATCACAGACAGACAGAAGACAGTAGGGTCAGACAGAGGTGTGCATAGTTCACCTGCATTTCGGTAGTTATATCTAAGTCCGATGTAATAGGGGACGAGCCTATTGCTATCAACTGGGCACAAATCCAGACTCCGTTGCAGTTACTGAATAATAACTGACTAATTCCTAATGGGAAACCCCAATTAAAATTAGACCTGTTCAATTTTTTTAATTAAAAAAAGGAAAAATTAAGCCTTAAGCTTAAATTAGATGCAGTCACCACCCATCAAACAACCTTGAAGAACACCTACAAGAACATCTTCAGTCTGTAGCTGTTACTGAGAAATCCCTGATAGAGGAACCCAATAATACTTTAATTATAAATTTTGCTCTGTATGGTGTCGGACATAAAGAATAGCACCATCCCATATCTTCCCGTGGGTGTCGTAAGAGCCGACTAAGGGACTTGCCAGAGAATGGGCAGCAGCGTTCTCTGTGCCTTTGTAACAACCGTACTGCGATCGCCAACCCGCCTGCCAAGCGTGGTGATTATGGCAAAACCCCCCAAAATGTCAACGTGACTTGGGGGAGGCCTATGTCCAGCAGTGGACGTTTTTTGGGCTGAAATGATGATGATGACGTTTGGAAAATAATTCTATATTATTGACAGAAAGTGTAATATAACAATTTTTATCAGAACTTCCTGGTTTGATTGCAATTTTAAGGAATACTTGAAGTACTACCACACTCAATTATGGTCAATCACCCTTATGCCCTAAATAATAATAAGTAATGAGGAAAATGTCGTGAGGAAAGTTTTCAGTATGAATGTGGATGGGTATAAGAGTTGAGGAAGACCAAAGAAACGATGGATGGACTGTGTGAAGGATGATATGACATGAAAGGAGGTGTCCCATGAGATGACAAGTAAAAGAGAAGTATGGAAGCAGAAGACATGCTGCGCTGACACCAAATAAATTGGGATAAGGGCAAGAGATCAAATCAAAATCATTTATTTCAAGTAGGCCAGTTACAGGCACTTTTGAATAGCCAAACAACAATAAAAATGAAGCTACAGTCACAAGACATAGTAACTGTGAAAGTACTGTAGTTGCCTATTCCAAAGCGTAGATCTCTATAGAGAAGAATGGGCAAGAAGCTCCATGGATACTCTTTGAAATTAGAATCATAAATAGAAGAGAATGATGATGATGATGCCCTGAGTAATAAAGGTTGAAAAGTCGTTGACAGTCAGTGAGCTAGGTAGTACATGATATTGTGTTAAGTTTTTTCAGTAGTATCGCTTCATTGCTCTTGAAGTTGCAAGTGCCACTGTAGAGTATGAAGCCTGGTTTGATTCTCAGGTCAAGCAAAGTTTAAAGAATTTACCAGTAGGAGTCCGGAGTCTGAATATATTTGTTGATGTCAATAGGCTTGCCCCCTATAATACAATAAAGCTATGCTTAATTGTTGCGTAAATTTCTCCAGTTAATGTTATGTTGTTGGCTTTGGTGCCATCTGAATGCAGCAAGTATTTATACAGGGTGTAACGGAAAGGGTATATACATACTTAAGGGTGTGCTACAGACAATCAAACTGAACATGTTTCTCCACAAACAAACATCGTAATAACGAAAAAATAATCTGCTGCCCCAAACAAAATTTGCGCCTGCCTGGGTTAGAACCCACGGCTTACTGCTCGTAAGTCGGGGCTGCCACCACTAGGCCACCGCTGCTCTCGAAGGCGCATTACTTTGTGTAGTTTATTTCATCACCGCTGCTCTCAAAAACGGTGAAGGAAAACATCGTGAGGAAACATGGGGCATATCCTAGAACAAAAAAAATTTGAAGACATGTGACATCTACCAACCCGCACTGGGCCCGCGTGGTGGATTACAGCCCACTCCCTCTCATAGAGAGGAGGCCTGTGTCCCAGCAGTGGGAACATTACAGGCTAATGATGATGATATATGGCAGAGCATGACTCGAGGACAGGTCAACTGATTTCGTACTCTTTTTTGCTGTCAGGACAAGGTTTGTATCAAATGACGAATTTCATCAGAAAATTGTACTTGTGCGAAGCCTACACTAGCCTAGACTATCCACTAGCCTATACTTCTACTCTCGAGGATGGCGTGTTATACTGGTTTCCTCACAACGCGTTCCTTACCTTGACTTCATCAGTCAGACTGGGATCTAACCATTGCCACGCCGTCTTTAATTAAAACTTTTAAACCTTTTGAAACACCCTTCCTATTATAACTGGAATTAATAAAATCCTCCACTCCTCAGCAGGATGGCGTCAGACCCCTGGATAGTGCAGCCGCACGAGGCCGCGAAGTTCTCGGAGCACTTCCGTAACCTCGGCCCCGTCAATGGACACCTCACCGGGGAACAGGCCAAGCGGTTCATGCTGCAGGTATGTAGACGTTGAAGCATTATTGCAGTGGTTGAGACATCGACTGCTGCGCTGCATGTCGCGGGTTCGATCCCCGCACGGAACTAATATTTGTAAGGCCTACAGATAGTTGTTCCGGGTCTGGCTGCTTGTGTATGTGAGTTTAAATGTTTGTAAACGCACCCACGATACAGGACATATTCTTAGTGTGGGGCAAGTTTTTATTAAAAAAAATGCGTTTTTTCCATTTAACATTTTTTTTCTTAATTCTTAAGAGCGTTTACACCTTACGGCATTTCATACAAACTTTCAAGTCCTTATTTCAAGCAAGCAAGTTCAGCTTGTAAACTTGATAACTGATTAGCATAGATCGGAGTAGGTAGATTTAATTGGGGTCATTGATCCGAAACGTTTATATTAATATGGACATTCCTCCGGAATTGGTTGATTGATTGTAATTTAAGTGCAACAATTTATAAGAAGTTGTGGCCATAAAAAGGCTAAACAAAAAAAAAAAAAAACCGAGGCAGTCGTAAGGACTACCGGCAGAAGTGAAAACTCAAAACAATAGAATTGCAGAGTTTTTAAATCAATTATAGTCTGAATTATTTAAATTTCATAATTTGTAAACTGTAACTGTAAATGTAACTGTATATGTATTGTCACTCCGAGCAATATTTAAGTATATATATTTTTATACAGTTTATTAATTAATCAAACTTATGACGGGCTGCACAAGCTCAATATAAAACATCAGGCCGCTATACTACGCGTCCTTAGTCTGGTGTAATACGTCACGAACATGTCGAGGTCATCGGTGACGCGCACTCAAGATTCACACCTACCAAAAATCGCTCAACGCGGGTATACAACGTGTTGTTTTGCAACCTCGTCAAATTTAAGGAGGTAACTATGCTAATGATTCTCGTCCCGAATCAATAATAAAATTGGTAGGTAGTTTTTATTTGTAATCTCATTTACGGAAATCGGTAAGTGTGACAAACCCGTGTTTTAAACTAGGGCCGTCTGATTCTCGCCTTATAACCGCGCCTCCACAAATACAAACAATCTCAAACGTTTATTCGATCATTTCTTATTCCCTAAAACACGTTAAGGGGGTTATTCTGAAATACTGACAAACATAAACAATCAAAAAAATCCGCGTTTATTAGTAATTAACAAGGTACCGTAATTTTAATTGATTATTTATGTCTTGTGTGACAACCTCCTGAATTTTGACGAGGATGCAAAACAACACCTTGTATATTATTATATGCGGGTTAATATTTCGAAAAAAAAAAAATTGTAAAGCTTTATCTTGGAAACTATTGGGTCTACAGAGACAATTCTAGTCTAACATCGTTGCATATGTAGTCTACTTTAAAAACTCCTTGAAAAGGTACTATCTAAAACTAGTCCTTTACGGTTATAATGGCCAAAATCTGGATCTGAAGTTTATTCTCGGTTTTTTTGATTATTGACAGAGTCCACAAACGTGAATTATTCATTGGGCCAACATCATAAACAAGCCTGCAAGAAATCAGAACTACCGGATTTGACGCAAACTACGCCGTACTTTCAGGCGACAAAGTTACTGCCCCCGTATTCACAAACGCTCAGATTCGATTTCGATTCGGAAAGTCATATGTCTATCTTGTGTTGGCATTACGAAAGCAAGCGAGATAGACATACGATTTTCCGAATCAAATCGAATCCGAGCGTTTGTGAATACGGGGGCTGGACTAATGTTACACGGCAAAGATTTAAAAAGTTTTTCTTTCTAATAAAAACTTTTGTAGTTTTTTATTTAATAGTAACAAAGAAACAAATCTTTCCTCTTTATAATATATGTTTAAATAAGACAATATCAGGAACTTCCTAACTTTATGCAGAAACAAGAATCAAGACTTCTTAAAAGTCTTAAAAGTTTTAAGAGTAAAACAACATCAACAACAACATCGCAACATCGGTACTATCCCAGACAGATAGCACCTAGCTTTATTGTATTGAAAAATAATTACAAAAACATTGTTTTATATGGGAACAACAGTCTCGTTTTGCAAAAGTTGACATTTCCCTGTCCAACTTTACCAGGGTTATATTAAATTAACTAGCAAATGTTTCAGCCTCGAAGTTTTATTCGAAAATGATTCTTATCGATTTTTATCGTATTTTTATTGTCGATACTCATCTGTACTTTTGCTAGCTAGTTTAATTTTACCATGTATACTTAAAGCAAGTTGTATATTAATAGTTTATTTGGCAACAATCAATAAGTTGGTAAAGAAATCTCGAAACAATTTACAATATCTCTAAATTTACGGCTTCCATTCACTCACACTGGCAGTCTTACTAATACTGACTATACATTCTGCGTGTTTCGGCAAGTAACAAGTGCTAAGCATTAGTAAAAAAAAAAGATGTAAACTATACAGGATATACGTACATATGGTTATTATAGGCTGCTCTATACAGTTGTACCATGGAGTATCAGTTTGCCCATTCTTCTCCATAGAGATCTACGCTTTGGAATGGGCAACTACAGTACTTTCACAAGTTATTATGCCTTGTATCTGGGACTGTAGCTTTGCGTTTTGCTCTGTTTTTTGACTTTCAAAAGTGCCTGTTATGGTCTAATTGAAATAAATGCTTTGAGTTTGAGTACATCATTGCGAACCCACGGCCACATAGAAATTCTTCAATGGTAATTTAAATAAAATTATTATTTAAAAACTCTTTCCAAAAAAAAAACTTTCATAAAAATGCACTTCAAAGAAGAAAATAAACCAAAAACTATACACGACAAGCTTTTAACTATTCTTTTCCGTTTTTATTTACTCCATGGTTTATTTTCTTCTTTAAAAACAATTGGGATGTGGTAATTTTACTATATACGGAAATTGAACAATTTTGCTCTACAACAGACGCACTTCAACTTTAAATATATGGTTGATCATTTTCATTCAAAAACAATAATTTTGGTTGTGTATAAAAATAAAGTAATGACCCGTGTTTATTATAAGATACTATATAAGAATACTTTAAAAAGATAAGCAAACATATACTCCTTCAGTTACTATACGATGGGGTTGAACCAATCAGGGAATTAATGTACACGCAAAAAGAGACAAAAAAAAAGATTTATCATTAGTCACCCCGTCGAGTGACGCACATTTTGATAAAATGAAATGTACACGCACAGATAAGCATTTTCTTGCAGGTTTTTCCTTTCTGTCACTTGGAATTGTCACTAAAGTGCGGGGTCATGAGAGGTCTAATCGCGCGTAAAAGAATGCGGATGCTTGCAGCCGGACTACTTGCTCCACCAAATGATTTCTTGACGTGACAGACAAGACTCGAAAACGCTGAGTCCGGGCGTGTAAATGAAGTTCTTTCGGACCGGGTCAACCCGGTTACACGTCGGTAACTGTGCAGGTCACTTCCTATTTCCTCACAGTTATAACGGGTAAGGTCTCCCCATCCCGATGTTCCTTTGCTGCTGCAGGCGTCCGCGTCCGCGTCCGGAGTCCGCGCCGGGTGCGGGTGCGGACAGCAGGCGGTGCGTGCCGGACAGCGGCCGGAGCGGGTCCGTGTCGCGGGTCGGGTAGTCCTCGAAGGGGATGGGGGGGTGCCGGGGAGAGCGGTTGGCCTGTGGAGGAGCAGAGAATCATTCAATGAAATGATAACATAACATTACGTCCGTAATCTCCCGTGGACCTTACATGTAGTACACCCATATCAGTTCAGTTTATGTACCATGTAGTCGGGGGCAAGCCTGTTCCCCCCCATCAACCAGACCCAAATTCTTGCTCCGTGCCTGCTCCGGAGAAACCCGATAGAAAATAACAATAACACTTCACACGACATGGGAGTCGTATCCAGGAGCTCATGCTTAGCGATTGCGCTTGCGAGCTTGCGACTAACACTAGATAAACAAGAAATGAAATGATGTTTGTGTGTAAAAAGGAGAATAGAAAATTTAATAACGGGAGAGCGTAGTTCGGCGGCAGTGGTAACAGCAACAACTTATAACTTGTAGGATGTGGGTTCGAACCAGGGTTGTAACGGAGCTCCGCTTCCGCCTCCGCAACTGCGGATCTTCCGCAAGAAATCGTACCTCGGCTTCCGCATTCGCATCCGCAAAATTTTTGACAGAGTTGTAGCGGAGGTACATTTACGTCGTTGACAACAATGCGCGACTAGTGACACTGGGCGGACGGCCGCTCGGCGGCGTGTTGCGAGCGCGCTTAGTATGCAGGGAGTAGGGGCGGGAGTGTAACCAAATGATATATATTTCTTTAATAAATCATGAATTATATTTTAACACTTCGGAGGCCAAGCTCGTCACCTCCGCCTGTGCCTCTGCTAAGGAGGCTTCCGTTAGACTGCGTGTCCATTGCCTTAGACCTTATACTAGGAGAAAACAAATGTTTGTTTTAGGAATACTAAAGTTGGTAGATTGGTTTTGAGCAATCTTTCTATAGCAGCTAATACTTGCTCGGCATTATTGCATACGGTCCCCGTGTCGCCGAAGTAGACAATGGCTATTTCGTCCGGGTAGGATAGGAGCTTTCCCCCACTGTTGCGTAGGTTGCAGAGTTCATTAATATGCACTAGAAACAGTGGTGGGCTTTAGGTCGACCCCTGCGGGACACTGAAAACAATGTTTTCCTCCTCACTATGGGAGTCACCTATTTTAACATACTGTCTCCTACCTCGAAGGTAACTGTCAAAGAGGGAGAGAGCCTATGTTATAGGCATAAGAGGTAAGGCTCTCTCCTACAAGGATGGGGACAGATACGGTGTCAAAAGCCTTTTTCAGGTCTAGAAACAGGCACGCATTTATAATCCTCGTCAACCGGCCCTGTCTAAAACGGAAATTTAGTATTTTTAATCGGAAAGAATGTTGAACTTATTTTAATAACTTACCAGTCTTATTTAATATTTTTTTCTATTATTTTCGAAAGGAATGATAAGACAAATATCGGCAGTTAGTTGTTGACATCGCTCTTGTCCCCATCCTTGTGCACAGGCGTAATTATAACACGTTTTAGCACGTCAGGTAAAATGACCGTTTCGAAACACAGATTCCGCCTATAAATAATCGGCTATTAAGAGGAAGAATAAGTTCTAAAGATAATTTAAGAAAACCCACAGGTATGCGATCCCACCCCGAAAGCACTTCCTGAGTCAAGCGACCCAAGTATGCTATCCACTTCTATCGGATGTGTCTCCAGCAACACGAACGAGTTCGTAGTGACATGCTTGTCCAGTTAGGGTTATTATTTCTTCCGCAACAGTGTTTTTCCAACAGTTACAAAGAATTGGTGTACACGGTTTAGTGAGGCGAGGGCTTCGACCAATAACTATTATTTATCGAAGGTCGAGGGGACGTGGTGTAATATGCAATGTGTACTGGACGCCTCGCCAGTGTTTGTAGTACTTGCCATTTTTTCCCTGATCGCCTGCTCTCTCAGTAACAGCGTAAGCGCGGAGTGGTGTCGCTGAATCGCTCGCGATAGCTGTCGCACGGACAACGAGCATAACGAGTTGTTGTACGTGCACGGACATTCTGTAGACAGCAAAAAGATTAATGTTGGAAAGTAGAGTCTTTTTAGGGTTCCGTACCCAAAGGGTCAATGGGACCGTATTACTGAGATTTCGCTGTTCGTCCGTCTGTCACTAGGCTGTATCTCATGAACCGTGATAGTTAGCCAGTTGAAATTTCTACAGATTATGTATTTCTGTTGCGGATATAACAAAAAAAATACTAAAAACATAATAGAATAAATATTTAAGGGGTGCTCCCATACAAAAAAGTTATCTTTTTGCTCGTTTTTATAAATAAGGAATGTTATACGTATTTTGGGTACGGAACCCTTCGTGTGCGATTCCGACTCGCACTTTGCCGGTTTTTGATTTAAAGTTAGATTTAGTTTGAGAAACTTCTAGATTTTTTTTCTTGGTGACCGTACCTTGTGCGATGCTCAGATCGATCTCAGAGGAGTGAGGTGCATAGTGTGCACCGCGCAGGAAGTCTGCGCTCTCGTCATACTGCAGAATAATAATAGTAAAAAATGTAATGAACGAATTAGTCCCTTTTTGGGGGTTCCGACGAAAATGTTTTAAAGTTGAAATAGAAACGGGAAGATTCTACGACTAGACGAGCGTTGGTTGTGTCTGGTGGAACATATAGAAATATGTTCTCAATCCGCGGAGAACCTTAGGGTTTCGCGTAGGGGATCGCGATGCTTGATGTTGAATTTAGGTATTTACTTGCGTCATAGATGTCGCTAGCTTTCTTTTTGTTCATTTGATTATGTTCGAAGTACATACCCCATTTTCTTCATAGGAGTCCGCACCTTCCTCCTGCCTCACTGGGCAGCCATGATTCGTGAGCCAGTCTTCAGCCGTCTGTCTCATCTGCGCAGGAGTCAGGTACTGCATGTGACGGTCGAGGGGATCCACTGCAGGTTTGAGCTCTAAGTGGGTTGCTGGAAACACAGATAGATAGGCTACTCTTATCCACCATGTGAGAGAAGAGGCAGCCTGGTGCATGCTGTTTGCCGACGACATTGTTGATGTCGGTGAAGATGGACCGGAGATCCAGAGCAGATTGGAAAAATGGAAACAGATGCTGGAGAATTTTGGCTTGAAAATCAGCAGAACTAAAACCATGTTCTGCGATTTCGGCTGTCACTCTGGAGTCATAGCACTAGATGGCTTGTTTCTGGCCTTCATGCCGTCTCAAACATGTATACAATAGTACTTCTTAGTAACATACCCGGTTTCCATTGATGGTCTTGTTGGCAGTTTCTGTTGCGCTGGTCGTACGCGACCTCGTCACGCCTGCCCTTGGCGTCCCCCCAACAATCCTACAACAACATCAAGTTATTGTTATACTTACAAGGTCTACATACATATCCCTATCCCCTACCCTATCCCTCAGGAGGCACGTTAACCCGTTGGTACCGGCTGGCGCCTATGAGGGGATCACCCGGTAAGTGTCCTCCCAGAGCTTCTATTTTGTCTCTGCTGCAGGTCTGTGCGGTACAAGGGGAGGGCTGGGTGTCTATGGGAGTCGACTGCTGGGGGTCTTTCCCGATATCTTGCGTCTCGTCGCTGCTCCAGGTCTGTTCGGTGAAGCGGGTGGGTGTGCTGGGGGTCAATGGAGTCACCTGCTGAGAGTCCTCCCAGAGAGCAGCCGTCTTGTCTTCGCTAAAAATCTGTTCAGTTCAGGGGTGGCTGCGATCTATGTGGAGCTCACCTGCTGGGGCATCTCCCAGAAAGCCACTGACTTGTCTCCGCTCCAGGGCTTCTCGAGCGAGGAGCGCCGTCGCGACAGAAGATGCGGGGGGGCTGGCAGCGAGCGGGATACGTTGTCGGGGGGCTGGGGGTCCGGCGCGTCATCTGTGGGGTAATACAGCAAAATTTTAAAAGTCATGCAACATTATTCAAAATTTTGAATATTTTCCAACTTTTGATAGCAACAGTGTTAATTAAAGAAAAAATGCTTGCATTACCAAAAAGGCATCACAATCATAAGCTTATAAGCCCACATACTGGGAAACACATGAATGTTTCCGCAGTAAGTGGAGTGACAGAAATACAGATGAAATCTCTATTTGTATCAATCAGTTAAGATATCTCATCGGAAGAGCTCGTCGCTAATAACAACAGCCGTTCGGGTTGATCTTTAGGTTAAGCCGTGCTTTCCTAGGTTGGTTCGTGGATGGGTAACGACCCATTACATACCGAGTTTCCTCCGTGCCTCGGAAAGCACGTTAAGCAGGTGGTCTCGGCTGTCATTCAGATTCAGATGTAATTTGTAGATCTTTGACAGTTGTTAAAGGCAGTGAGGTCGCCCAAAAGACTGACAGCCAGTCTAACCAAGTCGTATATCGTATTGCCCAGTACTAACTGGGTTGTGGAGTTCAGATAGGCAGTCGCTCTATGAAAAATACTGGTATTCAGCTACATCCGGTTAGACAGGAAGCCAACCCCAACATAGTTGGGAAAAGGCAGGGCGGAGCAAAGGCAAACAACCTTACTAACTTTCGCATTTATAATCATAGTATGATATCACCAGCCCAATATACAACATCCCAGTAAAATCCTGTGGGATAACTTTTGACCTGCATGCAGAAAAAGCTCCAGGCAACATCGGAACCAAACTCAGCAGGATACTAACCCGGTTCCTCATCTAGGAAAGCCTTGTTGTGTGGGGAGACCTGCTCCTCTTCGTATTCCAGCTCCGGTAACTCCTCCTTGATACTGTATGTCCTGTTCAGCTTTCTGTAACTTTGTTTAACAATCTAACAGAAAATACAGGGTGAAAGGGACATCAATGCACAAACGGTCACCACATACTTAGTACTTGATTCCAATTTTTTCATGGGTTATAAAAAAGAAGGTAATTTTAACAAATTCTGTTGTTCCATACATTTGAACCGTGTAGGTATAGCACTTTTAGGAAACCGAAAATTAAAAAAAAGGTACTGATAAAAAAAATCCGCTGGGGGTTCGGAATGATATGTGGAAACCGTTTGTGTCTTCATATTCCTTCCACCCAGTATATTTAACACACTGTCACATGATCACACCTGTATTGGCTTGTATTATGAACATAAACAAATTCATTATAATATTGGAACATAACTATATAAGCAACTGTTACGTTATGGACGGTCTTTTAATACAAGTGCCATTTTTCGGTACAAGCGTAGCGCGTACCAAAATAGGTGGGCACGAGTTATTAAAAGACCAATAAAGTACAGTTGCATACAAGATTTTATCTACGAAGGAATGTAAATACTCAATAGTTCATAAAAAATTTGATTTAAGTTTTTTTTAAACTTAAATCAAATTTTTTATAAACTATACTACGTACGTTCATGCACAATGCTATATCCTCTCTTAAAATAAGGTTTGCTGTAAGAAAACCCAATTCTGGGTTAAGCTCACTGTTGTACAAGCTATATATTAAACCTAAAAGTTAGTTATTTTTACATTATCTGTAATAAAATATGCCAACCTTGTTACGATAACAACGAAACAGATGAAAATTATTAAACATAAAACTTGATTATTAACGTTGAGCATGTTTGATATTTTGGAATGGTTAGGGAATAATTTTGCACCAATTGCTTTATCAGTATAAAAGTACTACACTGCGGTTCGGGGGACGAAGACAATATAGCGGTTGTGATTGGCCGATGCAACAATGTCAGGACGAATGTTCCACACATAGTGATGCACAAGTCAGTTTTGCTACAATACCTAATATCGATAAAATTGAACATTACGATGTCTATTAATTCTACTTTTTTTCTACACGCGGGGCTTTACTGTTCGCGCGAAAGGATAAAGAGGTTAAACTATACTGATAGGGCGTTAACTGGGTGCAAATAAAACACTTACGTAACACTGTAAATTTCACTTTATTCAAATCAATGCTAAAATAAAATCAAGGTTAACCTCTCCGTCCTGCATTTCTTAACGCGTAACTTCCCTAACGGCCGCGCGCATTACGTCATCGCTGACGTCGTTCGGCCGGCCGACATAAAAACTCTTATCGCCAGAGTTCTAATAAAGCTTATCTTAAACGGTAAACAGTGTCGTGTTCTTAGATAACAAGACCGTGTATTATAATATATACAACTTTTCTATGACTACTTGATAATTATAAACATCCCATAGAAATGCGATTGCTTGCTGCAAATAGACTGTCACCGTATTTTATTTTTGTTTAGTAAAACTACGCAATAAATTTATACGAAACTTTATAACTAACATCACAAATATACAAGTAATCTAATGACAGTGTTTTTTAGGAGTCCTACATACATTATTCACATAAGATTCCAACTCAAACTTCCTATAAGATCGGCCGTTTTCCAACTGCGGAGTTCAATGCATGAAAATACTTGAAATATCAAAAAATATGATTAGATATGCCTCGAATACATAAAATAATGAATTATCACTATTTTTTACGTTGCTATTATATTAATCGTAAAAAAAATCGAAAAAAATCCAAAGAAAATTTTAATTTTGTGCCTAGGTTGGACGATCCTCCTCAACTTTCCCTGTTAACAGCATTAATCCACTTTTCTTCCACTTCTGGAATATTTGGAAATCTAAAATGTAAACATTAAGTAATGTTACTTTTTTACAGTAAGGGAACACCGTAATTTTTATCTTCAATATTATTTATACTTTGTTTCGAAGTTGACACAACACTACAGCATTACGTCTGTCCCTTTCTATCTACACCTACAGATGGAAAGGGACAGACTTATTGACAATACCTAATGAGAGAAAGGGACTTTTCAAAAAGACATCAACGCGGTGTACGTTTTTTGTGCCTTAAACGTAAACAACTAGTTTAGCTAGAGCCCTGCAATTATTCATAATTTTATTAAATTATAAATATATTTTACTTACCGATGAAAAGTTATGCCATCTTTTTTATAGCTGGATGTTCTAGACGATTTCCCACACCATTTAATTGAACAAGAACTCATAATTAATTTGATATAAGCAGAAATGTTTGAAAAAGTTATCTAAATAATCGCGTGTGGAGAGATCCAATAACTGGTCAAAAACTCTCCATCCGTCTTACGCTTTTTCGATCAGGTCACGTGTCCTGACGCGAGTTTAAGATTTTATACCCATTACAGAAAAGTGCTCAACGCCGCTAAAGAAGTTTTCACTTCAAAAATGCTTCAATCGGAATTCGATTGTTTTTATTATTCAACAGTTAAATAATAAATTAATTTAGTTTTGATACCTTCCTTTAAATTCTTGAATTGAGTAGTAATAATATCACTACCAACATTAACAATATTTAATTGAATCCGGAAATAATTACTTTCCGGGAAATGGCTCATCCATGTTATTCTTTCTGTGTGCATTTATGATACAAGTACCAAAAATCAATCTACCTACTCCGATCTATGCTGATTAGCCAGGGCGTGGTGAGAGAACATTATACTATGAAAAGTTTCGGACAGCAGCTCTTCATTTTGTTTATGCAGATTTCAAAATCTTACAGTAAACTCAAACTTTCAATTTTGATCTTATTATCTTACCCGTAAGTCACTTTTCTCGAAAACCACATTTGCGGCACAAACTAAACAAAATGCTCTGATTTCAGTCTCAACTCCCTCCGCCGATTTTGGGACAAATCTGGTCCCTTGCAGACACTAATGCTGACGGCAAACTGGATCTCCGAGAATTCTCCATCGCTTGCAAGGTAAGTCTCTTTGTCTTGTTGAAGTGAAAACTTCGGCGGCGTTGTGCACTTTTGTGATGGGTAAAAAATGTTAAACACGAAAATTCGCAAAACGGATTGACATTAGGTTACGAAGGAATTTTAACTTTATCACATCTGTGATTTAGTTTTGGTTTCCAAGACTCTAAAATTCGTAAGACGGATTGACATTTGGTTACGAAGGAATTTGAACTTTATGACATCTGTCATTGAGTTTGGGTTTCCAAAACTGGAAAATTATCTTATGCACAAACAATTAACCTTCGGTTTCTCCAAAGAGCTAAAATTCGTAAGACGGATTGTAATAGTTTGAAGTGTTCAATTTTTAATGTAATATAAATTGTCGTGTTTGTTTACGATAGCGCAATAAATGAATATTTTATTTTACCACGTAAATGATAGTACTTTAATACTGATGATTAAAGGAATTCCTGCAAAATTATTCCCTAACCTTTCCAAAATATCAAAAATGCACAACGTTAATATTCAACTTTTCACTTCTGCTGGCACTCCCGAAGTGCAACCCGTTTTTTATGAAAAGACTAGTTGACCCGCGCAACTTCGTCTGCATCACATTTTTCCCGTTTTGGCAACATTCTGCATTGATACTCCGCTCCTATTGGTCGTCTTGTTTTACCAAGAGGTACTGTGTTTCTTTAATTTTTTAGGGTTCCGTACCCAAAGGGTCAAACGGGACCCTATTACTGAGACTTCGCTGTCCGTCCGTCCGTCACCAGGCTGTATCTCATGAACCGTGATATTTAGCCAGTTGAAATTTCTACAGATTATGTATTTCTGTTGCCGCTTTAACAACAAATACTAAAAACAGATTAAAATAAATATTTAAGGGGCTGTCATACAAAAAAGTGATTTTTTGGCTCGTTTTTTTAAATAATGGTACGGAACCCTTCGTGCGCACGTCCGACTCGCACTTGTCCGGTTTTTTTTTGTTTGAGATGGGTTTGCTCTTGACTCTAGTCTAGGTCAGAGATGACAGAGACAAAGTCGACGATGGTACGCAGAAGAAGCCTGTTCACTCTAACTTTGAAGAGATTAGGTTTATATCACCCAGTGCTAACTGGATTGTGAAAGTCAGATAGACAATCTCTCCATGTAAAATACTGGTATTCAGCTGCATCCGGTAAGACTAGAAGCCTACCCCAATAAATTTGGGAAACGGCAGGGCTAATGATGATTTCGGTAGTTATCTTCTTGTCCCTGTAATAGGGGGCGAGCCTTTTGCCTTCAACCGGGTCCAAATCCAGACTCCGTTGCTACTGAGAAATTACAGCACCACCACCATCACCTTATTCCTTCTCTATCTCTCTCTCTTTCTCTCTCTTTAATAGTAACTCTAATTAAAAACGTATTTGCAGATAATCAACTTGAAGCTACACAATATAGAAGTACCGAAAGCCTTGCCACCGTCACTACTTACCTCCCTCAGTCCTACCGGTAAGATATTTATTTATTTACCACCAATTATATCAACATAGACAGAGGGGGGGGGGGGGGAACAGCGGTAGCCCAGTGGCGGCAGCCTCGACTTACGAGCAGTAAGCCGTCTGTTCGAACCCAGGCAGGCGCATTACTTTGTGATGTGACGGTGAAGGAAAACATCGTGAGGAAACCGGCATGTCCTAGAACTAAAAATTCGAAGACATGTGACATCTACCAACCCGCACTGGGCCCGCGTGGATTATAACCCAATCCCTCTCGTTGAGAGAAGGCCTGTGTCCCAGCCGTGGGAACATTATAGGCTGATGATGATGATATCAACATATCCTACAGACTCGTCTAATACGATGCTAGAAGGCACAAAATACAAAAAACATCTTTAAATAGTACAAAACAAAGTCGCTTCCCTCTGTCTGTACGCATAGGTTTTCGTCAATAGACAGAATAATTCAAGAAGAAGGTTTATATGTATAATATTTCATCCCTGAAAACACATCAACCACGAACGAAGTCACGGGCAGCATTTAGTTCATCACATAACATAAAATCTGACGCATTCAATTTCTGAAATTAAGAATTATGAAATCAAAAGTCATTTATTTCAAATTAGGCTGATAATCAGCACTTTTTAGGGTTCCGTAGCCGAATGGCAAAAAACGGAACCCTTATAGATTCGTCATGTCTGTCTGTCTGTCTGTCCGTCCGTATGTCACAGCCACTTTTTTCCTAAACTATAAGAAATATAGTGTTGAAACTTGGTAAGTAGATGTATTCTGTGAACCGCATTAAGATTTTCATACAAAAATATAAAAAAAAAACAATAAATTTTGGGGTTCCCCATAACTGAAAACCAAAAATATTTTTTTCATCAAACCCATACGTGTGTGGTATCTATGGATAGGTCTTTAAAAATGATATTGAGGTTTCTAGTATCATTTTTTTCTAAACTTAATAGCTTGCGCTAGACCCAATTCCAAAGTGGTAAAATGTGTGCCCCCCCCCCCCCCCTCTAATTTCTAAAGTAAGAGGAGGAAAATTCTTAAAATATTTAAGATTGTAGAACGTAAAAAAAAACAATCAACGAAAATTGGTTTCATTAAGATATGATTTTTAGTTTTTGAGATATGGGACTTTTTCATCAAACTGCAGCAGTAACTTTGTTTAAACATACTATGAAAAACAAATTTAGTTTTGCGGTTGTGTGGAAGTTTACTAACTAATGAATGACAGTTCAAAATATTGTTATTATATTGTTTGGGGCTATGGAACCCTGTGTACGAGTAAGACTCGCACTTGGCCGGTTTTTTCTTTTTGAACGTTAAAAGTACAAGAGACAGTCCCCCAAAACGCCCGCCCTTCGCCACTTCTTAGTGTTTTAGCTCGGAAGAAGAAGTAGCGGAACAAACTCCCCAGCAACACATCTGTCTGTTAGATTAGAAGAACCAGATTCTATACAATAGGGTTCAAGTTTATATAAACAAAGAATCCATTACATCAAATTAATGTCACATGGCAGCTAGCACACACCAATAATAAAATAAAATATTAAAATATGTTTGTTAATATGTTTTGTTAATTTACATTCTTATTTAAAACTACTAGCTGTGCCCGCGACTTCGTTCGCGCGGTATTTAACAAAAAAGTTATTTAGTTTTTTTTTAAAATAATAATTTTAGTTTTTATTCTGAAATAGAGCCTAAGTTACTCCTTATTACGTCAGCTATCTGCCAGTGAAAGTCCCGTCAAAATCAGTCCAGCCGTTCCAGAGATTAGCCGGAACAAACAGACACAGGCAAAAATTATAAAAAAAAAAAACCGAGGCAGTCGTAAGGACTACCGGCAGAAGTGAAAACTCAAAACAATAGAATTGCAGAGTTTTTAAATCAATTATAGTCTGAATTATTTAAATTTCATAATTTGTAAACTGTAACTGTAAATGTAACTGTATATGTATTGTCACTCCGAGCAATATTTAAGTATATATATTTTTATACAGTTTATTAATTAATCAAACTTATGACGGGCTGCACAAGCTCAATATAAAACATCAGGCCGCTATACTACGCGTCCTTAGTCTGGTGTAATACGTCACGAACATGTCGAGGTCATCGGTGACGCGCACTCAAGATTCACACCTACCAAAAATCGCTCAACGCGGGTATACAACGTGTTGTTTTGCAACCTCGTCAAATTTAAGGAGGTAACTATGCTAATGATTCTCGTCCCGAATCAATAATAAAATTGGTAGGTAGTTTTTATTTGTAATCTCATTTACGGAAATCGGTAAGTGTGACAAACCCGTGTTTTAAACTAGGGCCGTCTGATTCTCGCCTTATAACCGCGCCTCCACAAATACAAACAATCTCAAACGTTTATTCGATCATTTCTTATTCCCTAAAACACGTTAAGGGGGTTATTCTGAAATACTGACAAACATAAACAATCAAAAAAATCCGCGTTTATTAGTAATTAACAAGGTACCGTAATTTTAATTGATTATTTATGTCTTGTGTGACAACCTCCTGAATTTTGACGAGGATGCAAAACAACACCTTGTATATTATTATATGCGGGTTAATATTTCGAAAAAAAAAAAATTGTAAAGCTTTATCTTGGAAACTATTGGGTCTACAGAGACAATTCTAGTCTAACATCGTTGCATATGTAGTCTACTTTAAAAACTCCTTGAAAAGGTACTATCTAAAACTAGTCCTTTACGGTTATAATGGCCAAAATCTGGATCTGAAGTTTATTCTCGGTTTTTTTGATTATTGACAGAGTCCACAAACGTGAATTATTCATTGGGCCAACATCATAAACAAGCCTGCAAGAAATCAGAACTACCGGATTTGACGCAAACTACGCCGTACTTTCAGGCGACAAAGTTACTGCCCCCGTATTCACAAACGCTCAGATTCGATTTCGATTCGGAAAGTCATATGTCTATCTTGTGTTGGCATTACGAAAGCAAGCGAGATAGACATACGATTTTCCGAATCAAATCGAATCCGAGCGTTTGTGAATACGGGGGCTGGACTAATGTTACACGGCAAAGATTTAAAAAGTTTTTCTTTCTAATAAAAACTTTTGTAGTTTTTTATTTAATAGTAACAAAGAAACAAATCTTTCCTCTTTATAATATATGTTTAAATAAGACAATATCAGGAACTTCCTAACTTTATGCAGAAACAAGAATCAAGACTTCTTAAAAGTCTTAAAAGTTTTAAGAGTAAAACAAC
Organism: Cerastis rubricosa; assembly: GCA_949152445.1. NCBI lineage: Eukaryota > Metazoa > Arthropoda > Insecta > Lepidoptera > Noctuidae > Cerastis > Cerastis rubricosa. The sequence continues at coordinate 11,336,521 of OX424551.1, forward strand.
ATCAACAACAACATCGCAACATCGGTACTATCCCAGACAGATAGCACCTAGCTTTATTGTATTGAAAAATAATTACAAAAACATTGTTTTATATGGGAACAACAGTCTCGTTTTGCAAAAGTTGACATTTCCCTGTCCAACTTTACCAGGGTTATATTAAATTAACTAGCAAATGTTTCAGCCTCGAAGTTTTATTCGAAAATGATTCTTATCGATTTTTATCGTATTTTTATTGTCGATACTCATCTGTACTTTTGCTAGCTAGTTTAATTTTACCATGTATACTTAAAGCAAGTTGTATATTAATAGTTTATTTGGCAACAATCAATAAGTTGGTAAAGAAATCTCGAAACAATTTACAATATCTCTAAATTTACGGCTTCCATTCACTCACACTGGCAGTCTTACTAATACTGACTATACATTCTGCGTGTTTCGGCAAGTAACAAGTGCTAAGCATTAGTAAAAAAAAAAGATGTAAACTATACAGGATATACGTACATATGGTTATTATAGGCTGCTCTATACAGTTGTACCATGGAGTATCAGTTTGCCCATTCTTCTCCATAGAGATCTACGCTTTGGAATGGGCAACTACAGTACTTTCACAAGTTATTATGCCTTGTATCTGGGACTGTAGCTTTGCGTTTTGCTCTGTTTTTTGACTTTCAAAAGTGCCTGTTATGGTCTAATTGAAATAAATGCTTTGAGTTTGAGTACATCATTGCGAACCCACGGCCACATAGAAATTCTTCAATGGTAATTTAAATAAAATTATTATTTAAAAACTCTTTCCAAAAAAAAAACTTTCATAAAAATGCACTTCAAAGAAGAAAATAAACCAAAAACTATACACGACAAGCTTTTAACTATTCTTTTCCGTTTTTATTTACTCCATGGTTTATTTTCTTCTTTAAAAACAATTGGGATGTGGTAATTTTACTATATACGGAAATTGAACAATTTTGCTCTACAACAGACGCACTTCAACTTTAAATATATGGTTGATCATTTTCATTCAAAAACAATAATTTTGGTTGTGTATAAAAATAAAGTAATGACCCGTGTTTATTATAAGATACTATATAAGAATACTTTAAAAAGATAAGCAAACATATACTCCTTCAGTTACTATACGATGGGGTTGAACCAATCAGGGAATTAATGTACACGCAAAAAGAGACAAAAAAAAAGATTTATCATTAGTCACCCCGTCGAGTGACGCACATTTTGATAAAATGAAATGTACACGCACAGATAAGCATTTTCTTGCAGGTTTTTCCTTTCTGTCACTTGGAATTGTCACTAAAGTGCGGGGTCATGAGAGGTCTAATCGCGCGTAAAAGAATGCGGATGCTTGCAGCCGGACTACTTGCTCCACCAAATGATTTCTTGACGTGACAGACAAGACTCGAAAACGCTGAGTCCGGGCGTGTAAATGAAGTTCTTTCGGACCGGGTCAACCCGGTTACACGTCGGTAACTGTGCAGGTCACTTCCTATTTCCTCACAGTTATAACGGGTAAGGTCTCCCCATCCCGATGTTCCTTTGCTGCTGCAGGCGTCCGCGTCCGCGTCCGGAGTCCGCGCCGGGTGCGGGTGCGGACAGCAGGCGGTGCGTGCCGGACAGCGGCCGGAGCGGGTCCGTGTCGCGGGTCGGGTAGTCCTCGAAGGGGATGGGGGGGTGCCGGGGAGAGCGGTTGGCCTGTGGAGGAGCAGAGAATCATTCAATGAAATGATAACATAACATTACGTCCGTAATCTCCCGTGGACCTTACATGTAGTACACCCATATCAGTTCAGTTTATGTACCATGTAGTCGGGGGCAAGCCTGTTCCCCCCCATCAACCAGACCCAAATTCTTGCTCCGTGCCTGCTCCGGAGAAACCCGATAGAAAATAACAATAACACTTCACACGACATGGGAGTCGTATCCAGGAGCTCATGCTTAGCGATTGCGCTTGCGAGCTTGCGACTAACACTAGATAAACAAGAAATGAAATGATGTTTGTGTGTAAAAAGGAGAATAGAAAATTTAATAACGGGAGAGCGTAGTTCGGCGGCAGTGGTAACAGCAACAACTTATAACTTGTAGGATGTGGGTTCGAACCAGGGTTGTAACGGAGCTCCGCTTCCGCCTCCGCAACTGCGGATCTTCCGCAAGAAATCGTACCTCGGCTTCCGCATTCGCATCCGCAAAATTTTTGACAGAGTTGTAGCGGAGGTACATTTACGTCGTTGACAACAATGCGCGACTAGTGACACTGGGCGGACGGCCGCTCGGCGGCGTGTTGCGAGCGCGCTTAGTATGCAGGGAGTAGGGGCGGGAGTGTAACCAAATGATATATATTTCTTTAATAAATCATGAATTATATTTTAACACTTCGGAGGCCAAGCTCGTCACCTCCGCCTGTGCCTCTGCTAAGGAGGCTTCCGTTAGACTGCGTGTCCATTGCCTTAGACCTTATACTAGGAGAAAACAAATGTTTGTTTTAGGAATACTAAAGTTGGTAGATTGGTTTTGAGCAATCTTTCTATAGCAGCTAATACTTGCTCGGCATTATTGCATACGGTCCCCGTGTCGCCGAAGTAGACAATGGCTATTTCGTCCGGGTAGGATAGGAGCTTTCCCCCACTGTTGCGTAGGTTGCAGAGTTCATTAATATGCACTAGAAACAGTGGTGGGCTTTAGGTCGACCCCTGCGGGACACTGAAAACAATGTTTTCCTCCTCACTATGGGAGTCACCTATTTTAACATACTGTCTCCTACCTCGAAGGTAACTGTCAAAGAGGGAGAGAGCCTATGTTATAGGCATAAGAGGTAAGGCTCTCTCCTACAAGGATGGGGACAGATACGGTGTCAAAAGCCTTTTTCAGGTCTAGAAACAGGCACGCATTTATAATCCTCGTCAACCGGCCCTGTCTAAAACGGAAATTTAGTATTTTTAATCGGAAAGAATGTTGAACTTATTTTAATAACTTACCAGTCTTATTTAATATTTTTTTCTATTATTTTCGAAAGGAATGATAAGACAAATATCGGCAGTTAGTTGTTGACATCGCTCTTGTCCCCATCCTTGTGCACAGGCGTAATTATAACACGTTTTAGCACGTCAGGTAAAATGACCGTTTCGAAACACAGATTCCGCCTATAAATAATCGGCTATTAAGAGGAAGAATAAGTTCTAAAGATAATTTAAGAAAACCCACAGGTATGCGATCCCACCCCGAAAGCACTTCCTGAGTCAAGCGACCCAAGTATGCTATCCACTTCTATCGGATGTGTCTCCAGCAACACGAACGAGTTCGTAGTGACATGCTTGTCCAGTTAGGGTTATTATTTCTTCCGCAACAGTGTTTTTCCAACAGTTACAAAGAATTGGTGTACACGGTTTAGTGAGGCGAGGGCTTCGACCAATAACTATTATTTATCGAAGGTCGAGGGGACGTGGTGTAATATGCAATGTGTACTGGACGCCTCGCCAGTGTTTGTAGTACTTGCCATTTTTTCCCTGATCGCCTGCTCTCTCAGTAACAGCGTAAGCGCGGAGTGGTGTCGCTGAATCGCTCGCGATAGCTGTCGCACGGACAACGAGCATAACGAGTTGTTGTACGTGCACGGACATTCTGTAGACAGCAAAAAGATTAATGTTGGAAAGTAGAGTCTTTTTAGGGTTCCGTACCCAAAGGGTCAATGGGACCGTATTACTGAGATTTCGCTGTTCGTCCGTCTGTCACTAGGCTGTATCTCATGAACCGTGATAGTTAGCCAGTTGAAATTTCTACAGATTATGTATTTCTGTTGCGGATATAACAAAAAAAATACTAAAAACATAATAGAATAAATATTTAAGGGGTGCTCCCATACAAAAAAGTTATCTTTTTGCTCGTTTTTATAAATAAGGAATGTTATACGTATTTTGGGTACGGAACCCTTCGTGTGCGATTCCGACTCGCACTTTGCCGGTTTTTGATTTAAAGTTAGATTTAGTTTGAGAAACTTCTAGATTTTTTTTCTTGGTGACCGTACCTTGTGCGATGCTCAGATCGATCTCAGAGGAGTGAGGTGCATAGTGTGCACCGCGCAGGAAGTCTGCGCTCTCGTCATACTGCAGAATAATAATAGTAAAAAATGTAATGAACGAATTAGTCCCTTTTTGGGGGTTCCGACGAAAATGTTTTAAAGTTGAAATAGAAACGGGAAGATTCTACGACTAGACGAGCGTTGGTTGTGTCTGGTGGAACATATAGAAATATGTTCTCAATCCGCGGAGAACCTTAGGGTTTCGCGTAGGGGATCGCGATGCTTGATGTTGAATTTAGGTATTTACTTGCGTCATAGATGTCGCTAGCTTTCTTTTTGTTCATTTGATTATGTTCGAAGTACATACCCCATTTTCTTCATAGGAGTCCGCACCTTCCTCCTGCCTCACTGGGCAGCCATGATTCGTGAGCCAGTCTTCAGCCGTCTGTCTCATCTGCGCAGGAGTCAGGTACTGCATGTGACGGTCGAGGGGATCCACTGCAGGTTTGAGCTCTAAGTGGGTTGCTGGAAACACAGATAGATAGGCTACTCTTATCCACCATGTGAGAGAAGAGGCAGCCTGGTGCATGCTGTTTGCCGACGACATTGTTGATGTCGGTGAAGATGGACCGGAGATCCAGAGCAGATTGGAAAAATGGAAACAGATGCTGGAGAATTTTGGCTTGAAAATCAGCAGAACTAAAACCATGTTCTGCGATTTCGGCTGTCACTCTGGAGTCATAGCACTAGATGGCTTGTTTCTGGCCTTCATGCCGTCTCAAACATGTATACAATAGTACTTCTTAGTAACATACCCGGTTTCCATTGATGGTCTTGTTGGCAGTTTCTGTTGCGCTGGTCGTACGCGACCTCGTCACGCCTGCCCTTGGCGTCCCCCCAACAATCCTACAACAACATCAAGTTATTGTTATACTTACAAGGTCTACATACATATCCCTATCCCCTACCCTATCCCTCAGGAGGCACGTTAACCCGTTGGTACCGGCTGGCGCCTATGAGGGGATCACCCGGTAAGTGTCCTCCCAGAGCTTCTATTTTGTCTCTGCTGCAGGTCTGTGCGGTACAAGGGGAGGGCTGGGTGTCTATGGGAGTCGACTGCTGGGGGTCTTTCCCGATATCTTGCGTCTCGTCGCTGCTCCAGGTCTGTTCGGTGAAGCGGGTGGGTGTGCTGGGGGTCAATGGAGTCACCTGCTGAGAGTCCTCCCAGAGAGCAGCCGTCTTGTCTTCGCTAAAAATCTGTTCAGTTCAGGGGTGGCTGCGATCTATGTGGAGCTCACCTGCTGGGGCATCTCCCAGAAAGCCACTGACTTGTCTCCGCTCCAGGGCTTCTCGAGCGAGGAGCGCCGTCGCGACAGAAGATGCGGGGGGGCTGGCAGCGAGCGGGATACGTTGTCGGGGGGCTGGGGGTCCGGCGCGTCATCTGTGGGGTAATACAGCAAAATTTTAAAAGTCATGCAACATTATTCAAAATTTTGAATATTTTCCAACTTTTGATAGCAACAGTGTTAATTAAAGAAAAAATGCTTGCATTACCAAAAAGGCATCACAATCATAAGCTTATAAGCCCACATACTGGGAAACACATGAATGTTTCCGCAGTAAGTGGAGTGACAGAAATACAGATGAAATCTCTATTTGTATCAATCAGTTAAGATATCTCATCGGAAGAGCTCGTCGCTAATAACAACAGCCGTTCGGGTTGATCTTTAGGTTAAGCCGTGCTTTCCTAGGTTGGTTCGTGGATGGGTAACGACCCATTACATACCGAGTTTCCTCCGTGCCTCGGAAAGCACGTTAAGCAGGTGGTCTCGGCTGTCATTCAGATTCAGATGTAATTTGTAGATCTTTGACAGTTGTTAAAGGCAGTGAGGTCGCCCAAAAGACTGACAGCCAGTCTAACCAAGTCGTATATCGTATTGCCCAGTACTAACTGGGTTGTGGAGTTCAGATAGGCAGTCGCTCTATGAAAAATACTGGTATTCAGCTACATCCGGTTAGACAGGAAGCCAACCCCAACATAGTTGGGAAAAGGCAGGGCGGAGCAAAGGCAAACAACCTTACTAACTTTCGCATTTATAATCATAGTATGATATCACCAGCCCAATATACAACATCCCAGTAAAATCCTGTGGGATAACTTTTGACCTGCATGCAGAAAAAGCTCCAGGCAACATCGGAACCAAACTCAGCAGGATACTAACCCGGTTCCTCATCTAGGAAAGCCTTGTTGTGTGGGGAGACCTGCTCCTCTTCGTATTCCAGCTCCGGTAACTCCTCCTTGATACTGTATGTCCTGTTCAGCTTTCTGTAACTTTGTTTAACAATCTAACAGAAAATACAGGGTGAAAGGGACATCAATGCACAAACGGTCACCACATACTTAGTACTTGATTCCAATTTTTTCATGGGTTATAAAAAAGAAGGTAATTTTAACAAATTCTGTTGTTCCATACATTTGAACCGTGTAGGTATAGCACTTTTAGGAAACCGAAAATTAAAAAAAAGGTACTGATAAAAAAAATCCGCTGGGGGTTCGGAATGATATGTGGAAACCGTTTGTGTCTTCATATTCCTTCCACCCAGTATATTTAACACACTGTCACATGATCACACCTGTATTGGCTTGTATTATGAACATAAACAAATTCATTATAATATTGGAACATAACTATATAAGCAACTGTTACGTTATGGACGGTCTTTTAATACAAGTGCCATTTTTCGGTACAAGCGTAGCGCGTACCAAAATAGGTGGGCACGAGTTATTAAAAGACCAATAAAGTACAGTTGCATACAAGATTTTATCTACGAAGGAATGTAAATACTCAATAGTTCATAAAAAATTTGATTTAAGTTTTTTTTAAACTTAAATCAAATTTTTTATAAACTATACTACGTACGTTCATGCACAATGCTATATCCTCTCTTAAAATAAGGTTTGCTGTAAGAAAACCCAATTCTGGGTTAAGCTCACTGTTGTACAAGCTATATATTAAACCTAAAAGTTAGTTATTTTTACATTATCTGTAATAAAATATGCCAACCTTGTTACGATAACAACGAAACAGATGAAAATTATTAAACATAAAACTTGATTATTAACGTTGAGCATGTTTGATATTTTGGAATGGTTAGGGAATAATTTTGCACCAATTGCTTTATCAGTATAAAAGTACTACACTGCGGTTCGGGGGACGAAGACAATATAGCGGTTGTGATTGGCCGATGCAACAATGTCAGGACGAATGTTCCACACATAGTGATGCACAAGTCAGTTTTGCTACAATACCTAATATCGATAAAATTGAACATTACGATGTCTATTAATTCTACTTTTTTTCTACACGCGGGGCTTTACTGTTCGCGCGAAAGGATAAAGAGGTTAAACTATACTGATAGGGCGTTAACTGGGTGCAAATAAAACACTTACGTAACACTGTAAATTTCACTTTATTCAAATCAATGCTAAAATAAAATCAAGGTTAACCTCTCCGTCCTGCATTTCTTAACGCGTAACTTCCCTAACGGCCGCGCGCATTACGTCATCGCTGACGTCGTTCGGCCGGCCGACATAAAAACTCTTATCGCCAGAGTTCTAATAAAGCTTATCTTAAACGGTAAACAGTGTCGTGTTCTTAGATAACAAGACCGTGTATTATAATATATACAACTTTTCTATGACTACTTGATAATTATAAACATCCCATAGAAATGCGATTGCTTGCTGCAAATAGACTGTCACCGTATTTTATTTTTGTTTAGTAAAACTACGCAATAAATTTATACGAAACTTTATAACTAACATCACAAATATACAAGTAATCTAATGACAGTGTTTTTTAGGAGTCCTACATACATTATTCACATAAGATTCCAACTCAAACTTCCTATAAGATCGGCCGTTTTCCAACTGCGGAGTTCAATGCATGAAAATACTTGAAATATCAAAAAATATGATTAGATATGCCTCGAATACATAAAATAATGAATTATCACTATTTTTTACGTTGCTATTATATTAATCGTAAAAAAAATCGAAAAAAATCCAAAGAAAATTTTAATTTTGTGCCTAGGTTGGACGATCCTCCTCAACTTTCCCTGTTAACAGCATTAATCCACTTTTCTTCCACTTCTGGAATATTTGGAAATCTAAAATGTAAACATTAAGTAATGTTACTTTTTTACAGTAAGGGAACACCGTAATTTTTATCTTCAATATTATTTATACTTTGTTTCGAAGTTGACACAACACTACAGCATTACGTCTGTCCCTTTCTATCTACACCTACAGATGGAAAGGGACAGACTTATTGACAATACCTAATGAGAGAAAGGGACTTTTCAAAAAGACATCAACGCGGTGTACGTTTTTTGTGCCTTAAACGTAAACAACTAGTTTAGCTAGAGCCCTGCAATTATTCATAATTTTATTAAATTATAAATATATTTTACTTACCGATGAAAAGTTATGCCATCTTTTTTATAGCTGGATGTTCTAGACGATTTCCCACACCATTTAATTGAACAAGAACTCATAATTAATTTGATATAAGCAGAAATGTTTGAAAAAGTTATCTAAATAATCGCGTGTGGAGAGATCCAATAACTGGTCAAAAACTCTCCATCCGTCTTACGCTTTTTCGATCAGGTCACGTGTCCTGACGCGAGTTTAAGATTTTATACCCATTACAGAAAAGTGCTCAACGCCGCTAAAGAAGTTTTCACTTCAAAAATATTTTTGGTATATGTACCGTATATACATTCATATGCATGTAGTAAAAAGCGGTTATTTTAATATCACAAACAGACACTTAAATTTTATTTATTTGTATAGATTATTTTAATATTACAAACAGACACTTAAATTTTATTTATTTGTATAGAAAACAAAAAACTCACTATTTAAAATAAAAAACAGCAGATATTTTCACCCTAAATAATCTCTTTTTTATATTTCTCTCCACAGCCGCACAAAAATCCCAATTCGCGTCCCCCACTCCCACGCCTATTAAGCCACCGATCCCCCCCATGCCGTCCCTCCCTCCTCAGCCCCAACAACCCCTAATCTCCGGCCTATCATCAACCACCAGCAACCACTCCCTCTTAGGAGACCTTGTAGGCCCCCCCATGGTTGCTCAACCCCCTTTAATCCCACCCATAGCGCCGCCTGCTAAACCTATGGTTCCTAATGTACCAGATTTGATATCTGGGGTGAAGCCTGGACAGCCAATGGGTTCGCAGTCCTTGGTTAATACGCAACCGTTGATGGGGGGGGCACCACCCATGGTAGCTTCTCAACCTTTGATGGGATCTCAACCGATGGTCCCTAATCAACCGTTAATGAGCTCTCAGCCAATGGCTCCCTCCCAACCTATGATGTCTTCTCAGCCAATGGTTCCCTCCCAACCTATGATGTCTTCACAGCCGTTGGTTGCCGGGCAACCACAGCAACCTATGTTACCATCTCAACCTCTAATGAATCCTTTAATAGGGCAGCAACCTCCTCTCATTCCAAATCTGCCGATAGATCAGGCATTTTCGATGTCTAACCAGCCTATTTTGCCTCCAACCCAAAATAGGGGGTTCGTGTCACCCCCAGAAGGTACCCAAACTTCGATAGCTTCTCAGCCAATGGCCAGCCAGTCTCCTCTGACCTCCCAGCCTATGTCTACCGGGGGAGGGTTGGGGTCTTTGATGAATAGTCCTCCTTCGGGGATCAATCCTGCCGGCAGTGTGCTGAATCAGCCGATTACGTCGACCCCGCTGGCGACGATGCAGAAAAGTGATAGCATGTCTAAACCAGGTAAGAATTTTTTTACCATTACCCTTTTGAACGCCAGAGCATAAACGAACGCGCGTGCCCACCAAGCCAAGCTACAAATTCCTCGCAATTCCTTACAAAGAAAAAAAAAGGGATTCCAAAAGTATTGTTATCTTATTTATTGATAAGACATTTAATATTTAAGATATATAGATCACATTTTAAAGATATAAACACACATAAAAATAATGATTTAAATTGCTTATTTTGTGTTATAGTGCACCATATTTTTTGTCACATATTTGTGTCGTTGGCGTACAGGGCACGCGCTCGCTTGTCACATATATGCGACAATGGCGTATAAGGTTAATTTCTAGGTACTTAAGACTGGACTGCTTCGTTGGTCTAAAAGTCGCAAGACTGCTGAGCATGAGGCCCTGGGTTCGATTCCCGGGTCGGGCAAAGTGTTATTGGGGTTTTCCATTATGAATTTCTCAGTAGCAGCCACGGAGTCTGGATTTGTTCCTGGTTGAAGGCAATAAGCTTGCCCACTATTCATATGCCTAGCCTTTTCCCAAACTATCTTGGGGTCGGTCTCAAGTCTAACCGGATGCAGCTGAGTACCAGTATTTTACATGGAGCTACTTACCTATCTGACCTCCACAACCCAGTAACTGGGTAATACGATACCCCTTGGTAAGACTGGATGTCAGACTTTTAGCTTCTGACTACTCGTAACGACTGTCAAAGATCTACAAATGACAGCCGGGACCAACGGCTTAACGTGCTTTCCGAGGCACGGAGGAAACTCGGTATGTAATGGGTGATCACCCATCCACAGACCAACCTAGGTAAAGCACGGCTTAACCCAAAGCCGAGTGGCCGTTATTATTTAGCTACGAGCTCCTCTTTTATTTGTATTTATACAATCAATTTAATTTTGCATACACTGTATATTTGAAACGTTTACCAACAGGGTCTCTGGTGACAAGTCCCACGGAAATGCCGATGGGGGTGATGAGTCCCCCTACCACTGTGGAGTGGGGTATACCACAACCTCAGAAACTCAAGTAAGTGTCTTTCTTTCTACGTCCCAACTACATGTGTTGAGCCCATTAAGTTCTGAGTTAAGAGAAACTTTCAAGTCCTTATTTTCCGAAATGACTGAACCGATTTTAACGAAACTTCTTACGCATAAGCAGGATACATAGGCCTAAAAAGTATTTTCTCGAAAAATAACGTTACAGGTAAATAAGACCGATTATAAAATTTATGCTCTGTTTAGTGTCGGACGTAAAGAATATCACCATTCCATATCTTCCCGTGGGTGTCGTAAGAGCCGACTAAGGGACTTGCCAGAGAATGGGCAGCAGCGTTCTCTGTGCTTTTGTAACAACCGTACTGCGATCGCCAACCCGCCTGCCAAGCGTGGCGATTATGGCAAAACCCCCCATGTTATGTCAATGTGGCGAAATTTGGGGGAGGCCTATGTCCAGCAGTGGACGTCTTTCGGCTGAAATGATGATGATGATAAATTATCTATAGAAACAGAAATTTCCAATTATCTTTTTTTAAACACAATTCAAAAATGTTTTTAGTAACTTTTTACACTTAATGTATCTTGCTTATGCGTATTAAGTTTCATTAAAATCTTTTTAGCCATTTAGGACGCGAGAGTTTGTATGAAATGTCGTAAGGCGTTAACGCTCTTAAAACATTATTGTTTTACTCCTTTTCCAGTGTAGGAAAGAGAGGGCGCTAGACATCCTGTATAGCTCAGTCTCTTTCCCACACTGGATTAAATGTAAAACAATAATGCTTTAAGACGTCGCGGTCGCGGTTTAGCTGAGCTATCCTTTACCATCCTTATAACCAGACTTATTTAAGCATGTGGGATGAGATGGCGAATGAAAGTTGAGCTTGGAGATATCTTACTTTATTCTTCGACACTGTAGTTAATTTAAATGATAAATGAGTGATGTATTGTGAGCGAGCACGCAACACATTTCCTATTTCCGTCTCACTCGGACATTCGCTCGGATACACAGTTTCAAAATCAAAATGTTTTATTTCACATAGGCCTACATGGGCACTTATAAAACGTCGACAAAAGATGCACGGTTCGGGTTGGTCGTTTCCTATGGAGAAGAACCGGCAAGAAACTCCATGGTTACTCTTTTAAAATCATTTGGTTCTACAATATTTGGATGTTACAGCGTTAGTACCTAAGTATGGTGCCCTGTATGGTGTCGGACGTAAAGAATAGCACCATCCCATATCTTCCCGTGGGTGTCGTAAGAGGCGACTAAGGGACTTGCCAGAGAATGGGCAGCAGCGTTCTCTGTGCTTTTGTAACAACCGTACTGCGATCTCCAACCCGCCTGCCAAGCGTGGCGATTATGGCAAAACCCCCCAAAATGCCAATGTGGTGACACTTGGGGGAGGCCTATGTCCAGCAGTGGACGTCTTTTGGGCTGAAATGATGACCTAAGTATGAGAGAACAGCGTAGGCCCGACAATAAGTCATCGCTTACTATAAAAGGTAGAAAAAGATGATGGAGAAAAAAAAAAAAGTTTAGAAATGAAACGCATTTAAGCAAACAGTGTTTGGATATTTTTATGGCTCCTACATGCATTGTATATGCATTCCTATTTCTCTCCCCACAGATACACGCAGCTGTTCAACGCGACGGACCGCGCGAAGACAGGCGCTGTGTCCGGTGCACAGGCCAGGTCCATCATGTTGCAGTCGCGGCTGCAGCAGCAGGCGTTGGCACAAATCTGGGCGCTCGCGGACCTGGACGCGGACGGGAAGCTCGGTGAGTGTAGTGGAGTGTCCGGTGGCGTAGTGATAGTGCCACTGGGTATGATGGTATTAGGCCCTCCGTCTTATGACGACAGGCCGTGCCGACGGCGCGTTCGTCTTCTCCGCGCCTTAAGGAGATGTCAGTCAGGAGGTCCGAGAGGACAAGAGGGAGATTCCGTGGCTCTGGAACACAAAGGGCAAAGAAGGAACATGGATGGGTTTTAGTCAGTACATGTCTGACACTCTCTTCCGCTCCGCCCAGAGCGGGAGGGTCATTTGATGATTTCCTGTCTGTAAAACAAAAGGGAAATATTGTGCAAGAGTGTAATATTGTCATTACAGGGTAAAATTGCCTACTCTGCCCTATTTGCTATAGGGTAATACTGCCAACATAGGGTAATATTGCTCACTCTATCTAATATGGCCACCCTAAGGTAATATTGTCATCACTGTGGGTATTTCCACACGAATGCCACCTCTGAATAAGTTAGTATAATATTTCCAGCGCTGGCTGATATTGTATAGCTGGCTAGGGGCTGTTGTTGTACTCGGATGGCAGGCTCATTGAGTGCAAACTGTATACTTAAGCTGATGTAGGTGATGTTACAGGGTAATTTTGCCACATTAGGGTAATATTGCTACGCTTGAGTCATATTGCCACGCTAGTGTAAATACCCCCTAGGCTAATATTGCCAGCCTGGGGTAATATCGACCATCTTGCTTATAATAAATGTCACAAACAAGACAAAAACAAAACTCAAACTCAAAGCATTTATTTCAATTAGACCATTACATGCACTTTTGAAAGTCAAAAAAACAGAACAAAACGCAAAGCTATAGCGCTAGACACAAGACATAATAACTGTGAAAGTACTGTAGTTGCCCATTCCAATGCGTAGATCTCTATGCAGAAGAATGGGCAAGAAACTCCATGGACACTCTTTTAAATCAAAATATTGTTTCAAAATCTTGGTTTCATAATACATGTTGAGAATTACAAATATGTGAGAACGATATAGAAATACGGGCAAGTTAAGAGAGTCCAGAGTAAAAGATTAAATCAATAATTCATAAATAAAGTAATTAAAATAAACCGTGGTAGCTAAGAGATGACCAGTCACAACTGACAGCGCCCGTTCACGAGCATGGCGCATGTATCAGCCATCATTCAACTGATTGAAGGGAACTAAATGACCCGACACACCCGCCGCCATCAGCGTGACATTTCAGTGAGCATGACATTCGCTGAACCGCCAGGGTAAATTCGCGTCAATGAATTTCTTTCTTCTTTCTTTCAGTAAATGGTGGCATTACAGAACAAACCTTGATATTCTTATAAGGAATTCGGAAAGCGCATGAAATTATGAAATTTCGATTAAGGTTTAATATTTTCTCCTCTCCTGTCTGGCAGGATGTGAGGAGTTCGTCCTAGCTATGTATCTGTGTGAGAAGGCGACTCAGGGAGAACCGGTGCCTGCTAAATTGCCACCAGAATTGATACCACCCACTTTCCGGTAAGATATTATCCTAATTTTATCATCATCTGCCTAGCCTTTTCCCAAATTATCTTGGTATCGGCTTCCAGTCTCACCGGATGCAGCTGATTACCAGTATTTTACATGAAGCGACTGCCTATCTGACCTCCACAACCCAGTAACTGGGTAATGCCTGGGTATACCTTTTTTAATTTAATAATGTCCATCCAAAGGTTGTCTGGAAGATATCGCTATCAGCGATAAGACCGCCGTTGTAACCATAAAATTATTAGTTTGGTAAGCCCCGTTATGTTTAATTTTTGGTGTACAATAAAGTTTTATTCTATTCTAAAACCCCTTGGTAAGACTGGATGTCAGACTTTCTGACCAGTGACTACTCGTAACGACTGTCAAAGATCCGGGACCAACGGCTTAACGTGCTTTCCGAGGCACGGAGGAAACTCGGTATGTAGTGAGTGGTCACCCATCCACGGAATAACCTAGGCAACCATTGCAGCATCATCATCATCTTCATGCCCTTGTCGCATTCTAGTCGGTGTCGGCGCAACACGTTTTCTTCTTCCACTCTCCCCTGTCAAACGTAAAGGGATAATTCACTCCTTCCTCTTTCATATCATTCCTCACACCATCGATTGATCTTTTCTTTGGGCATTCATCATCATAATTTCAGCCCAAAAGACGTCCACTGCTGGACATAGGCCTCCCCCAAGTGTCGCCACATTGACATTTTGGGGGTTTTTCCCATAATCGCCACGCTTGACAGGCGGGTTGGCGATCGCAGTACGGTTGTTACAAAAGCACAGAGAACGCTGCTGCCCATTCTCTGGAAAGTCCCTTAGTCGCCTCTTACGACACCCACGGGAAGATATGGGACATTGCCACATATTAATAGAAAAAACTGTTATATGTTTCTCTGCAGACGCGACTCAGTCTCGTCAAACACTAGCGCTAAGTCTTACGAAGAGAGACGGAGAGAAAACATGGCTCGTGGACAGGCTGAGCTGGAGCGGAGGAGGTCGCAACTGGCTGACGCACAGCTTAAAGAGAAGGTAACATAACATCACGCTTGTAATCCCCAAAGGATGGGGCAGTGCTGTACCTAATAGTGCACCCACATTTCTCAAGTTACATTTAAGTCCCATGTAATAGGGGGCGAGCCTATTGCCATCATCATCAGCCTATAATGTTCCCACAACTGGGACAGGCCTCCTCTCTATGAGAGGGAGTGGGCTGTAATCCACCACGCGGGCCCAGTGCGGGTTGGTAGATGTTACATGTCTTCGAATTTTTAGTTCTAGGACATGCCGGTTTCCTCACGATGTTTTCCTTCACCGTTTTGAGGGCAACGGTGATGAAATAAATTACACAAAGTAATGCGCCTGTCTGGGTTCGAAAACACGGCTTACTGCTCGTATGTCGGGGCTGCCACCACTGGGTCACCATTGCTCTCTTAATTAATGTGTGCTTAGTCTAAAATAAATATTTTTAATATCAAGTTTACTAATGTAGGTAATTTTTGTTCCTTCAATGCTACCCAGGAAGCTGAGGTAAACACATAATGTGGATGTCAGTAAATACAGTAATTATATAAATATTGTGTACGATATGATAATATTATGCAGTGTACCCCCCTCTCCGAAGACTCAAAATCATTTATTTCAAGTAGGCCAGTTACAGACACTTTTGAATAGTCAAACAACAATAAAAATGAAGCTACAGTCCCAGTCACAAGACATAATAACTGTGAAAGTACTGTAGTTGCCCATTCCAAAGCGTAGATCTCTATGGAGAAGAATGGGCAAGAAACTCCACTCCACTTTTAAAATAATAAATTATTTTTAGAAACTTTGCAGCTATTTTTTATAAATTTGGCTTAGTGTAATACTGAAAAATTACTGAAAAATTGTGAACTGGATGACGCAAATGAAGCGTCGGCACGGTTAACGCAGTGGTTGAGCAATCGACTGCTGCGCTGCGTGTCGCGGGTTCGATCCCGCACGGAACAAATTTTTGTAAGGCCTACAGATAGTTGTTCCGGGTCTGGCTGTTTGTGTATGTGAGTTTAAATGTTTGTAAACGCACCCACGATACAGGAGAAGAACCTAGTGTGGGGCAAGGTTTAAAAAAATTAAGAATATTACAAGAGGATTTTACTCTTTACCATTAAACATTTTAATGTCATCAGGCTGAAAGAGAGCGAAAAGAGCGGGAAGAAGCTGAAAAGAGGGAGAAACTACGTCTCGAGCTACAGAAGAGAGAACAAGAAGAGTTGATGAGGAAACAGAAGGAAGAACAAGTAAGTTACTATTTTGATTCATATACATACTGATCGGATAAAAGACGTCCTATTTTTGAAGTTGGTTGAAAGTACTCACGTACTATTATTTTTAATCGACTAAAAAAAGGAGGAGGTTCTCAGTTCGTCGGATTTTTTAAGTGAAAACTTCTTTAGCGGCGTTGCGCACTTTTGTGATGGGTAAAAAATGTTAAACTCGCGACTGAAAAAATGTTTAACTGATCAAAAATTCGTAAGACGGATTGACATTAGGTTACCAAGGAATTTGATCTTTATGGCATCTGTCATTGAGTATAGGTTTCAAAAACTGGATAATTATCATATGCACAAACAAAACCTTCGGTTTCTCCAAAGAGGTCAAATTCGTATGACGGATTGTTAGTTCTAAAGTGTTAAATTTTTAATGTAATATAAATCGTCATGTTTGTGTACGATAGCGCAATAAATGAATATTATATTTTACCACTTATATGATAAGTACTTTCATACTGATAATTAAAGCAATTCGTGCAAAAATGTTCCCTAACCATTCCAAAATATCAAATATGCACAACGTTAAATATTCAAGTTTTCAGTTTTGCCGGCACTCCCGGAATGCAACCCTTTTTTATGTGTTTTCTTTCAACTACGCAGTAATGTTATCATTAATCACTACAAAAAAAAAAATAATGAAAAAGCGTTTATTCGTTGTTACATCCGTACTACAAAATATTTTACATCTGCCAACAAACTGTAAAACAGTTTGTTGGCAGATGTAGCTCCCATATACAATTTAAATATTGATGTAACTATTCGTTAGTATTATCTCAATAACAACTTTTACCTAAAACTAAACACACTTATTTTAAACAAAGGCTGACTATAAGCGTAAAGTTAAAACATTTTAAGTTGCGCAACAGAATTTCAATTCACAACGGTGAAGCCGCAAAAATCAGATAGACATAGATATATAAACAACAACAAACAATCATAACTGGAATCTACACATCTCCAGCCATGAAGTTTTGGCAAAAGGTGCTAAAAAGAAACTTCCCCATTTTGTTTTTAAAAGATACTTTCGTGGTACAGCTATTTTCTAAATCGGAAGGTATGTCGTTAAAAATTGTTGGCACTAAGCATTTTCTACATCTTTGCCCATAATAATTAGAACAAGTGGGTACCACAAATCTTCTGATACATTTATTCCTTTTAGGTCTTATGCATACCGTCTCAATTTTAAACTCATCCTTGCAATAGTTCTCTATACCCAATAACAATACCACCTTTCGATGAACTGGCAACATCTTACACTCTAAGAATAATTCTTCATAATCACTACTTTTACAACGTGTTTTTGTGTTTCTATCAACTAAAAGTTTCATAAATCTGATTTGTAATAATTTTATTTTATCTAAATATGTTTTGAATGTGTTACCAAAAAAAAACCGATCACAAAGGATGTCTTTTTTGCTTAGAACCAAAACAGTGCAGAAAAGTTATATGAAATCTCATTATTGCACTGTTTTTCATTACTGCACTGTTTTAAATTTTAAATTTGGAATTAAATTTACCACAGAGGTGTAATGTCTCCTATTAAGTTAATAAAATGTATGCATTAGATCAAAAAGATTACTGGCTGAAAGTAAATATCGGCTGAATAAAAGTGAATTGGTGTAAAAAAAAACAAATGGCGCGCATTTTGTACCATTGTAGAACTTTGATACTTCTTATTTACCAAATAAAAAGGTAAAAAATCATGGAAATTGACAGCGATAGCGATATGAATTCAACTCCAGAAAATACCACAGAATAATAACCTCCCTCCTCCCTCCTCCTACAGAATAATAACTTGTGCGTAAAAAGGTCCAACACAGCATTGATGCAAAAAAGTTTTTTTTGTATGGCACCAATCATATACAACCACATACCTAGTTCAATGAAAGAGTTAAACATTCTCTTATTTAAGAAAAAGGCTTAAATCTTTGTTGTTGAATAAAGCATATTACAGCATTTCGGAATTTTTGACAGACAAAATGTAACGACTGTTTTTGACCTTAGTTAGTACCCATTGACCTAGTATGTCAATAATTTCAATTCCATTTGACATTGCACGTGACATTATGTATTATTTTTCCTTTATTCATTTTTAAAACATATAATTTACATTTTTAAATATTTTTACAAAATTATATAAAAAACATTTAAAAATATAAAAAATAGGAGCCCACCGGCATTGGGAACAGGGTCCGAGCTACCGGTGGTCAGGGCTCTTGAGAGAGGAACCTCCTGACAATACGCGCCGTGTCCAGAAGTACTGCTTTCTGAATCAAGCCCTTGATCCAGCTGCCAAGCGAAAGCCTACTAAGATGTTGGTCGAGGCTTTTGGCAATTAAGCCATTGGCCGACACGACTATCGGCACAATGACTGCTGTATTCACATCCCACATGTCGACAACCTCGCGAGCCAGATCTAGATATTTGAATTGCTTATCTTTCTCTGCTTTCACGAGGTTCTCGTCATGTGGGATCGTTATATCAACAATCATTGCGCGACGCTCCAATCGATCTATCACCACAATGTCAGGCTTATTGGCAACAATAGTCCTGTCAGTGACGATAGGTCGATCCCAATACAACGTGATATTACCATTATCGAGAACTGGGTCGGGCGCATACTTATAGTACGGCACTTCTGATTCCACAAGGTTGTATTTCAAAGCAAGTTGCTGGTGGATAATCCTAGCAACGAGGTTGTGTCTATGCAAGTACTCTCCGTTAGCCAGACGAGAACAACCAGAAATAATGTGTCGGATCGATTCTCCCGGACGGTGGCATGCCCGACACACGTCAACCGTCCCGTCCTTCATAATATGTTTCCGGTAGTTGTTCGTCAACATAACTTCGTCCATAATCGCACAGACAAAACCTTCAGTTTCCCCGAAGAGGTTGCTGAATCGTAGCCAGGACACGGACGCTAGAAAATCTACATCGGGGCCATGAAGAGCCCGGTAGAAGCGCCCGTGAAGCTCCTTGCCCTGCCATACCTCCTTGCGATCATTAGTGTCTAATACTACAGGCTTGCGCCAGTTCTCGTTAGCCAAGAAGAGCGGGGTAAGGCCCTTGTCTACTGAGACCACATCTCGGTGCATCCCCACATCGGCTTCTAGGAAGTATTCCCTGAGACTGCATACCTCACGGTTGTGCAGGGTCTTAGCATTTAAGAAGCCACGACCCCCACACTTCCGCGGGATATACAGTCTCATCACCGACGACCGTGGGTGATGCATCCGATTTGCGGTCAGCAGTACGCGGACCCTCCTATCCAGGGCATCAAGTTCCGTCTGCGTCCATTTGAGTATGCCGAAAGAATACATCAAAACCGGCATGACCCAACCGTTGAAGGCGCGCACCTTGTTTCCACCTGACAAAAGACTGCTTAGCACCTTATTCAGGCGGCCAAAGAAACGTTCCTTCAACGATTGTTTCATGTCAGCAGTATTGATGCCTAATGCTTCCGACATACCCAAATACTTGTAGGTTTCTGTTGAAGAGAGGGATCTAAGGTTTACGGAATCCGAGAGTTGAGTTCCCACAGATTCCGTAATCTCCCCTCGCTTCACATGCATGACTGCACATTTGTCCACACCAAATTCCATCCTGATGGCGCTACTGAAAGTTTCAGTTACCTTCAGTAGCTTCATCAGTTGCAAATTGTTGGGAGCAAAGATTTTCAGATCATCCATGTAAAGAAGGTGAGATATGACCTGACCACCTCTCCTCAACCGATAGCCTAGTCTTGAACCTTCCAGTAGAGTGCTAAGAGGGTTCAAGGCTAGACAAAACCACAATGGACTCAAACTATCGCCCTGAAATATACCACGCTCGATCCTTATCGGTTCGCTGTTCCCCTGCATCTGTCGACATCCTGGATAGCGAAGGACCGTCCTCCATTGCCCCATACACGACTCAAGGAAGGCGCGTAGAGTTGCATCAATCTTGTACAACTCCAGCACCCTCATGAGCCATGTATGCGGAACCGAGTCGTAGGCCTTCTTATAATCTATCCAACATGTAGACAGATGCCTTCGGGACCTGCGAACCTGTTGGCTAATGGCCATATCAATGAGGAGCAGCTCCTTAGTACCACGGGACCCGTTCCTACATCCATTCTGAGAGGGAGACATGATGGAATTACTCTCAATATGTTGGTTGATTTTAGCTCTCAAAATGGATGTAAGAACTTTATAGACCGTTGGTAAGCAAGTGATAGGTCTATAATTTTTGGGCTCCGCAGTACTACCTGATTTATGGAGCAGGTGGGTAATGCCTGTCGTCAGGAACTGGGGTAGCGACCCTGACTCTAAGGCTGATTGAAACTGGGACGCCAAGCGAGCGTGCGATCTTTGGAACCATTTGATCCAGAAGTTGTGCAGTCCATCCGGCCCTGGAGATTTCCAGTTTGGTAACGGACGGACTGCACGAGCTACGTCTTGGGGGCTGATGATAATTGCCCCCATTTCTGGTATTGGATCACACGCTTGTTCAACCTCCCGGGTCCAACCGCCCTCAGTGTGACTGACAGGCACCGACCAGATGCTGCGCCAGAACGAACACATGGCGTCATCATCCGGCAGACGCGTGTCAGTCACCCCTTGGTCTGGTCGTTCCCAAGCCCTATATACCCACCTTTCATCGCTTTTGAATGTGCGATTCTGAGTGTATCGCTCCACTCGCCGCTTGTACCTACGAATACGGCTTGCCCATGCACAGATCTTCTGCTTCAGGAAGTCGATACGCTCTGTGACGCAGGCCAAATAATCACGAGAACTAATGTCAGTTCCCGAGAACGCCCGCCTCACAAAGCGCATCACTCTAGGGCGAGTATTGCCCTCCCTGAAGCAGATTAACTTGCCGATGAGTACTCTAGCCTCACCGATACGCCGCTCAATCCTGCACTGCCAAGCTGGAACAGCTAATTTTGGTCGTGTAGCTTGGTTACTGTCAGGAAATTTGACGTGAGCTACACGACATGCCGCTACGGCTGCACAGTACAATATTGAGTGGGTATCAGCAAGGTCTTCGCTGCTGTCAAAGCAGTTTGACAGCAGCGAATCTAGAGTACACACCAGCGCCTTGTTTTTCTTGTGCATAGGCAAACGAGGTAAACGTGGTCTAAGTTCAGGCGGTGTGGAGCGATATTCTCGGAACGCATCCTCCAAAGCGCTCCTCAATTGTTCGTTGCACTGGGTACTCACGGTTATAACTTCGTCATCATCCTCTTCACCACCGCGATCGGATCGCGGCGAAGCACTGGATACATTCTGCATCTGCGCCGCGATCATTGGCGAAGCAGGCGTAACTGGGTTACTCCGTGAGTCGAGGCGTAGTCGATCAAGTACAGTGTCATCCAACATATGGTTACGCTGGATGACCCGCACCTGATCCGATAGTCGCTGAGCCGACACGCTGATAGCTGGTTCAAGCACCTGAAACAGAGAGAGCATCCGACCACGGTACGCAGTCAAGTTGCTTCCCCCCTCAGTAGCCCCATAATATGCGCGCATGACGTTCTCATTAATGGACTGAGTCCATCGCATGCGCGACACATTTCCACCGGCAGCGGGGACCCTGTTCGCGGCCTGTTGGCCTCGAGGTCCCAGGCCCGCTGGTGGCCGTCCTCTTCCTCGTCGTCGTGGTGGTGATGGCGTCGACGGCGGGGAGAAAAACTCGTCGCTGGAGCTCGACGCAACTGCAGCGACCGAAGACGCAGCGCACACGGATGTGGCGCATCCCGGCGGCTGCGAGGCGGAGCTCAGCGACGAGCCCGGAGATGGTTGGTGTGCCTCTTGTCTGGATCTGCTTCGGGTCAGCATCGATGACATATATGACATTTCATGGTGCTTTTTTCGTATGCATATTTCATTTCTATTTGATCAGACCGGTTTTGAATATATAGGTAACTGTTATTTTTTTTTCTTTTTCATCTCTTGCTATTTTGGTCGGTTCTATCAATTTTCTTGCTTTATTTTCAATTAATTATGTAAAGGTGTGAAAAAAAATGTCATGTCACTTTGACACTCGAGCCACAGATTATTATTAGTATTATTATTAGTATTATTTTAATTATTATTTTACTAACATCTCATTGTTTTTTTTTTTTTTTGTTTAAGCATTATTTGAATATTGACTTAGTAAACTTAAATTATTTTTGACATTTATATGTTTTTCTAGTTTTTTTTTTATGTTGTTGCTGTCAATATTCTTTACTTAATACTATATGCATTCCATTTATGAATTTATGTTATCAATTTTAATGTCAATGACCTCTATAAATATTTGTACGCCTTCGGGTATAACATAGCGCGCTTGTAATTTTTTATAACAACTATTTCTTTGTACCTGTGTTAACAAATGATTAAAAGACTTATGACTTATAAAACAGCTGCAAATGAAGTTGTTAAAAACCTTTAATAACTGCACTTTTAATAATTGTATGTTTGAAGGGATGATGAATTAAACTTTGTTTCATTAACTTGAGTTTTTATTTTGAGTAGGTATATTTTGTCAGGGTAGTTGAAAGAAAAGCAGATTACGCACCTCGATAAAGTGAGTAATTAATGCACTCGTGATAATTTAGTGCCCTCGCATGCGCTCGGGCACCAACATAACACTCGTGCATTAATTACTCACTTTGCGCTCGATGCAACAATCTACTATTTTTATGTGTTCTTCGATTACTCGAAGACGCTTGGACCGATTTGAAAAATTCTTTTTGTTTTCGTTTGAAAGTGTATACTTCCCAGGTGGTCCCATGGAGAAATCGAGGGAACTCTTCAAATTTTATAGGCACATTAAGGAAATTCGGCCCCAGAGTTTCAACCCCAAACGGCTCAAAAATATAGTTACCACAAAGGTATATTTACACTAATTTAATTCAACAAATATTTTCTGTACATTGTCTTCTTTTTTATCAGGAAAAACGCGAAGCGGCTCGCAAAGAAATGGAAAGACAGTGTCAGCTTGAATGGGAGAAAAAGAGGTATGAATTTATTTATAACTTCAATCAGTGTACGGTTATGGAAAATCATAAAAAATCTAAAAATCAACACAAATCAAAATATTTTTATTTCACGTAGGCCTACATGAGCACTTATAAAACGTCGACAAAAATTGCACGGTTCGGGTTGGTCGTTTCCTATGGAGAAGAACCGGCGAGAAACTCCATGGTTACTGTTTTAAAATCATTTGGTTTTACAATATTCGAATAATACAGGGGTCTGCGTTAGTACTTAAGTATGGGAGGTGGTGGGTGAGCGTAGGCCCGACAATAAGTCTTTGGTTACTACAAAAGGTAGAACAAGACTGAAAAAAACTGCAATCAGTACGAGTGTACGGTTATTGAAAATCATAAAAAAATCGAAAGATCAACACAGATAATCAAACAATCAATCAAGACACACAAACAAACAGATGTGACAAAATCTTTTTTTTTACCAGACTGCTCGACGCATTTTTTTTTTGTGTCTATTTGGTAGGACTATTTTTTTTTCTCAGACCTGAAAACTTAAACGTGAACGATGTTACGGGCAACAGCTAATCTAAAGTAATAATAATATTATAAAGTATTGTTTGTTTGTATTGAATCGGCTCCGAAACTACTGGTCCGATTTGAAAAATTATTTCAGTGTTAGATAGCCCATTTATCGAGGAAGGCTCTAGGCTATATATGATCACGCTACGACCAATAGGAGTGGAGCAGCAATGAAAAATGTTGCGAAAACGGGGAAAATGTGACGCAAACGAAGTTGCGCCGGACAGCTAGTGTATTTATATACAAGGTGTTGTTTTGCAACCTCGTCAAATTCAAGGAGGTAACTATGCTAATGATTCTCGACCCGAATCAATAAAAATAAAAATGGGTAGGTTTTTTTTTTTGCGGAATTCGGTAATTGTGAACCAGCCGTGTTTTAAACGCGGCCTGTCTGATCCTCGCCCTATAACCACGCTTTCCACATACAAATAATGCAAACGTTTATTCGATAATTTCTTATTCCCTAAACCACGTTAAGGGGGTTATTCTGAAGTACTGACAAGCAAAAAAAGACAGGGTTTATTATTAATTAACTAGGTATCGTAATTTAAATTGATTATTTATGTCTTTTGTTATCACTTCCTGAATTTCAACGAGGATGTAAAACAGCACCTTGTATACTTTACAGTGTATTTTGGTGTGTTTTAGGGTTCCGTACGCAAAGGGTCAAACGGGACCCTATTATTGAGACTTCGCTATCCGTCCGTCCGTCTATCACCAGGCTGTATCTCATGAACCGTGATAGTTAGCCAGTTGAAATTTCTACAGATTATGTATTTCTGTTGACGCTATAACAACAAATACTAAAAACAGAATAAAAATAATATTTAAGGGGGCTCTCATACAAAAAGTCATGATTTTTTGCTTTTGCAAAACAACACCTTGTAAATATATTTTTTAAATCTTTATTTTACTTACTTAATTTGTACACCAGCCATGGTCAAACATGTTGAGCCAAAGAATACCTTCTAACACTTATACAAGGTGTTGTTTTGCAACCTCGTCAAATTCTAGGAGGTAACTATGCTAATGATTCTCGACCCGAATCAATAATAAAATGAGTAGGTAATTTTCTTTTTTTTATCTATTTACTGAAATCGGTAACTGTGAACCACCCGTGTTTTAAACACGGGCCGTCTGATCCCCGCCTTATAACGTCGCTTACACACAAACAAAAAACCTCATACGCTTTTTCGATAATTTTATAAGCCCTAAACCACGTTAAGGGGGTTATTCTAAAATATTGACAAATTTAAACAACAAAAAAACGCAGTGTTTTTTAATAATTTACTAGGTACCGTAATTTATATTGATTATTTATGTCTTTTGTGACAACATCCTGAATTTTGACGAGGATGCAAAACAACACCTTGTATAATAAGCTTCATAACCATGTATAATAATCTACATATATTTTTGCAAATAAATGTTTATTTATCTTCTTATCTTCCCAGAACTCGCGAGCTGGAAGCCATGCGCACAGAGGAGCAGACCAAGGTGCTGTCCCTCAAGTCCAAGAGTCAGAACCTGACAGCCGAGCTCAGCAACGTGGTGCTGCGAGCCGGTAACCTCGCCAAGGATATTCGGGAGACCAGGACCAGTGTGGCGGCTGCCAAGTGTACCATCGATGGGATGAGGTATGTGTGGAATTAAGCGATATCACCCCAAGCACGCAATATTAGCCCTAGGTGGCAATATGACCCCAAGGAGGAAATAATTCTCTTCTCATCTCTTCTCTTCCCCTTCTCTTCCCCTTCTCTTCTCTTCCCGAAGAGAAATATATAGAAAGAAAGAAGAAAGAAAATAAGTTTATTTGGCACATGCCACAAGTACACACAAAAATTAACAAAAAATACTTAAATCTAAACAAAAGAAAAAAAAGAGGGTTAATTAATGTGTACATATACAAAAAAATAAATAAAAAAAATAAAGAAAAAGGTATACCCTTCTTCTCTTCCCCTTCTCTTCTCCTTCTTTATCGTGTGGGTAGTGCTTAACCTGGTGTCAAAGCTTTTATGTCGCCCATGAGCCTATGAATTGGCTTTACATGCCGTCGAGAAATATCTCTCAGACATGCTGGTTACCTCACGATGATTTCCTTCAGCGAAGCAAGTGATAATTATACAATACGCACAAGAATCTGAGGTACCACTAAAGAATTAGAGTGTTAGAGGTATTATTACCCCAAAGCGGCAATATTACCCCGGCAAAATTGACCTTGGCGTTTCGGTGATAATATTACCCTCATGTGGCGATATTACCCTAACCTGGCAATATTAGACCCTTTCTGCCACACGCTGTATCATCAGCAGCCTATAATGTTTATAATGTTCCCACTGCTGGGACTCAGGCCTCCTCTCTATAAGAGGGAGTGGGCTGTAATCCACCACCCGGGCCCAGTGCGGGTTGGTAGATGTCTTCGAATTTTTAGTTCTTGTACATGGTTCCCTCACAGATTTTAAGAGCAGCGGTGATGAAATAAATTACACAAAGTAATGCGCCTACCTGGGTTCGAACGCACGGCTTACTGCTCATAAGTCGGGGCTACCACCACTGGGCCACCGCTGCTCTCACTCGCTGTATAGCACATCGACAATATTACCCCAAGATGGCAGTATTCGACGGTGTTCGCAATATTGGCCGGGCTGGCAATTTTAGGGGCCATCCCCAAAATATCGTCACACGAATTTCATTTAATAAGTATTTCTATAATAGCTGTCCCGCGCAACATCATCTGCGTCACATTTTCCCCGTTTTCGCAATATTTTTCATAGCTGCTCCGCTCCTCTACAGCGCCATCTATTGAATACTTACTCAATCCAGTCAACAGATACCGCCATCTGTTAGAATCGTTTGGAGCTAACAGATAATTGTGAGTTAATTTGCAATAAAATAATATTGCGACTATAAATTGAGATGTTAGCTATCCTATCTTTCAATTATTTGTTTTGAGTTCCCGATATTTCGGCGCTGTTGCAAACGCCATGATCACGGATAAAGTGAAGTTATTGCGGGTGGGTGTTTATAAGCAGACAAATCGGTCTACCCTTTTTCTTGTTAGTTTTTTTACGCTCCGTACCACTACCACTGTCACTCTCAACTCGATTCTGTTCCCAACACACGAAACACACTGTCGAACTTTTACGGCACTTTTTCGTTTTTTACAAAGTTGAACCACTGGGTTCCAGGCTTGATAATGTTATGTTTTTCAATCCAGGTCCGACCGCGATGCCAGTATGGCTGAAATGCAGCAGCTCAAAGCAAGAGTCAAGGAGCTAAACGCGAAACAAATATCTCTGAATAAAGAGAAGGCCGAGTTGGATGCCAAGGTACGTTATCCTCAGCATCTGCCTAGCCTTTTCCCAGCTATCTTGGGGTCGGCTTCCAGTCTAACCGGACGATAGAGTGTTAAACGTTTTCTTTTGTCTTCCCAGGCTAAAGCTTCCGAAGGCGCCGGCGAGGACGGCAAACTGAACATGATGGAAATTACACTGAAACAGCTGAGAGATAAGGTGCGTATTCAAATAGCATCAGAATCATTCTCCTGCTCTTATCTCAATATACAGGGTGCAGTTTACTAGTGGGCTTGGATGGCCAAGTCCGAAACTATCAGGAATAGCGAGGGTAACATCGCAAGGATAATATCGAAGGATAAGGGTAATTTTATACCCTTTATAAATTGGGATCATCATCTGCCTAGTCTTTTCCCAAACTATCTTGGGGTCGGCTTCCAGTCTAACCGGAAGTAAGAGTATCAGTATTTTCCATGAAGCGAATGTCTATCTGACCTCCACAAACCAGTAACTGTGTAATACGATACCCCTTGGTAAGACTGGATGTCAGACTTTTAGCTTCTGACTACTCGTAACGACTGTCAAAGATCTACAAATGACAGCCGGGACCAACGGCTTAACGTGCTTTCCGGTGCACGGAGGAAACTCGGTATGTTGTTATGGTCACCCACGGACCAATCTAAGCAAGCACGGCTTAACCTTAAAGATCGACCCGTGCGGCTGTTATTATCTAGCCACATTGGTATTAGGGCTAGATAACGACAGTTGGACTGCTGATAGCGCAAGAGCTGGATTTTACCTGGTAAAATGGTATACAAAAATATGGCAGTGATGCGTAATAAAGTACTAGGTCTTGTAATAAAAAATTAGGTATCCTTCTGTTGGCAATGCTGCCAGCCTTCTGGGCACTTTTCCTATTGCCATTAACTAGACGATTTGACGTCCGAAGTGACGCCCTGTAGTACCATCCCATTTTGATACTTGTTCTCTTATACAAGGTGTAACATAATAAACGCAAGACCTCCCGTGTGGTCTCTCAGACCATGAAACTGAGCCTTTTTTGTTCTACGAGTTCTTGAAATTCACAAAACAAAAATTGGACTTTCCATAGAAACTGACGCGATCAGCTGATCAACATGTATAACAAAAAAATAAAGGTATACATGGTAAAACTAAAAATAAAGGTATGCATTTCCAAAAGTCATAGAACAAAAGTTGTTCAGTTTCATGGTCCGAGAGACCACACGGGAGGTCTTGCGTTTATTATGTTACACCTTGTATATAAAACTCTCGTGTCACAATGTTAGTTACCATACTCCTCCGAAATGGCTGAACCGATTTGTATGTTTGTGTGCATATCGGGTAGGTCTGAGAATCGGCCAAAATCTACTTTCCATACCCCTAAAACTTATAAAAAATTACAAGCGCACGAAGTCGCGGGCAGAAGCTAGTACTTATATAGTTTTATTAATTTTTCATAATTGTTTTTTTATATTTTTAAATAATTCTCATATACAATACAATACAATAGCCTTTATTCAACAATCTTACATATACATATTTTATGAATTTTAAACTTTGCTTCTAGACACCAGTTTCACGAAGATTGTCTTGCTTTCCAGCATAGGCCTCCCCTAAAGCTTGCCACAGAGTGCGATTATGTGTTTTTCTTCTCCACATACTGCCTGCTGTTCTTTTAATGTCGTCCTCCCACCTACGACGTTGTCTCCCTTTCTTCCTTTTGTACTGTCTTGGGTACCACTCGGTTACGTCTTTAGCCCATTTTTCTTTTTTGGTCCTCATCATGTGACCTGTCCATCTCCATTTTAGTTTTTTAATAGTATACGTCACACCCGTAACTCCGGTTTGTTTACGAATTGTTTCTAGTTTTATTTTATTTCTCAGTTTGATATTGAGCATGCTTCTTTCCATATAATAATTCTCATACATACATATAAAAAAATAAAAACATTTTTTAGATCTATTTTTAGTTCGTAAATAATGATACTGAATTTTTTACTACAAAATTTTATTTAAAATTAAAAAAAAAAATTACGTCATCGTGTTTTCCCCACCAGGTGGAAGCCGCAAAAGCCCTCGTCGAGAGCAAGAAACAAGACCTGGAAACGAATAAGTCCCACCTATCAGAGTTGAGCAACACCGTGACGGAACTCGGAGAAAAATGCTCCAGAGTTTGGAAGATGTATGAAGAGAGACGCGAGGAGTACCTCACCAGGAGTTCTGCGCCTGCCGAGAGCGCCTGGACTGCAGGTGAGCTGGACCGGGGTTCTATTCCACCAATTCGCAATAAGCGTCATCAAACGTCTTTCATAATGCGCACAGCAAAGGAGTGGAACTCTCTGTCTGCGTCTGTTTCCGAACGCTTACAACCCTAATCTCTTCAAAGTTAGAGTGAACAGGCTTCTTCTGGGTAAGCTCGTACCATCGTCGACTTTGTTTCTGTCATCTCTGACCTAGACTAGAGACAAGAGCAAACACATCTAAACTATAATAAACTATAAACTAATATTATAAAGAGGAAAGATTTGATTGTTTGTTTGTTTGTATTGAATAGGCTCCGAAACTACTGGTCCGATTTGAAAACATCTTTCAGTGTTAGATAGCCCATTTATCGAGGAAGGCTATAGGCTATATATTATCACGCTACGACTAATAGGAGTGGAGCAGCAATGAAAAATGTTGCGAAAACAGGGAAAATGTGACGCAAACGAAGTTGCGCCGGACAGCTAGTCGCAAATAAAAATAAACGTGTGCGTCTCGGAACGCTCGACAGAAGTGATAACTTAAACTAATCTAAGTTGAACTATTTAATATTGAAAGAACCTACTGCTGCATGCGTGAGAGAAAGGGAAGCCAGACAGAGTGGCGCCGTAACGCGTTACGTTACGAAGCGGTTTACCCTTCCAAAAGAAGAAATCACTTCAAAAAAAATTAAAATATATTGGAAAAGAGAGGTTCAAGATTTTGAGCGTTCATCATCATCATTCATCATTTCATCCCAAAACACGTCCGCTGCTGGACATAGGCCTCCCCCAAGTGTCGCCACATTGACATTTTGGTGGGTTTTGCCATAATCGCCACGCTTGGCAGGCGGGTTGGCGATCGCAGTACGGTTGTTACAAAAGCACAGAGAACGCTGCTGCCCATTCTCTGGCAAGTCCCTTAGTCGCCTCTTACGACACCCACGGGAAGATATGGGATGGTGCTATGCTTTACGTCCGACACCATACAGATCATTTGAGCGTTAGTTGCCGGCAACTGTTGCCTGTAACGGGCTTCTAAATCGAGAATGCTGGGAGTATGCCAAAACTGGAGCTGTTGTTTGAAAAGGTAATTGCCCGATCGTTGCCGGCAACTGTTGCCAGCAACTACTACACAGACCTTTAGGAGTACGAGGCACAGAGTGTAAAGTTCCTCGATACTCCTAAGAAAAGGGAGGATCCTCCGACCAGACAGGTGTTATGTCTGGTGGGCAACTGCCCGACAGTTGTTGTCGGGTTTTTCTATATATTCTTAAGTCGATGTAAACTTTGCTTGCGAGATGTAGGGAATTGGTGTTAGTTCTTCCGTCTTGTCATAGATGGCGCTGTAGTACTTTTTGTAGTAAGTTGCTTTTTTTAGGTCGCTACAGACCTACCAGAGGATGATTGGATTCCGTAAGTAGTTGTTGTTCTAAAGTTAGTTCTAAAGACAATGTTTTAACATTGAGTTCTATTGATTTCCCACAAAAAAAAATCCGTTTCCCAGCAAAAAATATTGTTTGATGGACATGAATGTGGTATTGTTACAGAAGCGGAATGGGGCCCGGACTCCAGCGACGCGTGGGGCGAAGCGCCCGCCGCCGAGGAGGCCTGGGGCGACGCCCCGGCTACCACCGGTAAACACATATATTAATATAACATCACACCTGATACCAACCAAGGATAGACCGTAGGCGCGGGCCTGTGGACGGTGAGTAATGGGCTAGCTCACCGTCCGTTCGTCTTATGACGACAGACCGTGCCGACGGCGCGTTCGTGTTCCACGCGCGCCTCAAGGAGATGTCAGCAAATCGGAAGGGGTCCGAGAGGGCCGATGCCTGCCAGGGCTGCGGGTTGTTCGAAAGAGATACCGTGCCCCTGGAACGCAAAGGGCTAAGAAGGAACATGGATGGGTTTTAGTCAGTCAAGTCTGAAAAAAAAAAGGGTAGACCAAAGAAAAGATGGAAGGCTCGTGTGAGAAATGATATGTAGGAAAAAGAAGTACATGATAGTATGACGAATGTCAGAGGAGAATGGAGGAAAGAGACGTGTTGCACCGACCCCAAATAAAATGGGATAAGAGCAGGAATATGATGATGATGATGCCTGATTTTCCCGAAGGCGAATCTTTAAGTGGTAGGACCGACTTACGAGCAGTAAGCCGTGGGTTTGAACCCAGGCAGGCGCATTACTTTGTGTAATTTATTTCATCACCGCTGCCCTCAAAAACGGTGAAGGAAAACATCGTGAGGAAACCGGCATGTCCAAGAACTAAAAATTCGAAAACATGTGACATCTACCAACCCGCACTGGGCCCTCCCTCTCATAGAGAGGAGGCCTGTGTCCCAGCTGTGGAAACATTATAGGCTGATGATGATGATAATGTATCTTATAGTATACCCATTTCAACAGTGATATTTAGTTTAAGTCGTGTAAAAGGGGTGAGCCTATTGCCATCAAAAAGGCAGAAATCCAGACTCTGTGGCTGCTACTGAGAAACGACGACGTTGATCTGTTAACAGAACAACACGCTTTAACTTAAGCATTTGTTCAGGTATCGGCTAATGTTTGTGAAAACGGGGCATAGGAGTTACAAGGACACGGTCACTGCTGAGTAGGTCAAATGGTAAACTAATGCGACGAACGGACGTGTTTACTTAACAGCTATTTAAACTGCAACACTTGCGATTGTCAAAGTTTTCGCTTACCTATTACCGTTTTCGTAAGAACTAGAGACCAGCCCCCGTATTCAAAAACCCGTTCGATTCGATGTCGATCGACAAGTCGTATGTCTATCTTTTTTTGGAATTAGGGAAGCGAGCGAGATAGACATACGATTTGTTGATCGACATCGAATCGAACGGGTTTGTGAATACGGGGGCTGTACGGAAATATATCTAAGACAAATATTAAAGTATTCAACTCCTCCTGAAAGAAATGATCCATATGATGTTGAAAAAAAACCGGCCAAGTGCGTGTCGGACTCGCGCACGAAGGTTTCCGTGCCATTATTTATAAATCCGAGCAAAAAATCATGACTTTTTTGTATGGGAGCCCCCCTTAAATATTTATTTTATTCGGTTTTTAGTATTTGTTGTTATAGCGGCAACAGAAATACATAATCTGTAGAAATTTCAACTGGCTAACTATCACAGTTCATGAGATACAGCCTGGTGACAGACGGACGGACGGACAGCGAAGTGTCAGTAATAGGGTCCCGTTTGACCCTTTACGGAACCCTAAAACACACCAAAATACACTGTAAAGTATACTAGGTGCTGTTTTGCATCCTCGTTAAAATTTAATAGTATGTCAGCAAAAGACATAAATGATTAATTTAAATTATCGAATAAACGTTTGCGATTGTTTGTGTGTGGAATCGCGGTTATAGGGCGAGCATCAGACGGGCCGCGTTTAAAACACGGGTGGTTAACACTTACCGATTACCGTAATTAAATTTAAAACAAAAACCTACCTATTTTATTATTATTGATGGACTAGCTGTCCTGCGCAACTTCGTTGGCGTCACATTTTCCCCGTTTTCGCAACATTTGTCATTGCTGCTCCACTCCTATTGGTTGTAGCGTGATAATATATAGCCTATGTCCTTCCCCAGGTTGAAATCTATCTTCTTGCCAAATTTCATTAAGATCCGATCAGCCGTTTAGTCGTGAAAAGGTAACAAACAAACAGAGTGACTTTCGCATTTATAATATTAGTATGGATTCTCATCATCTGCCTAGCCTTTTCCCAAACTATATTGGGGTCGGCTTCCAGTCTAACCGGATGCCGCTGAGTACCAGTATTTTACATGAAGTGACTACCTTTGGTTTCTGACTACTCATAAAAAATTTCAAAGATCTACAAATGACAGCCGGGACCAACGGCTTAACGTGCTTTCCGAGGCACGGAGGAAACTCGGTATATAATTATTTTATTTTATCAAATAGGAACAACAAACAGCTACATTATGCGATATTACAATCATGATATTATATATAACTTAAATAATGATGTAGCCCACAGCGCTGTTCACAGATTACCAATAATAAATAAACTTTAAATTGCTAGGACATAAGCGGTTCATGCATGACAGTTATATCACTTAATAAAAAAACAAAAAGAGAAAAAAAAAAGTCTTATACTAAGATTACAACATAAAAATATTCAATCCAAGAGCTCAAGTGCCTTATGAGGCATTTGAGCTCTTGGATTGAATATTTTCAAAAGCCTTCGGAACTGTTTTATGGAGCATCTAACATGTATCTATGTGTTCGAATTCTTTATTGTAAGATGCTGCCATTCGCCGAATTAGTGAACGTTGGCCAGTATTAGATCGGCAAGTACCTATGGCAAATAGTGTGCCTGCACGCACCTGCCGTCTATTAACAGTTCTGTGGACCGCATAAAATTGCCATTAACAATATTATACAAGGTCATTGCTTCCAATTGTTTGCGTCTGGAGCTGAGTGTCAAAAGTTTGTATCTATTGAGCACCGGTCATACGGTAAATACGTTCTGTGACATCTATAATGCATTGCACGGAGAAATCTGCGTTGTACATTTTCTAACATTTCAATATACTTCTTATAGTACGGGTTCCAGATGGGTACGGCGTATTCAAGCTGCAAGCTAACTAGAGTTTTATACAGGCAGAGGTACGAAGAGGTTCGTTTAAAGTCATGGGTGGATCTCATTATAAATCTATACATCTTATAGGCCTTATTCATAATTTGTTCGACATGTAAATCCAGGCAGAGTTTAGAATCGAGCAATATGCCCAAATCACGTATCGAGTTTACTTTATTTAGTGAGGTGTTACACAAAGAGTATGCAAACCTAATAACGTTTTTATTATGGTCACACATCCTTAACCTTAACGAAGGCTTAACCTTAAAGATTGACCCGTGCGGCTGTTATTATTTAGCCACGTACTCCTCCAAATACTAAAGTATTCAAATATTAAAATATTCTACTCCACCTGAAACTAATTTTCGATATGATGTTGAAAAAACACATCAAAACACACTGTAATGTATACAAGCTGTTGTTTTGCATCCTCGTTAAAATTCAGAAGTTTGTCAATTTAAATTACGATATCTAGTTACTTAATAATAAACGCTACTTTTTGTTGTTGTTTAAGTTTGTCAGTATTTCAGAATAACCCCCTTAACGTGGTTTAGGGAATAAGAAATTATCGAATAAATCTTTTATAACCCCCATAACGTGGTTAGGGAATAAAAAGTTTGTATGTGTGAAAGCGTGGTTATAGGGCGAGGATTAGACGGGCCGCGTTTAAAACACGAGTGGTTCACACTTACCGATTCCCGTAAATAAGAAAAAAAAAATATCTACCCATTTTATTAGGGTTCCGTACCCAAAGGGTCAAACGGGACCCCTATTACTGAGACTTCGCTGTCCGTCCGTCCGTCCGTCTGTCACCAGGCTGTATCTCATGAACCGTGATAGTTGGCCAGTTGAAATTTCTACAGATTATGTATTACTGTTGATGCTATAACAACAAATACTAAAATATAATAAAATAAATATTTAAGGGGGGCTCCC
The DNA here is from genome assembly GCA_949152445.1 of Cerastis rubricosa. NCBI lineage: Eukaryota > Metazoa > Arthropoda > Insecta > Lepidoptera > Noctuidae > Cerastis > Cerastis rubricosa. The sequence continues at coordinate 11,371,614 of OX424551.1, forward strand.
ATACAAAGAAGTGTTTTTTTTGCTCGTTTTTATAAATAATGGTACGGAACCATTCGTGCGCGAGTACGACTCACACTTGGCCGGTTTTATTGATTCGGGTTGAAAATCATTAGCATAGTAACTTAAATTTGACGACGATGCAAAACAACACCTTGTAGATGTATAAACTTAATATCATCATCTGCCTAGCCTTTTCCCAAACTATCTTGGGGTCGGCTTCCAGTCTAACCGGATGCAGCTGAGTACCAGTATTTAACATGAAGCGACTGCCTATCTGACCTCCACAACCCGGTAACTGGGTAATACGATACCCTTTGGTAAGACTGGATGTCAGAACTTCTGACTACTCGTAACGACTGTCAATGATCTACAAATGACAGCCGGGACCAACGGCTTAACGTGCTTTCCGAGGCACGGAGGAAACTCGATATGTAATTATGACTACAGACCAACCTCGGCAAGCACGGCTTAACCTTAAAGATCGACCTGGGCGGCTGTTATTATTTAGCCACGAGCTCCTCATGTATAAACTTAATATCTTTTACTTAAATCCCTTTACTATCAACTAAAACGAACCTATTTTTTCTTACACGGCTAAGACTATACAACTTGCTAAGTTTGAGCAACTTCGTAACTTCCTTTTATTTATTCCATTTAACTTCTATTGTTTCATTATCAGCCGATTTTCTTAAGGTCGTATAGCTAAACAACTTCAAATGCAACCCTCAAATGATTTTGAACCATTGCCATTACATATCGAGCTTTGGAAAAAATATCAAATCAAATCGAAATCATTTATTTCAAGTAGGCACTTTCGAATAGTCGAACAACAATAAAAATGAAGCTACAGTCCCACTCACAAGACATAATAACTTGTGAAAGTACTGTAGTTGCCCATTCCAAAGCGTAGATCTCTATGGAGAAGAATGGGCAAGAAACTCTATGGACACTCTTTTAAATCAGTAGTTTGTTACAAAAACCTTGGTAACATCATGCATGTTGAGATGTACATTATGTGAGAACGATGTAGCAAGACGTGCACGTTAATAGTGTCCATAGTAAAAACAAAAAAGACATAAGTTTTTAAACTGACATGGTCACTAACACTATTAATAACACTTGTAACGGGTATTTACCATGTTTATTATTTGTTTTGAGTTCCCGATATTCACTGAACTTTAGTTTATCCGTGATCATGGCGTTTGCAACAGCGCCGAAATATCGGGAACTCAAAACAAATAATGAACATGGTAAATATCTCGTTACAATTGTACTTGGAAAACATGTCAGGCCGTTGGTCCCGGCTGTCATTTGTAGATCTTTGACAGTCGTTACAGGTAGTCAGTGGCCCGGAAGTCTGACAACCAGTCTTACCGAGGGGTATCGTATTAACATATACTAACTGGGTTGTGTAGATTATATAGACAGTCGCTCCATACTGGTATTCAGCTGCATCCGGTTAGACTAGAAGCTGACCTCCAACATAATTGGAAAAAGACTAGGCAGTTACTATTACACGTATCGAGCAATCTGAAATCATTAGAGGGTTCGAACAAAAGTCGTCGAGTTATAGCAACCGCCAATGTTTTTTATACCTTATTTCTTTGCACTCAAAGTCTTAAATCGACTTAACGTCCTACGTGTTTTTTATACAGTGAACAAATTATTATAGTTATTTATTAGTGTTTTTGTGTGTAAATTCGATATTATTTATTGTTCATTATGGTTGTGTTTTGTGTGACTGCGTTCCTGATTTTGGGTAGGAAGACAATGTTTTTAATATTTTTTTGTAACATAAGAATTACTTTTCGCCATTTTTAGGGTTCCGTAGCCAAATGGCAAAAAACGGAACCCTTATAGATTCGTCATGTCTGTCTGTCTGTCTGTCTGTCTGTCTGTCTGTCCGTCCGTCCGTATGTCACAGCCACTTTTTTCCGAAACTATAAGAACTATACTGTTGAAACTTGGTAAGTAGATGTATTTTGTGAACCGCATTAATATTTTCACACAAAAATAGATAAAAAAAATACTACATTTTGGGGTTCCCCATACATAGAACGGAAAACCAAAAATTTTTTTTTATCATTCCCATACGTGTGGGGTATCTATGGATAGGTCTTCAAAAATGATAGTGAGGTATCTAAAATCATTTTTTTCTAAACTGAATAGTTTGCGCTAGAGCCACTTCCAAAGTGGTAAAATGTGTGCCCCCCCCCTCTAATTTGTAAAGTAAGAGTAGGAAAATTCTGAAAATATTTAGGATAGTAGAACGTAAAAAAAAGTATCAACGAAAATTGGTTTGAATAAGATATGATGTTTAGTTTTTGAGATATGGGACTTTTTCATCAAACTGCAGCAGTAACTTTGTTTTTCATTAACATACTATGAAAAACCAATTTAGTTTTGCGGTTGAGTGGAAGTTTACTAACTAATACTACTAAATAATGAATGACAGTTCAAAATATTGTTTGGGGCTATGGAACCCTGTGTGCGAGTAAGACTCGCACTTGGCCGGTTTTTTAAAGTTTAAATTGTCATTAGTTGTGGCGGCCCCGACTTACGAGGAGTAAGCCGTGGGTTCGAACCCAGGCAGGCGCATTACTTTGTGAAATTTATTTCATCACCGCTGCCCTCAAAACCGGTGAAGGAAAACATCGTGAGGAAACCGGCATGTCCTAGATCTAAAAATTCGAAGACATGTGACATCTACCAACCCGCACTGGGCCCGCGTGGTGGATTACAGCCCACTCCCTTTCATAGAGAGGAGGCCTGTGTCGCAGTTGGAAAATTATAAGCTGATGATGATGAAGGTTTTTTTTTTTTTAAAACGTTTCCCCTCAGTAGGAATTTCTTCTGTATCGTGGGTGCGTTTACAAACATTTCATTCATTCTTTTTTTTTCTTTTCATTTTTTCATTTGTTTTTTCATTTTTTTTTTTTTGTTTGCTTAATGTCCTTTTTGGAGGCACAAAGGACATATGCCAGGCGCAGTACGAGTACAATGAATTAACTGAGCTCAAATGTCGCGTCTACGAATCATCTATGCCTTATTGTGTTCGCCATTAATCCTTTAATAAACAGTAAAAGCAATTTCTCAATTCTTACCGGGAGTTTTGGGAAAGTTACTTTGAAATTTTATATGTGTCACGGGAACAATATGCGACTCCCGCTCAAGGATTTATAAAACCGTTACATTTTCCCCGTTTTCGCAATATTTTTCATAGCTGCTCCACTCCTATACAGCGCCATCTATTGAATACTTACTCAATCCAGTCAACAAATACCGCCATCTGTTAGAACCGTTTGGACCTAACAGATTATTGTGACTTAAATTGCAATAAATTAATATTGCGACTGTAAGTTGAGATGTAAGCTATCCTATTTTTCAAGTTGGATTGAACTGCACACGGTGTGCAAATTTGATTAAAATTGGTTAAGTAGTTTAGGAGTCCATCCCCGACAAACAACGTGACACGTAATTTATATATAGATTGATGGTTAGACCTGCTGTCTTGTATGGATCAGAATGTGGGGCCATAAAAGGGATGAATGAAAGGCGGCTGAGAATGCTAAGGGGGATGTGTGGTGTTACGCGAATGGATAAAATAAGGAACGAGTACATCTTAAGGAAGTCTGAGAGTGACGCCGGTGACTAAAAAGTTGAGTGGTAATCGGTTGTCGTGGTATGGCAAGAAAAGTTTTGAGTATGAACGTGGATGAGTATAAGAGTAGAGGAAGACCAAAGATATGATGGATGGACTGTGTGAAGGATGAGTTGGCTAGGAAGGATCCGAGGTGTCTGATAAGAAGACGAGTAAGATTCTTTATTTGCATGAAATATGGTACAATATGGTCTTATAAATAAAAAGGTTTCACTTATTTCAGCATGAAAACTTAAAATTAAATTAAAATACCTAACAAAATGTAGTCGTCATTTAGTTATCAAACTTCTAGACCTAGTTACTAGTGATGTTCAAAACCGCTGTAAGGCAATCGCGCGCTGTAGACTACAAAATAAAAATAAGTAGCGCGCTATTTTATACGCTATCATTATAACACGCTATTACATAACTCGGCAGCAATCTAAACGCGGAGACATCACCGTTTTATTCGGCAACGCGCTAAATGGACGTAATGAACTAAAGATGCGTGGTGAATATTATCTCGCTACGCGCTGCACTGTACACGAAAGAATATGTATATTAAATTAATATCTCATGCATCGTGAAAGATCAATGACATACGTATAATTATTAATTATTTACACACTTCAACTAAAACGACAAGTATTAACAGGAAACGCGACGCAGGCCGAGACAAATAAACGCTAATAATTGCTATCCTGTTCTGGCCCCGCCGTCGCGATCAGCGCGCGAGCGGCGCGAGTTATAGTAAACGTTATAATGATAGCGCGAAACCCGAGCCGATATAACAAATGTTATACGTTGAGTACAAATAGCGCACTATATTTTGGCGCTATACGTTACATTAACCACCACTACTAGTTACAAAACAAAAAATTAAATTTTATCCTTGACTAGCTGCCCGGATAGACTTCGGCACTTTTCCTACCTACCCTACCCTACCCTACCTATCCTACCTACCCTACCTACCTACCCTACTTTACCCTACCTACCTACCCTACTCTACCCTACCCTACCCTACCTACCTACCTACCCTATCCTACCCTACCCTACCCTACCTTTCTCACCTTTTAAACCTTCCCTGGACTACGACAAACATTTCAAAACCAAAATCAGCCAAATCGGCCCAGCCGTTCTCGAGATATAAAATTACAACGAAAAGTGGCATTGATATTTATATTTATGGTGATTATATTCTTTTAGAATTTAAAATACTTGTGTGTAGGATACAGGATAAAGTAATAGAGAAGTATGGAAGAAGAAGATATGCTGAGCCGACCCCAAATTAATTGTGATAAGGCCAAGAGAATGATGTGACACAAAACTGGGAAAAGACAGGCAGATGATGATGATGACATTAACTTTTTGAACGCCATTGTCACATATATGTGACAAGCGAGCGCGTGCCCTGTACGCCTACGACACAAATATGTGACAAAAAAATATGATGTACGAATAAAGCAATTTAAATCATTACTTTTGTGTGTGTTTATTTTTATATCTTTAAAATGTGATCTATATATATTAAATGTCTTATCAAGAAATAAGATAACAATACTTTTGAAATCCCTTTTTTTTCTTTGTTGCGAGGAATTTGTGGTTCGTGGAGGGCACGCGCGTGCGTTTATGCTCTGCCGTTCAAAAGGTTAAATATGTTCTCTCTCTTCTTCAGCGATAGAAGCGGTGTCTACGGCCAGCGCTCCTAGATGGCGCTGTGTGTACGAGTTCACCGCGCGCACCACGGATGAGCTGAGTCTGCAACCTGGAGACTTGGTGAGCACTTACACACCATTATTATACAAGCTGTTGTTTTGCATCCTCGTCAAAGTTCAGGATGTTGTCACAAAAGACATAAATAATTAATATAAATTACGGTACCTAGTTAATTATTAAGTACTAGCTGTCCGGCGCAACTTCATTTGCGTCACATTTTCCCCGTTTTTGCAACATTTTTCATTGCTGTTCCACTCCTATTGGTCGTAGCGTGATGATATATACCTTCCTCGATAAATGGGCTATATACCACTGAAAGAATTTTTCAAATCGGACCAGTAGTTTCGGAGCCTATTCAATGCAAACAAACAATCAAATCTTTCCTCTTTATAATATTAGTTAAGATTATGATACACTGTTTTTTGTACCTTGTTAATTATTAATTAACACTGATTTTGCTTTTGCTGTTTTTGTTTGTCAGTATTTTAGAAAAACCCCCTTAACGTGGTTTAGGTTATAAAAAAATATTGAATAAACGTTTGCGATTGTTTGTATGTGTGAAAGCGTGGTTATAAGGCGTGGCTCCCATACAAAACAGTGATATTTTTTTGCTCGTTTTCAGGGTTCCGTACCCAAACGATCAACGGGACCCTATTACTGAGACTTCGCTGTCCGTCCGTCTGTCACCAGGCTGTATCTCATGAACCGTGATAGCTAGCCAGTTGAAATTTCTACTGATTATGTATTTCTGTTGATGCTATAAAAAAAATTACTAAAAACAGAATAAAATAAATATTTAAGGGGGCTCCCATACAAAAAAGTGTTTTTTTGCCCATTTTTATAAATAATGGTATGGAACCCTTCGTGCGCGAGTCCGACTCGCACTTGACCGGTTTTTATAAATAATAGTACAGAACTCTTTGTACGCGAGCCCGACTCGCACTTGGCCAGTTTTTTTAAAGGTTTTCTGATACTTTGTAGAATATTTTTAGGTAGGGTAGGTAGGAAGGTAGGAACAAGTGCATTGCAACGCATGCTGTGATCAGGTAGTATCTATTTGATAAAAGATGACGATTTCGTGACTAAATTATCGACCCTACAATAGAAAAAAAAAAAAATTTTTTTTGACTGTACTCAAAAACGGCTCAATTTAATATTTCTAATGGAAAATATGATTTATTTTTGCAGGTAAGCGATGCAACACCACCTAGAGGTGATGCAGAGCCCGGTTGGAGATGGGGCACCGCTAGAGGTAAGCACCACTACTGCCTGCAGCATCATCTGCGTCATTTCAGCCAAGATGGCCACTGCTAGCGAAGACGCCATAACATCCCATTTTAAAAGAGTAACCATGGAGTTTCTTGCCGGTTCTTCTCCTTACGATACATCATTATCATCATTTCAGCCCGAAAGACGTCCACTGCTGGACATAGGCCTCCTCCAAGAAGGGAAGGCTTTGCCATAGTCGCCACGCTTGGCAGGCGGGTTGGCGATCGCAGTACGGTTGTTACAAAAGCACAGAGAACGCTGCTGCCCATTCTCTGGCAAGTCCCTTAGTCGGCTCTTACGACACCCACGGGAAGATATGGGATGGTGCTATTCTTTACGTCCGACACCATACAGAACAGACCAGACAGAACAGAACCTTACGATACGTTCAACCCGAACCGTGCACCTTTTGTCGACGTTTTATAAGTGCCCCTGTAGGCCTATCATCATCTGCCTGCCTTTTTCCAAACTTTGTTGGGTACGGCTTCCAGTCTAACTAGATGCAGCTGAGTATCACAGTTTTACATGAAGCGACTGCCTATCTGACCTCCACAACCCAGTAACTGGGTATTACGATACACCTTGTTAAGACTGGATGTCAGACTTTTGGCTTCTGACTACTCGTAACGACTGTCAAAGATCTTCAAATGACAGCCGGGAGCAACGGCTTAACAAGCTTAACGTCAATCGCTCAATTTTAAAACATTTTGCTGTTGCATCATCTGCCTAGCCTTTTCCCAAACTATCTTGGGTAAGGCTTCCAGTCTAACCGGATGCAGCTGAATGCCAGTATTTTACATGGAGCGGCTGCCTATCTGACTTCCACAACCCAGTAACTGGGTAATACGATACCCCTTAGGAATATTGGATGTCAGACTTTTGGCTTCTGACTACTCGTAACGACTGTCAAAGATATACAAATGACAGCCGGGACCAACGGCTTAACGTGCTTTCCGAGGCACGTAAGAAACTCGGTAATTGTGGTCACCCATCCACGGACCAACCTCTCACCCATCCACGGACCAACCTCGGCAAGGACGGCTTAACCTAAAAAATCGACCCGTGCGGCGGTTATTATTTAGCCACGACCTAGCGTCCTCCCTGACACTTACAGACCATGTCAGTTTAAAAACTTATATCATCTATTTATCTTCCCAGGTCAATCGGGCTGGTTCCCAGAGTCTTACGTAGAAGATATAAACGCGCCCGCTGCCTACGCTGAGGTCATCGACCCCTTGGAAACCAAGACCCAGCTTGAAGGCATAGCGGAGGTACCTGAAGCTGAGATGACCAACGATTTGGGTGGAGCCACAATGGTTGCTGGTAAGTTAAAACAAATATCAGAAAAAAAAATCGTGGCCAGTGTTGGCCATTGTGGGCCAGTAGTGGCCAGTGTCAGCCATGAGAAGAAATTGACAAGTCTCTTAGTAGCCATTGTCAGCCAGTAGGGGCTATTGTCGGCATTTTTAACCAGTATTGGCGATTGTCCGCCAATATCAGCCAGTATTGACTATTATGAGCCAGTAGAGATCACTGTCAGCCAGTATTGGCCATTGTGAGCTAGTAGAGGCATTTACAGCCAGTAGAGGCCATCTTCGGCCACTAGACGCCATTTTCGGCGTGTACACTAGTGGTTAATGACAGCCATAATAGGAATCAAGTCTTCTAGTGGCCATTATGAACCAGAAGAGTCCATTGTCGGCCTGTATTGGCCATTTTTAGCCACTATTGGCAATCGTCAGCCGACGACATCATCGTCCAAAGTGGACAATGACAGCCATAAGAGAAAACTGAAAAGGCTCGTAGTGGCCATTATAAGCCAGAAGGGTACATTGTCGGCCAGTATTGGCCATTGTAAGCCAATAGATGATATTTTCATCCTGTTTGGCCATTTTAAGCCACTATTGGCAATCGTCACTACTAGTCGTCGGCCACTAAACGCCATTTGTCGGACGCTAGTGGTAAATGACAGCCACATATGGTCAGCGCGTATGGTTGTGGTTAATAAGAACATGACCTTATGTAGAGGTCATCAACCCCATGGAGATCAGAAGTCAGCTGGAAGGCATAGATGAGCTGCCTGAGGCTGAGATGCATTACTACATGGGAGGGACTGTGACGGCTGCAGGTCAGTTACTGTAAAAAAAGATATTAAGTTGAAATTGCAGGGTAGCCCGCGATAGTCAAATTTTATTTGGCTTTTTTGCAAATTGCAGGACAGTGACAACCAAATATAATTTGTGAAGATGTAGTAATCATTAAAGTCATCAAAACAACCCCTTTTTTACATTACCCCACCTTTGAAATTTCTCCTGTATCGTGGGTGCGTTTACAAACATTAAAACTCACATACACAAACAGCCAGACCTGGAACAACTATTTGAGGGCCATACAACAACAATTCCGTTCGGAGATCGAACCCACGACACGCAGCGCAGCAGTCGATCGCTCAACCACGGCGCCAACCGTGCTGTTAATGCAATGTTGAATGACTTTTTCATCTAAACTAATATTATAAAGAGACAAGATTTGATTGTTTGTTTGTTTGTTTGCATTGAATAGGCTCCGAAACTACTGGTCCGATTTGAAAAATTCTTTCAGTGTTAGATAGTCCATTTATCGAGGAAGGCTATAGGCTATATATCATCACGCTACGACCAATAGGAGTGGAGCAGCAATGACAAATGTTTCGAAAACGGAAAATGTGACGCAAACGAAGTTGCGCCGAACAGCTAGTGATATATAAATTTAATGGGATTAAATAAATTTAAAGCGTTGTATTGATGATTATAACTCCGTATACCATATTTGTCCATAAACGATATTTTTTCGGCAGCAAATCATATTTCAATCAACATAGAATCCGACACTGACCTGCAAATTGCAAAAAACGTAAGAAAATTTGATTTGCGCGGCCCAGCCTGACTCTTTCACCTTAATTAAAATCATGGCTATTGTCAGCCAGACAGCCAGTAAAGGCCAGTCACAGCCACTAGCAGTCTGTCAATCAATATCAATTAAAAATCTTTATTACTTGTGTAGTCGTATACAATAAGATAAACTAAAACAATAGAAAAATAATATGGTCACAACAAAAAATGACATTAAAAGTGGTTAAAGCTTTCAAACCTACGTTTTAATCCAGTAGTGGCTATTATCAGCCAGTATTAATAATTGGAAGTCGCTATTGTCCAACATCGCCCAATACTCTGCTAAGAGGCTGTAGTTAGCCAGTCTTCCATGTGTATGTCAATAGAAGAGAATAGAGGACTAGTAGTCAATGGTTTCCAATAACAGCCACTAATGGAGAACACAAAAGAGTGAAAATATTAGTATCAAATACACCTAAAATCGGAGCGTAGAACGTGTATATAACATTAGTTTTTATTTTACTTCAATACATGCAGTATTTCCGAAGTTATAACGATGAGAAGTTTATGTCCTTTTTTGAATTTCCGAGATTACGCGCGCTCATACTCATACGTCACAGCCGCGTTCAGCCCGCGACCGCGACGCAACCGCTATGTCCCTGCATTTTAAATCTGTAACATCGGCAACCACTAGTGGCCATTCTCAGCCACTATAGGGCATCGTCAACTACTAGTGGCTATTATCAACCACTATAGGGCACCGTCAACCACTAGTGGCCATTCTCAGCCACTATAGGGCATCGTCAACTACTAGTGGCTATTATCAACCACTATAGGGCACCGTCAACCATAGTGGCCATTCTCAGCCACTATAGGGCATCGTCAACTACTAGTGGCTATTATCAACCACTATAGGGCACCGTCAACCACTAGTGGCCATTCTCAGCCACTATAGGGCATCGTCAACCACTAGTGGCCATTCTCAGCCACTATAGGGCATCGTCAACTACTAGTTGGCTATTATCAGCCACTATAGGGCACCGTCAACCACCAGTGGCCATTCTCAGCCACTATAGGGCATCGTCAACTACTAGTGGCTATTATCAGCCACTATAGGGCACCGTCAACCACTAGTGGCCATTCTCAGCCACTATAGGGCATCGTCAACTACTAGTGGCTATTATCAACCACTATAGGGCACCGTCAACCACTAGTGGCCATTCTCAGCCACTATAGGGCATCGTCAACTACTAGTGGCTATTATCAACCACTATAGGGCACCGTCAACCATAGTGGCCATTCTCAGCCACTATAGGGCATCGCCAACTACTAGTTGGCTATTATCAGCCACTATAGGGCACCGTCAACCACTAGTGGCCATTCTCAGCCACTATAGGGCATCGTCAACTACTAGTGGCTATTATCAACCACTATAGGGCACCGTCAACCATAGTGGCCATTCTCAGCCACTATAGGGCATCGTCAACTACTAGTTGGCTATTATCAGCCACTATAGGGCACCGTCAACCACTAGTGGCCATTCTCAGCCATTATAGGGCATCGTCAACTACTAGTTGGCTATTATCAGCCACTATAGGGCACCGTCAACCACTAGTGGCCATTCTCAGCCACTATAGGGCATCGTCAACTACTAGTGGCTATTATCAGCCACTATAGGGCACCGTCAACCACTAGTGGCCATTCTCAGCCACTATAGGGCATCGTCAACTACTAGTGGCTATTATCAACCACTATAGGGCACCGTCAACCACTAGTGGCCATTCTCAGCCACTATAGGGCATCTTCAACCACTAGCGGCCATTATCAGCCACTTGACCATTCTCAGCCAATATTGGGCTTTGTCAGCCCCTAATCGCAACCCCTATCGGCCATCTATAGCCCTTAAAGAAAGTTATTGCCACTCCTACCCACCATCAACCAGTGCTGCCCTTGCCGGTTGTCGGTGAATGGTTACTACCCGATAGGTATGAGAGGAAGCTTTACAGCCACTAGAAGCCAGTGATTGCCACTACTCTAAGCAACTATAGGTCAACGTCAACCACTGGCGGCCATCCTCAGCCACTCTTGGGTATTCTCAGCCTATATAGGCCATTCTCAGCAACTATCGGTTATCAACAACAGCTTTTGGCCATTCTCATCCACTATTGGCCATTACTAGCCATTATTATTATTATTTATTTATTTATTAAACAATTTTATTACAAACTTTCATTTAAAAACTATGCCCCAAAAAATCATTAACCACTATCGGCTATTATCAGCCAGTATTGGCCATCTACAGCCATTACAAGCCACTACTACCCATCGTCACCACTGCTACCCATTGATAGTGGTAACGTTTCCGTACCTCATTGTAGAGAACAAGTCGTCAGGATTGGAAGGCATTGAGGAGATGCCGGAGCATGAGATGACGAACGACTTAGGAGGAGCTATGCCGGTAGTCGGTGAGTGATAGGCATGGAGGAAGCATGTTTTTGTTCAATATTTTGTATCCACAGTTTTGCATGCGGTAGTTACTAGTTTGAGGTACTTAGTTCGCGAAAATTAAAGAAAAAAAAACCGGTCAAGTGCGAGTCGGACTCGGGCACGAAGGGTATCGCACCATTATTTACAAAAACGAGCAAAAAAAATCAATTTTTTGTATGGTAGCCCCCCTTAAATATTAATTTTATTCTGTTTTTAGTAATTTTTGTTATAAAGGCAACAGAAATACATAATCTGTAGAAATTTCAACTGGCTAACTATCACGGTTCATGAGATACAGCCTGGTGACAGACGGATGGACGGACGGACGGACAGCGAAGTGTCAGTAATAGGGTCCCATTTTACCCCTTGGGTACGGCTAAAAATAGATATCGCAGCGCTGGTACTCTGATAGGGCCCTCCAAAGGGCAGAGGTGTCCCAATTAGCTTACCCAGCCTTGGTTCACCAGTTATGTTTAAATGGGATGCGGGCAGGCGGCCGTATTGCCACCAACCGAGCACAAATTCTCTGTATGACGAAGGCTCTGTATGGTGTCGGACGTAAAGAATAGCACCATCCCATATCTTCCCGTGGGTGTCGTAAGAGCCGACTAAGGGACTTGCCAGAGAATGTGCAGCAGCGTTCTCTGTGCTTTTATAACAGCCTTACTGCGATCGCCAACCCGCCTGCCAAGCGTGGCGATTATGGCAAAACCCCCCAAAATGTCAATGTGGCGATACGTGGGGGAGGCCTATGTCCAGCAGTGGACGTCTTTCGGCTGAAATGATGATGATGAGCACAAATTCAGACTCAGTGGCTGCTTCTGACAAATTTAAAAATAGCTAGAGCTTGTAAGGATTGATGTAATGTATGTATGTTTTCTCTTTCATGCAATAACTACTTAACGGAATTTGATGAAATAAGATACTAAGTTTCCTAGGGATGATTAACTATTTTGGCGCGTGCAACAGCTAGAAGCAAATAAAGTTCAAAGTATAGCTAAAAGTTGTACTATTGACAAATATTAGAGGTATATTCTGAAGCACTTATATGTACATACATAATATGGCAGTTTTTGCGGCCCTTCAATGCGCTTGATGTGGACCTTATACTACGGTGAACAATACTCGAGATGGTTTCTGACTAGCGAGTTGTACATCACTTTCTTAATATTGGGTTTTTTGTTATTTTTACTTTCTCTCATAACGAAGCCAAGCATCTTTGACGATTTTAATATAGTTTTGTCAATATGTTCCATAAAACTTAACTTTTTGTCGAACTGAACTCCTGTACATACAGGGTGAAATTGAAGTCATGGGCATTATTTTAACCTAAGGCACTACTCACGATACTGATTCGATTAGGGCTATTAATACGCAAATCAAAAATATTATTAATGCAAGTACAGAAAACCTTATAAGTGTAGTAAACCATGCAAAGTATCAAAAGTTGCGCATTGCGATATTCGCGATAGCTATTGCTGCCTTTGGTACCTACACTACGCCGTACGCCCGCGCCGCTGCGCTGTACGCATCATTGTCACTCATTGTGCGTGAACTCTTTCCGTACTTGCTTTAAGTAATCATATTTTTGATTTGCGTATTAATAGCCCTGATCGAATCAGTATCGTGAGTAGTGCCTTAGGTTAAAATAATGCCCATGACTTCAATTTCACCCTGTATGTAGTTTCGACTTCCTTAAGCCGCTCACAATTCAAATAAGTAGTAAAAAAAATGTCATGCAGTCGACATTTTTTTTATCACCATTTTGTATTCGAATAAGCCTTTTTATTACCCGATTGAGGAGGGTAATGTGTTTATCAGCCTATACATACGACCACTAGACACCATATTGATTTGTTGTGTCACTTTTTCTAATTCTATTTATAATTGCAGTTTTTTTACGACCACATGTTATGTTTTGATTCGAATGTTTTATTTACTCTATCGCTTATAGTGAATGCTTCACATTTTTTTTATCTTTGCATGGAAATCATGTAATGGCATGCACTGTAGTATAAGTAGTGTCCGACCAAAGCTTCGGGTTCGGCCAGAATAGGCCGAAATCTTGGCCGAAGCTGAAGTTTTATAGAAAACGTGGAAATGGTACGAACTGTTACGAATGCCCGAGAACGCGTTGAAAGAGGTGACGCGTGAGAAATTTAATTCCACATTGGATAAAACTTTCTTTTTTATTTTCTATTAAATTTAAAGGTTATGTTAATTGTATAAAGAGTGTATTATAGACCTGACGAAACAAAAAGGAACTTGTTCTACTCGTCATTGCGATAATTTTTTAAAACTTACGACATATGTTATGTTGTCGAATCGATTCTCCCGGACGGTGGCATGTCCGACATATATCTACCGTGCCATCCTTTACTATGTATTTCCGGTAGTTATTCGCCATCATAACTTCGTCCTTGTTATGGCACACACCAAACCTTCGGTTTCCCCGAAGAGGTCACTGAAACGCAGCTAGGATGATAGGACGGGTGTACATATGTTAGTAACACTTCACTTGCACACTACGTCACTGTGCGTTCATGTGGCACTTGCCTGCGGAAGCGACGGAACACCACTCCCGGCTCCCTAACGACTAACGAGTCCTAGTCTTGAAAATCTACTCAAGTCTCAGAAATTACGACTAAAAGACTCGAGTTTCTTACTACACTGCTTTGAATTTGTTTAAAAAAACATTACTTAATTACTTTTTGCCAATCTGGAACTAAATTTCTTAGCATTTTTAAACCTTCGCATTTGATTTCGGCCACAAAGCCACTTCGGCATGACAATACAAAATAGTCCATCAGAAAAGAATTCAACATTCTTAATCTTCTGTTCTACAGAAGGTGGTGAGTTCTACATCGCTGCTTACCCGTACCTGTCGACTGAGCCAGGAGACTTGACCTTCGAGGCCGGTGAGAGGATCGAGGTTATCAGGAGGGACGGCGACTGGTGGACCGGCAGGATTGGCATCAGGTTAGTGAGAGACTTGACCTCTCTCTCTCGTTCTCTCTCTCTCTCCCTCTTTCTCTCTCTCTCTCTCTCTCTCTCCCTCTTTCTAACTACACTTTTGGAAATTAGATTTGAACCAGAGCCTACTTCACTTTTTAATTATTATTTTACTATTTTACGACGTAGTAAACTTACAATTTCTTTTGACATTTATACGTTTTTCTTTGTTTTTGTCTAAATGATTTACCTAATACTATATACATTACATTTATGTAATTTTGTTATCAATTTGAATGTCACTGACCTCTATGAATATTTGTACGTCTTCGGGTATAACATAGCGCGCTTGTAATTTTTTATAACAACTATATATCGTACCTGTGTTAACAAATGTTTAAATGACTTATGACTAACCTCCCCCCCCCCCGTGCCCCTTTCTTTGTTGTTGTTTGATGTGAATATCTGTGGAATCGTAGCTCCTAAACGGATGATCCGATTTAGATAAAATTGGTTTCGTTTGAAAGGTATTTTAATCGTGAGTGAAGAACACTCTAGCTATATTTCGAGAAAATCTGCTCAGCCATTTGAGGATCATCACCTCTTTTCTAGTTGATGAAGCGATATAAACAACTTCCACAGGTCTAGTTAATTCAAAGTCTTGTCACTTGTCACCATGGGCATAGCTGAGGGGGGGGGGGGGGGGGCTGAACACCCCTCCCTCCTTTTTTAATTATATCTTTTTCTCTTCAGAACCGGTATCTTCCCGTCGAACTACGTGACCAAAGACACGACGACTACAGCAGACGTAATCGCACCCATCCCTGAAGCCGCCGAGCCTGTCGCCGACACCGCGGACCTGGACCAGCCCGCCCTGCCTCAGGCCGCGCCGCCCTCCGCGCCCTACAGCCCGCCCATACAGGTAGGAGGTTGGTGACTGGCAGGTTTAAACTTGTTCAAGTTGGACGGAAACTGTTGTTTTAGGAAGCATGGATGATCTTTACCTCCGATTTAGCTAAAATAAAAACATCATCATCGTCAGCCTATAATGTTTCCACTGCTGGGACACAGGCCTCCTCTCTATGAGAGGGAGTGGGCTGTAATCCACCATGCGGGCCCATGCTTGGAAGATGTCACATGTCTTCGAATTTTTTGTTCTAGATGGTACATTATGTGAGAACGATGTAGCAAGACGTGCACGTTTAAAGTGTCCATAGTAAAAACAAACAAGAGAATTCAAAAATATAATAATTCGTTCAAAATAAGCCGTGGCAACTAAAAGACGATCAGGCACAACGGACAGCACCCGTTCACGAGCATGACTAATGGATCAGCCATCATTAAACTCAACCATTTTGAAGGGAACTAAATGACCCGACACACGCGCCACCACCAGCGTGACATTTGAGGGAGCATGACACTAAACATTCAAGTCAATAAAAGACGTAGGCTTCTTATTAATTTACTTTATTTCACTGACAGTTTTCTTTTTAGCTCTGTATGGTGTCGGACGTAAAGAACAGCACCATCCCATATCTTCCCGTGGGTGTCGTAAGAGGTGACTAAGGGACTTGCCAGAGAATGGGCAGCAGCGTTCTCTGTGCTTTTGTGACAACCGAACTGCGATCGCCAACCCGCCTGCCAAGCGTGGCGATTATGGCAGAACCCCCCATACTATGTCAATGTGGCGAAACTTGGGGGAGGCCTATGTCCAGCAGTGGACGTCTATGGGCTGAAATGATGATGATGATGACTGAAACTTTTTATATCGTTGACAACAGGAGCAGAAGTCTTCCACCCCCATATCCTCAGAGGTGGCGTCCATCATCGGCGGCGAGGGTAACGGCCAGGGCGGAACTCCCCGCCCGGCCTCCGCGGCGCGTCGGGACTCCGGCCGAGACTCTGTGACGGGACGGCGGAAGAACGAGATCGCGCAGGCCATCGCTAACTACACTGCTACCAGGTGAGATGTCATTGACAATTGAGATACCTGCAAATGCCACAATTTTAGAGGAGCTCGTGGTTAAATAATAACAGCCGCACGGGTCGTTCTTTATGGTTAAGCCGTGCTTGCCGAGGTTGGTACGTGCATGGGTGACCATAATTACATACCGAGTTTCCTCCGTGTCTCTGTAAGCACGTTAAGCCGTTGCTCCCGGCTGTCATTTGTAGATCTTTGGCGGTCGTTACGAGTAGTCAGAAGCCGAAAGTCTGACATCCAGTCTTACCAAGGGGTATCGTATTACCCAGTATCTGGGTTGTGGAGGTCAGATAGGCAGTCGCTTCATGTAAAATACTGGTACTCAGCTACATCCTGTTTAGACTGGAAGCCGACCCCAAGATAGTTTGGGAAAAAGGCTAGGCAGATGATGATGTATAATGTTCGGCGATAAGCAAGATGGCCAAGGTACTAAAAAAATTATACTCTATACTACAAATAAATAAAATTAAAGTGTCTGTTTGTAATATTAAAATACCGGTTTTTACTCCATGCATATGAATGTATATACCGAAACCGGAATTTCCTAGAACAAAAAAATCGAAGATATGTGACAGACATATACCAACCTACACTGAGTCCGCGTGATGGATTACAGCCCACTCCTTCTCATTGAGAGGAGGCCTGTGTCCTAGCAGTGGGAACATTATAGGCTGACGATGAAGGTACTTATCTATACTAATATGATAAAGCTGAAGAGTTTGTTTGCTTAAACTCGCTAATCTCAGTAACTACCGATACGATTTGAAAAATTCATAGTACATTTATTGAGGAAGGCTATATATCATCACGCTACGACCAATAGCAGCGGAACAGCAATGAAGAATGTTGCGAAAACGGGGAAAATGTGACGCATACGAAGTTGCGTGGGTCCACTAGTTTAAGTTATATATCCTCTCGTTCTTCCAGTTCGGAGCAGCTATCCTTGTCGAAGGGCC
This sequence comes from Cerastis rubricosa, assembly GCA_949152445.1. Taxonomy (NCBI): domain Eukaryota; kingdom Metazoa; phylum Arthropoda; class Insecta; order Lepidoptera; family Noctuidae; genus Cerastis; species Cerastis rubricosa. The sequence goes on from OX424551.1 coordinate 11,389,485, forward strand.
AGCTGCTGGTGGTGAGGAAGAAGGCGGACAGCGGCTGGTGGGAGGGCGAGCTGCAGGCGAAGGGTCGGAACAGGCAGGTCGGCTGGTTCCCGGCTAGCTATGTCAAGGTAAGGGGGGACTTTAACAAGAAATGTAAGTATGGAAAAATATTAAACTCTAAGCCCCAAACTTCATGAAGAAATCTTTGTCAAGAGCTTTTACGCCTTACGACATTTAATACCAACTTTCAAGTCCTTATTTTCCGAAATGGCTGAACCGATTTTAATAACACTTCAAACGCCGAATAATAACACTTCAAACCGATTTTAATAACACTTGAAACTTCAAACGCTTAAGCAGGATACATAGATCAAAAAAGTTATTAATTTTTTTTTTTCGAAAAATAGTGTTACAGCTAAAGGGGAATGCCCATAAAATGCCTGAAATGGACAAAAACTACGAATAGTACTTAATTATATTTAAAATAAAATATGTATAATGAAATAATTCTCAAGTTTTGTTTAAGTAGGGTATAAAATACAGGAATCATTAAAATATTTAACTTGATATCTGTTTAAGTAATTCTTATTTTTATTGGAGGTCAGTGTTTATTTGACACGAGTAAGTGACATTCAGCCAAACAGGAATCGTCAAATAATCCCTAACGAACTATTTTATAGAATGAGTGCACAGTTATCATTAATTTAATATAATTTGACCTATTTGTACCATAAATATAATTATACGCATGCCAATATTAATTAAAATCAAATTATTTTTAAATAGAAAACTTATCGTAGGCTGTATGAATCACATGTACTTTGCCTACTTTGCCTACTGACAGTTTGACATTAAGTACTGCATTTTCGATTGTTTACTTGATTTTTGGTTTTGCGCTTGCGACTTGTTTTAACTGACCTGCTTTCAATACGACCTTTTTGTGTGTTTTGAACTTGTGCCCCGTGTACATTTAAAAATGGATAAAAACCTGCACTGTGTTAATTGTTATCCTTAACCTGGACTCAACCTATATTTCAGAAAAAATGTTTGTAACTAACTTCTGCCTAGTTTTTTGATAATTATTAAAATTGTAATGTGTTACCTACGATATGAAGTAAAATTTGGCGTATATTTCATTGTTGTTCATTTCAGGCATTTTTTTTATATGGTGGATGGGCATTCCGCTTTAAATTTCAAATCATTAGATTTACAAAAAAAAAAACAGATTAATAACAGTAGTAAAATTTTAACAGTGCTGTGAAAAGGAATATCTCAATCAATCAAAATTTTCCAGATTCTACAATCTTCAGGCCGAACATCTGGTAGAACTACTCCAGTACTATCCAAGATGGATACATTACCTGCTGAAACGGTCATCGATAAGGTAACACTATAATATTCATTATTATACTAGTAGTAGAGTTGAAAATCGTGTGCTTGCATGGTCATGTTGAGAGGATGAGTGAGAGCCGATTAACAAAAGGTTTTACAAGGCAGATGTGAGTCTCAAAGAGATGTCAGCAAATCGGAAGGGGTCCGAGAGGGCCGACGCCTGCCAGGGCTGCGGGTTGTTCGAAAGAGATACCGTGGCCCTGGAACACAAAGGGCTAGGAAGTAACATGGATGGGTTTTAGTCAGTACAAGTCTGACACTCCTTTCCGCTCCGCCCAGAGAAGGGGGGGTCATTTGATGATTTCCCATCCGTAAAAAAAGGGCAGTTGTGAGTGGCAAAATAATAACAGCCGTTCGGGTCCATCTTTTTGTAAAGTTGCGCTTGCCTGGGTTGATTCGTGGATGGGTGACAATCCATTAAATACCGAGTTTCCTCTTGGCAGTCGTTACAGGTAGTCAGTGGCTCAAAAGTCTGACATCCAGTCTTACCAAGCGGTATCGTATTATCCAGTTACTGGGTTGTGGAGGTCAGATAGGTAGTCGCTCCATGTAGAATACTGGAAATTTAAATTTCACGGGCTACCCTGGTGTTTCCAAATTAAGTCCCATGTAATAGGGGTCGATCCTATTGCCATCGACTGGACACAAATCCAGACTGCTACTGAGGAGTTCAGAACTTTTAATATTTATATACCAACCCGCACTGGGGCCGCGTGGTGGATTACAGCCCACCCCCTCTCATAGAGAGGAGGCCTGTGTCCCAGCAGTGGGAACATTATAGCCTGATGATGATGATGAATATTTATATGTTTTGTATAATACACATTTATTTTATATCTAGCATGAAATTTTGATTAATAACTAAATTGTCGCAACGCTGCTTGCTTAAACTAATGCTTTGCTTATGTAATGAAATCTATTTTATATTTTATAACATAGCATCAAGCCTATCCCTCAAGGGGTGGGCAGAGGTGTACTATATCTAATAGTACTCGTACACCCACGTGTAATATTTCAATCAAGTATTTTTTTATTAGTTTTCTATCCGTTCGCGATCTTTTAACATTATAACTAGAAGATATGAAATAAAATTTATTTCACACAAAAAGAGGTGCTCGTGGCTAAATAATAAAAGCCGCACGGGTCGATCTTTAAGGTTAAGCTGTGCTTGCCGAGGTTGGTCCGTGAATGGGTGACCATAATTACATACCGAGTTTCCTCCGTGTCTCGGAAAGCACGTTAAGCCGCTGGTCCCGGCTGTCATTTGTAGATCTTTGACAGTCGTTACGAGTAGTCAGAAGCCAAAAGTCTGACATCCAGTCTTACCAACGGGTATCGTAATACCCAGTTACTGGGTTGTGGAGGTCAGATAGGCAATCGCTTCATGTAAAATACTGGTACAAAGCTGCATCCTGTTAGACTGGAAGCTGACCCCAAGATAGTTTGGGAAAAGGCTAGGCAGATGATGATGATGATGTATTTCAAAAAAATGTCGAATTTATAAGAAATTAAACAAATTCGATACATAATTTATAAAAAAAAAAAACGAAATATTTCAAAATATTTGAAGTAGGTTATTTACATGCAATTTGGAACTGTCGAAAAAAGAGGTATCATTAAATAAAAATGAAGCTACAGTCCCAGTCACAATACATAATAACTTGTGAAAGTACTGTAGTTGCCCATTCCAAAGCGTAGATCTCTATGGAGAAGAATTTAACATGTAAATTGGGTTTTTGGTTTATCTAATGAAGGTTAAAACCAACTGCATGATCCTTTTAAATTATAAAGTGTTTGTAAAGCCGTATATAATGTATTAAAAGAAAAATTCTAATATTTGTTAGAACTCAATACATCAAAATTATCTTGAAATAGTGTTATTTTTTTTTCTCGTTAATTTTCTTCATGATTTTTTTTCCATTTTTATATTTTCTATATTTCTTGGTGCTAGATGTAAAATAGACCAAGACACAGTGAATTTTTTTACACAGTTTTTTCTTATATTTTTCTATGGTGATGGTAAAAATTTGAAGTTAACTCGTAAATCTTTTGGTGGTCGGTTAATCTGCCGTTCAAGTTGAACTCACAGTTAAATAACCCACTTGCAGGTTATCGCACTATATCCGTACACCGCGCAAAACGCAGATGAACTCAGTTTTGAGAAAGATGACATTATCGCTGTCACTGACCGATCGCAAGACCCTGCTTGGTGGCAAGGTAACTAACCTAACCTACCTTGTTCTAATACACATACAGGGTGTAACGGAAAGGGTATATACATATTTAAGGGTGTGCTACAGACCATCAAACTGAACATATTTCTCCATCGGACAAACATCGTAATAACGAAAAAATTATCTGCTGTCCCATACAAAACTTCAATACCTACTCGACCCAAATGTATGGGGCAGCTGATTTTTTTTCGCTATGACGATGTTTCTTTGTGGAGAAACATGTTCAGATTGATGGTCTGAAGCACACCCTTAAGTATGTATATACCCTTTCCGTTACACCCTGTATAAATAGAGATCAGATATTCGGATGCATTAATGCCTAAAGTTTGAGTGTTGACTAGTATGGAGCGCGCGTCAGTATGGGAAAAGGAGTTTATTAAAAAAATAAAAAAATTGTCTAGTTACTTTTTTGTTTAGCTCCAAATGAATTATGCCCAGACATATTTACCGTTTTGTTTTATCATTCGAAATTTCAGCACAAAAATACGAATTCAAATAGTTGTCGTATTTTTTTCCTTGTTATTTTCAATGAACTTGCCAGGTTTTTAAATAAATTTAAAATATTCGTTACGATATTTTGTGTACTACATTTTATACTTACTAAAGAATTATGAAATTACGCAATCCCGCGACAGAAATTGGCATTTAAATAGCCGCTTCCATACTTTTGTACCTTTTGCCAGGAAAAAACTTTAGGTAAATATGCATCCGAATTTCCGATCACTATACATAACATGTATATATGTATTTAAGGTGCAAACAGACCCTTCACGAAGTCGATAACCAAGCAGTTTGTACATCAATTTAAGTAGCTCTACGCAGAAATTATTCCTGGGAATCTAATTTTTGTGCTAATAGTTGTGTTGAATAGTACAAACAGCGTCTGTATGTGCTAACCCCTCAACACTCCGGCTGAGTAGGCAGGGGGGGTAATTACTTAACCTTTTGAACGCCAGAGCATAAACGTACGCGCGTGCTCTCCACACCAAGCCACAAATTCACCGCAAATACTTACAACTAAAAAAAGGGATTTCAAAAGTATTGTCAACTTATTTCTTGACAAGACATTTAATATTTAAGATATATAGATCACATTTTAAAGATATTTAAATAAACACACACAAATACAATGATTTAAATTGCTTATTTCGTGTTATAGTGCACCACATTTTTTGTCACATATTTGTGTCGTTGGCGTACAGGGCACGCGCTTGCTTGTCACATATATGTGACAATGGCGTTCAAAAGGAGCTGTGTGTACATGTGGTCTATTTATTTATAAGGGATATAAAACAGTTACATGCTACAGAAAACAAAAAAAAATCCTTAAAAGCTAAAGTTACCAGGCATGCAACCCACACGAATATCCACGTCTTATAAAAAGAACAACAGACTAATGGTATATGACTATGGTAGACAGCTGATTTTACAGAGTACAGAGCGTTCTGTGATGGCTGTCTTTAATGGGTTACCAATTCATTAAATTATTTCCATTTAAATACAATATTTTAAATATTAAATACAAATTATATAAATTCCATTAAATTATTGATTCAATTCAATTTAGTTCCATAAAATTGAGTTCAATATATTTCAATTCTAAATCAGTTCAGTATAATTCAATTCAGTTCAACATAATTCGATTAAAAATAATTAAAAATAAAATACAAAATTGGTCATGGAGGTATTTAAAGTAAAGTTACATCCTTCTAATGGGCTGCATTATTGTTAAGGGACCGTTCAAGTATTACGTTAGCACTATAGGGGGGCGGGGGGGTCTTTGCTTTGTTTATTTTTGATGACATGGGGGGTGGGGGGATCTAGATGGTGATTACGTCAGCAGTAATTCTTTACTTTTTACATATATGGCACACATGATATTGCCTATGCTTGAAAACGAAATGCATTTTCGGGGATTCCTACAAATAATGAAAACGTTTAGGTACTCGCTTGGAACTGAGTAGGGGAATAACCGCGCGCTATTCACTTGTCTGTCACTTATAACTGCTGCTCATCAATAAATCAATTGTACCAATGTTTACGTAAGCATGGAGGGGGGGATAAGAGCTTTGCTTACTTTTGCTGACGAGGGGGAGGGGTGGGTTAATAATTGCAAATAATCTGCTTACGTAATACTTGAACGGCCCCTAATATGTTGTATTATCTTTCCCCTGTTCCAACACATATTGTAACTGTTTATTGTCCCTTAATAAATAAAAGAAAAATTAAATTAAAAATAACTATTTTTAAAAAAATCGGAAGACGTTGGAATTTTGAACCCCAATATCTCCGTAATTAGAAGGTTCCCAGGTATAGTCTAGAGCAAAAATTTATCGCAATGACGGGGAAGAACAAGTGCCTATCGACTTCGTCAAGGGTCTATCTACACCTTTTATCACGTATTTATCAGTAAGGTCTAAAACTTCCAGCTTCAACCATAAATTTAAGGATTAATATCCAAACAAAAATGGATGGAAATAAAGGGATACTAAATTGAACAAAAATATTACTTTTTTACTGTGGGTAACTACAGAAAACTTCAGTAGTTAAGTGACATGATAGTTTTATATCTCTGATTATTTTGGGTAGGCTGAAAAGTTTTGGACCTTGCCATGTACCTTTTTGCCTAATACTTATCGTATTATGTAACATGTATATATAAGCTTATAAACTGACATGGTCACTAACACTATCAATAACACTTGTAACGGGAAATTTACCATGTTTATTATTTGTTTTGAGTTCCCGATATTTCGGCGCTGTTTCAAACGCCATGATCACGGATGAGCTGAAGTTATTGCGGGTAGGTGTTTATGAGCAGGCAAATCGGTCTACCTTCTTTCTTGTTCGGTTTTGCTTTATAAGCTCCGAAATATCTGGAACTCAAAACAAATAATAAACTTGGTAAATATCCCGTTACAAGTGTTATTGATAACTTGTATATATTTAGATACGAGTGTTCATTTGTGTGCCATAGATGTAAAATATTGGTATTCAGCTGCATCCGGTTAGACTGGAAGCCAACCCCATGATAGTTTGGGAAAAAGGCAGATGATGATCCCCAAACATTTCGTGTTTAAAGTACGGCCCCTTAGGGGTGGGTTCTGTTACAATGAAGGGACCCAAATAAATAAAGTAGAAAAAATAAAATATCACAAAATATTTGCTAACTAATGCGTAATAATCAGAGGTCGGAATTAGGTAGAGTTATTTTTGTACTTGCATCGAAATGTTGATATTTATATGGATCTTCCCTTGTGTGTACGCATTGGAATTTTGCAACTTCGGACATCCGATGTCGGATGGTTTAAATTGCGTAAAAGTAAATAACTTTGTTATTTAATAAATCACGGGATTTTTCTGCTCTTTAAAATTAATCTCGGGATTTGAGGCATATCCACTTTATTCTTTCGCTGTATGTAATCAGCGTAAGTACATAAATAACTCTACCTAATTCCGACCTCTGGTAATAATGTAACAAGCATAAATTAAGCTACGTGTTGATTTTGATTAAAAACGCTAGATAAGTTTTGGTATTTTTTTAAGGTATTTTGCGTTCCTTCTTTGATACGGAACCTGCCCCCGAGCTAAGGCACACAATTTTATTAACACTCTGTATCTGTCTGTATTGTATTTATATTATAGACATATGCATCAAAATAACTTTATTTATATATAAGTATTATTTTTATACTGGGTCATAGGGTAAACGAGGGCAAATTTTTAAGGCATGTACACATTATAATATATGAAGAAATTGTACTTAAAGACGAAATATGAAACATGATTTTAAAAATCTGTGAAGAACCTCAAGTGGCGTAAATACAAACTGGAAGGGACACTAACGCACAACCGAATACTACGTATTCAGAACATAATTTTGAATCTGAACACACAGACATTTTTGTAGGTAATTTAAAAAGAACTGGCTAAGTGCTAGTCGGACTCGCGCACGAAGGGTCCCGTTTTTTTACTAAGTACGGGTAACTATTTGTGCGTCAGTGCCTCTTACAGCTTGTATATTAAACGTCCTCAATGACAATAATGGAGCATGGCTGAAATTTCGAATAATATTATATTTATTATATTTTTAGTGGATTTCTAAGTTATTCGACATATCTTATGAGAATCCCTATTCTATATTACAGAAGACAAGTAAAGCAGAACACTAACTGTACCCTGAGCATTAAAGTTTTTAACCGCAGGCTTTTCAGGCTTTTTTTTTTTTGATGTTCTTATAATACACTTAAAAGAACCAGTCTTACCAATGAGTATTATACTACCCGTGACCCTGCAACTTGGTTGTGCAGGTCCGATTGGCATCTGCCCCTTAAACTTAAACGCTTCGATTCGATTTCAATTCGGTAAGTCGTATGTCTATCTCGCTCGCTTACGTAATGCCAAAACAAGATAGACATACGACTTGTCGAATCGAAATCGAATCGAAGCGTTTGTGAATAAGGGGCCTGAACTCCACAATTCAGTTGCATGGTCTGAAAGTCTGACAATCGGTCTTACTATGGGGTACTACCCATTGCCAACTGGTTTGTGGAGGTCAGATAGGCAGTCGCTCCATGTATAATACTGGTATTGGTTTAGACTGAAAGCCGACCCCAAGATAGCTGGGCGAAGGCAGGCAGATGATGAAATACAAAAGATGGATACTATGCTAATATATTCTTCTCTCCTTACAGGCGAACTTCGAGGAATGACAGGACTGTTCCCGAGCAACTACGTAACGAAATTAGTTAACTAAATCATGTTTAGTCAGACTAAATATTACTTAGTTCGATTATCACTAAATTTAGTGCAGCTATAACTGGTTTAGTACGACTAAATAAGAGTTTAGTCAGCTAAATCCCATTTTAGTACGATTAATTCAAATTAGTGCAAAATATTTCTCTCGCCCTGGTATCTTTAGTCAAATTAAAAGAATTACTTGTCTTTAAATAACTTACGCATCCATTTTTATGCAGTGTACAAGAATTTGAACAAAGTAATAAACATCAAGTAAAGCAAAACTCAGAATTCTAACTTCAAGTAATGTAAAAGTTACATGTAAAAGTAACCAGTTTGACTTGTTTAAATTCAAATTGTTTATTTGCAAGAAAATACATGGTTTACTTTAAATATCACAATTATTATGCAGTTTCAGTTATTATCAGAGGTCGGAATTAGGTAGAGTTATTTATGTACTTACACTGATTTCATACAGCGAAAAAATAAAGTGGATATGCCTCAATCCCGAGATTAATTTTAAAGAGCAAAAAAAAACCCGTGATTTATTAAATAAAAAAGTTATTTACTTTTACACAATTTAAACCATCCGACATCGAATGTCCGAAGTTGCAAAATTTCAATGCGCACACGCAAGGGGAGATCCATATTAATATCAACATTTCGATGCAAGTACAAAAATAACTCTACCTTATTCCGACCTCTGGTTATTATTTTATGTTCTAAAAATATTTTATGCTGTAGAAACACTTTTCTTGTATCTTTTTTTTTATTCTTATCTTGTTTTTCTGATAATTTTGTTAATAATATATGGGTATTATTTACGACTAATTCGCCTTGAGTGTAACTAAAACTAGTTTTAGCTGACTAAATTAAAATATTCATTATTTGAAACGATACTATTTTAGCGATAGTAGCAGTTTTAAAGATTACTGTTTGAAGAACAATGTTATATAATCTAGGTGGCTTAAAATGTAGAATTAAAAGACAAACATATAGCAAACATGTTTTTCTCTACTATTATGCAGTATTTGAAAAAAAAAACACAAATAGCACTCTGAATGCTGTCATTATAGTCTTGTCACGGATATTTTACCTCTAATTTGACATCTGTCAAAATATACTGGTCTTAATTCTGGTTGAATAAGATTGCTAGCACTGAGAAGTGGACGGCACGGTTGGCGCAGTGGTTTAGCGATTGGCCGCTGCGCTGCGTGTCGCGGATTCAATCCCTAAACTATCATTATGCCAGCACATATTGTTGCCATCTTTAACGCATATACCTTTTTTCGTGTTCAATGCTACACACCGATTGCGTGATTAAAACAGTTTTCTGACTTTGTACATTTTTTTAGACTATTAATTGCAGCGTACGTGGTGGCGAGGCTAGGAAGCATACTTTCCGGCCGCGCTACCAATTTTGTTCAATTTCTCGCAAACCTTTATAATACTACCTACTCTTTTTTTAATCGCGTACTTTAATGACCATATTATAAACATTTTTTTTTTTATTAAATTCAATCCAAATTGCTTTTGTAGTGCGGTTAGGAAGTACCACGGTCGCACGTATGGTCTACAACAAAAGAATGTCGGGGAGAAGATGTCTTTCGGGTCCGTTAAGGCTCTTTTTACAGCCATTAACATTAAACATACCTACATAAATTTACGTCTTTTTCCCCATATATAAAAACACACACAAAAGTAATGATTTAAATTACTTATTTCATTTTATAGTGCACCACATTTTTTGTCACATATTTGTGTCGTTGGCGTACAGGGCACGCGCTTGCTTGTCACGTATATGTGACAATGGCGTTCAAAATGTTAAAAAGCATATTTTCAAGCAATCGGTGTTTTTAATTGAACACGGAAAGTGATATACTTTGTAATTACTTTAATATTTAATTATTAAATAATCGTCTATAATCATGTAGTTGATTTTAGTAGGAATAAATGTTACAATCTTTATTTGTTTTTGTTTTATTATTTACTACCATTAGGAATCTCTTCATCATCATCAGCCTATAATGTTCCCACTGCTGGGACACAGGCCTCCTCTCTACGAGAGGGAGTGAGCTGTACTCCACCACGCGGGCGCAGTGCGGGTTGGTAGATGTCACATGTCTTCGAATTTTTAGTTCTAGGACATGCCGGTTTCCTCACGATGTTTTCTTTCACCGTTTTTGACGGCAGCGGTGATGAAATAAATTACACAAAGTAATGCGCCTGCCTGGGTTCGAACCCACGGCTTACTGCTCGTAAGTAGGGGCTGCCACCACTGGGCCACCGCTGCTTTCTTACACTAGGAAGCTCTTACACTTATACATACCGAGTTTCCTCCGTGCTTCGGAAAGCACGTTAAGCAGTTGGTCCTGGCATCATCTGCCTAGCTTTTTCCCAACTGACCTCTACAACCCAGTCAGTACTGGGTAAATACCCCTTGGTAAGACTGTTTGTCAGACTTTCGGGCCACTGACTACCTGTAACAACTGTCAAAGATCTACAAATGACAGCTGGGACCAACGGTTTAACGTACTTTCCGGAGGAAACTCGGTATGTAATCTTTCTGACTTACGAAGGAAATTCGGTGTTAAATGGGTGGTCGATCCATGAACCAACCCAGGCGAACGCAGCGGAATCTGAAGATCAACCAGAGTGGCTGTTATTTTTAGCCACGAGCTCGTCTCTGTGTCCGACAGAAATTTAAATATCGGCCAGTCCGTTATACGCAGCTAGTGCGGTCGCGTTGACCGAACTTTTCAAAATTGTTCGGCGTTTCTTTGAAGGTTCAGATTCAAAATTAAAATAGCTTGCAGAGTTAGCAAGCTGAGTGAAAATGGCAGTGGCGGATTTACAAATTTTCAAGGTATTATAGGCTGTAAAGTTTTTACCGCCCTTGCCTCTAAAATTTTTATATGTATATTAACTATGTATCTAAAATTTGTTGCAGACTTTCATAAAACATTAGAAAACTGCCATGCAGAAATCTTTTTGATTGCTACGAGGTAGCAAAAAAATAAAAGAAATTCGGTCCCTTTATTTGCCGCCCTAGGCTCCAGCGGTTTATTTCCGGTCTTCCCCACCTCTTCGTCCCCACTGGGTACGAATGGGAAAAAAAAGTTTCATTCTTCCCCGGTGGTGACGATTAGAACTTTTTATTTTCCACTCGTTCCGCTATAGACCAATTTTATATTCGCCAATCGTCACCACTGGGGAGGATCGAAACTTTTTTTTCCCATTCGTACCCAGTGGGGACGACCGGGAATAAACCGCTCCAGCCTACTCGGCCTGCTGGTAAATCCGCCACTGAAAAATGGGCTGGCCATGTTTGTCCAAGGGTCGAAGCATCAAGAGAGTCCTGCCCCCGTATTCACAAACCCGTTCGTTTCGATGTCGACCGACAAGTCGTATGTCTATCTTGCTCGCTTTCGTAATGCCAAAACAAGATAGACATACGACTTGTCGAATCGAAATCGAATCCGAGCGTTTGTGAATACGGGGACTGGAGTGGTAACCGCGTATAGCAAACCACTTTTCAGCCAGATTATAACGTTACATAGTCAGTGGCGTATCTAACGTGGAGCAGATAGATAGGGCAAAAAACCAGCTACATAAATTCCTATTTAAATAACCCAGCCACCAGCCTACGTAGCTATAGATGACATGTTCTCATGCCCTGGACCCAACTAGCGAGTCCAAATCAACCCCAACAAATTCCCTATCCCTAATCCCATCATCATTCTCTTGCCCTTATCCCAATTTATTTGGGGTCGGCGCAGCATGTCTTCTTCCATACTTCTCTATTACTTGTCATCTCATGGGATACCTCCGTTCTTGTCATATCATCCTTTACACAGTCCATCCTTCTTTGGTCTTCCTCTACTCTTATACCCATCCACATACTCAAAACTTTCCTCACGACATTTTCCTCATTCCTCCGACGACAACCGGTTTCCACACATCTTTTCAGTCACCGGCGCCACTTTCAGACTTCCTCTAATGTACTCTCCTTTTCTATCCATTCGCGTAACACCACACATCCCCCTTAGCATTCTCATCTCAGCCACGTGCAAATCCCTATTCCCTTCAACCTCAACAAATTCGTGAAGGAAAATATCTATAAAACAGACTAATCCGGGAATTGATCCGAGGACTTCATAGTCAGCAGTCGTCCCCCTTGGGTCAGACAGGACGCGGCAGTCAGAGGGGGGAGGGGTGTTGTGACGTATGCGAGATATGAATGCCTTAGTTCTAAAAGTCACTAAATCCATTTTCTTTGTTTTGAGAAGAGATGTGCTAAAATTTATTATTAAAATAAATTTATTTTTATTTCTAAAATTTATTTTTAAAATAAATTTTTAGTTAATTTATATAACTACTATGTACATTACCAGGATTAAAAAACTAATAAATTAAATAACTAAAATAAGAATAACTATAAAAGAGCGTCAAAAAACTCCTCCTCAACGCTGTCAGCTGGTAATGTGCCCAATAGACTGGCAGCATTGCCACGTTGTATGGCAATACTTAGCCTCTGACCAAAATAAAAGCCAGCCCTTGGGTCACGGGAAGCGTCAACTAAGCGTTTGGAAATTTCCTTAAAAAGGCTGTGAGCACTCGGACCCCACGGCCCCAGAGTTTCAACCCCAAACGGCTCGAAAATATAGTTACCACAAAGGTTACTAGATTTACACCGCTTGAGGTTCTCAGCCAATTTTTTTTTTCAAACTTTATTTATAAGACCAATTTATTTCAAAAATAAATTTTAGCACTTTAAATTATCTTTTCTCAAAACAAAGAAAATGGATTAATGACTTTTAGAACTAAAGCATCCATATGTATTGATCTAGATGGCAAAATAAAACACATTAAAACAGTTTTTCAATTTTTTTTTTAATAATTTTTCACTATTACTTAATCCAACAGTATATAAATAGTATTACTATATACTTAACTCCAAATACCGACGCCAGATGTAAACACGACATTATTGCTACGGCGTAAAGTTCAATTTTGATTGAAAAAATCTTAGATTAAAACGACGGTGTTTTAGGCTTGGCAAAAATATTTAAGATTTTAAAAATTAATGTTTTTAATGTTTAACAGCAAATATGACAACAACATAATATAACCATCACGCCTGTAAAACCTGGAGTGCTAGGCAGAATTATAAATTACACCAATATTTCGCCAATCACGTATAATAGGTCCCATATAATGGGAGGCGAGCCTATTGCCGTCAACCGGGCTTATACAGACTCCAAAACACAAGGCATCTATGAAACATTACAGAAAAAAAAAAGTTGGAAGATATAAAATTACTTGAGACAAATCAAAATAGAACTTTTCGCGTCGAAAATGTACTCATGCAAGTAAATATGGAGTTTCACAAAAAAAAAACTAAAATTTATATATAGAAAGTAGGGAAAAACAATAAGTTTTTGGATTTCAAGGAAAAACAATAAAATACATAATTTCTGGAATTCTTCTGTCTTCTAATTATTACTGTTAATGTCAACAGTTTAAGCAAAATTAACAGACTACGCTTTATACGAATATGAAACTTATTGTCATGCAAATACTGTTCATATTCGTATTAGCAACTGTGAGTAGACGTTTTATAAGAATATAATTATGATTATTGCCAGTTTGGATATTAAGTCAAGTTTAAGTAATTATTTACGCAAACATTTTTATGCAATAGACAAGAATTTAAATGAAGTAAGATCCGTCTAAGAAAGGAAAATTCTAACTTTTGACAGTTCTAACTTCAAGAAATTACTAAATATAGAATAAAAATCGTTTTTTTCAATAATTACTTCTACACAAAATAAGGGTGTCATAGAGTTCAAATTCAAGTGCTATGATATTTAGGCATCCATTTAGGCGCTGTGTTCATGAAAACCGGTCAACGGTTTATATTCATATAAAACGCTTAATCAGTCAAAGTGCAGTCTATGAACTTTGCCGTTAGTATTGATACAAGTAGTATATCAGATGATTAGAAAAGCATTGTCGTAAGTTAAAAAAGTTAATATTAGCATTAAAAAACATTTACGAGCGATAGACGGGGCAAGACGAACAAAATCGTACTAGACTTTTTTTTTTTCCTTGTATGTCAACTGAGCCGATGTCGACTGTTCTGCCAGCGTCATGTGTAACGGCAACGCAGCAAGGTGAGCCGTGGATCTTTGCACTTTGTGGTAATTATCTATACTAATATTATAAAGCTGAAGAGTTTGTTTGTTTGCTTGCTTGAACGCGCTAATCTCAGAAACTACTGGTCCGATTTGAAAAATACTTTCAGTGTTAGATAGCCCATTTATTGGAGTAGGCTATATATCATCACGCTACGACCAATAGGAGCGCATCAGCAATGAAAAAGGTTGCGAAAACGGGGAAAATGTGGCGCAGACGAAGTTGCGCGGGACAGCTAGTTTAGTTATAAGTGAGTAGCTTACGCTAAAACTAATAAAAGCCACTAAAATCGAAAAAAAACCTAACACTAACAAAAGCACTTGTTAAACCTTCAACACTACCATCCCGTACAAGACTTCTATTTCTATTTTTTGTTTGATGGCAATCGAAGCCGATGTCGACTATTCTGCCAATGTCAAGTGAATGAGAAAAACAAGTGTACATGGCAAAAAAATAAAAACTGATCACTGATCTGAGATCAAAGATAAAAAAAATTTTGATACGACATGGATCTTACCGTACAAGACTTGTTACTAGTCAGTAACAAAGCGGTTTGTCTACTGTCATACGCTTGTCAGGAGCATTCATGTGTCAAAATCGAAAATATTCCCAATGTCCGCTCTATAATTCTTTAAAATCTCTTTGGCTCAAGCAAAATGTTAAAAAAAAAACCAACAATGCGTTTTTATTAGCAAAACGGAAATTACAAACCGGACTTATAAAAGAGTAACTTATAAAATGATTTTACCCTGCCCCAATATACAGGGTTATTGGTAAAACACCAACAACCTCTTAAAAGGTCATTCTACTCATCATTACGAACAACTTTTACTATGAGACCAAACCCGAAATCGTGAAAAAAAATCAGCTGTTCCCTACATTTTGAAGAGTTATGTGAACATGAAGTACGGAACAGCTGTTTTTTTTTCGCGATTTCAGTTTTGGTCCCATAGTAAATGTTGTTCATAATGATGAGTACAACGACCTCTTTACAGGTTGTTGGTGTTTTATCAATAACCCTGTATACGATTTTTAAATTCTGACATTGCTTTCCAAATCACCTTGTATACAGATGTTGTAGTTTATTTCATTTGTATCAATATTTCATTGAAATAGTTAAAACAACTGATTTGATCATGCTATAAAGGGTCGCAGGGACAAACGGCTACTACGTATTAAATGCATAATTCTGCTGAACACCACCACCACACAAAAATATGTAGTTGGCTATTAAAAAAAAACAGTTTTTCCTCCAAAACTACAATACCTACACAGTCAAAATGTATAAAACAGCTCGTTGTTATGGTTCCGTATCCAAAGGGTCAAACGGGACCCTGTTACTGAGACTTTGCTGTCCGTCCGTCTGTCACCAGGCTGTATCTCATGAACCGTGATAGTTAGCCAGTTGAAATTTCTACAGATTATGTATTTCTGTTGCCGCTATAAACAACAAATACTAAAAACAGAATAAAATTAATATTTAAAGGGGCTCCCATACAAAAAACTGATTTTTTTGCTCGTTTTTATAAATAATGGTACGGAACCCTTCGTGCGCGAGTCCGAGTCGCACTTGGCCGGTTTTTTTTTTAAATTACTGATGAAAAATTTCTGTGTCAAGGGTTCAGAATGTTGTACCGAGGATGTAGTAACCGTTTTAGCATCAATGTCTCTTATAGTTTTTATAACCAACCCATATTGAGCCCAAATATATTGAGAAGCCCGAAATTCTTGACAAGTTACCCTGTGGAGGTCAGATACTATTTACTCTGGACGCTCTTAACTTGCCCGTATTTCTACATCGTTCTCACATACTAGTAATTCTCAACACGAATGATGTTACCAAGATTTTGTAACATATTTTGATTTAAAAGAGTGTCCATGGAGTTTCTTGCCCATTCTTCTCCATAGAGATCTACGCTTTGGAATGGGCAACTACAGTACTTTCAAAAGTTATTATGTCTTGTGACTGGGACTGTAGCTTCGCGTTTTTTTTTTGTATTTTGACTTTCAAAAGTGCCTGTAATGGTCTAATTGAAATAAATGCTTTGAGTTTTAGTTTGAGTTTGATAAGCAGTCGCTCAGCTGCATCCGGTTAGACTTGAAGCCGATCTCAACATAAAAGGCTAGGCAGATAATGAAGTATTTGGGTCAAAATATAGATATAATAAAATCAGTTGTTTTAACATAGTGGAAGTTTCTGTATATTATTTGGTGGAGATATCAGTCATTACTGCACTTAGCAATACGCCATCTTGGATTTTAGCCGACCACGGCAGTCAAAGAATGGTTATGATTTAAACAGGCTATGTAGGGTCAAATAATATTACCCAGTACTAACTGGGTTGTGGAGGTCAGATAGGCAGTCGCTTCATGTAAAATACTGGTATTCAGCTGCATCCGGTTAGACTGGAAGCCGATCCCAAGATAGTTGGGAAATGATGATGATTGATGATGAATCGTAACAAAACATCACTCCTGTAACCTCTAGAGGGATAGGCAGGTTTACTTACCTATTAAATGAGTCATCATCTGCTACGATACCCCTTGATAAGACTGGATGTCAGACTTTTGGCTTCTGACTACTCGTAAAGACTGTCAAAGATCTACAAATGACAGCCGGGACCAACGGCTTAACGTGCTTTCCGAGGCACGGAGGAAACTCGGTATGTAATTATGGTCATCCATCCTCAGGGCGACCTAGGTAAGCACGGGTTAACCTTAAAGATCGACCCGTGCGGCTGTTATTATTTAGCCACGAGCTCCTCCTACCTATACATATGAGTGTAAATTCTATTCCTTCGTAAACATTGACAAAATGCTATTCAAAGTCGTAATTGAAATAATTGGTTTGATTTTTATTTATAAGAGTAGAGGAAGACCATAGAAATGATGGATGGACTGTGTGAAGGATCATAAGGCTAAAACGGAGGAGTAATAGAGAAGAATGGAAGAAGAAGACATGCTGCGCTGACCCCAAATAAATTGAGAAAGATGATGATTTGATTTTTGACTTTCATGGTGGTGAAAATCGTCAGAAAAATGTAGTTGTATGTTAAAAATCCAACATGGCGTCTTGTCAAGTGATATTTTAATAGTGTAATCTATTGATGTTGGCTCGAGTTGGGCGCCGAATGTTCACGATGGTCACGCCAGTGTCTTTCCACGAATTTCTTTATATAGTTGTAAGGTTTTGAGTCTTTCTCGCCTATAACATTGTCAACCTGAAAGAGAGAGTTATTATGATGAGTTGTGAGCAATTTAAGAATATCACCATCATCATCATTTCTGCCGAACGACGTCCACTGCTGGACATAGGCCTCCCCCAAGTGTTCATAACGGGGGTTTTGTCATAATCGCCACGCTTGGCAGGCGGGTTGGCGATCGCAGTACGGTTGTCACAAAAGCACAGAGAACGCTGCTGCCCATTCTCTGGCAAGTCCCTTAGTCGCCCGTTACGACATCCACGGGGAGATATCGGATGGTGCTATTCTTTACGTCCGACACCATACAGAACGAATATAGTTATGGTCATTAAGAATATAGTCGAGTGCAATTAGGTAATAAGATAGTTTACACCTTACAGCATTTTATACAAACTTTCAAGTCCTTATTTTCCGAAATGACTGAACGGATTTTAATGAAACTTCATACGCATAAGCAGTATACATGGGTCTAAAAAGTATGTATAGTCCTAACAAAGATTTCCGAAATGTCTTTTAAAAAAATATATAATTGGAAATTTCTGTTTCTATAGATAATTTATAATCGGTGTAATTTCGCTGTAGCACTATTTTTCGAAAATGTTTTTTACTTTATTCTTTGCTACATAATGTTATTACAGGTTAATAATAATTATGAAATCTATTAGTATGTATTTATCACATCTGCCAGGCGTCCAGTGATAGCCATTTTTTTTTGTTGGAAAATCTAATATTGCCTTTTTTGACTGCAAAAGTAGTGTTTTGTTTATTTATCTACTTTTTAGCTCTACTGCAGTTTAGTAATATAGTCGAGGACTTAATTTTGAATTATCTGAAAGATGGTGCGTGACAGCATTAAATCACGTTGTAATAGGTGGCGAGCCTATTTCCATCAACGGGGCACAAAAATCTAGACTTCGTGGCTGCTACTGAGAAAACCTGACGGAAAAACCTAAATACACTTTGCTCAACCAGGGAATCGAATCCAGGACCTGCTCAGCAGTTGTGCAACCACTAGACCCAACCAACATTATTTTAACTATGGTTATACATAATATTTTTTGAAGTGTTATTATGCGACTTCCAACAAGGTTGCGTTAAACGTTTAACGCTACCATAGAGGGGATATGAAAGCACTCATTTCCACATTACGAAGTTTCACTTCCTCCGCGCGGAGGGACTCCACGCACTATTTTTCTTTTTTTTTTCTTTTTCATTTTTGCAATCTATCAATCTTGCAGATATTCAATAATATGTGTAGGATTTTATTTAATTAAAGGGCTTGCACGAAACCCGTCCAGTGACTGCTCCATTTATTCTTCTGCCTCTCAGCTAAGGTCTCGGTAAGGGTTCTGTATGGTGTCGGACGTAAAGAATAGCAGCATCCCATATCTTCCCGTGGGTGTCGTAAAAGGCTACTAAGGGACTTGCCAGAGAATGGGCAGCAGCGTTCTCTGTGCTTTGGTAACAACTGTACTGCGATCGCCAACCCGCCTGCCAAGCGTGGCGATTATGGCAAAACCCCC
This sequence comes from Cerastis rubricosa, assembly GCA_949152445.1. Classification (NCBI taxonomy): domain Eukaryota; kingdom Metazoa; phylum Arthropoda; class Insecta; order Lepidoptera; family Noctuidae; genus Cerastis; species Cerastis rubricosa. Next base: position 11,408,751 of record OX424551.1, read on the forward strand.
CAAAATGTCAATGTGGCGACACTTGGGGGAAGGCCTATGTCCAGCAGTGGACGTCTGTCGGCTGTAATGATGATGATGAAGCTTTTGTCCTTTCCGAGATTTCTTCTATAACACTTTTGACACAGAGGTCGTGATGGAGTCTAATGTTTGAGATATACCAAGGTGCGTTCGTTATTATTCTTAGTATCTTTGACTGAAATCTCTGTATTATTTCAATGTTTGATTTTGCTGCTGTTTCCCATACTGTTCTGGCCATATGGGTTTAATTATGCATGTATAAAGCAATATATATAATATAATAAACGTGACGTACCTTGTAAGGTGGTGTGATAATAACTTCATTATAAACTCGGATGTTCTGGCCGGCCCAGGACACGTCGTCGATGACCCGGGCGATGGCCATGAACAGACGCTGACCCTCGGGGTCCAAGCATGCTGATAGGGCAGAAACCTGGAAGATGATGACATAGATATTAGTTAGTGTGGTATTTTTTAGGTTCCATACCCAAAGGGTCAAACCTATTACTGAGACTTCACTGTCCGTCTGTCACCAGGCTGTATCTCATGAACCGTGATAGTTAGCCAGTTGAAATTTCTACAGATTACGTATTTCTGTTGACGCTATAACAACAAATATTAAAAACAGAATAAAATTAATATTGAAGGGGGCTCCCATACAAAAAAGTGGTTTTTATAAATAATGGTATGGAACCCTTCGTGCGCGAGTCCGACTCGCACTTGGCCGGTTATTTATTTTTGGGATAAGCCCCTCACACTATTCCCAAACCACTGCAACTCCACCAGCAAAGCACAGAGAGACAATGAAGCTCAACAAAGTCCCAGAGAACAATTTAACTGTCTTGGATCCCGCAACGAAATGAATCAGAAAAGAATAGCAGATAAGTAGGAAAACATAATAATTTCCACTTCCCTCTATATCCGCAGGATACAGAACGAAACATTGCCCATTCTTCTCCATAGAGATCTACGCTTTGGAATGTGCAACTACAGTACTTTCACAGTTATTATGTCTTGTGACTGGGACTGTAGCTTCATTTTTATTGTTGTTTGACTATTCAAAAGTACCTGTAACTGGCCTACTTGAAAGAAATGATTGTTATTTGTATTGAACAAGGCCAATATGCACAAAGGGACGTTTACAACTACAATAAACACAGTTTCTTAGTGTGAGTGGTGCGGCATGCGAGACCTTGCATCATCAGCTGCCTAACATTTCTCCCAGCTGTCATTTATAGATCTTTGACAGTCATTACAGGAAGTCAGTGGCCCAAAAGTCTGAGAAGTCTTACTAAGGGTTTTATTGGATTACCCAGTACTAACTGGTTTGTGGAGGTCAAATGGGCAGTTGCTCCATGTAATACTGGTATTGAGCTGCGTCTGGTAAGACTGAAAGCCGACCCCAACATGATTGGGAAAAGGAAGTCTTGATGATCTTCCTACGCTTATCCTTTTCTACTTGAGCTCATCGCAACATGTTTTCTTCTTCCATCCTCCTGTCAGACATCATTTACTGCGTTCGCTTTCAAAACATTCCTCTCAGAGTCCATCCATCTTTTCTTAGGCCTTCCTCTGCCTCTCCATCATCATCATCAGCCTATAATGTTCCCACTGCTGGGACACAGGCCTCCTCTCTATGAGAGGAAGTGGCTGTAATCCACCACCCAGTGCGGGTTGGTAGATGTCACATGTCTTCGATTTTTTAGTTCTAGGACATGACTGTTTCCCTTCACCGGTTTTGAGGGCAGCGGTGATGAAATAAATTACACAAGGAATGTGCCTGCCTGCTTGGGCTTGAACTCACTGCTTACTGCTTATAAGTCAGAGCTACCACCGCTGCTCTCTGCATCCAACAATAAACATTCTGACATTATGTTTACAATATAAATAGTTTGACAATCCTGGTCCAGTATTTCATAATACTACTGCTTACAATCTAAACAGATGCAGCTGAGTACCAGTATTTTACATGGAGCAACTGACTTTTACTATCCAGTTACAAGCTAACACTCTGGGTAAGACCGGTTTCAATACCCATGTGCAGCAAAGTGATATATTCCCAGCAAAGTGATATTGAGCTATTCTTTAAGGAATTTGTCAGGAGCAGGCACGGAATCTAGATTAGTGCCCAGTTGATGACAATAGGCATGCCCCCTAATGCATGGGATTTAAACACCTCTGCCTAATCCTTCAGGGATATCAGGCAATGAAGTTGCGGGCAAAAGCTACTTAAATCATAAACAGTTCCATAAACATGATCCGGTAGGCTTAGCTCATTTTTAGTAAAGGCAGTTTTGGTAGTAATAAAAAAATGTAAATCTTAATGCTGTAGGCTGTGAATGCTAAATATGTGCTCAATGATATACATTTGGGATGATATCGCTGCTCAATCTTTTCCTAGGGTCAACTACAGGAGGTAATCAAAAGTTTAGCGCTATCAACACTTTCTAACTTTCCCCAATGTATCTCCTACAATTTGATAAGTATGATGACTGGCTAACAGACTAGTTTCAACCAACATTACTCCAAATTGAAACCGGAACTGTTTCAGACATTCAGAAAAAAAGGAGGCCAACTTGTAAACTAATTTCATCACCCCATAACCACGTTTTATGAAAAAAAAAACCGCGAAACAATAAAAAGGTTGGTAAATTAAGGTGGTATACTTACTAATCTTCTCTTATTCTCTATTGAATTACGAACTCGTGTGTTTAGTCTGTGCAGGTTTAAGGACTGGGGAGGTTCAGGCGCCGTGGTGACTTCCTTCTTGATTTGCACGTCACTGACCAGTGATAGGTTCACGATATTCACGTCATGGCGTTTAGGATTACCGCTAGAAGATGGACATTTGAGAATTAGCATCTTCGTCTGAGGATCGAAAGCTAAAACTTCACCCTCTATATTTTCATTATAGCACGTTCGCGTAGCTACTATGCTGCCGATTGTGAAGCAGTCCGACACGACAGTGGACATTATACACCGCTTTTGTTGTTTACACGGTGGAAATTAAGTTCATGTAGCGTTTCAATTCTGTTCGATCGGTAAAATGTGAAAATTGTGTTTTGTTACGATCAGAATACGAGGACGTCCGCCATTGAAACTTTGACAGGTTTTGTTGCAGATTATAAAAGATGAAAGTTTTGAAGTTTATGGTTTTGCGTTTCGTAACCGATGTTATGCGTTTAGTTTCACTTGAAATCTAAGTTTTCAAGAGTTATTTTCGTAAGAGTTTTCAAGAGTTGTCTAAGCTATAATAATCTAAAAAGGTGATGTAGTTATTTACTGAGATGTATGCTCGCTACATATTTTTATACATTATTGCCAAAGGGCCAAAGGGGTCACTATAAACAAAAAATCGTAAATTCTATTGGCTAGAATGATGTAATCATTCTAGCCAATAGACGACCGAATGCCGACGTTTGATTTTCTAACTCAAATCGTGGCTTGCACCTTCCAAACCAAACGTATCACCATGAAGTGGGACTACAATTCTAAAGACGAAAGAAAGTGATTGCTTGAAATGGCAGTAGTAGCAGATAAATACGCTCAACGCACTTTCGGCGCGATTAATTAAGAATACGATCAATTTTCCAAAACTACCCAATAGAGACGGTGGAGAGGGTGTTAAAGTTCGTAGGGGTAAAAAACCAAATCTACACAAAATTAAATGGAAATCAATAATTTTGGATTAAATTCTCCCGTTTTATGAAACAGGCATAGGTACAACAGTATCTAATACAGAGCGCCAATCATTGTCAGATTGCTGGCGCATTCCCCATGTGACTCCTTTTGATTCGTACACGTTCCAGTGTCTCCATATGTAAATCAAGAGTTACCGTGTTGCAAGGGTAAAAATACGGTGTTTATAGAAAAAATACGGTGAATTTGCTAAAATTGTACCGTGTAAATTACCGTGCAAATTTTCAAAGAAAAAACAACAATATGAAGCAATTAAGTCTGAATATATTTGTTTTTTAATTATTAACAAAGAAAATTTAAGTAGGTAACATGTGGTATTATTCTGAATCATACGCTCCTAGCACGACAGTATCTTTTTCATAAATGGATTTATGCATTTTTGACAACATGTCGTTAGTTGGCCTGAAATCCACACAGTTTTTGCCATTTCTTTTAATTGATTGCTGGGTGAAAATTTCTCTTTTATTTTTTGGGTTAGAAGTTTGTTTCTATTTTTCTTTTATTTTAATTTTAATGTTATTACGGTGATGTATGACACGGTAATACATTTTTACCTTGACGGTAGATTGAGACTAGATTACGGTGCATCTACGGTAATTACCGTGTATATGGAGACACTGACACGTTCATACATCTGCACCAAACACAATTTTACAACACCATTTTATTCTGACCGTTACTTTACAGATCTACTGACTACTGGACGAGAGTACACGGCGTCCCATCAAGCCATACATTTCCAGTATAAAATGGCCCCGCTTTGAATAGATTTCCCGTACAATGAGAAATTCGCATAAACTGGTTTTGTATAGCTTGATTGGTCGCGTGTAAGAGGTAATCTCCGAAAGCGCGCATCTGATATCAAAAGTTCTTTCAATGGCAGAAAGGTACATTATTTCCGAGTGCTATAGCCGCTATAGGATATATTTCTTAGACACAGACGAAACCGCGGGCAGAAGCCAGTATGATATGAAAGCTTACTCACAGTTATTTGCACATTTCAGTTAACAATTTAAGAAGAATAAAGCGGGAAGCTATATTTGAGGCGAGAGGAATCTTGGCGGTAGGCATCATTATAACATTATATAAAGAGTAATGACCACTACATTGCATATCGTGGTGAGGAAGGCAATATATTTCCACGCCATCTTAGCTAGTGAGGTAACCCACAAGGTGTCCTCAATTTTATTGTAAAAAAACCTACGGCCTACGGCCTAAGAATTTTAGGTTTAGGAATTTATTGCCTTGACGGGTGTCAAATGAAACTGACACCTGACAGACAGAAACAGTCAGAGAGTTGAAATTGTTGCCATTATTAACTAAATTTTGGAAATATTATGTCTCGTCCAAACTAAAGGGAAAGTACAAATGTCTATCTAGTGGCACTCGCCCATCTCGACTATGTAGCGATGCAAATGTGCCGAACAGCCGCGATGCTATCGCTGGCTATGTATATACACGATATATCAAGCTTGAAAGCTCGCTTTCAAAAATCCTTTGCTTTGAAAATCCCGCAGAATGAGAGATCCGCCTAAACTGGTTTTATACAGCTTGATTGGTCTCTGTGCATTCGTTCACCCACCCACCCAATCACGTATTCATTCAAAAATTCAGACTTAAGAGCCGTAACAGTTTTTTAAAGTGTGTTCCCCGCTCACTGGCTAACGTACTAAGGAAAGACTCAAGTGTGGCGAGAAAGTGTTTCCTTACTCTATCCATTTGTGCCAATTGCTGAGTGAGAATATTCTTCCTGAACACGAGTTGCCATGGCTGTCTTGAAATAGACTAGACTCCGGAAACACGATGGCCGAAGTAGAGATTCATAGACGACTCTGCCGTGGTGTAAATAATATAATAATCCTACCTGTCCTGTTTTTTCTACCTACCAGGGGTAATGGACGCCACTGAAAATTGCCTCGTTGGGTTGAATCAACTTAGATTGTTTCGACGCGCTAAGAAGACCACGATTCTGTATCACTACTTTCCTGGTGTCCGTTTCAACCACGCGGCCACCTCATAATACTTGATGAAACTTTGCCAGGAATTAGTCCGAATTTATTCCTATACACACCTCTTTTCGTGAATTTGTTCCAAAAAAAACCAAGGCGCAATGACCAAGAATAGTTGGCCGCTAGAACCGCCACTTGCCGTAGTCATCGCCCGTGATTACACAGAAACTATATGATGGAGATAGACGAATTATGCATCAAAAGAAAGGTCTTAATTAGTTCCATTTGTTTCAAAAATAAAAAACATCAAAAAGTAAATAAATAAAAGTTATGCAATATTTAGTTTTCAGGTTATGAGTAGGTAGGTATCTCACCTTATATATCAAATTATTAGAAGCTAATGTGTATGGACAATTAGTCCCTAATTTGTTACAGCGAATAAACTGAAAAAAATACTAGAAAGTAGGTTCAATGATTTGTTAGAGTCGATTTTAGTTGGCCGCTCGGACGGCAATATGCCTAAAATACAATGGCGTTTATCTCGTTATTAAAAGCAGGTTTAAGCTTAGTTATAGTACTAATTGACGGGTAACGTAACCTAGTTTGGATAAACATGGAGAATATAACTGCAGCATTCATATTTTAGAAGAAATTTACAAAAAATCTGTAGTATGAAACCGTATGAGAGTAGGGTGACCATGATTACATTGGTACGAAGGCATGTTTTTAATGTTGGACTCTGTTTGAACGAATATGCGGTTCGTTTTGCGGCCATTGTCTATTGTTCTTAATTCTTTAAAGTATTTACTGATTAAATTTTCGTTTCATTGACTTTCCACAGGTGTTATATGATGGGAACGATTCCAGAAAAAGGATCTCTATTGTTTCCAAACTATTGTTAAAAATATTTGTTACAAGGGGTTTGAACGATTATTTTTTGTTGTGAATTGTGGTTGAAACGGACACCTTTCCTGATGCTATCGGCTTCAGCCAAGAAGGACAAGGCAGGGGTTTTTCTTCTATAGTACTGTGTATGTTGGAAATAGGAGCGATATGATAACACCATATATACCAGAAACTTAAGATCGAGGCACTTTAAGAAAAATCTTGGAATTTCTCCTTTGTCATGGGCGAGTTTACAAACACTTAAACTCACACAAGCAGCCAGACCCGGGCCTGTATTTCATACAAATATTTGTTCCGTGCGGGCATCGAACCAGCGAGACACAGCGCAGTCTTGTGATAAAAGGAACTTCAGGGATAAATTACAAATAAAACAAGTTTGTTAATAAAATGCATATCCTTATATTTTAAGCGACTTACACATTAATGATTAAAATGACACAACATAATTTATTTACAATCTGTGATAGTAAACTAAAAACTTCGGGACCCGATCGTCAACGGAGATTCACGATCGTTCTCGAACGATGGCGAAGATACACAAATACAGCCGAAAGCAAAAGCGATAATTAGATATTTTTTCTTAGCATATTTGTTTTTAATTTACTATCACATTTTTCTATAGTGAATACGAATATACGAAGCACTATGATGTTTGAAATATCAAAAAGCAAACGTAAGACTATTAACAGAAAAAAAATGGAAATACAAGGAGTTAGAAATATAAAAAAGGGAAGGAGTAACGCTTATGCCCAGAAGTGGGACAGAATAGGCGGACAATTTAATATAGAGAAATAAAGAAAAATAAAAAAGATGAAACAGAACAAAATTACTATTATACATAATGCGACGCACACCTATACACCACAAAACATCAAAGATATAAAAATCAAATCTAGCCGATTCTTCTAATAAAGAAAAAAACATTACTATACCTTTGTTTAAAACTAAAACTTTGACAATAATATAATAATAACATATACTTAAGTCTTTTCACATTTATTTTATCTCTGACAGCGGCAAGCAAACAGCAACTTTTTATCTTAATAAGAATAAAGATTGCTATAATTTTGACAGAGATGCAAAGCCAAGAGGTAAAATACTTGTGAAAATACTATACAGTGCTGTCTTGTGGTAGAAAGTTTATTTCGACACATGGCAACACTGTCGTAGACAATAAATAAGTTTTTTTTTCAATCACAGAGACAATGAAATGTGATTTCTTTTAAATGGCGAAGGCAATGAAGTATTATGCTTAACTCACAATACTAAATAGAAATAAAAAGAAAAATGAAAATAGTTGTATTTGTAGATATTTTTGATTCGAGACATATTTTTACACCGCTTGCACCAAAAATTGCCACTATTTTATGCATTTAGCATATTAAAGACAATAGCTCTCTTTCTGTTAATCATTTAAAAACAAAGACATTAAAAAACAAGGTGTAATTTACAGATTCTTAACGAAGCCGTCAACCTTGCATTCTGCACATCTAATTAAGTAACTATGCATAAATGATTGCTGGAAAAAGCCTTTTTTTTTAGGGTTCCGTACCCAAAGGGTCAAACGGTACCCTATTACTGAGACTTCGCTGTCTGTCTGTCCGTCCGTCCGTCCGTCCGTCCGTCTGTCACCAGGCTGTATCTCATGAACCGTGATAGTTAGCCAGTTAAAATTTCTACAGATTATGTATTTCTGTTGACGCTATAACAACAAATAATAAAAACAGAAAAAAATAAATATTTAAGGGGGGCTACCATACAAAAAAGTTTTTTTTTTGCTCGTTTTTATAATGGTACGGAAATCTAGTGCGCGAGTCCGACTCGCACTTGGCCGGTTTTTTTAAAATACTTACAAATCAAAACGCTTCTTTACGCAACGTAAGCCGTTGTGTAAAGAAACGTAAAAAAGGTTTTTGAACTCGTGTTGTAAAACGTTTGTAAGTCTTCTGGAAGTTTATTAAGAAAGTAAGGTTTTACATATTCTGCAACCCTCATTCCGTACACATTCTTGGCTTTTGGTAGAATGTATTTATGAATGCATTATTTATGAGCAAGGACGAACAAAATCGTAATCCAAGACTTGGGTACTTCTCAGTAACAAATCGGTCTGTATAGTGTCTGTCCTCTTGACAAGTAGAGTTCTCATGTCAATATCGAAAATGTTCGGAATCAAAACATTTACAAATACAACTAAAAACTAAGTAAATGTAGTGTTCTTCTTACATACTACGATAATATAAAAAAATATTTATTAGTTTCATACGTTGCTATGGCGTTGGGTTTGTTGACTACGAGCGAAAGTGGGGGTAAGCAGAGATAGATTCATACTGTCGTGCTAAAACAAACCTTATTGTGCTATTTGTAATGTTTATATTCGTATGGAACGCCAACTTTGGAGAGTAAATCTGTGATTTTTGCCTTAAGAGCGTTTACACCTTACGACATTTCATACAAACTTTCAAGTCCTTATTTTCTGAAATGACTGAACCGATTTAATTAAACTTCATACGCATAAGCAGGATACATAGGTCTTAAAAGTTACTAAAAAAACATTTTCGAAATGTTGTAAAAAAAAAGATAATTGAAAATTTCTGTTTCCATAGATAATTTATAATCACTCTAATTTAGCTGTAACACCAATTTTCGAAAATGTTTTTTTTACTTTTTAGACCTATGTATCCTGCTTATGCATATTAAGTTTAATTAAAATTAGTTCAGTCATTTCGGAAAATAAGGACTTTGAAAGTTTGTATGAAATATCGTAAGATGTAAACGCTCATTAACGCTCCTAGCGCAAAAATCACAGATTTACTCTCCCAACTATGCGTTTCATACGAATATAGACATTACAAATAACACAATAAAGTTCGTTTTACAACGACACTATGTACTTGAAGATAATTTTAATATTCGTAGGAACCGGTTACTTAGCAAAGTCTGTGAATTTAATCCTCACACCAATGTACGAGAGTAGTACTGACAGAACTTCCATTTTAACTCTTTCTACAGTCAGTTAAGAGGGATCTCTAGTGAGTCTTTCTCCATACAAACGTATTCCGCTGTTTTCTTCGTGGATAATACGTCTAGAGCAATGATTTTTTTTCCAAAAAATCTAGGTGTTTTTCATGCATGCCCCTATCATTTCCTTTTTTTTCAAAACATAATCACTAAAATAATTATGTCAATCCAAAAACCCGAAAAAAAGCCCGGTTTTACCGCCATGTGCAGACGACTATCAGACAAATTAGATAAGTTTTAACAAAAAAGAAAATAATAGAAGCATAAATATACTTTTCCTCAAAATTTTTATGTAGGATTTATTTAGATCAGTATAGTTTTGAAGAAGAAAACAGCGGAATACAAAACGTCTTTTGGTCAAGATTTTTGTAGGTAAAATCAGCCTGAGCTGTAGTTGTCCCTTTCGCACTTTACGGGGGCTTGGTCGGGCGCAGCGCGACGGCAATAGTTTCTACAAATACCTTCTAATACTTTCAAATACCGACTAGTTCCCTCTTAAATCTCTGCTTACCCCAAAACAGCAACAAACCGAATGCAGATATTCGAAAATGTAAGAAAAATACAAAAACTTGTACCTAGGCACTACATATTATATAGTTTTTTTTTTCTTTTTCCAACATATTCAAATGACAGTCAGATATCTGTTAATCTTAGATAATTTATGCTACCTAGCTTGCTATACAATTATTAAGTCTTCTTTCGAGTGCACACCCATCAATTTCTAAGCCTCGATGACGATAACTTAACCCCAGTGTAACCTCTCAACACCTGTGTATTCGGTGATTTTCCCCACCTTGGTAAAGTTAGCTTAACCTTCAGTGTAAACTCTTCAATTTATCTACATTTCTTAAAATCAGAAATCACCGAATACCACATAAATCTGTCTAGTTGTGTACACCCATCATTTTGCTATCCTCAGCGCAGGTAGCTTAACCTCAATTGTTAAATTATCCAATATTAACAGTATTACATTTCTAACCTAACACAATCAGTTTATTATTGTGATGCGAATTCAACAATAGTAAAAAAAAAAAACAAGTTTTATTGAAGAAATTCAGTATAAATATTGATATGCATAGTGATATTTTGTATTTAGATACAAAAATATAAATGAAAGGGAGTTAATAATTATTTCATACTGAAAATTATAGTTAAGATATTTTAGTGTCTGTCACAAGAGAACATTTCCAAAACTTTTTTTTATCAATCAATCTATCTGCCATATAGTTACAGGCAAAAATTAAATCTAAGAGCGACGTACATTTTTAACCCAGCTGTAGTAAAGCATAAAAAGAGGGGTAATGTTTTTGCTTGATTATTGTAAACAGGTGCCTCTGAAAGCACGTAAAGCCGTTGGTCCCGGCTGTCATTTGTAGATCTTTGACAGTCGTTACATGAGGGCAAAAATCTGTCATCCAGTCTTTCCAAAGGGTATCCTATTACACAGTACTGAGTTGTGGAGATCAGATAGTCAGTAGCTCTAGGTAAAAAAACTGGTATTCAGCTGCACCCGGTAAGACTGGCAGTCAACCCCAACAAGGTTGGGAAAAGAAAGGCAGAAGATGATAATATTGTAAAACCAAATGCATTTAAAAGAGTAACCATGGAGTTTCTTGCCGGTTCTTCTCCATAGGAAACGACTAACCCGAACCGAGCAACTTTTGTCGACGTTTTATAAGTGCCCATGTAGGCCTATGTGAAACTACAAATTTTGATTGATTTGATTATTGAGCTCCACAAAAATAAAAAAATAGAAATTACTTAAACGTGCGTCAGTACGTCAGTCCCAGACGACCGTCTACAAAACTATGACAGCTGTCACTTAGTACTGACAGATGACATTGACAGCTGTCACTTGGTACCGACAGATGACATTGACAGCTGTCACTTGGTAGTATGTTTGTCGCAGTTCGCATCACAATAGTAGAGTGAATGAGTGTCCCTCTCGCGTCGTTCAGTCTTGTTTAGTTCAGCACTATCAGTCTGGGAGGAAGCATGCCGCGCTTGCTCAGCCACATACTGGAACAAAACATACATGTTAGTATAGATAGATATAAAGACAAACCATTTATTTTAATTAAGCCATTAAAAAGCGGTTTTGAACATTGAAAACGAAAATTGAATTGAATCTATTGCCCACATACAAGTTGTTGTTTTGTATCCTCGTCAAAACACAGGAAATTGCCACAAAAGACATAAATAATCAATTTAAATTACGGTACCTAGTCAGTTATTAATAAACGCTGATTTTTTTATTTGTTTAAGTTTGTCAGTATTTCAGAATAACCCCCTCAACGTGGTCTAAGGGATAAGAAATTATCGAATAAACGTTTGAGATTGTTTGTATGTGTGAAAGCGCGGTTATAGGGCGAAAATCGGACATGCCGTCTTCGACTTCTAATTTAACAAAAAATATATTTGTTGTTTTATTTCGTTTTTGAAATTTTTCTAAAATAGAACTAACTAACTATGTAACAGTGAAAGTCCCGTCAAAATCGGTGCAGCCGTTCCAGAGATCATCCGGAACAAACAGACAGACAGACAAAAATGGAAAAAAGTGTTATTGTGGTATATGTACCGTAAATACATTCATTTGCATGTAGTAAAAAGAGGTTATTTTAATATCACAAACAGACACTTCAATTTTATTTATTTGTTTTTGAAAGGTGCTAAAAGTATCTCCAGCCCATCTTCGACAGCTACTCACCCGATGCCAGCGCCGAGCAGTAAGGAGACGACGTTGGTGAGCAGCACTGCAGCGATGGCGCCGCGACTGAACAGACAAGTGCGTCGGACGGACAGGCAGTGGCTCTGCAAGTATTGTGATACACGTCAGCAAGATAGCTGATGGAATTGTAGCGATGTACAAAAAGCTACTTACTACAAAAAGCACTACAGCGCCATCTATGACACGACGGAAGAACTAACATCAATTCCCTACATCTCGCAAGCAAAGTTTACATCGACTTAAGAATATATAGAGAAACCCGGCAACAACTGTCGGGCAGCTGCCCACCAGACATAGCACCCGTCTGGTCGGAGGATCCTCCCTTTTCTAAGGAGTATCGAGGAGCTCTACACCCTGTTCCCCCTGTTCCTCATACACCCTAAAGAATAGAGAGCTGGAGAATCGCAGTAGGTATACACGAGAAAGTTGCTGCTTCCATTTATGATCAACATCATCAGACTATAATGTGCCCACTGCTGGGACACAGGCCTCCTCTCTATGAGAGGGAGTGGGCTATAATCTACCACGCGGGCGCAGTGCGGGTTGGTAGATGTCACATGTCTTCGAATTTTTAGTCCTAGGACATGCCGGTTTCCTCACGATGTTTTTCTTCACCGTTTTGAGGGCAGCGGTGATGAAATATATATTTCACAAAGTAATGCGCCTGCCTGGGTTCGCTGGATGGCTGCTACCACTGGGCCACCGCTGCTCTATCTTATCTTACTACTATTATAAAGAATTAGAGGTTTCTCTGATTCTCCCGCCCTTATGCTAATTCATGTGGGGTCGGTGTAGCATGTCTTCTTCTTCCCTACTTCTCTATTATTCGTCATCCCAGAATTCACCCCATACATATCATGAATAGCAAAGTTGGCAAGTAGTGGTATATTACCTGCTGCATTGCAGGAGGGGCTAGTTGCTGTTCCAGCACTTCGATGGAGGAGGTGGCGGAGGGAGGCCCGCGGGCCGAGGTGGGGTGCTTAAACCGCCAGTCCCTGGAAACATGAGCAGGAATTAATAATTTTTATACTAAAGTATACTTAATATTATAAATTCGAAAGTTTGGATAGATAAATGTTTGTTTGTTACTCAATCAGACGAGGTAGATTATATACAGGGTGTAACGAAAAGGGTATATACATACTTAAGGGTGTACTACAGACCATCAAACTGAACATGCTTCTCCACAAACAAACATTGTAATAACGAAACAATTATTTGCTGCCCCACAGAAAATTTCAATACCTATTCGACCAAATGTATGGGGCAGCTGATATTTTTTTCGCTATGACGATGTTGCTCCGATTGAGAAACATGTTCAGTTTGATGGTCTGTAGCACACCCTTAAGTATGTATATACCCTTTCCGTTACACCCTGTATTATGGAATAGCACATGGGATACTTTTTAGGGTTCCGTACCCAAAGGGTCAAACGGGACCCTATTACTGAGACTTCGCTGTCCGTCCGTCCGTCCGTCCGTCCGTCTGTCACCAGGCTGTATCTCATGAACCGTGATAGTTAGCCAGTTGAAATTTTCACAGATTATGTATTTCTGTTGCCACTATAACAACAAATACTAAAAACAGAATAAAATAAATATTGAAGGGGGACTCCCATACAAAAAATTGTTTTTTTTTCTCGTTTTTTATAAATAATGGTACGGAACCCTTCGTGCGCGAGTCCGACTCGCACTTGGCCGGTTTTTTCTCAAACATAAACCTTCAAAATTCCACGGTGGAGGCCAATAGCTAGTTCTATTAAAAAAAAGTGGTTATATAAGGTGTTGTTTTGCAACCTCGTCAAATTCAAGGAGGTAACTATGCTAATGATTCTCGACCCGAATCTATAATAAAATGGGTAGGTATTTTTTCTTATTTACGGGATCACCCGAAAATGATTTTTAGTAACTTTTTAGACCTATGTATCCTGCTTAGGCGTATTAAGTTTCATTGAAATCGGTTCAGTCATTTCGGAAAATAAGGACTTGAAAGTGTGTATGAAATGACGTAAGGTATAAAGGCTCTGAAGACTTTTACTAACTAAGTAAATATGTTTTTTGTAACCCGTCTTTGAACAAACTCGAAGTTAATAACACACAACACACAACAATTCGATAATCAGCCTGCTATTGTATTTATTCTACTTAAACCTTTGATATTCAATGTTGCAAATGTATAATACTATTCAAATGAGCGTGAGGAAATAAATCTTATCGATTGATTGAATATTTTTTATACTTATTATTTATACCTTTGTTTACCCACAAGCGATTACCAGAACGCCTAGCAAGACAAAGTACTATTTTATCAGAAAAATGAAGATTAAATTAAAATTTTCTTACGTTTTTTTCAATGAGCAGGGGTTTACTATGACACCGTCTTTTATCTTTTACTAAAGTGACTGCCTATCTGACCACCACAGCCCAGTTAGTACTGGGTAATACAATACACCTTGGCAAGACTGGTTGTCAGACTTTCGGGCCACTGACTACTCGTAACGACTGTCAAAGATCTACAACAGACAGCCGGGACCAACGGCTTAACGTGCTTTCCGAGGCACGGAGGAAACTGTGACGGGTGGTCACCTATCCAGGAAGCAACCTAACCGACCCGTGCGGCTGGTATTATTCAGACAGGAGCTCCCCTCCTCCTCCTAGGAGGGCCAATTCACATTTATCGCCATTTTCCTTACAAGCGTTGACTAAGGTGATTATCAGTGATCGGAGTAAGTAGATTGATTTTTGGTACTTGTATCATAAATGCACACAGAAATAATAACATGGATAAGTCATTTTTCCGGAAAGTTATTCCGGTATTTCCGGATTCAATTAAATATTGTTAGTGTTTGTAGTGATATTATTACTACTCAATTCAAAATTTAAAAGAAGGTATCAAAACTAAATTATAAATTTATCTGTTGAATAATAAAAACAAAACATTCTGATCGAAGCATTAATTTTTATTTTATTTTAGCCTTTTTATGGTCATTACTTTTTATAAATTGTTGCACTTAAATCAACAAATTCCGGAGGAATGTCCATATTAATACAGGGTGTAACAGAAAGGGTATATACATACTTAACGGTGTGCTACAGTCCATCAAACTGAACATGTTTCTCCACAAACAAACATCATCATAGCGAAAAATATATTAGCTGCCCCATACATTTGGGTCGAATAGGTATTGAAATTTTGTATGGGGCAGCAGATAATATTTTCGTTATTAGGATGTTTGTTTGTGGAGAAACATGTTCAGTTTGATGGTCTGTAGCACACCCTTAAGTATGTATATACCCTTTCCGTTACACCCTGTATATACGTTTCGGATCAATGACCCCAATTCAATCTACCTACTCCAATCACTGGTTATTACTCAGCCACGAGCTCCTCCTCCTCCTCCCACAATGGCAAATTCACATTTATAAGTCATCTTACAAGTGTTGACTAAGGTGATTATAGCCATGGAATGCAATGACCTATCTCAACACAGAAACGATAAGATAACAGGTGGGCGGTGTCCTACCATGACGTCTTAAAACATTATTGTTTTACTCTTATTCTTATTATTAGAGATGGCGCTAGACATCCTGTATAGCTCCGTCTCTTTCCCACACCGGAGTAAGAGTACAACAATACAGCTCTAAGACGTCTTGGTAGGGCAGCAGGTCTCTAAACTAAGTACTTTACTCACTTGGGGGGAAGCTGGTCGGGTCTACTGCTCCACTCCCACACCCAGTCGTTGGAGTCATCCTGAAAAATTATAAATAAATCTTTAAAAATGGCGGAACGACATGGAATAGACCAGCGACGATTTGCCCACATAGGCCCTGGATCGGAACAACTGCACGTCATTGTAGGAGGCCTTTTTTTCGGATGGGAAATCATCTAATAACCCCTCCCGCTCTGGGCGGTGATCCGTGCAAAGTTGTCGGTTTTTTTTTTTTTTTAGGATGGGTAATCATCAAATGACTTCTTCCGCTCTGGGCGGAGCGGAAGGGAGTGTCAGACTTGACTGACTAAAACCCATCCATGTTCCTTCTTAGCCCTTTGCGTTCCAGGGCCACGGTATCTCTTTCGAACAACCCGCAGCCCTGGCAGGCGTCGGCTCTCTCGGACCCCTTCCGATTTGCTGACATCTCCTTGAGGCGCGCGTGGAACACGAACAACAAGTTGTCGGATCAGGTGAGGATTTGTATAGGAAGTCAAATTAGGTAGGTAGTCATGTTTCGCTTTTAGTTAGAGCATGGTACGAATCTATCAGTCAGCGAATACGACCCGCACTTGGCTGTTATAAAAACTACGGAACCCTACCACTGTGCGTGGTTCGACACGCACTTGACCGATTTTTTTTTTGGTTTGCTCTTGACTCTAGTCTAGGTCAGAGATGACAGAGACAAAGTCGACGATAGTACGAGCTTACCCAGAAGAAGCCTGTTCACTCTAACTTTGAAGACATTAGGTTTGAAAGCGTTCGGAAACACAGACGCAGGCAGAAAGTTCCACTCCTTTGCTGTGTCATATAAAATCATAATCAAAAGTAATTTATTCAAATTAGGCTGATAATCAGCACTTTTTGAACGTCAAAATTACAAGAGACAGTCCCCCAAAACGCCCGCCTTTCCTAGTGCTTTAGCTGGAAAGAAGAAGAGGCGGAACAAACTCCCCAGCTACACATCTGTCTGTTAGGTTAGAAGAACCAGATTCTATACAATAAGGTTCAAGTTTATATAAACAAAGAATCCATTACATCAACTTAATATCACATGTCAGCTAGCACACCAAAAATAAAATAAATTATTAAAAAAATATACTTAAGAATCATAGAGATCATGGATATAAATCAAGTTGATGTAAAGTAACTTACTCTCCAGCAGTTAATGTAGACTCCTTTCAGCTCATCCTCCGTGGAAGGTTCTAGGTTCGGACTGTTGGGGGGCGACTTCGGACTGCAATACAAGAGGAAAATATATTGTTAGTTTTGTGTATAAACATTGTAAAAATTGCAGAAAGATAAGGCTGACTTCCTTAAATTGGCTATTGTTTGTAACATAAAGCTGCTTTTTATTTAGTCGGTTATTAATACATCATTTTAATAAATAGACTTAAATTAAAATAAATTGACATAAAATGAAAGACGTAAATGTCAACGTAGGGGCAAACGCTACTTGCCACACGAGCATTGATGACCACACGCATGATCACGGCTTGTGAGCAATTTCAGAAAATCAAAAAGAAAAATGAAAATGTTTTTGGCATCTTCATTTCATTATTCTGAAATATTGTTAAACATAAAGAACAAAATAAAGTACCGTTTATTAATAATGAACTAGGTATCGTAATTTATATTCATCAATTACTTCTTTTGCGACAACCTCCTGAATTTTGACGAGGATGCAAAACAACACCTTGTATATTTGAGGTGGGTTTGCTCTTGACTCTAGGTCAGAGATGACAGAGACAAAGTCGAAGATGGAACGAGCTTACCCAGAAGAAGCCTGTTCACTCTAACTTTGAAGAGATTAGGGTTGTAAGCGTTCGGAAACAAAGACGCAGGCAGAGAGTTCCACTCCTTTGCTGAACCGACCTTCCCACACCAATTAATCAGAAACATGACTTCTACGAAATGGACCTTGAAGACAGTCCTTTAAGACGCACAAATTACTGAAAAACGTGTTAATATCACTCAGAAGAGTCTTCGCACGCTCCTCAAGAGAGATTAACACTCGAGTTTATTAATTACTTTTAATAAAGATACACTCTTAAAACAATTGTAGTTGTTTAAAATAACGGCTTGGGTACTTGAAAGATACCGAACTACCCTATAAGTAATATATGGAGTGGTATTACGTGCTTAAGGCTATGTTTCTTCATCATCTGCCTAGCCTTTTGCCAAACTGTCTTGGGGTCGGCTTCCAGTCTAACCGGATGCAGCTGAGTACCAGTATTTTAGATTCAGATTTATTTATTTGCCAACAATGTAGGTAAGAATTAAGATGATACAATAGCTGAAGGTTTCCGCTACATTCTACCTTACGGCATGCAAATTCATAGAAAGTAACAGATTAGATACAATATTATTATAATTAACATTTCATTCTAATTTAGTATAATAAACACTCAAATTTTTTTTAAATAAAATACAAGATAGTTGCACATACATTATTCTTGTCAATAATATTAATTGTAATATTTTGAAATTATAATTATTTTACAAACTTAATATGTCATTTACATTATATTGTCAATTTTTTTTTATCATTAAAAAGTCATTGATACAATAATAACATTTGTCCAATAATAATGCAGTAAGCTTAGATTTAAATATTCGAATAAGGTGTCCTTTAAAACTGTGCGGAATTTTATTGGAAATGATAGGCCCCATTGACATAATATTTTTCCTTAGCAGAGCCGTTTTGTATTACATGAAGCGATTGCCTATCTGACCTCCACAATCCAGTAACTGGGTAATACGATACCTATTGGTAAGACTGACTACTCGTAACGACTGTCAAAGATCTACAAATGACAACAGATACCATCGGCTTAACGTGCTTTCCGAGGCATGGAGGAAATTCGGTATGTAATTGTGGACACCCATCCACGGACCAACCTCGGCAAGCACGGCTTAATCTTAAAGATCAACCCATGAGGCTGTTATTACTTAGCTACGAGCTCCTTTCAATGTCAATGATTGACCATTCTTTGAAAAATACTGGTACTCGGCAGCATCCTGTTAGACTGGAAGCCGACCTCAAGATAGTTTGGCAAAAGGCTAGGCAGATGATGGTGGTCAATCATTGACACTGCAACTGATTCATCCATCATCTGCCTAGCCTTTTCTCAACAATCCCAGCCAGAACTTCCTCATTCATAATAGTAGCAAGATAAGATTTGCCAGGGTCTCAAACTGTCCAAACATCACCTGAATATTAATCAACCAATTCTCTGAATCGCACAGCCCTGTAATTCCCACAATATTTTCCACAGTCAGATGAGCTCGGAGTACGTAGGTAGTATCACTATTCACTACCGTATCATATTCCCCGCGGTCGGCCGGCGCCGGGCGCATTTCAACGGCTTTACTTTTTCATATGTTTTGTATCTTGAGTAAGATGGTGTATCTAAAGGGTGATAAAAACACCTCCTAACGAAGCCGAAAGGCACTGGTTCTCCCCGTCATTGCGATATTTTTTTTGTGTTTTGGACCATACCTGGGAACCTTCTAGTTATGAAGATATTAGGGGTCAAAGTTCCAACTTTTTGACAAGTATATTTTTAAATACAAGTTTTTAATGTAAGATTTTTACTTTAAACACCTCCACGACCCCCGTACTAATCAATCCGTCCATCAGCCCGATGTTTTGAGTGTGTTACATTGAGTTCTACCAGAAAACATGATTTTACACCCCCCAAAAAAAAGTTCGTTTCCCAGCAATAATTTTTGCGTAAAGTTACTTAGTTTCATGTACAGAATGCTTGGTTGACGGCTTCGTGATGAGGTGATTTACACCCCGTATAGGGTGTTACGTAAGGTCTAAGGTCTTCAATCAGTGCGTCCTGCCTGTTATGACTTACGGGGCCGAAACGTGGACACTCACGGTACGGTTGGTCCATAAACTCAAGGTCACTCAGCGAGCTATGGAGCGGGCCATGCTTGGAGTCTCTCTTTAAGGGATCGCATCCGGAACGAGATGATCCGACAGAGAACCAGAGTAGTCGACATAGCCCACAGAATAAGTAAGCTGAAGTGGCAATGGGCCGGCCATATTAGCCGTAGAACCGATGACCGTTGGGGCAGACGTGTTCTTGAGTGGGGGCCGCGAATCGGCAAGCGTAAGGTGGGACGCCCTCAGGCTCGGTTGAGCGATGATCTTCGCAGGGTAGCTGGTAGCAACTGGATGAGAGTTGCCGAGAATCGGGTTAACTGGCGAGCGATTGAAGAGGCCTATGTCCAGCAGTGGACTGCGGTAGGCTGATGATGACTGAGGGTGTAACGCAAAGAGTGCAATACCTCTTAGATAATACAAAACTGGACAACATTCATCGTCTTCCTACCCTTGTTTATTTCTTCTATTCTCCTAACCACCGACACGCTATCATTGACTCAAAATACTATATTTCACATAGGCCTACATGGGCACTTATAAAACGTCGACAAAAGGTGCACGGTTCGGGTTGGTCGTTTCCTATGGAGAAGAACCGGCAAGATACTCCATGGTTACTCTTCTAAAACCATTTGGTTTTACAGTATTTGAATGTTACAGCGTCAGTACTTAAGTATGGGAGGACATCGTAGGCCCGACAATAAGCTTCAATTTTTCGACCCATTTTCATTTGGGAAAGTTTTTAACTTTGATGGTCTGCACCTAAGAAGTATTGCGCTTTTTGCTTTACACCTTGCATATGGCCGTACCGAAGCTTTAATTCTAAATCAGAAATAAGCACTATAGATGAACGTCAACCCCTTCACCACTTCCTAGTATTTTGGTTGGAGAGAAGTGACGGAACAAACTCCCCAGTAACAAATCATTTCTTCATAAATTATAATTGCATAAACTCCGCGTAGTTTATGCAATTATAATTTATGAAGAAATGATTGCCACTTCTCTAGTGACTAGTGGGGATTGGTGGACGCTCTGGGCGGAGCGGAAGGAAGTGTCAGACTTGTACTGACTAAAACCCATCCATATTCCTTCTTAGCCCTTTGTGTTCTAGGGTCACGGTATCTCTTTCGAACAGTCCCGCAGCCCTGGCAGGCATCGGCCCTCTCGGACCCCTTCCGGTTTGCTGACATCACCTCGAGGCGCGCGTGGAACACGAACGCGCCGTCGGCACGGCCTGTCGTCATAAGACTGACGGACGGTGAGCTAGCCCATTACTTACCGTCCACAGGCCCGCGTGTCACATGTCTTCGATGTCTATAATTATTGATTTACCTTGAATTACCCTGCACATCACCCCTCGTATGTGTGGATTATCATACGTACACCCAGCTGTTCTACTTCTCAATGAGCTGCCATGTTTCTCAATGGAAATCGATTAGTTAATTCGTTTCTTGTTAATGTCTAATGGCATCCGATCATCGTAAGTACTCGTAATGGGCCATTTCCTAATGAAACTGAGCTGGCAAGCATGCATTCAATTCGGCAGTATTTGTTGAACGACAAAGCCGACCGTCATCATCATCATTTCAGCCGAAAGACGTCCACTGCTGAACATAGGCCTCCCCCAAGTCTCGCCACATTGACATAACTTGGGGGTTTTGCCATAATCGCCACGCTTGGCAGGCGGGTTGACGATCGCAGTATATTTACAAAAGCACAGAGAACGCTGCCGCCCATTCACTGGCAAGTCCCTTAGTCGGCTCTTACGAC
The DNA here is from genome assembly GCA_949152445.1 of Cerastis rubricosa. Lineage (NCBI taxonomy): Eukaryota > Metazoa > Arthropoda > Insecta > Lepidoptera > Noctuidae > Cerastis > Cerastis rubricosa. Next base: position 11,430,443 of record OX424551.1, read on the forward strand.
ACCCACGGGAAGATATGGGATGGTGCTATTCTCTACGTCCGACACCATACAGAACAAAGACAGCTGAAGCAGACCGTAATATTGCCAAACTTTGTTTGACTACAACTAAACTCTGATTGATAAGCGCGACTGCTAACCATGAGGTCTTGGGTTCGTTTCCGGGCAAAGTGTTATAGGGTTTTTCAGTAAGTAATTTCTCATTAACAGCCACAGAGTCGCACGCGCACGCCTGCATCGACATTGCGATCGGCAGCTCGCTCTGTTTCTCGCTCTAGCAAGTGACAATTCTGAGCGACAGAGAAGGATAGGAGCATGGAAAACTTGGGACGTCGGCGAATGCGTGAAGCTCAAGCCTTTTTTTTACGGATAATACGGGAAATCATCAAATGACCCCGCTCTAGGCTGAGCGGAAGGGAGTGTCAGACTTGTACTGACTAAAACCCATCCATGTTCCTTCTTAGCCCTTTGTGTCGTTTTTGCACGCGCGCCACGTAGTAGCGGTTGCGAGTCACCTGGTGGCGGTTACGTCACCTGGAAGCGCGAGCGCAACTCCCTTTCCGACAAAAACGACGCTATGCGACATAGCTTATAGGTTCATTTTAAGTTTCTATAATTATCCGCCACCGCCACACGCCCTCGCCACAACTCTTCTACCGCGCCTTAAGAGTGTTCTATAAATCGGGTAGTGGATCCTGTGATCCACTAAGACCACCACGATCCACGACGATCATCACGATCCACGACGAATATCATTATTTTACATGGATCAATTTGCTTACCTGTACAGGGTGTAACGGAAAGGGTATATACATACTTAAGGGTGTGCTACAGACCATCAAACTGAACTAATTTAAAACATGCATTAAACGCACACTATGTAAGCAAGCTTATTAAAAATTGGACGATTATATCGCTGATAATAATGCTTGGCTCAATGCCGGTCCTGCTCCACAAGGACAGGGGCGCATGAATTGATAGCATTAAATAGTATTGTTGGAGCTGCTGAAGATTGTATAAACTAACTTTGCATTGTATAAATTCAATTAATTTAGTATTGTATAGTCGCACAGCCCATATTGTGTGAGCACTATGTACTAGAAAGCTATCATTTACTGGAAACCTACGTCTTTTATTGACTTCAATGTGCCCTGGCGGTTAAGAGTATGTCATGCTCACTTAAATGTCACGCTGATGGTGGCGCGTGTGTCGGGTCATTTAGTTTCCTTCAAAATGGTTGAGTTGAATGATGGCTGATCCATGCGTGATGTTCGTGAACGGGCGCTGTCAGTTGTGCCTGGTCATCTCTTAGTTGCCACGGCTTATTTCGAACTATTTATTTTATTTTTGAATTGTCTTTTTTTTTGTTTTTACTGTGGACACTTTTAACGTGCACGTCTTGCTACATCGTTCTCACATAATTTACCATCTCAACATGAATGATGTAACCAAGATTTTTGTAACAAGCTATTAATTTAAAAGAGTGTCCATGGAGTTTCTTGCCCATTCTTCTCCATAGAGATCTACGCTTTGGAATGGGCAACTACAGTACTTTCACAGTTATTATGTCTAGTGACTGGGACTGTAGCTTAATATGTTATTGTTGTTCGACTATTCAAAAGTGCCTGTAACTGGCCTACTTGAAATAAATGATTTTGATTTGATTTGATTTGAACATGTTTCTCCATCGGACAAACATTGTAATATCGAAAAAAAAATCTGCCTTTTTTTCTTCTTAATTTCAATACCTATTCAACCCAAATGTATGGGGCAGCTGATATTTTTTTCGCTATTACGATGTTTGTCCGATGGAGAAACATGTTGAGTTTGATGGTCTGTAGCACACCCATAAGTATGTATATACCCTTTCCGTTACACCCTGTATAAGCAATTGATGCATGTAAAATAATGATACTTAGCTCCATCTTCAAAAACTGGAAGCAATTCTATTCAATTCAATTCTAGCGATCTTTGATTTTTGAGGAGAAAATGTTTCGTACAGTCCAAGTAAGAAGAGAATCCTACAAACTCGTAAACAAGCTGGTGCAGTTAAAGTAACAGTTTTAACTGAACTAACCAAGTATCGATTTATCCTCCAAAGTTAATTAAAATGTGTGCAGCGAGAAGCCATAATGAGGCCGCCTCATCGGTTGTGAAACTGCTGACGTTGGTTATTGCTAATCATAATGGCGTGTTTGTATTCAAGCTGGGTGCAAGAACAATTACATCAGTATTTTTCTGTAAGCTCACGAATTTTCCACTCCTTCGCTTCTACACTACTAAACCACCTGGTGGTGTCGTGGGTATTTTTTTTCCCTTCTACACTACTGGTCCAGAGGTACCGTGTGTAATTGTAAAATACATATATGTATATGCGTTCCCTACTACACTACCAAATTTATTTTCGCTACTAGATTCAGGTAAGTAAAAAACACAATTCCTATGAGTTTATCTACCAGACCTCAGAACCTATCCTTCTGCAGCGAGGTGTGAGACAGGGAGACGTAATATCTCCGAAACTGATCACCTCTGCACTGGGAGACGTCTTCAAAGAACCTCTACACTCGAAGTTGTAGACGATTATGTCTACCAGGGACGAACGGTCCAGTTGGGTAGGTCTAACTTCGAGACTTGTACGCCCTAGAGGCAAAACATAGCGCCCTCAATGTATTATCAAAGAAGAACTTATAATGTACCTATGTTTTACAATAAATAAATGAAGGTGGTTTAGTAGTGTAGCAGGGAAAGAGGGGACTTTTCCCCAAGGGTGAAGACAGAAACTATAGAACGCCACCAGCTACGATCCTTGCATACTTCTTGCGCCTCGTCCACCTTCATCATCATCATCATCAGTCAACATTTCAGCCGAATGACGTCCACTGCTAGACATAGGCCTCCCCAAACGTCGCCACATTGACCGGTCCCGTGCGAGTCGCATCCCGCGGATCCCCGCAACCTTCACCAGGTAATCGGTCCACCTAGTGGGAGGCCTTCCGACGCATCGTCTTCCGGTCCACCTTCGTACTAGTCTGGATTTTCGTAAAACTTCAGTCAAAACGAATTAAATGTGGACGCGGTTCCAACGACTGGGCACCACAGATAAATTTACTAAGGTATCTGTCACCGAGCAGCGGTGGTTCAGCGGTGGCAGCCCCGACTTACGAGCTGTAAGTCATTGGTTCGAACCCAGGCAGGCGCATTATTTTGTGTAATTTATATCATCACCGCTGCCCTCAAAAACGGTGAAGGAAAACATCGTGAGGAAACCGGCATGTCCTAGAACTAAAAATTCGAAGACATGTGACATCTACCAACCTGCACTGGGCCCGCGTGGTGGATTTCAGCCCACTCCCTCTCATAGAGAGGAGGCCTGTGTCCCAGCAGTGGGAACATTATAGGCTGATGATGATGATGATGATCTGTCTAGTGGACGCAAGAGCGACCGTAATAACAGCTGCCAATAGTATCAACATCTGCATAACTGAGGGGCAAGCCGATTAGATGACCTTTAGGAACATGTGCCATTAATATCACCGGTACACATACCCTATACGAGCGTTTACACCTTACGGCATTTCATACAAACTTCCAAGTCTTTATTTCCCGAAATGACTGAACCGATTTTAATAAAACTTAATACGCATAAGCAGGATACATAGGTCTAAAAAGTTGCTAAAAACATTTACCGTAAGGATTGTCAAAGAAAAAGACTCAGCCTCTAATACTCGTAATGGTTGTCTAAACTAATATTATAAAGAGGAAAGATTTGATTGTTTGTTTGTTTGCATTGAATAGGCTCCAAAACTACTAGTCCGATTTGAAAAATTCTTTCAGTGTTATATAGCCCATTTATCGAGGAAGGCTATAGGATATATATCATCACGCTACGATCAAAAGGAGTTGAGCAGCAATGAAAAATGTTGCGAAAACGGGGAAAATGTGACGCAAACGAAGTTGCGCCCGACAGCTAGTAAGAAATAAATGTATTGGGGAAAAGAAATCACAGAGAAAACGTCGTACGATAGTTTTCGCATCATAATAGAGAGGCGGGAAGTGGCGATCCGAATCTATTTATAAATACAAACTGGTGTGGAAACTAGTTCGACCGGATTACTTGCATCTTGGACAACAAGGTATGCAGTATACAGTCGGCACAATATTTAATGTGCTGTAGTGAATCTCTTTGTACGTCTAGAGAGTCTGATCAAAGAAACAGCACTATTTATGAATAACATAACATCAAGGTGAACGCGCAGTGTCATCCAAATTTCGTCTCAAGACGAAAGTCTATGACCAGTGTGTGTTGTCAGTGATTACCTACGGGACCGAAACGTGGTCGCTCACAATGGGCCTCATCAGAAGGCTTAAAGTCACCCAAAAGGCAATGGAGAGGGCTCGGAGTTTCCTTGCGTGATCGAATCAGAAATAAGGACATCCGCAAGAGAACCAAGGTTACCGACGTAGCCCGAAGAATTGCCAAACTTAAGTGGCAGTGGGCAGGGCACATTGCTCGCAGAACGGATGGCCGATGGGGCCGAAAAGTTCTGGAATGGCGACCGCGAACCGGAAGACGATGCGTTGGAAGGCCTCCCACTAGGTGGACCGATGACCTGGTGAAGGTTGCCGGGATCCGCTGGATGCGAGGCGCACGGGACCGGTCAATGTGGCGTCACTTGGGGGAGGCCTACGTCCAGCAGTGGACGTGTTTCGGCTGAAATGATGATGATGATGATGAACGCGCAACTAGACGCGCTGCAACAGCCGCACGCACGTTTATAGGAGCTAACTCTCTTGCGCCGACCTGCGCGCCAATTGCGTTGCATGCTTTTTGTCACAATTCGAAGGACTTCGAACGAAATTCCTAATATACTGCTTCCTAGGTTTGACAAAATCGTCTGCTCAACAACGAAAATAACACAATGATTTTTTTTGAACGCGTACGTAGCAAAAGCGAGTGTTTGCTTGCGCAACTCATCATCTGCCTACCTTTTCCCACTTCCTGTAAGGATCGAATGGAAGGTATTGTCGCCGCGTTATTGGCTACGTTCTTATTGAAGTATTGTGTGAAATGTTGCCTTGGTTACTGGCCTTTGACGCTAGACGCGCGGGAGTGCCTCACGGAACAGTCCCGCCTCTCCCTCTGCACCTCTCGCAAATGTCTGATGCACTCCTGCACATGTGCATCTGTTACTGACCTGCCTTTGACGCTGGACGCGCGGGAATGCCTCACTGAGGAGTCCCGGCTCTCCCTCTGAGCCTCTCGCAGGAGTCTGATGTACTCGTTCTCGACAGCGGCTAGACCTCCGCCGGAGTTGAGTTCTACCCACGATTCTGTAACAAGAGGAGAGGGAGTTGAGTATATTTTACGGTCGGACGAAAGTCTTCGACGCCGGGGAGAGGGCGATACGCCTGTTTTGGCAGGACTTCTGGCTAGACACGGAAATGGCCGATGGAGTAAGGTTTTGACCGAATAGAGACCAATGTCGGGCCTAAAAAACTCAGGGCCATCCAAAAAGGCGTTGGGTTAAAGATATCATGAAGATCGCGGGAAACGGATGGATAAGGAACGTACAGTACAGAGAAGAGTGGCAGAAGAAAGGGTAGCCCTAGACCCAATTGTGGGTGATTCCGAGCTGAAATGATGCTGATGTTCTATGTTGGTTGTAGTCGATTGCAAAGATCATTATTAACAGTCGTTTTTGAAAACATAAAAACCCCGAAAGCATAAAAACTGGCTTCAAATGCCGGTGTCCACGTATAAACAAGAAATTACAAAAGGACGCAATAAAATGTACAAAAACAAAAAAAAACGAGGCGCCATTGTGTTGTTGGGAGCGGATGTACCCGACATGTTCGTGATTAATTATAATTGTACTGTAGTAGTGGTAATGACAGACTGTGCTCTCTCACTCGGAAAATTACTATAAATAAATATTATTCGACACCTGACACCGAACAGAATAAATTAATAATAAATAAAAACGTTTATGTCAATAAAGGTACTTTCATTTACACAAGACATTTCGATACATACAATAGTATGTATCGAAATGTCTTGTGTATCACCTTGGAGATCACCTTTTAAGCAAGGAATTGCTTGTATTAGGAGACTCCGCACTTCCGCTTGTCATGTTTATGCAATTAAAATGTAGACAACGTAAACATGAAAGGCTAAACAAAAATAAAATAAAAGGGTAACTTCAGAACTAAGATCGCGCGTGTACGTGTGGTATGTGTATCTGTAGTGAGTGAGTGAGTGAGTGAGTGAATGAGTGTGTGCGTGTGTGTGTGAGTGAGTGTGTGAGTGACTGTGTGAGCGAGTAAGTGAGTGAGTGTAGGTGTGAGTTAGTGTGGGTGTGAGGTTGTGTGGTGTGTGGAGATTATGATCAATGCTTAGTTCACTTTTCCCAATTTATATCCTGTCTGCTTTTTTGTTAGTCGCTTTCACGCCTAGACGAAGCGTAGGACACAGAAACATCACCACATGCTTGCCTTTTTCCAACCCATCCCATCCTTTTTTTTTTGGCTGGGTGAATACCAGTATTTTAAATGGTGCGAATGCCTCTTTGTCGTCCACATACACGTTACTGGCTTCGACGATACCCCTGGGTAAGACCAGTGTAAAGACTTTTGTCTCCATATTAGTGCATCCATGCGTGCGTGATATGTTTTACTGTCAATTAAAGATAATGGCGAAGGGCGGACGTTTTGGGGGACTGTCTCTTGTAATTTTATTTATTTATTTATTTAAACTTCATGTACAATAGTGGTACATAGGCGGACTTAATGCCACAAGGCATTCTCTACCAGTCAACCATTGGGTTAAAAAGGACAACATTGTGGTAAGGTACAAAAACAATATCTAACAATATGTAATTAATTTCGAAATTGTCTATAAGTTACATAGATATTAATACACAAATACACATAAAATAGACTAAAAAAATATTTTAACAAATACCAAAATAAAAAACGAGAATACTAATAATAATTACTGTGACTAGACTTCTTACTGCGAGCTACTTCGTTTCATTTAAATAGTGGTTACGAACTTTTCTTTTAAAAATAAATTTACTTTCAGATTTTTTAATACCGAGAGGCAGCGCGTTCCACAGCTAATTTTGACGTTCAAAAAGTGCTGATTATCAGCCTAATTTGAATAAATGACATTTGATTTGATAATTATTCAAATTCCAACGAAGAAATTGCCATTTGCCCAGCCCACGAACGCCCCACGCTGGCCATGACGTGATCATACCAAAGTACATCCACAGTCACAGGTCGAGGAGAAAGGGTTATCGCACCATTGTAATCATTTCAGCCGAAAGACGTCCACTGCTGGACATAGGCCTCCCCCAAGTGTCGCCACATTGATCGGTCCCGTGCGACTCGCATCCAGCGGATCCCCGAAACCTTCACCAGGTCATCGGTCCACCTAGTGGGAGGCCTTCCAACGCATCGTCTCCCGGTTCGCGGTCGCCATTCCAGAACTTTTCGGCCCCATCGGCCATCTGTTCTGCGAGCAATGTGCCCTGCCCACTGCCACTTAAGTCTGGCAATTCTTCGGGCTACGTCGGTAACCTTGGTTCTCTTGCGGATGTCCTCATTTCTGATTTGATCACGCAAGGAAACTCCGAGCATAGCTCTCTCCATTGCCCTCTGGGTGACTTTGAGCCTTCTGATGAGGCCCATTGTGAGCGGCCACGTTTCGGTCCCGTATGTAATCACTGGCAACACACACTGGTCATAAACCTTTGTCTTGAGACACTGCGGTAAGTTGGACGAGAAGATACCACGCAGCTTCCCGAACGCTGCCCAGCCGAGTCGGATTCGACGATTGACCTCTTTCTCGAAGTTAGACCTACCCAACTGGACCGTTTGTCCCAGGTAGACATAATCGTCTACAACTTCGATAGTAGAGTCTCCGATCTTGATAGGAGTGGGTGTTACATGGGCATTCAACATGACCTTGGTTTTGTACATGTTCATTTTAAGACCCACTCTTTCGGAAGCTCTACTGACCATTGTAATATTAGTAATAGACTAGCTGGTTCGAGCAACTTCGTCTGCGTCACATTTTCCCCGTTTTCGCAACATTTTTCATTGCTGCTCCGCTCGCTCCTATTTGTCAGAGCGTGATGATATATAGCCTATAACCTTCCTCGATAAATGGGCTATCTAACACTGAAAGAATTTTTCAAATCGGATCAGTAGTTTCTGAGATTAGCGCGTTCAAGCAAACAAAGAAACAAACTTTTCAGCTTTATAATATTAGTATAGATTATCGGAAACTACCCTAACTACACACACAAGAAAAATACAATTTGAGAAAATTGATTTTACTTCTAAAATTTTATTCTGCGAATCTGTATGTTATTGTAATGATTACATAACTTCGAAATCACTCTATTAAATCGTGAATCGATTTTAAATTGCGTTCGTTAAAATAGAACCAGTTTATGAGTAGAAGCACGAGTTTTATTTTGTAGATTCACGTGACTTTTAAAATATGTGAGGCCATAGTAATTGTTGGAATATAAGGACTTGAAAGTTTGTATGAAATGCCGTAAGGTGTAAACGCTCTTAGCAAATACCTACATCATGGGTTTTCCTTTGTCACGAAGGGAACCTTTGTGGTCACCTTTCTTGGTTTGAGCTTGGGAGAAGTCAGTCAGTGAGTAATAACTACACTTGATTTAAGAGTGTAGTACAGACTATCAATTTGAACAAAACAACTTTCTTCATAAAACCAACATTGTAATCCCGGAGAAATAATCTAAACTAATATTATAAAGAGGAAAGATTTGATTGTTTGTTTGTTTGTTTGCAATGAATAGGCTCCGAAACTACTGGTCCGATTTGAAAAAATATTTCAGTGGTATATAGCCCATTTATCGAGGAAGGCTATAAGGCTATATATCATCACGCTACGACTAATAGGAGCATAGGATAGGGATAGGTGGAGCAGCAATGAAAAATGTTGCGAAAACGAAGTTGCGCGGCAAGCAAACAAACTAACTCTTCATCTTTATTATAGTAGTATATAGATAAGCCACTTCAGCTATAAAACCTTCCAGTCTAAGACTACCAAACGTCGGTATACATAGACGTACCTACATGTCTGCCTTACCCAGACACGCTAAAACCCTGACTTTGAAAGTTCAACGCCCTCGCTATCACAAACACGTCTGCTACAATTGATCGTGATAAAGACATGCATGACTTGATCTTCTTATCATTGCTTTGCATGTTTCAAAATAATTTGTAAGACAAATGTGTGAAGGAACAATAATATTTTTGTTTTGTTTGCTATCTTGTCAGATCAAAAATTTTACATCATCACCATCATGCTCAAAACTGAATCTCAAAGCATTTATTTCAATTAGACCATTACAGGCACTTTTGAAAGACAAAAAAAAAACCCGAAGCTACAGTCCCAGTCACAAGGCATAATAACTTGTGAAAGTACTGTAGTTGCCCATTCCAAAGCGTAGATCTCTATGGAGAAGAATGGGCAAGAAACTCCATGGACACTCTTTTAAATCAAAATATGTTACAAAATCTTGTTTACATCATTCGTGTTATGAATTAAAATTTGGATAAGGGCATTCTCTTGCCCTTATCCAAATTTATTTATTTTCAGCGCAACATCTGCGTCTTCTTTTTCCATACTTCTCTATTACTCGTTATATTTATTAATATTATGCTACAAGTTACATAATACTTAATTATTATAAAACGTAAGTAAATTGTGTTTGTGTTCATATAATTATGTACTATGATTGTGTTTATGTACGTACTAGGTTTATTTATACAAGTAACTATGGTATGTTTTTTTTTATGATAAGGTATGTTTTTGTTATAAGCACCATTATAAAATGATGTAATACATTTTTAGTTCTAGAACATGCCGGTTTCCTCACGATGTTTTCCTTTGAGGGCAGCGGTGATGAAATAAATTACACAAAGTAATGCGAACGTTCGAACCCACGGGTTACTGCTCGTAATTCGGGGCTGCCACCACAGGGCCACCGGGTAAAAGCTTTCCAGATTTTTTCAAAACCTGTTCTGACTCATGATTCCAGTATATGACAGCCAACAATACTTTTCTTTGTCTCAGTTCATCGTCCCGCATTAGCGCGTGTTTGTGAACATTTCTATTAAAGTCTTTGAAGTTGTTTAGCCAACAGTAGTGTTAGAATTAGCGTGGTTATTAGATTTTGTATGAGACGAATCGTCTGTTTTTTGTAGTTTACTGTATAGTCTGTTTCAAACGGTTGTTGGGTCATTCTCATTAACAAAGACTTCTTTTCGCAATTTAACTGTTGAATAATAAAAACAATCTAATTCCGATCAAAGCATTAATATATATTTTTTATTTTTAGCCTTTTTGTGGCCACAACTTCTTATAAATTGTTGCACTTAAATTTCAATCAAATCAACCAATGCCGGAGGAATGTCCATATTAATATAAACGTTTCGGATCAATGACCCCAATTCAATCTACCTACTCCGATCTATGGTGATGATATATAGCCTATAAACTTCCTCGATAAATGGGCTATATACCAATGAAAGAATTTTTCAAATCGGACCAGTAGTTCCGAAGCCTATTCAATGCAAACAAACAAACAATCAAATCTTTCCTCTGTACAATATTAGTTTAGATATCATTAAGCTTATTTGGAGAAAGAACATAAACATTGTTTTGAGTTCAACATGAAAGTGGAAAATCAAAGGTGCGTGTCTTGGATTCGAACTGGTGACCTATAAGTTGGCAGTCCAACGGCCATCATAATTCTAGACTATCACTGCTGACAAATGCATGAAAAGAAACATCATTTGAAGCCAAGATTAATGGCACTACGTAGTCAAGACGGCCCCTGACTAGAATAATCTACGCGAGCACAATAATGACATGAACGTCCCTGGACTCTAGCTCATCTTAATCTATTACGTAATGCCATTAAGTATTGTTAAATATTAATTAAAAACACTAGCTGTCCGGCGCAACTTCGTTTGCGTTACATTTTCCCCGTTTTCGCTACATTTTTCATTGCTGCTCCACTCCTATTGGTCGTAGCGTGATGATATATAGACTATAGCCTTCCTTGATAAATGGGCTATCTAACACTGAAAGAATTTTTCAAATCGGACGAGTAGTTTCGGAGCCTATTCAATGCAAACAAACAATTTTAATAGTTTAGATAAAACTACTGTCCTACATATAGCATATTATATTGTTAGAGCTCCTGCAGCCTACAGGATTATCCTAGTTGCAGGCTAACATCTAACATTAATATACCTACATTGTTAACTAGCTGTCCCGCGCAACTTCGTCTGCGTCACATTTTCCCCGTTTTCGCAACATTTTTCATAGCTGCTCCGCTCCTATTGGTCGTAGCGTGATAATATATAGCCTATGTCCTTCCTCAGGTTAAAATCTATCTTCTTGCCAAATTTCATTAAGATCCGATCAGCCGTTTAGTCGTGAAAAGGTAACAAACAAACAAACAAACAGAGTGACTTTCGTATTTATAATATTAGTATGGATTTCGGATTCATATTGTATTACCTTTTAAGATTTTGAATAAAAATGTATTTATTATTTATTTATTTCCCCTTTATTCATTTTACAACATATTATTTACATTTTAAAAATATTTTTAACTGGATGTCAGTCTTTTTGCTTCTGACGACTATCAAAGATCTAGAAATGACAGCACATGAACATGACCTACGGCTTAACGTGCTTTCCGAGGATCCACGGACCAACCTCGGGAAGCACGGCTTTACCTTAAACATCGACTCGTGCGGCTGTTATTATTTACCCACGAGCTCCCCATATATTTCCAGTATAACATGACCAAAATGGACAAAGTTAGAAATGAGCATATAAGAGGAAGTTTGAAAGTGGCGCCTGTTACAGAAAGGGAGTCGTCTGTCTTGGTATAGACATGTGATGAGGAGGGATGGAACACATGTGACTAAAACAGTGATGAATATAAATGTGGATGGATGGAGAGGGAGAGGGAGAGGAAGACCAAAGAAAAGATGGATGGATTGGGTAAAAAATGATATGAAGAAAAACGGAGTAAATGATACCATGACGAATGACAGAGAAGAATGGAGGAAAGAGACGTGTTTCGCCGACCCCTAAATAAAAGGGGCAAAGGCAGGAAAATGATGATTAAATCCCCAGTCAATACCAACACCCAGGAGTACAACAACAGCTCCTTCGTACCCTAGACAGCACATACAAGCATAGTCACAAACACCATTTAGTATTCAGCACGAGATACTAAGCTCAATTACCGGAAATGTATAGACGTTGCATGTCGAATGAGCAGGCAATTTGGAGTCTCGGCGTGATAAAATGATAGTTACGACTAGTTGGCTTGGTTACTTTAACTATTTTACCCCCGACCAAATTAATCGAGAGTGTTCCTGGCTATGTTTCAAGAAAATCTGCTAAGCCGTTTGAAGATCATCACCTCTTTTCTAGTTGATGAAGGGATATAAACAACTTCCACAGGTCTGGTCGTTTCGAAATTTGAAATCTTGTCACTTGTCACCATGGGCATCACCAGGAGGGTTGGGCTGGCACATCCCCCTAAAAGAACTTTGTTTTTTTAATTTATAATTTTACATGTTTTCTTTAATTAGCGGGAAGGGGCCCAACACCGAGAAAAGTGGAAGGAATGGTCGGAGGCCTATGCCCAGACCAGTAAGTAGACCGCTTAGCACAAGCACAAAACAAAGAACATCCCCGACGCTACGACGCTTGGATTAATTTATTTTTGGTTTTTTTATCAGTCAGGGTATTTTTAGGGTTCCGTACCCAAAGGGTCAAACGGGACCCTATTACTGAGACTTCGCTGTCCGTCCGTCCGTCCGTCCGTCTGTCATCAGGCTGTATCTCATGAACCGTGATAGTTAGCCAGTTGAAATTTTCACAGATTAATATGTATTTCTGTTGATGCTATAACAACAAATACTAAAAACAGAATAAAATAAATATTTAAGGGGGCTACCATACAAAAAAAGTGATTTTTTTGCTCGTTTTTATAAATAGTGGTACGGAACCCTTCGTGCGCGTGTCCGACTCGCACTTGGCCAGTTTTTTTTAAATTTAATTTTTATTTCATGCTCTTTAAACTTAAATTATTTTTTATTCATCATCTTAGCCATATCTTCCTTCACACAGTCCGTCCATCTTGTCTTACTCTACTCTTATATTTTTCCTCAAAACTTTCCTCACGACATTTTCCTCATACGCCCGCATCACATGTCTATACCACGACAACCGATAGCCACACAACTCATAATTTACCTACGCCACTTTCAGACTTCCTCTTATGTACGATTCCATATTTTATCCATTCGCATAACACCACACATCCCCCTTAGCATTCTCATCTCAGCCACTTGCAAGTTGCCTTTCATTAATCACTGCTGCTCTCAAAAACGGTGAAGGAAAACATCGTGAGGAAACGGGCATGTCCTAGAACTAAAAATTCGAAGACATGTGACATCTACCAACACGCACTGGGCCCGCGTGGTGGATTACAGCCCACTCCCTCTCATAGAGAGGAGGCCTGTGTCCCTGCAGTGGGAACATTATAGGCTGATGATGATGATGATAAATCACTTTTGTGGCATAAAAACCCACATACAAGGTGTAAATATACCATTCACGAAGCCGTTAACCATGCATTCTGTACATCAAAGTAAGTAAACCTATGCAAAAATTTTTGCTGGGAAACGATTTATTTGGGGGAAAAATCGCGTTTTATCGTAAAACTCAATGTAACGCACTCAAAACAATCTGCTGTTGGATGCATTGAATAGTTACTAAAAACTAGTATTAAAAACCGGCCAAGTGCGAGTCGGACTCGCGTACGAAGGGTTCCGTACTATTATTTACAAAAAAATCACTTTTTTGTATGGCAGCCCCCCTTAAATATTTATTTTATTCTGTTTTTAGTATTTGTTGTTATAGCATCAACTGAAATACATAATCTGTGAAAATTTCAACTGGCTAACTATCACGGTTCATGAGATACAGCCTGGTGACAGACGGACGGACTGACGGACGGACGGACGGACAGCGAAGTCTCATTAATAGGGTCACGTTTGACCCTTTGGGTACGGAACCCTAAAAAAGGAATTGTGAAAAAGTTCGAACTTTGACCTCCAATATCTCAGAAACTAGAAGGTTCCCAGGTATGGTCCAGAACAAAAAAAAAACCGACCAAGTGCGAGTCGGACTCGCGCAACGAGGGTTCTGTACAAAAACTATTAAAAATATTTTTATTATATGATGTAACTAAAAATTTTCGCAATTTTTCCTTTATCTGTGCTCGAAGACGTTGCTTCGTACCAAATTTCAAGATTCTGAGTTCACGGGAAATACCCTGTAGGTTATGATTCCCTGGCGAGTGTCGAAAATTTGCGGCATAAACGGCTGTATCTTTTGATTGCGTTGGCTTAGAAGTTTGATTTTTTCACAGATCCAAGGGACAGTAGGTAGACCTGAGTATTTGATATAAATTCCAGCTTGATATCTCCACGCGAAGGGTCTAGACAGACAGACAGACGGACAGACGGACGGACGGACGGACATCAACGTGATCCTATAAGGGTTCCGTTTTTTCCTTTCGAGGTACGGAACCCTAAAAATGATCGCAATGACGGGGAGAACCTAGCCTTTCGGATTCGTTATGGGTCTATTTGCACCCTGTATACAGGGTGAAACGGAAAGGGTATATACATACTTAAGGGTGTGCTACAGACCATCAAAATGAACATGTTTCTCCATCGGACAAACATCGTACTAACGAAAAAATTGTCTGCTGCCCCATACTAATTTTCAATACCTATCGACCCAAATGTATGGGGCAGCTGATATTTTTTTCGCTATTACGATGTTTGTCCGATGGAGTAACATGTTCAATTTGATGGTCTGTAGCACACTGTTGAGTATGTATATACCCTTTCCGTTACACCCTGTATACAAATAAACGCAAGCGTAGTGTGTATCACACTAACTATTGTTATGATAACTCATCAAATATGGCCCCAAAGTCAATGACCAAGATGCGGAGGAACGAGGAAAATGTCGTGAGGAAAGTTTTGAGTATGAATGTGGATGGGTATAAGGGTAGAGGAAGACCAAAGAAACGATGGATGGACTGTGTGAAAAATGATATGGCAAGAAAGGAGGTGTCTCGTGAGATGACAAGTAATAGAGGTATGGAAGAAGAAGACGTACTGCGCCGACCCCAAATTAATTGGGATAAGGGCAAGAGAATGATGAGTCAATGACCGAGATTATAAACAACGACAATATTATAATATTGTTAACGTCGCTCCCGGGCTCGGTTAACACGAGACGAAATAGACCAACAGATAAGAGAAGCTGACAACAGTGACGTGACGAATTGTAACGCCAAGAACTTTTCACAACATTTTTTTTTTAAAACCTTGCCCCGCACTAGGAATTTCTCCTGTATCGTGGGGGCGTTTACAAACATTTAAAGTCACATACACTAGATAGACACATTTGTACGTTTGGCTATCGATGGAATTCGGAGCATCCGCGTCCCAGCACCACATTTCGAATGCATTTATCCTCTGTCTTTCTCTTGCTCGGATCGTCCACATCTCAACTCCATAGAAAAAAATTGGGAAAACTAGTGCTCTAACCAGACGAGCCATCGTTTAGTAGCTTATTAGCGACCCGCCCCGACTTCGCACGGGTGCAATGCTGATACTAAATATACTACAGAGTGTCTGTCGACATCACATTGGAAACCTCTAAAATAATCAGTGTTTCTCTAGTATATTATGTATGTATTATACTTATAAACCTTCCTCTTGAATCACTCTATCTATTAAAAAACCGCATCAAAATCCGTTGCGTAGTTTTAAAGATCTAAGCATACATAGGGACAGACAGCGGGAAGCGACTTTGTTTTATACTATGTAGTGATACCACGATTTTTCCAGATGTTCTGGTGGCGTGTCATAGCATCTTTAGCCATGGCTAACAGCCAGACCCGGAACAACTATATGTAGGCCATACAAATATTTGTTCCGTTCGAGGATCGAACCCGCGACACGCAGCGCATCAATCGATCGCTCAACCACTGCGCCAACCGTGTCGTCTAAAACTATGTTGGGGTCGGCTTCCAGTCGAACCGAGTGCAGCTGAATACCAGGATATTACATGGAGCGACTGCCTATCTGATCTCCACTACCTAGTTAGTACTAGGTAATACGATAAGACTGGTTGTCAGAATTTCGGGCCACTGACTACCTGTAACGACTGTCAAAGATCTACAAATGGCAACCAGGACCAACGGCTTAACGTTCTTTCCGAGGCACGGAGGAAACTCGATATGTAGAAGGTAGTCAGCCATCCACGGACCAACCTAGGCGAGCGCTGTTTAACTTAACGATCGATCCGAGCGGTTGGGTTTTTCCATCAGGAATTTCTAAGTAGCTGCCACAGAGTCTCGAATCTGTGCCCATCATCATCTTCATCATCATCATCAGCCTATATTGTTCCAACTGCTGGGACACAGGCCTCTCTATGAGAGGGAGTGGGCTGTAATCCACCACGCGGGCCCAGTGCGGGTTGGTAGATGTCACATGTCTTCGAATTTTTAGTTCTAGGACATGCCGGTTTCCTCACGATGTTTTCCTTCACCGTGATGAAATAAAATACACAAACTAATGCGCCTGCCTGGGTTTGAACCCATGGCTTACTGCTCGTAAGTCGGGGCTGCCACCACTGGGCCACCGCTGCTCTCTGTGCCCGGTTGATGGCAATAGGCTCGCACCTTATTATATAGGACTTGTAAATATCTGGCGAAATTTGGGTTTACTATTAGGTTAACACCTCTGCCTTCGACGGTTACAGGCATGACGCTGTGTTGATATTTTTAAACGACTCCCCAAATAACGTACCGTTGTGTTTTGGCAGTCCTTGCTCAGAACTTCAGAGCCACCGTTTTACAAAGACCTCAACTGAAATTCATAATTAATAACGCTCTGTAATGAATCTATAATGTTCGTGAATTAATTAACCTTGTATTGAATCCAACCAACAAGACCGCGTCGATAATTCAACAAAATTACCTTTCATTATAATTTAATTATTAAAGAGAATATTATTGTGCGCAGTTTACAATATGGCGTGACATCGTCAGTCTGCTTTTTAGAGTTCCGTACCCAAAGGGTCAAACGGGACCCTATTACTGAGACTTCGCTGTCCGTCCGTCCGTCTGTCACCAGGCTGTATCTCATGAACCGTGATTGTTAGCCAGTTGAAATTTATAAAGATTATGTATTTCTGTTGCCGCTACGACAACAAATACTAAAAACAGAATAAAATAAATATTTAAAGGGGCTTCCATACAAAAAAGTGTTTTTTATAAATAATGGTACAGAACACTCCGTGCGCGACTCCGACTCGCACTTGGCCGGTTTTTTTGGTTACAACAATGACATAGCTCGAAACAAAAATTGTTTGCATGAAACGGAAAACCTGTTTTCATTTGCCAGATGACTTAAACAACAAGACGACTTAAACAACAAGACAAGATGACTTAAATAACAAAACAAACAACCCTGGTTTGTTTTGTTATTTAAGTCAACAAATCACAACTGAAGTTGTATGTAAGAGTTATCAATATACCTCAAGGAGATGTCAACAAATCGGAAGGGGTCCGAGAGGGCCAATGCCTGCCAGGGCTACGGGTTGTTCGAAAGAGATACCGTGCCCCTGGAACACAAAGGGGAAGGAACATGGATGGGTTTTAGTCAGTACAAGTCTGCCACTCCCTTCCGCTCCGCCCAGAGCGAGTGGGGGTCATTTGATGATTTCACAACCGTAAAAAAAAAATTGTTATCAATCTTCAGGTTAAACCGCGCTTGGCTAGGTTGGTCTGTGGATGGGTGACCATCTATTGCACACAGAGTTTCCTCCGTGTCTCGGAAAGCACGTTAAGCCGTTGGTCCCGGCGGTCATTTGTAGATATTTGGCAGTCGTTACAGGTAGTCAGTGGCCCGAAAGTCTGACAACCAGTCTTACCAAAGGGTGGGTATTGTATTACCCAGTACTAACTTGGTTGTGGAGGTCAGATAGACAGTCGCTCTATGTGAAATACTGGTACTCAGCTGCATCAGGTTAGACTGGAAGCGGACGTTAACATAATTAGGAAAAGGCTAGGCAGATGATGATGTTATAGCAACTATTAACACAACTTATTAACCTTTTGACCTTTTGAACACCATTGTCACATATACGTGACAAGCAAGCGCGTGCCCTGTACGCCAACGACACAGATATGTGACAAAAAATGTCGTGCACTATAACACGGAATAAGCAATTTAAATTATTGTTTTTGTGTGTGTTTATTTTATTATATCTTCTGCATAGCCTTTTCCCAAACTATCTTGGGGTCGGCTTCCAGTCTAACCGGATGCAGCTGAGTACCAGTATTTTACATGAAGCGACTGCCTATCTGACCTCCACAACCCGGTAACTGGGTAATACGATACCCTTTGGTAAGACTGGTTGTCTGACTTTCGGGCCACTGACTACCTCTATCGACTGTCAAAGATCTACAAATGACAGCCGGGACCAACGGCTTAACATGCTTTCCGAGGCACGGAGGAAACTCGATATGTAATTATGGTCACCCATCCACAGACCAACCTCGGCAAGCGCGGCTTAACCTTAAAGATCGACCCGTGCGGCTGTTATTATTTAGCCACGAGCTTAAAAATGTGATCTATAAATCTTAAATGTCTTATCAAGAAATAAGTAAACTATACTTTTGAATTCCCTTTTTCTATTTGTAAGTATTTGCGTTGAATTTGTGGCTTGGCGTGGAGGTCACGCGCGTGCTTTTATGCTCTGGCGTTCAAAAGGTTAAAGCCTATAACCAATTACTCTCTGTCAGAGCGTTATCATCACCCGCTAGCGAGGACTGGTCATAACTCTGTCATTTATCATAGCGGACTGATAAGACCTGATTATAGGCTATTTGTGTCCGAGCATACAATGTATTGATTCGATGCTCAAATAATTTGATTACCTACACCGATTGCGAGTCACTCTATTTTATTTAGGCCTACATGGGCACTTATAAAACGTCGACAAAAGGTGCACGGTTCGGGTTGGAAGATTCCTATGTAGAATAATCAGCAAGAAACTCCATGGTTACTCTTTTAAAAGCTCGTCTCTGAATAGTAGCAAACGTAGGGATCGATAGTCAAGGTAAGCAACGCTTGCCGAGGTCTTTATGTGGATGGGTGAGCATCCAATAGATGTCGAGACCACACACAAAACACACTGAAGCCCTTAGTCTCGCTCTGCTGTCAATTTATTGCTAATCTTTGACCAGTCGTGGTCGTTACTGATGGAGAGGGAGAGGAAGACCAAAGAAAAGATGGATGGATTGTATGAAAAATGATATGAAGGAGTAAATGATAGAGTGACTAATGACAGATGAGAGTGGAGGGAAGAGACGTGTTGATCATCTTCTTGCCCTTGGCCCATTTTATTTGGGGTCAGCACAACACGTCTTTTTCCTCCATTCTACTCTGACATTGGAAGGAACGGGAGGAGACCTATGCCCAGGAGTGGGACAGTCAAGGCTAAGCAAAAATAATTTAAGTTTAAAAAACAAGAAATAAAAAATAAATTTAAAATTTAAAAACCCCCGTCGCGCGTCTGGTAACCGCTAAGTAGACCGCTTAGCACAAGCACAAAACAAGGTGGACCCCCGACGCTACGACGCTTGGATTAATTTATTTTTGGTTTATTTTGAGGTATTTTCGGTCGGAGTTTTTTTATTATTGAACTGTTAAGCGTAATTTCCTTTAAAAATACGATACGTCGCTTATGAAACACCGACCGTCAATTTGATAAATTTATCAAAACAATAATATTATTATAAAAAGATAAGCATATTTGTGACTGGTTTTGAAGGCCACAATAATATTTAAGTTTTAGAAATAAACCTGACTAGGTACACACGAGAGCAGCAGTGGCCCTGTGGTAGCAGCCCCGACTTACGAGCAGTAAGACGTGGGTTCGTACCCAGGCAGGCGCATTACTTTGTGTAATTTATTTCATCACCGCTGCCCTCAAAAACGGTGAAGGAAAACATCGTGACGAAACCGGCATGTCCTAGAACTAGAAATTCGAAGACATGTGACATCTACCAACCCGCACTGGGTCCGTGTGGTGGAGTACAGACCACTCCCTCTCATAGAGAGGAGGCCTGTGTCCCAGCAGTGGAAACATTATAGGCTGATGATGATGATGAGTAACACACGACGAAAATCAAGTTATTATACATATCCCGTTTAACGTGGCCTCGTTGTGTATAGATTTCCCGTAAAATTAGAGACCTACATTACCTGGTTTTGTTTAGCTGTATTGGTCGCTGCGCGTACTTAGAATTATCTAAACTAATATTATAAAGAGGAAAGATTTGATTGTTTGTTTGTTTGCATTGAATAGGCTCCGAAACTACTGTTCCGATTTGAAAAATTCTTTAATATTAGATAGCCAAATTATCGAGGAAGGCTATAGGCTATATATCATCACGCTACGACTAATAGGAGTGGAGCAGCAATGAAAAATGTTGCGAAAACGGGGAAAATGTGACGCAAACGAAGTTGCGCCGGACAGCTAGTTAATAATATTTATCGCAAAAACACATAATGTAGGTATTTATAACGTTTTCCTGCTAACCGTAAACATTTTTATCAGTAAACAGTTTAATTAATTAACGTTTAACCGATATACATAAAAACAATAATGCCTCACTCGACAAAATTAGGGTTAGGTAACATCAATAGAGTACTAATATGTCAAATGTATAAAATATAGTTACATATCTGCTTACCTATTGATATAAAAACAATATAAACATTTTTAAAGGCAGCACGTGTATTCGTCACTGAAAAATTACGCGCATTTTCCACTTAATAAAAAAAAAACTAGAAACGAATATTCAGTACGGAACTACGGATCGTAGCAGGCGCAGTGAAGTTTCTACCACATCCATAAGAAAAATGCTTGAATTTTCTTAAGAATTTATGTAAAAGCCGGTATTCTCCACAAAAACTCTAGCAATAGTAACCCACTTTAACATAAAAACGACAAACACAAATCTCGAAAAACCGGTTTTGAAAAAAATCTTTTTCCACCTACACTGTCATCTCTCAACCTCCCTTAAAAAATAAATCCACGTGTCCAAAACTATTTCTTTACTAAACAATATCATCAATCAATCGAGACTTTGGAAACTTGCCAGAAAAAAACTACATGCGAAACACTTTCAGTTTCATTTGAAGTCATTAAACGAAGTAATAAACAAAGGGAGTATTTACCGAGCTCATCCACCGGCACAGCGGCCAACGGTTCCATAGCCATTGCAAACCACTATAAACGCACAAAACACACACACAAAACAATAGTAAAAAAATCCAAAAAAAGAAAGAAAAACACTTCAAAATTGTCAACTGCGTAAAAAGGCACTGAAAAATCCGAGCGGAACGACCGTCCTCCTCGACGGTCTGAGCTTAACTGATGTTGAATTTTCAAATCGAGAACGCGTGGACTGCCGGGTAAACAAAGCGTCTGCGTACGCGCACACGTACTCCCAACAAAGTTGGTAGTCGATTAATTTTCATCTCTACGGCTTTTGAAATAAAGTTGATAAGTGTTCGATCAGAGACTTTGTTGGTCACACAATAGGCAGATAGTCATAGAAGGTTTGCTCTACGGAAAGTTATGGGACTGACGTACTGTTTGACGTAGGATAACAAAAATATATTTGATGCACAAACTGCAGTGACTCGTGCGCTGTAGATTGGGGGAACAAAAGCACTGCATGAAGATAAAGAAAGCGATCTTTCTTTCGATTTCATTGTTTCTTGTGCTATCGCTCTCATTGTTGTTGTAATCTTCTTAGTGTGTCGATGACAATTCAAACTGAGTCAGCCCAAAATTTGGCACTTTCAGTAGTGTCCATCAGCTCCTTTGATGTGCAAACAACAGGAGAGGCAGGAAACGATATCAAATGTCCCATCGCTTGTGAGGCAACACCACATTTTCAGTCCAGGGTAGAGTCATCTATTTCATTTATCATTCACCTTCTCATCATTCATCATTTCTGCCCAAAAGACGTCCACTGCTGGACATAGGCCTCCTCCAAGTATCGCCATATTGACAGTTTGGGGGGTTTTACCATAATCGCCACGCTTTTTTGCGGCAGGCGGGTTGGCGATCGCAGTGCGGTTGTTACAAAAGCACAGAGAACGCTGCTGCCCATTCTCTGGCAAGTCCCTTAGTCGGCTCTTACGACACCCACGGGAAGACATGGGATGGTGCTATTCTTTACGTCCGACACCATACAGCCGTTCACCTTCTCAATATGCCCAAATCATTTTAAGATAACAACATCACGCGTGTTTTTCCCAAAGGGTTTGGTTTACCTAATAGTATACCCAAATTTTGCCAGTTATGTTTAGTTCCGTATAATAGGGGGCGAGCCTATTATCATCAACCGGGCACAAATCCAGACTCCGTGGCTGCTACTGAGAAATTCCTAACGAAAAACCCAATAACAATTTGTCCAACCCGAGAATAGATACCACGAGATCATGCTCAGCAGCATGTTTTGTATGGTGTCGGACGTAAAGAATAGCACCATCCCATATCTTCCCGTGGGTGTCGTAAGAGGTGACTAAGGGACTTGCCAGAGAATGGGCGGCAGCGTTCTCTGTGCTTTTGTAACAAATATACTGCGATCGCCAACCCGCCTGCCGCAAAAAAGCGTGAAATAAGGATTTGCCAGAGAATGGGCAGCAGCGTTCTCTTTGCTTTTGTAACAACTGCGATCGCCAACCCGCCTGCCAAGCGTGGCGATTATGGCAAAACCCTCCAAACTGTAATTGTGGCGACACTTGGGGGAGGCCTATGTCCAACAGTGGACGTCTTTTGGGCTGAAATGATGATGATGATACTTAGCAGTGGCACTTGTGACCACTAGAACAACGAAGTAGTCATTTAAAGATTCACCTTTCAATGTTTGTTTCTCCATCTTGTAAACTGCAACGTTGTTTTTCAGTATCTTTGTGATCTTATCGTTGTAATTCTCACCTTCTGCATCATCCTATGTCACAACATTACGACCGCTAGGTGATTGTTCTTTGTCGAACCTACTCGTGTTGGAACGACATTCTAATAATCTGTGCGTGTCTAAATTTAGACGCCTTGTAACGTGATTATATACTCGTTAGTTGTTGATCGTAAATAAATAGTTATTATTCTACAAGTAATATTATACGTTTATTCCCACAACCGTACTGCGATCGCCAACCCGCCTGCCAAGCGTGGCGATTATGGCAAAACCCCCCAAAATGTCAGTGTGGCGACACTTGGGGGAGGCCTATGTCCAGCAGTGGACGTCTTTTGGGCTGAATTTATTCCCACTAGTTCGATCCATTATGTCGATCGTCGAACTAGTGAGATTTTTTTTCCTCATTTGCTCGACCGTCGAACTAATTAGATTTAGTTTATTGGTATTTGCAGAGCTATTTTACTAAATAGGACTACACAGGATACTAAATAGAAGCCCCGCTGTCTGCAGGGTTTACAGTAACCAAACACGAAGGGGATGTCGGGGTCTTAGTTCGCTCGTTCCGCTCGCTCACTAGACCCCCCCATGCCCTTCGAACCTAACCTGTCCGAGTCGGGGTGCCCCAAGTCCAGAGCTCGCTTCGCTCGCTCTTGCATCCAAGTTCTCTGGTACCAGTTAACCCCTATCGAAAAAGAAAGAGTAGACTATTTTTAAATCTAATTAGTTCGACAGTCGAACAAATGAGGAAAAAAAATCTCACTAGTTCGACGATCGAACTAATGAATCGAACTAGTGGGAATAAGCCATATTATAAATCCGAAGGTGACTCTGCCTGTCTTATTAAACATTCTGCCTTCATCATCATCAGCCTATAATGTTCCCACTGCTGGGACACAGGCCTCCTCTCTATGAGAGGGAGTGGGCTGTAATCCACCACGCGGACCGAGTGCGGGTTGGTAGATGTCACATGTTTTCGAATTTCTAGTTCTAGGACATGCCGGTTTTATCACGATGTTTTCCTTCACCGTTTTTTAGGGCAGCAGTGATGAAATTACACTAAGTAATGCGCCTGCCTGGGTTCGAAACCACGGCTTACTGCTCGTAAGTCGGGGCTGCTACCACTGGGTCACTGGGCAGTTTATTCGGGGTAGGCCTAGTGTGTCTTCTTCTTCCATACTTCTCTACTACTCGTCATCCTTCCCACTGACCATCTATAGCTCTTTCGTCTTTCTCTACTCTTATTTGTCTATCATCTTCTACATCAATAATGGTCTACTAGAAGTTTGAGGTTATCACTAGCATCCATCGTTAAGAGACTTCCAGGTAGATAGCCTGGTTTACCATTTACGGTTCATAACACAAATTGTAGTCTTTGCTCAGAAAGCCGCTAAGCTGATATGGGACTGGACCGGCCACATCTACCGCATGCCCAATGCGATGTAGGCCAAAATTACCACTTTAGTAGCCAGAAGGCGTCACGGTAGACTTCGTAGAAGATGGCGGGACGAGCTGAACTAACCAACGACCAGAGGTCTACGTTTGCCCTGCAATGAAGTCATGGGGAGAGGCTTTTGCCCAGCAGTGGTATGACAAGAGATGCGGGCTAACATTATCACTCATCATCATTTCAGCCGAAAGACGTCCACTGCTGGACATAGGCCTCCCCATAGGACATAGGTAAGGGGGGTTTTTCCATAATCGCCACGCTTGGCAAGCGGGTTGGCGATCGCAGTACGGTTGTTACAAAAGCACAGAGAACGCTGCTGCCCATTCTCTGGCAAGTCCCTTAGTCGCCTCTTACGACAACCACGGGAAGATATGGGATGGTGCTATTCTTTACGTCCGACACCATACAGAACATTATCACTACGCTCTCTATAATTTCCACAAGGGCGAAGCCTGGCAAGACCGTATGAACTATTCTGTGTCTAATTTTAGCTGCTTGCAACTTGTTTACTAACTTTGTCGATGATAGATTAATTGGTGAGGAAGTCATGAATAGGACATAAACTTTACTGCTGTTATGTTGTTATTCTTACAT
This sequence comes from Cerastis rubricosa, assembly GCA_949152445.1. NCBI lineage: Eukaryota > Metazoa > Arthropoda > Insecta > Lepidoptera > Noctuidae > Cerastis > Cerastis rubricosa. Next base: position 11,455,652 of record OX424551.1, read on the forward strand.
ACAGATTGGTTTATTGTGTCATCTGTTACTTATTTCATTATTTATTAAACACTTTATTGTCCAACACGTTAAAACAAAAAGGAATTATTTACGTGCTATTTCTTAAAATACCGTTTATTGACAAAGGCTTGTTTATTTTTTAAATAACATTATCATCATCATTCTCCAACTCTTATCCCAATCTATTTGGGGTCGGTGCAGCATGTTCGTCTTCCATACTTCTCTATTACGCTTCATCTCATCAGTCACCTCCTTTCTAGCCATATCATCCTTCTCACAGTCCATCCATTTGTTTGTTTCTTTTGTCTTCCTCTATCCTTAAACCTTAAAGATTTGAGTATGAATGTGGATATTCAAACTCAAAACTTTCCTCGCAACATTTGCCTCATTCCGTATCCATTGTTTTTCGAAATGACAATAAATGCAGAACTTGCCAAGTAGTGATATCTTTGAATTCTTGTTCCTGATGTCAAACGAGATACAATAAACGATGAACAGACTTTTGAATAAGGATCATCATTCATTATTCATCATTACAGCCGCAAGACGTCCACTGCTGGACATAGGCCTCCCCCAAGAAGGTGGGTTTTGCCATAATCGCCACGCTTGGCAGGCGGGTTGGCGATCGCAGTACGGTTGTTACAAAAGCACAGAGAACGCTGCTGCCCATTCTCTGGCAAATCCCTCAGTCAGCTCTTACGACACCCACGGGAAGATATGGGATGGTGCTATTCTTTACGTCCGACACCATACAGAATAAGGATAGGAAAGGGGTGACTAGAGAGATGATGATTAATACAGAAAGAAAAAGGTGCTCCGAACACAACAGAATGATGATGACGACACACAACTTTGATAACCTCTTAGATAAATATAAGCTGTTGATGATAATATCAACGAGGATGATCTTGAACAAAATGACTCATCAGTTCATAGAGAACAATAAAACGGCCTATCCTTAAGAGCGTTTACACCTTACGGCTTTTCATACAAACTTACAAGTCCTTATTTTCCGAGTTGACTGAAACGATTTTAATGAAACTTCATACGCATAAGCAGAAACAGAAATTTCCAATCATCATTTTTTAAAGACATTTCGAAAAGGTTTTTTAGTAACTTTTTAGACAGAAACAGAAACTTCCAATTATCGTTTTTTTTTAAGACATTTCGAAAAGGGGTTTTAGTAACTTTTTAGACCTATGTACATAGGTCTAAAAAGTTTTCCTTTCCGAAAGTCTTGTCTTGTTTCTATCAATAATTTATAATCGGTCTAATTGAGCTCTCTAATTTCGAAAATGTTGTTTATTAAATTTTTAGACCTATGTATCCTGCTTGCGTATGTAGTTTCATTAAAATCGGTTCAGACATTTCGGAAAATAAAGACTTGAAAGTTTATATGAAATGCCGTTGGGCGTAAACGCTCTTAACCACGAGCCGTTTATAATCAGCTACTAACGTTCCCACTGGCCGGAGCCCAGGCCTCCTCTCGAAGAGAGAGTGGGCTGTAATACACCACGCAGGCACAGTGCGTATGACCTCATAAAGAAACCAGGAATGCTGCAACTTATATTTAGTGCACCACAATCCTGACCGAATATATTTGTCAGTGAGCTGGCAAATATATTGGAATTAACTTGTTTTGATTCCATTTTCTCGAAACGCACCTAATTTACCGCTTGAGTCATTGTCATTCAAGATGCAAAGAGGTTTATATTCTCTAAATCTGGAGTAGGTCTTTTTAGATCTCTTGACTATAGTTTTGATAGCCAAGTCTTAGGCTGTGTCCCCAGTAGGCAAACTGTTAGCAGCTGACTGAGTCTTAAGACGACTTAGTCTACCAGTGTCGTCTAGTCGTCTGAGTCTTAAAACTAGCAAACTTTGGACACTCCATCTAAACTAATATTATAAAGAGGAAAGATTTAATTGTTTGCATTGAATAGGCTCCGAAACTACGGGTCCCATTTGAAAAATTATTTCAGTGTTAGATAGCTCATTTATGGAGGAAGGCTTTAGGCTATATATCATCACGCTACGACCGATAGGAGTGGAGCAGCAATGAAAAATGTTGCGAAAACGGGGAAAATGTGACGCAAACGAAGTTGCGCCGGTCAGCTAGTTTAAAATATATGAAAGGGCGTACTAAACCGATACGCCACAAACTCAAGTCGGCTGCTAACAGTTTGCCTACTGGGGACACAGCCTCAAGTTGACTTTGTGATAAGCTTGTTAAATTACTATAACGTTTTTTACCATCCGAAGATTTTCCTTGTATTTACAAAACTAAACGTAGATAGAAAAACAGATGTCATGGCCATGTCAGTAAGATAATAGTGAGTCTATATGTTTTTGTACTGCAACCGTAAGTGTGACTGCGCATTTAAATATCGCCGCTCAAAACCAAGTCAAAGTAATAATTACATACCGAGTTTCCTTCGTGCCTCGGAAAGCACATTAAGCCGTTCGTCCCGGCTGTCATTTATAGATCTTTAACAGTCGTTACGAGTAGTCAGAAGCCAGAAGTCTGAAATCCAGTCTTACCAAGGGGTATCGTATTACCCAGTTACTGGGTTGTAGAGGTCAGATAAGGCAGTCGCTTCATTTAAAATACTGGTACTCAGCTGCATATGGTTATGGTTATTCTGGCAGCCGACCCCAAGATAGTTTGGGAAAATGGTTAGGGAGATGATTGCGTTGAGATAAGATAACAAGACTTCCCAATAAACTTAATTCATCGTCCAGGTTCCCAGACAAACCCCCGTCTACAAAGGAAGCAGTAACAATATTCTGTCAGACGAACAGCCGTACAAACAATCAAGTCACAGCACTCCGCGCAGACAGTGACCGATCGAGGTCAATTTCGCGCATTATCTGTATGTATGCCCAAAATAACGAGGGAGTTGACCTGGTGACGAGGACACAGTCACGTACGCCTACTGGCTAAGCTGCTCCAGATGGACCACGGTTGAATTCATTTACAGATCGGCAATTGACGGGTCGTTTAAATTTATTAGAGGTACGCAGATAAACATCAAGTCTCTGTGGATTTGAGAGAAAGAAGCGTAGCAGGTATCTACACAAAAATTTGTAATTTCAAAATAACAACTATGTTTAAGTCCTATTTAAAAGGGGTCGAGTCAATGGCATGAAGCGGCCAGAAGTCTATGCCTGCTACTGAGGAACCATCATCATGTCAGCCACAACTCGTCCACTGCTGGACATAGGCCTTCCCCAAGAAGGGGGGTTTTGCCATAATCGCCACGCTTGGCAGGCGGGTTGGCGATCGCAGTACGGTTGTTACAAAAGCATAGAGAACGCTGCTGCCTATTCTCTGGCAAGTCCCTTAGTCGTCTCTTACGACACCCACGGGAAGATATGGGATGGTGCTACTATTATTTACGTTACGTCCGACACCATACAGAATAATACCTTATATCCATACTGAGGAATACCTGATGGAATACGCAATAACACTTAGCCCTACCAGGGAATCAAACCCAACGAGGCAGTTTAGAACTAAAGACGGCAGTAGTAATACAACGCGTGGCTCAGAAGTGCATTGTTCGCATATGTCTTGGACCTCAGTCTCTACGTGATTTCAGACTCGTTCGATTGACTTGCATAATAATAGATCACAATCTGGGCTGATGTTATCCGATGATTCATTCAGTGAAACACTGAAATACGTCGTTTTTTTTTTGTCATTTCATATGCACGTCATGTCTTTTCTACAAATAAATAACCAACCCGCACTGTGCCCGCGTCGTGGATCACAGCCCTTTCCCTTTCATAGAGAGGAGTCCTGTGTCCTAGCAGTGGTAACATTATAGGCTGTCTATATCTATAATACAAAAACCGGCCAAGTGCGAGTATTACTCGCACACAGGGTTCCATAGCCCCAACCAATATAATAACAATATTTTGAACTGTCATTCATTAGTTAGTAGTATTAGTTAGTAAATTTCCACTCAACCGCAAAACTAAATTTGTTTTTCATAGTATGTTTATGAAAAACAAAGTTACTGCTGCAGTTTGATGAAAAAGTCCCATATCTCAAAAACTAAAAATCATATCTTATTGAAACCAATTTTCGTTGATAGTTTTTTTACGTTCTACAATCCTAAATTTTTTTAGAATTTTCCTCCTCTTACTTTAGAAATTAGAGGGGGGGGACGACACTCATTTTACCACTTTGGAAGTGGCTCTAGCGAAAACTATTCAGTTTAGAAAAAAATGAAATTAGAAACCTCAACATCATTTTTGAAGACCTATCCACAGATACCCAGATACACGTACGGGTTTGATGAAAAAAAAAAATTTGGTTTTCAGTTCTAAGTTTGGGGAACCCCAAAATTTATTGTTCTTTTTCTATTTTTGTGTGAAAATCTTAATGCGGTTCACAGAATACATCTACTTACCAAGTTTCAACAGTATAGTTCTTATAGTTTAGGAAAAAAGTGGCTGTGACATACGGACAGACAGACAGACAGACAGACAGACATGACGAATCTATAAGGGTTCCGTTTTTTGCCATTCGGCTACGGAACCCTAAAAATGAATCGCTGAATGTGTTGCTAAGTGCAAATCTCGAGAGCAGCTGAACCCATTTCGCTAATTCTTTTTTTTATAATATTCCTTGAAGTACGAGGATGGTTCTTATGGACAGAAAAATTGACTGAAATAGTATATTTCATTGCGAGTGCGGGAAGCCTGTCATTGCAAAGAGTTCCGACAAATGTCTACCCGAGCCGAGGCGCAGCCGAAGGTGAGGGTTGACAGTCGGAACAAGTTGCAATGACGGTTCCGCACGTGTATTGAACAACTATTTTTAATACAGTTGCGAAAAAATGAAGCAATTTAATAAAGAACATTTTTGGAAAATGGCGCCAACAGTAAAAGAATATTAGCAGAGTTTTTTTTTTTGTTTTCTTCACTCATTCTGGGTAGGCAAAGGGAACTATGCCCATACAGCCAAGTCTTCAGTAGTTTTTTTTTTATTGATATGAAATGAAACCTAACCTAACTCATTGAATCAACTCATTGAATCAACTCATTGAATCAAATCATTAAATCTGATATTGAAATAAATTAGTAGCTTCGTTTTAGAAATATTTGCATGAATCATTAAAATTTCTATGATTTTTTTTTAGTAAAAACTCCGTAGTTGTTTTTTTTTTTCTTTTTAATAGACATTTCATTTTAATAGACAGTTGGGAAAGAGTACGCACGAGTTCGGGAAAGGTAAAGATAAAGCTCGAGTGTGTAATAGCCCACATCCCGAACGCTATACGTCCCTGCAATACGCCACTTTTTGAGCAACTGTATTAAAAAAGTCTAAAAACAACACTTCTTTATATTTAGCATACAAAAGATTCGTAATAATACTTATAAGTCAATTTGAACTTTAATACCATACCATAAAGTTTAAGTGTTAGTGTAGGGGTTCCGGGAAGGCAAAAGAATTGAGTGATGTTAGTATCGTATACTGTTAGGCGGCACGAAGTTCGCCAGGTCAGCTAGTACCTTATAAAAGATATGATTATCGTATAACCCAGTGCCAACTGGGTTGTAGAGATCAGATAGGCAGTCGCTCCATGTAAAATACTGGTTTTCAGCTGCATCCGATTAGACTGGAAGCCGACCCCTCTGAAAAGGCAGACAGATGAAGCTTATACCTGAGACGCTGTGTTTCTGAGCTCCTTACACGTGCGTGGTCCTTTCAAGAGCATCTATGATGCTATCGACTCGACGAGTGTCTTATCACGTAGTCCACCTAACTGCGTAATTTGCATTGTCAGGTGATCAAGCAGGTCATTAGTTATTGAACTATGTGCACTAGATTAAGCGGGACGAGTGTTATCACGTACCTAGACTAGATTTACATACATTATCATCATCATCAGCCTATAATGTTCCCACTGCTGGGACACAGGCCTCCTCTCTATGAGAGGGAGGGGACTGTCATCCACCACGCGGGCCCAGTGCGGGTTGGTAGATGTCACATGTCTTCGAATTTTTAGTTCTAGTTCACGGTTTCCTCACGATGTTTTCCTTCACCGTTTTAGAGGGCAGCGGTGATGAAATAAATTATACGAAGTAATGCGCCCGTCACATCATCATCAGTCTAGCCTTTTCCAAACTATCTTGGGGTCGGCTCCCAGTTAAACCTGATACAGCTGAGTACCAGTATTTTACATGAAGCGACTGCCTATCTGACCTCCACAACCCAGTAACAGACTAATACGATACTCCTTGGTAAGACTGGATGTCAGGCTTCTGGCTTCTGACGACTCGTAACGACTGTCAAAGATCTAAAAATGACAGCCGGGTCCAACGGTTTAACGTGCGTTCCGAGGCACGGAGGAAACTTGGTGCCAATGTAATTATGGTCATCCAAGGACCAACCTCGGCGAGCACGGCTTTACCTTAAAGATCGACCCGTGCGGCTGTTATTATTTAGCGAGCTCTTGTTCTTCAAGGATATTTCGACAGTGACGTGATCTCCTGAAATTTATATCTTTGCGTTTCATGATTTAGTTTGCTTGTTCAGTAAAATTACGAACATTAGATTGATATGCTAATAAATAACCTATATACTAATACTAAAGCTGAAGAGTTTGTTTGTTTGCTTGAACGCGCTAATTTCAAGAACTGCTGGTCCGATTTGAAAAATTCATTCAGTGTTACATAGCCCATTTATCGAGGAAGGCTATAGGCTATATATCATCACGCTCTGACAAATAGGAGTAGAGCAGCAATAAAAAATGTTGCGAAAACGGGGAAAATGTGACGCAGACGAAGTTGCGCCAGGACAACTAGTGATGAATATATCCAATCAAATCGATAATTGTACCACTGGACCAACGAAGCAGTAGTTTTAGTTCATCATCATCAACCTATAATGTTCCCACTGCTGGGACACAGGCTTCCTCTCTATGAGAGGAAGTGGGCTTTAATCCACCACGCGGGTCCAGTGCGGGTTGGTAGATGTCACATGTCTTCAATTTTTTAGTTCTAGGACATGCTGATTTCTTCACGATGTTTTCCTTCACCGTTTTTGAGGGTGAAAACGTGATATTTCACACCAAAGAAAAGTTTCCTAGAATCCCAGCAATTTTTTTCCGTAAAATTACTTAATTTGATGAACAGAACGCTTGGTTAACGGCTTCGTGAAAGGTCCATTTACACGTTTATGTCCCATGTAATAAGGACTAAGTATGGGGATCAAGCCTATTGCCATCAACTGGGCAATAATCCAGACACCGTACTAGGCTCTTACTCAAAGGCTTGCAATAGTGAAGAGGCCAATGGCCAGCACTAGATCACCACAATCACAAAGATGAAAGAGAAAGTGCCTACGTGACCAGAACTACACAACGAACAGATCAACACCCCAGCAAGCATGCAACAATCTCTCGTGTCAATGTTATGAAATATTTAATATTAATTAATACGAAATATTTAAAAGAGTAACCATGGAGTTTCTTGCCGGTTCTTCTCCATAGGAAACGACCAACCCGAACCGTGCACCTTTTTGCCGACGTTTTATAAGTGCCCCTGTAGGCCTATGTAAAATAATTTATATATTTTGATTTTGCTGATGAAGAGTTTGTTTGTTTTCTTGAAGGCGCTAATCTCAGGAACTGCCGGTCCGATTTGAAAAAAATCTTTTTTGTTAGATAGCCCACTTATCGAGTAAGTTTATAGACTATATAGCATCACGCTACGACCAATCGGGGCGGAGCAGCAATTAAAAATGTTGCGAAAACGGGGAAATCAGACGAAGTTGCGCGCGACAGCTAGTAGAATATAATAATATTTATTTCTGAGTTAATGGTAAATTATGATACATCAAGAGGTCTGGATAAACTGGTAATCAGTTTAACCAGACCTCTGATTGCATAAAGCTCCTGTACAATGATAGGTCAGCTATTTCTAGCGGTATATACACCTTAGTATGTATAGCCGTATGTACCAAAGTATATAGGCACCACTTGTAATACACGATCACTTTCTACGACTGAAGGAAAGAAAGAAAGAAATCATTTATTTGCCATGAATGTGGGTACAAAATAAGATGTAGACATTGTAAAAGCAACTGACGTCAAGACTACATAAATAGTACTTCATATTTATAAATGCAAGTTCAAACACAGCAGTAGCAGTCACGGACTCTGGATTAGTGCCCGATTGATGGCAATAAGCTCACCGTCTACTACATAGCCTTTTCTGACCTATTTTGGGTTCGGCTTCAAGTCACACTGGATGCAGCTGGATACCAGTATTTTACATGGAGCGACTGCCCATCAGAAAGACATTGTGAGGCAACCGGCATGTCCTAGAACTAAAAATTCGAAGACATGTGACATCTACCAACCCGCACTGGGCCCGCGTGGTGGACAGGGCCGTCTTTACCAGGGGGTTCAAGGGGTGCGTTGCACCCGGGCGCAGAGTCCTAGGGGGCGCAAGCCGACCGCCATCAATTTCGATAGGCACCTACTACATCGAGACCACGCGAGCAGAACTGCGGGGACAGCTAGTTCATTATTATTAGTAACTGGGTAATACGATTATACCCCTTGGTAAGACTAGTTGTCAGACTTTTGGGCTTCTGACTACTCGTAACGACTGCCAAAGATCTACAAATGACAGCCGGGACACTCGCTAAGATAGATCCCACCCATTAACAGACCAACCTTTGCAAGCGCGGCTTATCATTGAAGATCGACCTGTGCGGCTGTTATTATGTAGCCACGAGCTCGAAGAATAAATAAATTACACATAAAAATTATATAGAGATAGAGTGGAGGGGGGGGGGGGCAGGCTGACTTTCGCACCCCGGCGCCAAATATGCTTAAGACGGCCCTGGTGGTGGATTACAGCCCACTCCCTCTCATAGAGAGGAAGCCTGTGTCCCAGCAGTGGTAACATTATAGGCTGATGATGATGATAACTGCCCATCTGACCTCCACAACCCTGTTAGTACTGGGTAATGCAATACGCCTTGATAGGACTGGTTAAACTTTCGGGCTACTAAACTACCTGTAACGACTGTCAAAGATCTACAAATGACAGCCGGGACCAACGGATTAACGTGCTTTCCGAGGCACGGAGGAAACTCGATATCAACTCAATCAAAATCATTTATTTCAAGTAGGCCAGTTACAGGCACTTTTGAATAGTCGAACAACAATAAAAATGAAGCTACAGTCCCAGTCACAAGACATAATATCTGTAACAGACATAATAACTGTGAAAGTACTGTAGTTGCCCATTCCAAAGTGTAGATCTCTATGGCGGAGAATGGGCAAGAAACTCCATGGACACTCTTTTAAATCAGAATCTTGTTACAAAAACCTTGGTTACATCATTCTTGTTGAGATGGTACATTTTGTGAGAACGATGTAGCAAGACTTGCACTTTAAAAGTGCCCATAGTAGAAACAAAAAGAACAATTAAAAGATAAAATAATTCGTTCGAAATGAGCCGTGGCAGCTAAGAGATGACCAGGCACAACTGACAGCGCCCATTCACGAACATGACGCATGGATCAGCCACCATTCAACTCAACCAATTTGAAGGGAACTAAATGACCCGACACACGCGCCACCATCAGCGTGACATTCGAGTAAGCATGACATACTCTCAACCGCCAGGGCATATTCAATTCAAGATCGTCTGTAGCATCATGAATACATCGCATTACCAACCCAATCATCATTGCTAAACTCATCACCTCGTCATCGACATCACACCACACAATATCCTCCCACGCATTCTTATGTTTGATCTATTTCTGAATGTTGTGAAATAGGATCTAAAAATAATATCCTGACGTTGAATTCAGGACTGTGTTTCTGAAGTTGCCAAAGAAAAGATGGATGGATTGAGTGAGGTCTGACAGGGGAGAAAGTGTTGCGCCGACCCCAAGTAGAATGGGACAAGGGCACTAAAATGATGATGACTACTTTTCAAAATAATTTAATATCAAACCTAGCCTAGCCTTTTCCCAAACTATCTTGGGGTCGGCTGCCAGTCTAACCAGATGTAGCTGAGTACCAGTATTTTACATGGAGCGACTGCCTATCTGACCTCCACAACCCAATAACTGGGTAATACGATACCCCTTGCTAAGACTGGATGTCATGCAGACTTTTGGCTTCTGACTACTCGTAACGACTGTCAAAGATCTACAAATGACAGCCGGGACCAACTGCTTAACGTGCTTTTTCGAGGCACGGAGGAAACTCGGTATGTAATTATGGTCACCCATACACGGACCTACCTCGGCAAGCACGGCTTAACCTTAAAGATCGACCCGTGCGGCTCTTATTATTTAGCCACTAGCTCCTGAAATAATTAAATTTTGGTCGAAAAAATTGCTATATTACACAACATCAACAAAAGTATTTATAACTAGCTACGACAGACACAAATTTTAAAACATTATGCATCAACGAGACACCTGCATATCGACGGGGTAGCCCATGCCCGGTCAAACCGCGGGAGTGTATGTGTGTGTGTGAGTGTATGTGTGTGTGTCTGTGTTAGTAACAATAACAAGTTTGGCCCGTTGCACCGTTAACATAATTTCGAAGGACGCAAACAGGTTTAGGCGTACGTGAGTCGGGACATGTTCACAGTGTATAGATAGTGATATAGGTACACTGATTTAAGTAAGAGGCTGCGCTCTTTTAGAAGGACGATCTCTCTTTCTTTAATCTTTTATCAATTGAAATACTTCGAAGCCACAGATGCTATGATATGTCTAGAAAGCAGGTGACTTGTCTCATCGCCGCAAGGTTGCCTACTTGTCGATCTTCTACAGGCTGTACTTCGGTTAGTGTGCCCAAGAACTCCACGACCTCATCCCACAGGCCCCCTTATACCATCGGACATCTACACGCACTGCAAGTTACCATCCCTACCTTATTGCTATTCCATCAATTCGGACTAAGCGTTTTCAAACGTCTTTCATAATGCGCATAGCAAAGGAGTGGAAATCTCTGCCTGCGTCTGTGTTTCCGAACGCTTACAAACCTAATCTTTTCAAAGTTAGAGAAAACAGGCTTATTCTGGGTTAGCTCGCACCATCGTCGACTTTGTCTCTGTCATCTCTGACCTAGACTATAGTCAAGAGCAAATCCATCGCAATTAAAAAAAAAGACTGCAAAGATAACGAGTGCTAGAGAAGTATGGAAGAAGAAGACATGCAGCGCTGACCCCAAATAAATTAGGATAAGGACAAGAGAACGATGGTTATAATGATGAGACGCTACTGCTTCATCACTTGACTTTGATACATAGATTTTGGATAACTTTCCTTTCGTTTTTTTCCGTAGCGATTTTGAAGGGTGTCAACGAGACTCTTTATTAAGGGAACGCCGATCGTCTCTCCTAGAGCTCTTTTTTAACCGACTTCTAAAAAAGGAGGAGGTTGTCAATTCGGATGTTTGTATTCTTTTTTTATGTTTGTTTGCGCATAACTCCGTTGTTTGACAACAGATTTGAAAAATTATTTTTTTGTTGGAACGCGTATACTTTCCAAATGGTCCCATAAACATTTTATAAAGGGTGTAAAACACCTCTTAACGCCGAAAGGCACTGGTTCTCCCCGTCATTGCGATCATTTTTTTGTTCTACACCATACCTGGGAACCTTTTTACTCCACGAGCCCCGTACTATTCAATCAGCACAATGTTTTGAGTGCGTTACATTGAGTTCTACCAGAAAACATGATTTTACACCTCCCAAAAAAAAGTCGTTTCCCAGCAATAATTTTTGCGTAAAGTTACTTAGTTTCATGAACAAAATGCTTGGTTGACGGTTTCGTGATGAGGTGATTTACACCCCGTATACAGACTAATGCCAGAAAAAAAAAACATAAATCTTACAGCTTTTAAATATTAATTCATTCTTAATTCAAATTATATTGCTTGGAACCGACTCCAAAAAATTATTGAATTTTATTATAGGCTAATCGTAGATTAGGGTAGGTTTATTAATACATATAGGTAGGTTATAGTATTATTTTTAACTTTTTAGTGCTTTTAGGGTTTTTCTGTTCTGCACAAGATACAGCCGTGTCGCAAACCCTCAGTCAAACGGCTGTGTCTTTGGTACCGATATAGGTAGACACTTGATCAGAGTGTGTATTAAAATGGCCGTTATTTAACTATCCCTAGGTGATCCATCAAAAGACATTTTACAGGCTTCTCTACCAGCGTTGCTGACGACTCCCTACCTACAATACGAGCCATTTTATCATAACATGCTTACATCGACAGGATGTTCCAGCAAGCTAATTTCCGAATCCCCCGTACCATAAACAAAACATACAACCACAGAAGATAATATGTGTGTATGCATGTGACAAAAACACGTCTGGCGCGTTGCCGTAGGACCGGTAAACATCATTTTGAAGGACGCCGACCGGTTTTGGAGTACGTGCCTGGAGATATGTACACACTGCAGCCAAAGATGCTGAGTTGTGTAGCAAGCGCAACGTAAACGCAAGATTACACGTGTCGATTATTATAGTAAGCTCTGAGGCCCTTTAACAACACTTTTTGAAGTGAAATCTTCATTAGCGGCGTTGTGCACTTTTGTGATGGGTAAAAAATGTTAAACTCGCGTCAGGACACGTGACCGTCAGATTTTGTGACATTAGGTTACGAAGGAATTTGAACTTTATGACTTCTGCCATTGAGTTTGGGTTTCCAAAACTGGAAAATTTGTAAGACGGATTGACATTGGGTTACGAAGGAATTTGAACTTTATGACATCTGTCACACAAACAGAAGTTCAGTTTCTCCAAAGAGGTAAAATTCGTAAGACGGATTGTATAGTTCGAGGAGTGTTAAAAGGTGGTGTGTTCAAAAACATTCAATCGATTTTAAACGCCTCTGAAAATTATTATTTCATTGGTTGGCTTTTTTCCATGTTGACTGGTGTGTTGTTTTGACTCGCGAGATTCTTTCGGACAAGTTTAATTTAGTTTTTTTTTACGTTGCCCTACACTATAAATTTCATCTGTATCGTGGATGAGTTTACAAACATTTAAACTCATATACACAAACAGCCAGCAAGTGCGAAATTGTGCGAAAAAGGTTCTATGCAAAAAAATTAAACCCTTGGACTTGTTCTCAAAATCGTATTCAGATAGGGATGTAATCTAATAATTAACTTTGAGAGACCAGAGGGCTGGCTATTTCTTTGGGCAAAGAATTAGCATTGCCATTCAACGTGGCAATGCTGCCAGTCTTCTGGGCACGATGACAGCCATGTGGAGGAGTATTTTGTCGCCTAAGCGTCGTGTTGTTTTTAAGTTAATTTATATTTAGTTTGTTAGATTATAGTATAAAATGCTTGAGCTATGAATAAATAGACAGGGCAACAGTTTTAATGAAGATTTTTTTTTTAAATGTGACCTATATTAAAAAGTGGTTCGACTGATTGTGCTCGTTATTCTGATCAAACTATTTTCAGGTTTTGCGCATTTAACGTTACACGTTGTATAGTTTTAGAAAATAATGAAAGTTCGTAAATAAATCTTAATAAATAAAAATCTCGTGTCACAGTGATTGTTATCGAATTCCTCCGAAACGGCTTGACAGATTTTTATGTATATTTGGTAGTTCTGAGAATAGGTCCTAGGCTATTTTTTATACCTCTAGGTGATAATGGCGGTTAATTTCCACGAGAACCAAGTCTCGGGGAACAGCTAGTATTGTTACGATCATTTCACGCGAACGAACGTCGCGAACAGCAGCAAACAGCAACAAAAAAAACCTTATCTAAAAATACTTCAAGTAAAAGGTCCGAAGGACACAAACCCACTCCGACTAAATGCACGACTCACGCGTGACATAAAACCTACAGCTGCGTGCGTACGCGCATATCTTTTGTTTCGGAAGACGCAGTGCACGGCAGCGGGACGGGGTGGGAGGGGGGTGTTATTGTGTGTGTTACTTTGTGTGTAATTAATTTTAAAGAATTTATAAGTTTTGAAACTGAATATCGGATGAAATTGTCACTTACACTATTGGTGGTATATTTACCATGTTTTACTTTTTGTTATGAGAGCAGCGGGGGGTGGCAGCCCCGACTTACGAGCAGTAAGCCGTGGATTTGAACCCAGGCAGTCGCATTACTTTGTGTAATGTATTTCATCACCGCTGCCCTCAAAAACAGTAAAGGAAAACATTCGTGAGGAAACCGGCGTGTTCTAGAACTAAAAAGTCGAAGACATGTGACATCTACCAACCCGCACTGGGCCCGCGTAGTGGATTACACCCCACTCCCTCTCATTAAGAGGAGGCCTGTGTCCAAGCAGTGGGAACATTATTAGGCTGATGATGATGACTATTTGTTTTGAGTTCCCGATATTTCGGTGCTGTTGCAAACGCCATAATCACGGATACTAAAGTTATTGCGGGTGGGTGAGTTGTTTTAAAGACTTCGTTGACTGTTGACGGCTCGATCTTCAAGGATAAGTAACGCTTGAGGTGGTCAGGTGACGTAAAGGGATGTGAATGCAGAGTGCACATTGACAGCATAATCTGTCTAGCCTTTTCCCAACTCTATTGGCGTCGGCTTCCAGTCCAACCGGATGCAGCTGAGTACCAGTATTTTACATGGGGCGACTGCTTATCTGACCTCCACAGCGTTTCCTCCAGTTAATACCCCTTGGTAAAACTGGTAGTCAGAAAGTCAGTGTAACCACTGTCAAAGATCTACAATTGACAGCCGGGACTAATGGCGTAGCGTTTTTTCCGAGGCGCGGAGGAAACTGTAGGTAACGGATGGTCACCCATCCACGGTCCGACCTAGGCAAGCGTTGCTTAAACTTGGAGATAGACCCGTGCGGCTGTTTTTATTTAAAGACCTTAGCCTTAGCTCTGTATGGTGTCGGACGTAAAGCATAGTACTATCCCATATCTTCCCGTAGGTGTCGTAAAAGGCGACTAAGACGACTAAGGCGACAGTATAAAGCCCATAAAATATGCAAACGTTAGGTTGCCTTTTTTAATTCATTAACCAGACCGGTGCAAGTTACTAGTATCGATTTACCTGTTTATACCTGCCTACCCGAGAGTTGTGACGGGAAAAGAAAAGGTAACCTAACTGCCTAACTAAGAAATGTTGATGCTGAACATTTTGATAAACCCTAAAATTTTGCATGCTCTGTTTTATCTCAGCTAAACATTTTTTCTCTGTATGGTGTCGGAGGTAAAGAATAGCACCATCCCATATCTTCCCGTGGGTTGTCGTATGAGCCGACTAAGGGACTTGCCAGAGAATGGGCAGCAGCGTTCTCTGTGCTTTTGTAACAACCGTACTGCGATCGCCAACCCGCCTGCCAAGCGTGGCGATTATGGGAAAACCCTCCAAAATGTCAATGTGACGACACTTGGGGGAGGCCTATGTCCGGCAGTGGACGTCTTTTGGGCTGAAATGATGATGAAATGATGGGACTCCTTTCTCAATGTACATATCTTCGTCATTTACGTTTCAACTTATGAATGAATAGTCCGTGACCCTGAGTTTGGAACCTATTGTCTTCAGTACCTAATCTATTTAATAGTTGTTCCATTGTGTTGTGACTTTCGACCCGATTCATATCAATTAGGTGCACAAGGATGTTGTTTTGCGTAGTTTGTATAATTGTCGTGGTGGTGCTACGTCCAGTTTTTTTTCCAGCGAGGAGGTTATGTCTCACCAAGGGAGGAGGGCGGTCCAAAATCGGCAAAATTACCTAAGGTAATTAACGGACGCCCCTTTATGGGGTGTGTATTGCCATATAAAATCACATAACTCTGGTAATGTTGAAATCGGTCATCAGTAATGCTAGGACACGTTTATTCACTGAAATTACTGAAGGTTAGAAGTAGTAAGAGCTCAAGCCTTGATCTAAGAGCCTAACGAGCTAGAAAAGCATCCTGGGGAGATAGTCGACGCCTACTACTTCGACTAGATATCATCTGCCTAGTTCCCAACTATGATCGGCTTCCACTCTTACTGGATGCAGTCGAATACCAGTATTTCACATGGAGCGACTGCCTATCTAAACTCCACAAACTAGTCACTGGGTATAACGATACCCCTTGGTAAGGCTGGTGGTCCGACTTGCGGGCCACTGAGTACTTGTAACGACTGTCAAAGATCTACAAATGGCAGCCTGGACCAACAGCTTTTCATGCATTCCGAGGCACGGAGGAAACTCGAGGTGTTATGACTGGTCACCCGTCCACGGACCAACCTAGGCAAGCGTGGCTTAACGTTAAACTGGGTGGCCCATGCCTGAAAAGGCACCGATTCGGGCTGATGATAATTTCGTGACTGTGCTGAGGAGGAAGCGCCGTCAACGTACCAACAAGAACCGCTGCGGCTCGGCTCCATCGGGGTCCAGTGTGACTATTAGAGCCGCGAAGCCGAACACTGCGGTGTACATCTCCCGCCTACATTACACTACTACTGCGGAGGACATCGTGGAGTACGTGCGTCAGAAGCTCAAGTACGTGGCAAGAGTGCAGCTGCTCGAGTAACGCCGCAATGTCAACTTTAAGGCGTTCGTGGTGCGAATACCAACGTGCTATCTGCACCATGCCTTGGAAGAGGAATTTTGGCCGCAGGGAGTGGTGTACCGACGCTTCTACAATAAACGAATGTTATGTTAAGTGGTCGGGCCATATATGCCGTAGACTGCATGGAAGATGGGGGAAGAAAACACTGGAGTGTAGACCACGGTCGGGTCGGAGGAATGTGGGAAGACAATCGACTAGGTGGACAGACGATCTCATTAAAGCGGCCGGAAGAAACTGGATAGCCATGACACTAAAACTGGAGAGATTTGGAAGAGACCTATACTCAGCATTAGGTGGCCAAGGGTTGAAGAGAAGAAGAAGAAGAATGTTATGTTAAAGATCGATCCGAGTGGCTGTTATAATTTAATCACGAGCTCCTCACTATGCTAGATAGATCCTAGGATTTTTGGCAGCACAGATAAGCCAGTAATCCTTATCTTAGCGACTCTGAACAGACCATTTGCTCAGGCCCGTGGCGCGACTGATAGTGGAGATATGAGCTCATTAGTAGTTGAGACAATATTGATTTTTGGACTATTGTATATTGTGCCCAATAGATAAGGCTTGGGTCAGGTGGAGCTGGGCAAATAGTTCATGACTATGATAAAGATCCAGTATTTATAATATTTTGAGGGCTTTGAGAATCAGCCACGAATGTTTCTAAAATTTTACTTCCAATGGCTTTTTTTTTTCTTTTTTTTTTCGGTTCGGAAATCATCAAATGACTTCTCCCGCTCTGGGCGGAGCGGAAGGAAGTGTCAGACTTGACTGACTAAAGCCCATCCATGTTCCTTCTTAGCCCTTTGTTTTCCAGGGCCACGGTAGCTCTTTCGAACAGTCCCGCAGCCCTGGCAGGCAGGGGCCCTCTCGGACCCCTTTCGATCTCGGACCCCTTTCGATCTCGGACCCCGTCCGATTCTTCCAATGGCTCAATGTTAGAATCTGACACGCAGATTCGGGCGATGTCTATAATCCAGTTTTGATTTTGGAGAGTATAACGTACCCTCACTAAGGTATAACGTATGTCTATATAAGTTTTTTCCTGATGCGATAGTCATCAAATGCATTTCATTTCTAAGTATACAGGGTGTAACGGAAAGGGTATATACATACTTAAGGGTGTGCTACTGACCATCAAACTGAACATATTTCTCCATCGGACAAATAGCGTAATATCGAAATAATATCAGTTGCCCTAAACTTTCGGTTGAATAGATATTGAAATTTTGTATGGGGCAGCACATAATTTTTTCGCTATTGCGATATTTGTCCGATGGAGAAACAGGTTCAGTTTGATGGTCTGTAGCACACCCTTAAGTATGTATATACCCTTTCCGTTACACCCTGTATAATTGACGGCACGGTTGAGGGATCGACTGCTGCGCTGCGTGTCGTGGGTTCGATCCCCGCACGGAACAAATATTTCTATGGCCTACAGATAGTTGTTCCGGGTCTGGCTGTTTGTGTATGTTTGTGTAAATGTTTGTAAACGCACCCACGATACAGGAGAATTCAATTCCTAGTATGGGGCAATGTTTAAAAAAAAAAGAAAAAAAAATGTTGAAGTTCTGAACCGTCGCATTAGGGTAAACCCTGTAAGGATAGTTTAAATTTATAGCGACCTACAAAAAAGCAACTTACTACAAAAAGTGCTACAGCGCCATCTATGACACGACGGAAGAACTAACATCAATTTCCTACATCGCGCAAGCAAAGTTTACATCGACTTAAGACTATATAGAGAAACCCGACAAGGTGTTATAAATAAATAAAAACGGGAACTATATTTCTTGTCACCAAAATTTATATTTGTCATCAAAGTTGTATCACCTAATAAATAGATCTATCGCCACGAAATATTTTCGTTCTCAGATAAACAAAAAGTGTTCCCAGGTATGAATTATCAAATAAATGTTGATATATGTGTAAAATAAGAGATGGATTACAAATAAATTTGTAGTGCATTAGATGAATATAAACTTCGTTCTTATAAGAATAGTTTTATTACTTAAATAATAGCTTTGTGCTCGGAATGGTAGATCTGTCACCAAATAAATAGATCAGTTCATTATTTCTATGAAGAAATGCCTTATACGAGACATTGGGCACACCGACTCGGACAGGTTAGGTTCGAAGAGGATGGCGGGGTCTAGTGAGCGAGCGGAGCGAGCGAACTAAGACCCCGACATCCCCTTCGTGTTAGGTTACTGTTAACCCTGCAGACAGAAATAGGAGCCCCGCCTAGCGGGGCTACGTCGACAACGCCTTAGTTTGGAACTGTGGTTTGGAGTTCTTATGTAAACATTTTTACATTGTTTGATGATTCAATTTTCGTGACACTTTTATTATTTTGAAACGTAATAAAATTACTTGATGATTGATATTATTTCCAAGTAATTCTTAATAAATATTTACGTAAGCGTTTTGATATTATTTGATGATTCAATTTAGGTGACAGATCTACTATTTTGGGAACAAATATTATTTATTAGGTCAATGAAAATGCATTTATTAGGTTATTGATAAAATCATACCCAATAAAAACTAGTACCGTGTGTGTTGGTGCGTGCTGTTTGGTGCTCTAGCCTTTTGCCGTTAACCGGACACATTTCCAGACTTGATCATTTTCACTAAGATCGACACGAAAATCCAATTAAGGTGGAAGCGACAGGAAAGACTGCAAAATTTAAATTTTCTTAGGTTTTTCGCAATTTGTAGGTCAATTTCAGTTTGTATGTTGATTCAAATATGATTTACGGCCGGAACAAATATGGCTCCATAGAGTTATATTTATTAAAAACAGCAATACAACCCAGTTAAGTCCATTTAATCCCAAAGAGGGAATTTTAATATAATTTAATTATTTATTTCCCATTAATTTTACATTTTCAAAAAGTCATTCAATGGGGTTTAATGCACTAAACGAAAAAAAAAAAAAAATTGTGCGTGGAGTCCCTCCGCGCGGAAGAAGTGAAACTTCGTAATGTGGAAATGAGTGCTTTCATACCCCTAATATACCCATACCCAACCTTGATCACCCATCCACATACTGACCTCGGCTACCTTTGCTATACGTTGATCACCCATCCACATACTGACCTGGGCAACCGTCGCTTAACCCTGATGATCACCCATCCACAAAATATAATTTGCACGCCATCTTGCGTACCATACATATACATAATAGAACTACGTAGTCACAAGTACTGCCATCTTTTAGTGTGTTTTAGAAATAGCGTAAACGTTAAACTTGTCGGAAGTCGCATAAGAAGTTTCACTTCAATAATACTTTCCTCACGTCATTTCCCGCATTCCTCGGCATCACATGCCCATACCACGACAACCACGACATCTTTTTAGCCACCGGCGCCACTTTCAGACTTCCTCTTATGTACCTACTATTTTCTTAGTTTTCATCATCATCATCAGCCTATAAAGTTCCCACTGCTAGGACACAGGCCTCCTCTCTATGAGGGAGTGGGCTGAAATTTGCGCATCGCGGTTTGGCAGATGTCACATGTATTCGAACTCCTAGTTCTAGGACAAGCAGGTTTCCTCACGATGTTTTTCTTCACCGTTAATTATTTCTTAAATACATAAGTGTTTGTAACAAGACGCGCCAGAAGTGATATAGATACTCTGTCTACAACAGTAGCAACATCAACGTCAGAATGTTATCTGGTTACATGTCCGGGACATAGCTCACTGATTAGACTTGTCGGTGACATGACATACGCACAAAAAACGTAGGTTTCAAATGCCCGACTGATTCAATATGTCAAAAGATATTCTGAGCTGTAATTTAACACGTAGGGATGCGGAGGAATGAGGAAAATAACGTGAGGAAAGATTTTAGTATGAACGTAGATGGTTATAAGAAAGATCTTTCTTCCTCTACGGAAGACCAAAGAAACGATGGATGGACTGTGTGAAGGATGATATGGCAAGAAAGGAGGTGTCTGATGATAAGTGACATGCTTCGCCGACCACAAATTAATTGGGATAAGGCAAGAGAATGATGAATTTAACACTGAAAAGATTAGTAAATAGCTTTTCTGGCGTGAATCTAAAAATCATTAGAGTAAGTCCAAGTTCACTACTCCACTACCTAGCCTTTTCCCAACTACATTGGGGTCGGCTTCCAGTCTAACCGGATGCAGCTGAGTACCAGTATTTTACAAGGAGCGACTGCCCCCATCTGACCTCCACAACCCAGTTAGTACTTACTGAGTAATACGATACCCCTTGGTAAGACTTCCGGCCTAGGACTACCTGTAACGACTGTCAAAGATCTAAAAATGACAGCCGGGACCAACGGTTTAACGTGCTTTCCGAGGCGAGTGAGTCGAGTCATCATCGTCTACATAGCCTTTTCCCAAATTATCTTGGGTCGGCTTCCTTGGGGTGGCATACCGTGTGTAGGGGCTCCACACTCGCATTGTGTCCGAGATAGGTCGATTATACCCCATCTAGCCAACACGCACGCACGAAGTCGGCTCTTCCTTCGATATTTCATCTTATCGAACTAGTAGAACCTGGACTGTCAGCCACTATGTTACCATGTAACTAACTAAAGACAGACTAGAGGCTATAGAATAGAAACTACAGATAATTCAACGTGCTAGCTGCGTGCTACGATCCTCCTTATGACAGCTCTACTAACAACTTCGTCACAATAAGTACTCACATACAGTAAAGTTGCATCACCCCATCACAAATGTTTACACAGCCGTAAACGCTTTGATATTTCGTACAATGTTAAATGCGAAATTAGTTCCGGATGACTGGGTATTGAGCGAATATGTTGTGAAAGTATTGTGGGTAGATTGCTTAGAAAATGCATGTATGCATGAATGGTGTGTCTGCAGACTGCGTGTCTTGTGAGTCATCAGCTGTATAATGTATTGGTCATTGTTTAAGCGGAAACATGCAGTTTTCGTTACTACTAACCATGTTTAACCGACTTCAAAAAGGAGGAGGTTTTTTTTATGTATGTACCAGTGGCGAAGGGTGAAAATATTGAAAGGGGAAGCCGAAGAAAAAAATTTGAATTTGAATTTTGTTTTTCTTCATCGCATTTATATTTTCGTGTTGATTATGCTGATAATCAAAACGAAAATTGAAAAATGCGATGTGCAACCCGAAAACCCCGAAAATTACACCCATGATAAAAGTACCAAAAATTTTCGAAGGATCCAACTTGATCTTTTTTTCATAACTTATGTAATGGAACGATTAAATGCACAAGAACTACATAAAACACTGTATAAAAAATAAAAATATAATATAAAAAAACCTTTTTGAAACAAGCTTTTAAGAATATGAACTGAAAAGAAGAAAATCAATCTTTGAAAAAATTTAATGTAGGATAATTTTCACAAAAGCTTGTCGCGTTTAGTTTTTATAGCATTTACCATTCACGCGACAAGCTTCAGGTATTATGTTTATTCATAAAAAGTGAACGCGTAAATTTACAAAGTTTCATATCCGTGCTATTAACCGCTGAGGAGTTCCCTCGTGAGGAGACGATCCTGGCGGTAGGATGAGTTCATGATACAAATCGTGATTATCCATCAAATATGAACTAGTATGCAACGTTACGTGTCTGTGCTATTAACCGTTGAGGAGTTCCCTTGTGAGAAGACAATCCTGGCTGCAGGATGAGTTCATGATACAAATCGTGATTATCCATCAAATATGAACTCGTATGCAAAGTTTCATGTCTGTGCTATTAAACGTTGAGGAGTTCCCTCGTGAGGAGACGATCCTGGCGCTAGGATGAGTTCATGATACAAATTGTGATTATCCACCAAATATGAACTTGTATGCAAAGTTTCGTGTCTGTGCTATTAAACGTTGAGGAGTTCCCTCGTGAGGAGACTGTCCTGACTTCAAGATTAAGTTATGTTTGTCATAAGAATGTATTGTTCTTAGAAACAAAGGTGTGTGGAAAATTTCAGCTCAATCGGACATCGGGAAGTGGTTCTAATTTAACTTTCCATACATACAAACATGGTCGTAACTCGATAAACTTCGGCTTACCTAGTCCCTACAAAACGCTGCTGATAGCCGCGAAATCACGTGTCCGCGTCCATACGAATTTAGTTCTGAATTCTGACACCCGAGCTCCGGCTTACTTTTGGCGCCACATGTTGCTTTCTTTGTTGACATGAAAAATGTTGGTATTTTTTTTCAATCCGATGTATTTAATGCCTGTACTGTAATGTGATAACCACATACGTGTACATAATTTACTAATTGACTACAGTAGACACTAGACACTACGTACATTGCCTTGTTCCCAAAGGTAAGCCGGCAGGAATCGGCTTCTTAGGTGCCTTCGGGCCTGGTATGTACACCGATTACGCTGAGATTTATGATCAGATTAACGTGATTCTGCTTTAATTTGATGCGGAATAGTTGCCATTTGGTCCCATCAAAATTTAACATAGTTTTAATTTTATGAATACTATATTTAATTACGAGTGCGGAAAGCCTGTCATTGCAAAGAGTTCCGACAAATGTCTACCCGAGCCGAGGCGCAGCCGAAGGTGAGGGTTGCGAAAAACACAGTTGCGAAAATACAGTTGCGAAAAACTGATGCAATTTAATAAAGAACATTTTCGGAAAATGGCGCCAACCGTAAAAGAATATAAGCAGAGATCTTTTTTGTTTTCTTCACCCATTCTGGGTAGGCAAAGGGAACTATGCACATACAGCCAACTCTTCAGTAGATTTTTTTTATTCATATGAAATGAAAATGAAATTTAATGAGATGAAATGAAACCTAACCTAACTCATTGAATCAAATCATTAAATCTGATATTAAAACAAATTAGTAGCTTCTTCTAGTCAAATTTCGTGGTTGGTTTTTAGGGTTCCGTAGCCGAATGGCAAAAAACGGAACCCTTATAGATTCGTCATGTCTGTCTGTCTGTCTGTCCGTCCGTATGTCACAGCCACTTTTTTCCGAAACTATAAGAACTATAATGTTGAAACTTGGTAAGTAGATGTATTCTGTGAACCGCATTAAGATTTTCACACAAAAATAGAAAAAGAAACATAAATTTTGGGGTTCGCCATACATAGAACTGAAAACCAAAAATTTTTTTTTAATCATACCCATACGTGTGGGGTATCTATGGATAAGTCTTCAAATGATACTGAGGTTTCTGAAATTATTTTTTTCTAAACTGAATAGTTTGCGCTAGAGCCACTTCCAAAGTGGTAAAATGTGTGTCCCCCTAATTTCTAAAGTAAGAGTAGGAAAATTCTGAAAATATTTAAGATTGTAGAACGTAAAAAAAACTATCAACGAAAATTGGTTTCAATAAGATATGATTTTTAGTTTTTGAGATATGGGACTTTTCTATCAAACTGCAGAAGTAACTTTGTTTTTCATATACATACTATCAAAAACCAATTTAGTTTTGCGGTTGAGTGGAAGTTTTCTAACTAATACTACTAACTAATGAATGACAGTTCAAAATATTGTTATTATATTGTTTGGGGCTATGGAACCCTGTGTGCGAGTAAGACTCGCACTTGGCCGGTTTTTCTTTTTAATAGACATTATTTTGACAGTTGGGAAAGAGAACGCACGAGTTCGGAAAAGGTAAAGAAAAAGCTCGAGTATGTAATAGCCCACATCCCGAACGCTATACCTACGTCCCTGCAATACGCCACTTTTTGATCAACTGTATGAAATTTTTTTTTTTTGCAAAAAAGAAACCGACTTCAAAAAACCCTAAACGCACTAAAAAGTTAAAAATAATACTATAACCTACCTATATTTATAAACCTAACCTAACCGACGATTAACCTATAATAAAATTTAATAATTATTTGGAGTCGGTGCCAAGCAATATAATTTGAATTAATTAAAGAATTAATATTTAGAAACTGTAAGATGTTTTGTTTTTCTGGCCGTAGTCTGTCTATATAGTCATATATTCAGGTATCGTATATTGCTTGGCACCGACTCCAAAGAATTATTTAATTTTATTATAGGTTAATCGTCGGTTAGGTTAGGTTTATAAATATAGGTAGGTTATAGTATTATGCTTACGCTGCTCAATTCTCGCGATTAATATTTACTTGTAGTACTGTTTCGTATTTCTCGGCCATTACCACGAATATTTTAGAGGAAATAATAAAAATCTAAAAATTAAAAGTAATTTTTTGATTTAAAACAATTCATTCATTCACCCCCACTGACGTCCGACCCGATCTCGCCGGTCAGACGCCATTTTATTCTCATTATCTGTTTTCGTGCAGTACCGGCCGTTACCCGTCAAATAGTTCGTGCCATTATTTAGATACTTAGCGTGTTTGTAGTGTTGAGTGATTTTAAGTGCGTTATTTCAGAAAGTTAAGTAGCTTTAAACATGGGAAGAAAACGGAAACATAGGGATAAGGATAGTGAACGCATATTGAGAAAGTTGGAGCGTGAACTACGAAAACGACGGCGTTATTCGTCCAGTTCTGCAAGTACAGAAGGAAATTCTGGTAAGTGTTTACAAACAATTCATGATTCTATTTTTGAAATTACATGTTTGTAATATCTGTTACACTACAGTTATTTATTTAGTATGGCTAGTATGAAATCTTTTGCGTAAGATAATACAATAGGTACAGCTTATGCGAAGTACCCACATGTTTTTAATTTGTTAACAAATTGTGCAAAAATAATTCACGGAAGTGAACAATAGATATCTGCATACATTATTGGGACTATTACGTTCCGTAAATCATTTAGGCCTAAAACGCTTTACAACAAAGCCTACTTTTGTACTCGATAGTGATGCGAACAGTATTCACTGGGACTGTTACCTTCACATAACAATAATATCATAGATAGTGTACAATATTCGACACTGTGCGGTATTATAATTGTCGTATGTACTATAAGTTCTACGTTTATTGGATCTTTTGCTACATATAGTAAGTGATGCGAACAGTACGTTTGGGACTGTTACCTTCACAAATACTTTATGGTTAGCGTAATACCTACATTGTCTAGTGATGCGAGTGATTTTCGGGATCACTACCTTCACGGTTATGACAATCATATTTATTGCCTTTTCAGACCCGGAAATGGATGATAATGTTGACAATTACCGATGTTCAGACACTGAAACTCCTAACGCGGCTCACACTTCAAATGAGTCTATATTAGCCCCCACACTTGGGGTGGGAGATGAGTTAATAACGCAACCATCAACTAGCATTGCTGCTGAGGCAGATTGCGATAGAAATGATCAAGTGTCCATATCTCCTGAGCATTTGGATGATGAGATACTTACCCTTCTGGGGGATGCTCCTAAAGAAGAAACTGCTGTAGGAAAAAATGTACACCCGGATCTCTCAACACGGCTTTTACATGTCCTACAAAATGGGTTGAAAAAAGAACAAAAAGATAAAATTATCGAAGAATACCCAACCCCTGGCAATTGTCAATTATTTAAGGCACCAATTTTAAATCCCGAAGTTAAAGCAGCGGTATCCGATATCTTGCAGAAAAAAGATGCATCTTTAGCCGCGCGGCAAGGCCAACTCGGTGTAGTGTTGACAGCTTTGGCTAATGCAATAGATACCCTGGTCTCAGAAAAATCGGATACCAATCAAACTGTGTTAAAGCATATAAGCAATGCCAGCCGCTTGCTATGCGACTCACACTTCATAGATACAAGGCTTAGGCGAAGTTTTTTAATTTCTACTCTTAACAATAAATTAAAGGATACATTAAAAGAGTCAAAACGGGACAAACATTTGTTTGGGGAGGCGCTACCTGAAAACTTAAAAGCTAGCAAGGCTATAACTATGTCTAGCCAAGAATTGAAATCTCATGTAGCAAAGCCTAAACCTCCAATAAAAAATAACAGACCTTACAATCATTTAAACTGGAAGCACCCGCAGCCCAACACACAACATTCGAATCGGAAAGCGTCGTGGATAGCTCATCGGACTGCGGGTACCTCATCGAGTGCTCACCGGAACGAGACGACGCGCAGGACTGCGTCATCACGGGCACACCGCAGCAGTGCCTACTACAAGAACCCGAGGAGGCAATAAACCAGCAGGTAACTAAACCTGCAGGCAGATTAAAATATTTCTTACACGCATGGCGTAAGTTCACAAATGACAAAACTATTTTGTCCTGGATTGAAGGTTATAAAATACCGTTTTCCTCAGTTCCTATACAGGATAACTGTCCTAAAAATATACTTGACGATAAATACGACGTATTAAACTTTCAGGCTGAAATTGATAAACTACTTGATAAAGGTGCTATATCGGTATGCCGTAGAGTTGATGGAGATTTTTTATCTAGTATATTTCTTGTGGACAAACCAAATGGCGATAAAAGGTTTATTTTAAATTTAAAAAATTTAAATAAGTTTATTAACCCGCCACACTTTAAAATGGAAGACTTAAGAACCGCAATAAAACTAGTAACACCTGATTGCTATTTAGCGACGATAGATCTAAAAGATGCTTATTTTTTAATACCGGTACATTCAGATTATAAAAAATACCTTCGTTTTCAGTTTAAAAATATTTGTTATGAATTTAATTGCTTGCCATTTGGTTTGAACACTTGTCCACTGGTGTTCACGAAAGTCATGAAACCGGTTATGGAACACCTACGGCTGCATGGATGGTTATCCACCGTTTATTTGGACGATATCTTGTGTATTGATAGTTCTTTTGACAAATGTACACAAAATGTTAATGAAACACTATGTCTCTTACAAAACTTGGGCTTTATTATAAACTATGAAAAGAGTGCAATCATACCCAAAACCCAATGTAAATTTTTAGGTTTCGAATTGGATATGAAAACATTTTGTGTGAAACCTCCACAAAAGAAACGTGATAAAATCAAAAAAGAATTAGAAAAATTTAGAACTATAGAAAACTGTAAAATTAGAGATTTCGCTAAGTTTATAGGTTTATTAATTTCTATTTGCCCAGGAATTGAATATGGTTGGTTACACACAAAAATATTTGAGAGATGTAAATTCATAAACCTGGGCGATAGTCATAACTATGAAAAAGTCATGAAAATTAATCATAATGTAATTAAGGATGATTTAGATTGGTGGTATAAAAATATTAGTAAATCTTCATGCCCTATTCGATCCCCAAATTATCATCTCGAAATTTTTTCAGACGCTTCTTTGACAGGTTGGGGCGCATCTTGTTTAAATAAAAAAGCAAACGGGTTTTGGACAAAAGAAGAAAAATCTTATCATATTAACATATTAGAGTTGCTAGCCGCTCTGTTTGCCATACAAATCTTTGCTAAAGATCTTGTTGACACGCAAGTTTTACTTAGAGTAGATAACACTACTGCAATTTCGTGTATCAACCGAATGGGTAGTGTTCAGTTCCCTCATTTACACAAAATAGCTCGACAAATCTGGGAATTTTGTGAACAAAGAAATTTATTTATTTATGCCTCGTAGATTAAATCATCTCAAAATACTGTCGCTGATTTCGAGTCTCGAAAGACACATTCTGATACTGAATGGGAGCTAGCATCTTATGCTTTCTTAGACATTACTAAGGCATTTGGTGCCCCTGATATTGACTTATTCGCAAGTAGATCCAATGCAAAATGCACAAAATATGTCTCTTGGCGAGCTGATCCATATGCTTTCTGTATTGACGCTTTTACGATAAAATGGAATGATTATTTCTTTTACGCTTTCCCACCATTCGCAATTATTCTTAAAACTTTAAATAAAATAATTGCAGACAAAGCTACAGGCATAGTTATTGTACCTAATTGGCCTACCCAACCCTGGTACCCGGTTTTTAAGAAACTGGTCAGTTCTAAGGTTATTTATTTTAACCCTAGTAGTAAATTGTTGTTTTTTGGTGATTCCAGGACGCAACACAGTCTGCACAAAAGTCTTACCCTGGCTGCAGCAATATTATCAGGGAAGCTCTACTGAAACGAAGCGTTCCGCCCTCTTCCGTAGATATAATGATAAATTCATTAGCTCCCAACACTCTTAAGCAATATGGTTGTTATTTTAAAGAGTGGTTCAATTTCTGTCAAACACATAATATTGATTATCTAGCAGCATCGGTCCCAAATGTCCTTTATTTTTTAACTCAGCTATATAATTCAGGCTACAAATATGGCAGCCTAAATTGTTGCAAATCCGCTTTATCTTGTATCTTAGGTTCAACTAGCATTAATGATGACAGAATTGCGAGGTTCATGAAAGGTGTTTTTAGATCCAGACCACCTCAACCGAAATACGAATTTACTTGGAACGTTGACACTGTTTTAAACTATTTATCACAAATGTTTCCCAATGAAAAGTTAAGCCTGGAATTATTATCCAAAAAATTAATTACTTTGTTGGCCATTGTAACAGCTCACAGAGTTCAAACTTTATCCAAAATTGAACTCAAAAATATAATTTTTGATTCTAATTGTATCTCAATTAAAATTTCACAATTTATTAAAACTTCAAAACCAAATACTCACCAACCATTATTAAAACTACCATATTTTCATGAAAAGCCCGAAATTTGTCCAGCCTTGACTTTGTCTTGTTATAAAAATAAAACTGACTCCGTTCGTGTGTCTGACGATTTGTTCATTAGTTATAGAAAACCTCACACAAAAGTAACAACTCAAACTTTGAGTCACTGGATAAAAGACATGCTCCACAAAAGCGGTATTGACACAAGTGTATATAGCTCGCACAGCACGCGACATGCATCCACGTCAAAAGCGAAAGCGGTTGGTGTGAATGTAGATACGATTAGGAAAACCGCGGGATGGAGCATTTCTTCATCCGTTTTTGCCAGATTTTACAACCGGGATATTATTATATCTCATTTAGATGATTCTTTTGGTCGGTCTATACTTCAAACATAAGAAAAATAAAATAGCTTATGTTATGATATTATTAATGAGAAAAATATGATTGCCCTTTTCTTTTCTATTTTTTTTTGTGTTTTGTATTTGCTATTATATTTGCTAAAATATAACATTTGCTAAATACATGTATTGAGAATACTTACTAGTCTAATTATTCCCTTTTGTTAAAAGTGTCAAATCATAATTTTAGAATGACAAATAGGTAAAATATAGATCTTGAGCATCTTTAAACATCTACAAGTAAATATTAATCGCGAGAATTGAGCAGCGTAAGCATAATTAATGATAAAACGAACTTACCTGTACGTGAAGTTCTATCATAATTATGCGAGCTGCTCAATTCGAAGCGATTAATATGACAGCCCACCCGTTTAGTGTAACCCTCCCGCAACTATCAAGATCTATTTTCCCATGTTGTCAGTGATACATAACTAACCCATGTGTGTTTCAGGAAATGCTTTAAACTTAATGAGAATAAAATGGCGTCTGACCGGCGAGATCGGGTCGGACGTCAGTGGGGGTGAATGAATGAATTGTTTTAAATCAAAAAATTACTTTTAATTTTTAGATTTTTATTATTTCCTCTAAAATATTCGTGGTAATGGCCGAGAAATACGAAACAGTACTACAAGTAAATATTAATCGCTTCGAATTGAG
Source organism: Cerastis rubricosa (assembly GCA_949152445.1). Lineage (NCBI taxonomy): Eukaryota > Metazoa > Arthropoda > Insecta > Lepidoptera > Noctuidae > Cerastis > Cerastis rubricosa. Next base: position 11,485,799 of record OX424551.1, read on the forward strand.
CAGCTCGCATAATTATGATAGAACTTCACGTACAGGTAAGTTCGTTTTATCATTAATTATTTTTAACTTTTTAGTGCGTTTAGGGTTTTTTGAAGTCGGTTTCTTTTTTGCAAAAAAAAAAATTATTTGTTAATTTTTAGTGACATATTTTAAATCTAATAATAAAAGGGTAGGTAGGGTAAGGGTGGGTAGGCCTAGTAAAGATGCTTCTCGTATGAGAAAACGGCGTCGAACTGAAATTGAGAAAAAGGAAAAAGGACAACGATTAAAAGAAATTAGGGAAAGAAATGATCAACGCATTTTGAATAAGAACCCTGATCATCGCGAAAACAGACTGTCAAAGCAGAGGACCTACATGTTACGTAGGTTGAATAAGGAAAGTCAAGTCTGTGGTACACCTGGAAAATGCATACCGTTACAATTCAAACAAGCCCAAACACAGCTAATATACATTGTCTTATTATGGAGTTACGGTGCCTGTCTCTTGGCTTCATCATCAGATCTGATGGTAGAATGGCTCTTATTGAACACAAATGCTTCACTTGTTGTGGAAAAAACTGAAATCGCTGTACGTTTTCCTATAAAATTTGAAGAGTTCCCTCGATTTCGCCAAGATTCCATCATCAGATCCCAACTTGGTGACTATGGGACCAAATGGAAAGCATAGGCTTACGAATAAAAAAATAATTTTCCAAATCGGTTCGTACATGACTGAGTTATGCGCGAACAAAAAACTCAATGCAGAGTAAACGAAAAGTTAGAAAAATTAGATTTTTGTTGATTTTTTCAAAACCGCTTGTCTGATTTCGATAAAATTTTCATGGGACCATTTGGGAAGTATACGCTTTCCAACAAAAAAAGAATTTTTCAAATCGGTTGGTAATCGACAGAGTTATGCCCGAACAAACATAAAAAAAAAAAAATACAAACATCCGAATTGAGAACCTCCTCCTTTTTTAGAAGTCGGTTAAAAATAGTTGGTCAGTACACGTGCGGAACCGTCATTGCAACTTGTTCCGACTGTCAACCCTCACCTTCAGCTGCGCCTCGGCTCGGGTAGACATTTGTCGGAACTCTTTGCAATGACAGGCTTTCCGCACTCGTAATGAAATATACTATTTTTGTATGTGGAAGATGTGGTGACTGCTGCTGTGATGTTAGTGTAATTGATAGTTGACTAGGATTTATGTGACATACCACAACTAAAAAGCGTTAAATAAAAACTGACTTTTATTTGTTTCAATGTCTTTTTGCCACCGATTTCCGAAAGTATAGTTATTTTGCACCTTTTAGCATTTTTTTTGGAAGTCGGTTATTTTTTTGTGTGAAAAAGTTTTGTATGTTTTGTACTGTGCGAGACTAATTAATACTGTTTCTGTTTTCTTTCTTTCTCTCTCAGTAGAAGTGCACAAGACTTGCAACATACGAAAAAAAGGCGTTGTCAAAGCCTTTCGTACTGCTTTAATTTGAGAAGTACGTAATCAGGGGTACCTTGTGTGTATTTTCCTGGGTTTCAGTTGAATTTAGTCTGAGTCTAGAGAGTCTAGAGCAGCGGTGGCCCAGTGGTGGCAGCCCCGATTTACGAGCAGTAAGCCGTGGGTTCGAACCCAAGCAGGCGCATTACTTTGTATCATTAATTTCATCACCGCCGCTCTCAAAACGATGAAGGAAAACATCGTGAAGAACTAAAAATTCGAAGACATGTGACATCTACCAACCCGCACTGGGCCTGCGTTATGGACGTTTGTGTCCCAGCAGTGGGAACATTATAGGCTGATGATGATGACTTTTCGTGATAACTATTTTGATTGTTTTGGCAATTAAATTAATGACCAGAATTTATATGCAAAACATTGCCTGTCATGATTTGATCATTGTAACAAACAACAGAACCTCGCAGATGTATTCAACACGGCTCATTTACCACATGGTACATATCTTCAATAACAACGCACCGTAAGCTACTCACTTGATGACGGATTTAGTCATTAAGAATGTCAAGGTCGAAGCTAGCACAGTAACCTAATGATCTCGATTTTTTGTTTGTTTAGAACTTTAAGTGGAGCAGGATTTGAGTGCAATTTAGCTTGATACTCGACTCACTTGCTCGTGGAGGAGGAGGAGGAGGAGGAGAGAAGTAATAACAGCCGCACGGGTCGATCTTTAAGGTTAAGCCGCGCTTGCCGGGGTTGGTTCGTGGATGGGTGACACTAAATTACATACCGAGTTTACTCCGTGCCTCGGAAAGCACGTTAAGCCGTTGGTTCCGGCTATCATTTATAGATCTTTGACAGTCGTTACGAGTACTCAGAAGCTAAAAGTCTAACATCCAGTCTTACCAAGGGGTATCGTATTACCCAGTTCCTGTGTTGTGTAGGTCAGATAGGCAGTCGCTTCATGTAAAATACTGGTACTCAGCTGCATCCAATTAGACTGGAAGCCGACCCCAAGATAGTTTTGGAAAAGGCTAGGCAGATGATGAACTTAGTAAAGCGAAGCCAAGCCCAATAAAACACAAGACAGTCTCTGTCTTTTATCGCCACAACTACCCACATGCATCTTTGCGTCTCAACGTCTGGCATAAACTATAAATATCAGCTCATTCGCGTTACAATCAGATTCACTCGTAAAAGGCAAAATTTATATCCACCAGCCGAGGTTATAAAATAAAATTGAACATCTGCGAATGGCCGCAGCAGGTTTTATTTATTGTGTTATCTATCTATACATATAAATTACGTGTCACGTTGTTTGTCCGGGATAGACTCCTAAACTACTTAACCGATTTTAATCAAATTAGCACACCGTGTGCAGTTTGATCCAACTTGAAAGACAGGATAGCTTACATCTCAATTTACAGTCGCAAAATTATTTTATTGCAAATATTATCTGTTAGCTGCAAACGATTCTAACAGATGGCGGTATCTGTTGACTGGATTAAGTATTCAATAGATGGCGCTGTATAGGAGCGGAGCAACAATGAAAAATATTGCGAAAACGGGGAAAATGTGACGCAGACGAAGTTGCGTGGGACGGCTAGACATCACGCCTGTAATACTCCCTTACACCCACATTTCGACAGTTATGTTAAAGTTACACGTAATAGGAGGAGAATCTATTATTACCAACAAGTCACAAATCCGCAGCCCTGCTTCTCATAAATGCCTCATGATAAAAGCCAATAACACTGTCTGATCTGATAATAATCGATAACAAGACCTCATGCTCAGCTGATCAAAGCAAATCAAATTTATTCATTTCAAGTAGGCCAGTTACAGGCACTTTTGAATAGTCGAAAAACAATAAAAATGAAGCTACAGTCCCAGTCACAAGACATAATAACTTATGAAAGTACTGTAGTTGCCCATTCCAAGGCGTAGATCTCTATGGAGAAGAATGTGCAAGAAACTCCATGTACACTCTTTTTAATCAGTATCTTGTTTACAAAAACCTTGATTACATTATTCATGTTGAGATGGTACATTATGTGAGAACGATGTAGCAAGACGTGCACGTTAAAAGTGTCCATAGTAAAAGCAAAAAAACCAGCCTAGTGCGAGTCGGACTCGCGCACGAAGGGTTCCGTACCATTATTTATAAAAACGAGCAAAAAAATCACATTTTGGTATGGGAGCCCCTTAAATTTTCAGTATTTATTGTTATAGCGTCAACGGAAATACATAATCAGTAGAAATTTCAACTGGCTAACTATCACGGTTCATGAGATACAGCCTGGTGACAGACGGACGGGACGGACAGCGAAGTCTCAGTAACAGGGTCCCGTTTGACCCTTTGGACACGGAACCGTAAAAAAAGATCTCTGCCTAACCCTTCCAAGAACAGGTGTGGTACGTGGTAAGTTTCCTTGTATGTGTTTTCAGTATAACGACGTCCTACCCACCTAATTGTGTATTTGTCAAAGCACTATGTATTGAAAGTCTGTATTATTGTCAATATGTGTTGTTGAATGCTCGTGACAAGTGTGGCTGGCTATGTGATAAATAGCCATTGTTTAACGCATTTAGCGAGCTAGATATTGTGTGCTAACTTATAACGACGTAGTTTTAGACTAGACTGTAGTTTTAAAGATGGAATGAAAGAAAATTGTGTTTATTGTCATTATAAAAAACAGAAACGGCTTAAAAATAAACTAAATAAATAATCAAAACTATTGATGAATACTACGCACGAAGGGTTCCGTACCATTATTTAAAAAAAAACGAGCAAAATATCACTTTTTGTATGGGAGCCCCCTTAAGTATTTATTTTATTCTGTTATTTTTTTCTTTGTTGCTATGGCGGCAACAGAAATACATAATCTGTAGAAATGTCAACTGACTAACTATCACGGTTCATGAGATACAGCCTGGTGACAGACGGACGGACGGACAGCGAAGTCTCAGTAATAGGGTCCCGTTTGACCCTTTGGGTGCAAACCCTAAAAAAAACCTGTGGATGATGTGCTAATGATATTTTCTAGTTACAATTTAAAACTGAAACATGACAAACTTTTGTGTTTCGGTCCTGCAATCCAATAAAACCCCGGAAAAACCGGGTTTTACTGGATTTTGGAAATTTTTTCCTTGCTTTCCCGGGATTACGAGGAATTCAAGCAATGTGTGTGTGTTTGTTGATATTTCTTGCTAATTTACACTCCCGTAAGGATATTTAGCTCCGTTGTTTACAAAATACTGTGCATTCGTGTGGAGAACATTGGATGGCATTATCATAACAGTTTACGAGTCGACTTCACTGTCAGTCGATGAAGCGAAGTGAAATGCGATAGAAGGTGAAAGATTTACTCGTACTTGCAAAACCGGTTCTATAGATATCTGTTGGACTATCTTTGCTTTCTTTTTTAGGGTTCCGTACCTCGAAAGGAAAAAACGGAACCCTTATAGGACCACTTTGTTGTCCGTCCGTCCGTCTGACCGTTTGTCTGTCTGTCAAGATCAAGCTGGAATTTATATCAAATACTCAGGTCTACTGTCCCTTGGAGCTGTGAAAAAATCAAACTTCTAAGCCAACTCAATCAAAAGATGCAGACGTTTAAGCCGCAAATTTTCGACACTCGCAAGGGAATCAAAACCTACAGGGTACTTCCCGTGAACTCAGAATTTTGAAATTTGCTACGAAGCATCGTCTTATAGCACAGATTAAGGATAAATTGCAAAAACCGTAAATTTTTAGTTTAATCATTTAATAAAAATATTTTTAATAATTTTTGTACGGAACCCTCGGTGCGCGAGTCTGACTCGCACTTGGCCGGCTTTTTTTTACGTAAGACGGTAGTGTTGATCTATGAAGTTTGATCCCAACAATCTGCAAACCAATTACCGTGTACCTTAAACACTACTTAGGCCTCCCTGAGCCTTATGCACAACATCATCTGCCTAGCCTTTTCCCTACTCTGTTAGGATCGGCTTCCAGTCTAACCGGGTGCAGCTGAATACCAGTATTTTACATGAAGTGACTGCCTATCAGACCTCCACAACCCAGTTCGCACTGGATAATACGATACCCCTTGGTAAGACTGGTTGTCAGACCTTCAGGCCACAGACTACCTGTAACGACTGACAAAGATCTATTAATGATAGTCGGAACCATTAGCTTAACTTGGGTGCCGAGAAGGAAACTTGGTATGGTGATCACCCATTCCCGGACCAACCTAGGCTAGCGCGACTTAACCTTGACCCGAGCGGCTGTTATCATTTAGCTACGAGCTGCTCCCCCTTCCTCCCTCTTACAAATCTTTCCAACATAGATATATAAACCACAACAGACTTATCTTTAAGTATAACGTTGGTACACATGACACAAACGTAGCGAACGGTAAACAAAAATATTTACACCCAAAACAAAACAATCAGCCAAGCGCTATACTCAAAACTTTTATCTCAGCTCCCATCGACACGACTGCACGCGACGAAGGTTGTAAACAATATGAATTTTTAAAATCAAATATCGAAGAGCGTTGACCTTTGCGGAAACGACTCTTTTTACAAAATGCTGGCGGATATTGGTGTTGTTTTTTTTTTTCGGTTGGTAATTTTGGTAGCACGCAGGAATGTTAATTTGTTTGGTTTCTAAATTAGGAAGGTGTTTTTTAACTGAAACTGCATGAATAAATATGAATATTACGTTCGGCAGAGCTTGTGAATTCCTTTTTAGGGTTCCGTTGTCAAATAACAGAAACGAAACCCTTATGGATTCGCTCTTTCGCGTCGGTTCTTTATGTCACAGAAATTGTATTAGTTAAAATTTAGATACGTGTGAACTATAGAAAAAAACCGGCCAAGTGCGAGTCTTACTCGCACACAGGGTTCCATAGCCCCAAACAATATTTTGAACTGTCATTCATTAGTTAGTAGTATTAGTTAGTAAACTTCCACTGAACCGCAAAACTAAATTGGTTTTTCATAGTATGTTAATGAAAAACAAAGTTACTGCTGCAGTTTGATGAAAAAGTCCCATATCTCAAAAACTAAACATCATATCTTATTGAAACCAATTTTCGTTGATAGTTTTTTTTACGTTCTACAATCTTAAATATTTTCAGAATTTTCCTCCTCTTACTTTAGAAATTAGAGGGGGGGGGACACACATTTTACCACTTTGGAAGTGGCTCTAGCGCAAACTATTCAGTTTAGAAAAAAATGATATTTGAAACATCAATATCATTTTTGAAGACCTATCCATAGATATCCCACACGTATGGGTTTGATGAAAATTTTTTTTTTGGTTTTCAGTTCTAAGTATGGGGACCCCCTTAATTTATTGTTTTTTTTCTATTTTTGTGTGAAAATCCTAATGCGGTTTACAGAATACATCTACTTACCAAGTTTCAACAGTATAGTTTTTATAGTTTCGGAAATAAGTGGCTGTGACATACAGACGGACAGACAGACAGACAGACAGACAGACAGACAGACAGACATGACGAATCTATAAGGGTTCCGTTTTTTGCCATTCGGCTACGGAACCCTAAAAAAAAAACCGGCCAAGTGCGAGTCTTACTCGCACACAGGGTTCCATAGCTCCAAACAATATAATAACAATATTTTGAACTGTCATTCATTAGTAGTTAGTAAACTTCCACACAACCGCAAAACTAAATTTGTTTTTCATAGTATTTTCATCAAAAACAAAGTTACTGCTGCAGTTTGATGAAAAAGTCCCATATCTCAAAAACTAAACATCATATCTTATTGAAACCAATTTTCTTTGATAGTTTTTTTTACGTTCTACAATCCTAAATATTTTCAGAATTTTCCTCCTCTTTCTTTAGAAATTAGAGGGGGGGGGACACACATTTTACCACTTTGGAAGTGGCTCTAGCGCAAACTATTCAGTTTAGAAAAAAATGATATTAGAAACATCAATATCATTTTTGAAGACCTATCCATAGATATCCCACACGTATGGGTTTGATGAAATTTTTTTTTTGGTTTTCAGTTCTAAGTATGGGGACCCCCTTAATTTATTGTTTTTTTTCTATTTTTGTATGAAAATCCTAATGCGGTTTACAGAATACATCTACTTACCAAGTTTCACCAGTATAGTTCTTATAGTTTCGGAAATAAGTGGCTGTGACATACAGACGGACGGACAGACAGACAGACAGACAGACAGACAGACAGACATGACGAATCTATAAGGGTTCCGTTTTTTGCCATTCGGCTACGGAACCCTAATAAGAGTAAAATTATATTAGGCGGCCCTCTATAAGGGACCCCGACACGGCACAAATTAACGGTTAAAACGTATAAATAAAAAAAGATGATGTAAAAATTCATGCTGTAGATAATAAGTGGTATCCGTTTTACCGTCGACATCCAATCCATCCAGTATACTAATAAAAAAAAAACATCTGTATATCTGAATTGACTGACTAAAAAAGTAACTAACCAAATGAAACGACTAACCCGAACCGTGCACTTTTTGTCGATGTTTTATAAGTGCCCATGTAGGCCTATGTGAAATATTTTGATTTTTGAAGAAAAACCAATTTTATTCAACCACAATAAACCACCACAAACAAACTCAATTCTCTCCAATTAAAAACACAAATGTAATACACATCATCATCATCATCATTATTTCAGCCGAAAGACGACCACTGCTGGACATAGGCCTCCCCTAAGTGTGCATAAGGGGGATTTTGCCATAATCGCCACGCTTGGCAGGCGGGTTGGCGATCGCAGTACGGATGTTACAAAAGCACAGAGAACGCTGCTGCCCATTCTCTGGCAAGTCCCTTAGTCGCCTCTTACGACACCCACGGGAAGATATGGGATGGTGCTATGCTTTACGTCCGACACCATACAGAACACATTACTGTGTGTAATAGATTATTATCTAGTCACCACATAATCGAAACAACTCGAGAACGCGTCACACACACACACACAGAGACCAGACTATCATTTAATGCTAATCGAGTAAACAACATACCATGCCACTTTTACGCAGTTGGGTAAACATGAGGTTAAGGAGACCTACGTTCAGTAATGCTCGTACTGTTATACATAAACTAAATCGAGCTTTATTAACAAGCTATCACACAAGACATGAGTTAAAAAGATGGCGCTCAAACTATTTTATGTGACAAAAAATTTAGATCAAAATCAAAAGTCATTTATTCAAATTAGGCTGATAATCAGCACTTTTTGAACGTCAAAATTACAAGAGACTGTCCCCCAAAACGCCCGCCCTTCGCTTCGATCGATTTGTAACACCAATAAATTATCTTTGATTATAAGAATTTATGTTTTATGTACCTAGCTGCGCCCCGCGGTTTCACCCAAGCAAACCGGGATAAAAAGCCTATGTGTTAATCCAGGGTATAAGCTATCTACATACCACTCACCACATCACGATCATCATTCGATTTTAAAAAGAAAGTTCGCAACCACTATTTAAGTTAGTCTAAATAGCACTCAATTAAGTCTAGTCATAGTAGGTAATTATTATTGGTATTTGTTATAATATTGATTAGTCTATTTTATTTGTATAATGTGTATTAGTATCCATGTAAGTATATGAATTTTTGATAACTAACACAATGTAGTCGTATTTAACCCAAAAAGAGTAGAGAATGCCTTGTGGCATTAAGTCCGCCTATGTACCGTTATTGTACATGAAGTTTAAGTAAATAAATAAAATACAAATTATAATCCAAATCCGTTCACCCATTGAGGCTTGAAGGAGTGACAAACACACAGAAACACACACTCACAAACTTTCGCCTTTGTAATATTAGTGTGATTAAATGTCATACTAAAGTAGCGCAAGTACTCAGCAAGTGTAGGTCGGGAAACGGAATTGCGGCTAGGAATGATTCTGTAGAAAAGAAGCCATGGATTTATTCGAAGCCTAGCCTAGCTTTTTCCCAAACTATGTTGGGGTCGGCTTCCAGTCTAGAAGGATGCAGCTGAGTACCAGTATTTTACATAAAGCGACTGCCTATCTGACCTCTTCAACCCAGTAACTGGGTAATACGATACCCCTTGGTAAGACTGGATGTCAGACTTTCGGCTTCCGACTACTCGTATCGACTGTCAAAGATCTACAAATGACAGCCGGGACCAACGGCTTAACGTGCTTTCTGAGGCACGGAGAAAAATCGGTATGTAATTATGGTCACCCAATAATAGACCAACCTCGGCAAGCACAGCTTAACCTTAAAGATCGACCCATGCGGCTGTTATCATTTAACCACGAGCTCCTCCGGTTTAACTCGAAGCCAACCCCAACAAAATTGGGTAAAGGCTAGACATAGAAATAAAATAAGCAGTAGGCAACACAAGAAAGCGGTATTCCACAAAAACCTTCTAGGAATGGCACCACATATTTATAATAAGTTACCTAATTCTTTGTTAAGTATTCAAGATATTAATGTATTTAAGAAGCAACTCAATAATCTACTGATAAATAAGACATACTACACTTTAAATGAATACCTGTCAGATAGAAATCTGTGTGTTTAAAAGTATCAGATATAGTTATGGTGAATCCTTGAGTCCGATTTATTTCATGTTTTTTTTTTATTATTTTGACATTTATTATTCTGACATTTATTATTCTGACATTATGTACTTACCTTATTGATTTGAAACTTTGACATTACTTACTTATTAATTTGAATTTATGTGAATCTATGACACTGTATAATGTATTAATATTGAATTTGTCATTGTTTAAACTATTAATTTAAATTTATGAAATTGTGTATGATAAATTTTGCATGCCTGAATTGGTACAACACAGTGGACTGCGCATTCACTTGACATCTGGAAATGTATTATTATGTACTGTGTTGAGCAATAAACTTTTGAATTCGAAAAAAAAAAAAAAAAAACATATAAATATTTACTGATACTGTTACCCTGCGTCTTCCATCGCTGGGCCATTACTTCCAATTATTTCGATCTAGGACCAGTAAAGATATAGATATCCTAGAATTTTGATGGACACCAACGTCCTTCCTATACCTTTACCATGACCTAGGATAAACAAACTCGTTTCGAATAGCTTCCAGTCAAAAATACTAATACTCATCTGTATAGTTAATCATCATCATCATCATCATTTCAGCCCAAAAGACGTCCACTGCTGGACATAGGCCTCCCCCAAGTGTCGCCAAATTGACATTTTGGGGGGTTTTGGCATAATCGCCACGCTTGGCAGGCGGGTTGGCGATCGCAGTACGGTTGTTACAAAAGCACAGAGAACGCTGCTGCCCATTTTCTGCTAAGTCCCTTAGTCGGCTCTTACGACACCTACGGGAAGACATGGGATGATGCTATTCTTTACGTCCAACACCATACAGAACCTAAATAGATAAATGCGCCAACCAAAACAAAACTGGGGAAATACTAGAGCAATACAAATAAACGAGATACGGCGCAGATCTCAAGTGAAGGCAATGGAATAACATTTCAAGGTTACAATCAGTCAATCGGGTGCCATATTGCAAGTCGAAGGCTAAACATAATCGAGCTTCGAGTATACTCATCATTTGCCTAGCCTTTTCTAAATATGTCGGTACATACACCGTCAGTATGTCCTAGCCCCTCAAGTTTTAAAATGTTACACTGCTACATTGAATTAATTTCGAATAATCCAGCTTAAGGACGCGTTTACAAAATTAACAGGCGTCGAATCGAACTACTACATTGACACGTGTCAAGTGAACTAATTTTGAAACTTTAAAAGTTCAGTAAAGTACTCGACGAGTTGAGCTAGGTGTGCCGAGTTTCCCCCTAAACAGGTCCAGGGGCGACGGATTCGGGGACATCCGTCGCCCCCCATCTCACTGGACCCGAGACGGCGGCGCGTAGTGTTCCACGCGCGCCTCTCATGACGTATCGGGGGGAGTACACCTCACTCCCCCCAGGGACGAGGCCCGCACTGGTCAAGCGGGCCGGCACTAGTCCGGGGCAGCGGAAGTCACATTCGTTCCCGCTGCCCCCTGACGCAAGTGTGCGAGGGAACACCGGTGTGGTTTTAGTCAGTTGGAGTCTGACAGACCCCTCCGCCTTCCCCAGGCGGAGGACATCCGTGCGGATTTCCACATCGTCAACAAAAAAAAAAAAAAAAAAAAAAAAAAAAAAGGTGTGCCGAGTTTGGGGTCGTTTTGTTAGTTATGATGAGACCTTACCTCCGGAATTGATGGAGCGACCTGAAGGTGTACTTCTGTGCCTGCTACTGGAACTCCTCGACGAGTTTGTGACACTTAGGTATTTTTTTTTTCTTAGATTTAGAGTTGACTATATCTGCCTACTTACCGTATTTTTAGAAATCTTAAAATATGTTGATAGTAGAACAAAAATTGTTTCTAAACTCAAGCCGATTTCGTAAACATGTCAACGGAAGATACGGTTATTACGATATAAAACAACAATAACTTAAAAATTTTTTTTACAAAAAAAGAAACCGACTTCAGAAAACACTTAACGCACTAAAAAGTTGAAAATAATACTATAACCTACCTATATTAATAAACCTAACTTAACCTACGATTAACCTATAATAAAATTTAATAATTCTTTGGAGTCGGTGCCAAGCAATATAATTAGAATTAATGAATTAATTTATATTTAGAAGCTGTAAGATTTATGTTTTGCTTTTTTTCTGGCCTTAGTCTGTATATAGTCTTTTAGCTATCGTATATTGCTTGGCACCGACTCCAAAGAATTATTAAATTTTATTATAGGTTAATCGTAGGTTAAGTTAGGTTTATTAATATAGGTAGGTTATAGTATTATTTTCAACTTTTTAGTGCGTTAAGTGTTTTCTGAAGTCGGTTTCTTTTTTTGTAAAAAAAATTTTTATTTGTTAATTTTTAGTGACATATTTTTAATCTAATAATAAAATATGGGTAGGCCTAGTAAGATGCTTCTCGTGTGAGAAAAGGCGTCGAACTGAAACTGAGAAAAAGGAAAACGATTAAAATAAATTAGGGAAAGAAATGATCAACGCATTTTGAATAAGAACCCTGATCATCGCGAAAACAGACTGTCAAAGCAGAGGACCTACATGTTACGTAGGTTGAATAAGGAAAGTCAAGAAGTTTGTCTGTGGTACACCTGGAAAGTGCATACCGTTACAATTCCAACAAGCCTAAACACAGCTAAGATACATTGTCTTATTATGGAGTTCCAGTGCCTGTCTCTTAGCTTCATCATCAGATCTGATGGTAGAATGGTTCTTATTGAACGCAAATGCTTCACTTGTTGTAGAAAATACCAAAATCGCTGTACTTTTTCCTATGAAACTTGAAGAGTTCCCTCGATTTCGCCAAGATTCAATCATCAGATCCCAACTTGGTGACTATGGGACCTAATGGAAAGCATAGGCTTTGGAATAAAAAAATAATTTTCCAAATCGGTTCGTAAATGACTGAGTTATGCGCGAACAAAAAACGCAATGCAGAGTAAACGAAAAGTTAGAAATATTTAATTTTTGTTGATTTTTTCAGAAACGACTTGTCTGATTTCAATAAAATTTTCATGGGACCATTTGGGAAGTATACGCTTTCAAACAAAAAAAGAATTTTTCAAATCGGTTGGCAAGCAACGGAGATATGCGCGAACAAACATAAAAAAAAAAAAAAATACAAACATCCGAATTGAGAACCTTCTCCTTTTTTAGAAGTCGGTTAAAAAAAAAATGTTTCATGAATTTGAAGATGAAGAACCAATCTATCTGTATTAGTTATTAATTATATTTGATTTGGTTTAGTTTAGCCACAAAATGTACCGAAAATCAGCAAAATTTGGGCCGAATTGTAAACGCGCCCTTAAGAATACTTTAAAAAAGAAATCAATCACCCGAAATCGAACCATCTTTTCACCGAGCTTCGTCGTACAAATACGGCGGTTTAACAACTTAGCCAGCGAGCTCTTGAGAATTGCCATGAAATTGGTAATTAGTATCGTCCGAGACACTATCTTTAGGCCTCTGTCTAATCGATAGATGTTAAAAATTTGAGGGCCGCGTATCATACTTAATTCAACACTAGCTGTCCGGCGCAACTTCGTCTGCGTCATAGTTTCCCCGTTTTCGCAATATTTTTCATTGCTGCTCCACTACTATTGGTCGTAGCGTGATGTAGCCTATAGCCTTCCTCGACAAATGGGCTATCTAACACTGAAAGAATTTTTCAAATCGGACCAGTAGTTTCGGAGCCTATTCAATGCAAACAAACAAATAATCAAATCTTTTCTCTTTATACCTGAAAAAACTGACCGGTAAATAGCAAAAAATGTTAAAAACTTTACGAAAATATGAATTGCGCGGGCCACCCTGTCACTATTACCGTAAGTTGTATTAATCTAAATGCCGGTAAGTTATACAGCGATGACCACTAAATATCAAGTTATATACTCTCCAATCTCCAACAATATAAGTAAACAACAAACACTACATTTCGAATTACAGTCAACAATCAAACAGTTCATCATCATAATTTCAGCCGAAAGACGTCCACTGCTGGACATAGGCCTCCCCCAAGTGTACATAAGAGGGGTTTTGCCATAATCGCCACGCTTGGCGGGCGGGTTGGCGATCGCAGTACGGTTGTTACAAAAGCACAGAGAACGCTGCTGCCCATTCTCTGGCAAGTCCCTTAGTCGACTCTTACGACACCCACGGGAAGATATGGGATGGTGCTATTCTTTACGTCCGACACCATACAGAGCTAAGGAGTCTCGTCTTTAAATAATAACAGTCGCACGAGTCGATATCCAAGATTATGCAACGACCGACCCATCCACGTACCGACCTAGGCAACTATGTCGGTCCTTACGACACCCACGGGAAGATATGGGTGGTGCTATTCTTCACGTTCGTATCGTACAGTACGTAGGCGTATCAAACAGTTATCCAACTTCAAAACAAATCTAGGAGAAACTTGTACAAACAAACACGCTAATACGCAGATCTATTGCGCAGGTCCTGATATCACGTTTCACCGTGAGATAGGTAGGTACGTAGGTGTTATTGCAAAATATCTAATTTTGCGATATGGAGGGGAAACGACCTTGTTTTGTTAAATAAAAAACACGTGGCGTGATTCATTGATGTTGACGGATGTCGGATTTCATTCAGATAACCAGCTGTATGGTGCCAGCTCTGTATGGTGTCGGACGTAAAGAATAGCACCATCCCATATCTTCCCGTGGTTGTCGTAAGAGCCGACTAAGGGACTTGCCAGAGAATGGGCAGCAGCGTTTTCTGTGCTTTTGTAACAACCGTACAGCGATCGCCAACTGCCAAGCGTGGCGATTAAGGCAAAACCCCCCAAAATGTCAATGTGGCGACACTTAGGGGAGGCCTATGTCCAGCAGTGGACGTCTTATGGGCTGAAATTATGATGATGATGAACCAGCTGTTAGAGTTCTTCAAATATCATCATCTGCCTAGCCTTTTCCCAAACTACGTTGGGGTCGGGTTCCAGTTTAACCGGATGCAGCTATGTACCAGTATTTTACATGAAGCGACTGCCTATCTGACCCTCAAAACCCAGTAACTGGGTGATACGATACCCCTTGTTAAGACTGGATGTTTGAGTTTCGGCTTCTGACTACTCGTAACGACTGTCAAAGATCTACAAATGGCTAAGGCTTAACGTGCTTTCCGAGGCACGGAGGAAACTCGGTATGTAATTATGGTCACTCATCAACGGACCAACGTCGGCAACGCAGCTCGGCTTAACCTTAAAGATCGACCCGTGCGGCTGTTATTATTTAGCCACGAGCTTCTCATTGATTAAAAAACACATTGGCTAATACCCATATTTACATAGCGCAAAATACTGATTGCATAAATGATAAATGATATTTACTTTACAAATAGATTTTTACAAACACTTTTATACGTCGTCAAACGGGACCCTATTACTGAGACTTCGCTGTCCGTCCGTCCGTCTGTCACCAGGCTGTATCTCATGAACCGTGATAGTTAGCCAGTTGGAATTTCTACAGATTGTGTATTTCTGTAGCCGCTATAACAATACTAAAAACAGAATAAAATAATTATTTAAGGGTTTTTCCCATACAAAAAAGTCAATTTTTTGCTCGTTTCTATAAAAGATGGTACGGAACCCTGCACGCGCGAGTCCGACTCGCACTTGGCCGGTTTTTTTCTGGCTTGTGAACGTAATAAATACTTACTCGTTCTTTTCTTTCTATTGCGTTTTTGTTCTGCAGCAAAAGCACTTCTTTCTTCCAACTCAACTCAAAGTAGTGTTTTAACATGCAAAGTTTTGATAGTAAGTATTTTAAATCGCTTGTAAAACATGTTACTAAACTGCTGAATGGCACGAAAGCTTTGGCGTTCAGTAGATTTACTAAATATTGTCATGAAACTCAGCTGCATGGAGGAATTATGAATTCTTAGTTAAATAAAGACAAGGTTAAGAGCGTTTACACCTTACGACATTTCATACAAACTTTCAAGTCCGAAATGACTGAACCGATTTTAATGAAACTTCATACACATAAGCAGGATACATAGGTCTAAAAAGTTACCAAAAACATTTTCGGCAACAGCTAGTAGCTTAATCACTATCACTACATAGTACAAAACAAAGTCGCCCGCTGTCTGTCTGTCCCTATATGTATATGCTTAGATCTTTAAAACTGCGCAACGGAATTTGATGCGGTTTTTTAAATAGATAGAGTGATTCAAGAAGAAGGTTTGTGTGTATAATACATAATATAGTAGAGAAACACTGAAAATTTTAGAGGATTCTAATGTGTTGTCGTAAGTAAACACATTTTTGCGCTTACATTGCAAATGCTGGCTGAACCCTACAAGATAGATCAAAATAATGTACTGCAGTATTATACAACTTAAAAAGTTCTACAAAAAAGTAAGCGATGGTATATGTCATCTATTAGGGATAACCCACAGTAACCATTTTTTATCTTTTAATTTTTACGAGAAATAATGGCTTATTTACGAAGCGATTTTAAGCAATACAGCATTAATCCTTATCCAATTAAGAACCTTAAATACATTGTGCAGTTAATGTAGATCAATATGGCCCGTTACAGCATATTATTTAAATGAACATTTTCGAAGATATTACAGATTTAAAATGCAGGGACATAGCGATTGCGGCGCGCGGCGGTGACAAAAAAGCTGTCATGCTGTAGCATAGGTATGCTGATAGCATTGCATTGCACCCGTGCGAAGCCGGGGCGGGTCGCTAGTAAATTATAAAGTTTTATTGATTTCGTCCTACGAGAAAGTACCGGTACAAACAATAATCTCCTTTTCCCCAATGCAATTACCCCCCACCCCCTCTCCAACATAACAAAAGAATCCATCAACAACGCACCCACAAACTTACTCACACTCCAAAATTTCGCCCACAAGACCTACCCCAGCAAAATCTCCTTTGTCCCGTAGTCTGGAGCCGAAAGGTCACTCCTCAGGTCATGGAGTACAATGACCTTAAGACCAGACGTCTGGAAGGTGACCTTGAGTGACCTTCGATAGGTAGATGTGGCTGATATGTATATAAGAAAGTGCAATGAACAGATGATGTTGGTAGAGATTTCGAGATAAAATCTTTTGTTTTCTCTTCGTATCATCGGGTATGATTAAGATTATATTATGCTACTAGCTGTGCCCGCGCCTTCGTCCGCGTAGAATTTAACAAAAAAAGTTATTTCGTTTTTTTTTTTCGTTTTGCATAAACGAATAACGAAACGATTTATTTATATTATTTTAGAATTTACGAAATAAACGATTAAGAATTTTTCTAAAATAGAAGTAGCCTCAGTTACTCCTGCCAGTGAAAGTCCCGTCAAAATAGGTACCGCCGTTCCAGAGATTAGCCGGAACAAACAGACAGACCGTAGGCCAAAATTGTAAAAAAAAATATTTTGTTATATGTACCGTATATACATTCATATACATGTAGTAAAAAGCAGTTATTTTAATATTACAAACAGACAACTCAATTTTATTTGTTGGTATTTATATTTATTTATTGGTATATTTTATAGAGTATAGATATACATATATATTTTAAAGTAGCAGTCTCCCGCGTCTTTCATCTGCGTGAAATATTGTTTTGCAAGGCTTCATCAAATCAAATTATTATGATTGCCCACCTGGCCTGACCTAGCCTATTTGGGCACTTATAAAACGTCACGACAAAAAGATACACGGTTCGTGTTGGTCGTTTCCTATGGAGAGGAACCGGCAAGAAACTCCATGGTTACTCTTTTAAAATCATTCGGTTTTACAATATTTGAATGTTACAGCGTTAGTACTTAAGTATGGTAGGCCCGACAATAAGTCGTTGCTTACTACAAAACGTAGAACAAGATGCAACACGATAATAAAGAAGCCACATGTATCATGTGTGTGTGTGCGTAGTTTAAAGATTTAGTTTTGTAGAGTATGTTTTAGTTTATAGTTAGGTAGTCTTTTTATGCTTATATATGTATTGTGTTCTATGGGCCTAGTTGCCTGAAATAAAGGATTGTATTGTATTGTATCATCCTTCACACAGTCCAACCACCGGTTTCTTTGATCTTCCTCTACTCTTATAGCCATGTTGGAAGTATTTTAACCATACATGTGTAAACAACGTATTACACGCAAATAGGTCAACAATCTACAATCAGCTAATGTTTTTCCGCATGTATTAGATCACGTAGTCTCTTATCAACGTACTGTTTATGATAACTTGTATACAACTGGTACAAGTTATCAAGTTAGTATACTACGCTATTTCCATAGTATTATGTCCTATGGCATTCTGCTGTGGGGATCGGCTGCAGACGTTGATTCAATTTTCATACTGCAAAAGAGGGCAGTCCGCGCCATCTATAAAATGGGTCCTTGTGAGTCCATTTAATAGGTTAAATACAACGTTTTATGCTGACTACTGACTAGTTAGTACTTAGCACAACTTGTGGCTAAATAATAACAGCCGCACAATTCCATCTTGAAGGTAAGCAGTGCTGCTTGCCAAGGTTTGTCTGTGAATGTGTGACCAGTCACACCAACATACCGAGTTTCCTCCATGCCTCGGAAAGCACGTCAAGCCGTTGGTTCTGCTGTCATTTGTAGATCTTTATCAGTCGTTACAGGTAATCAGTGGTCAACAGTCTGTCTACTAGTGTAACCAAGGGGCATCGTATTACCCAGTACTAACTGGGTTGTGGAGGTCTGATAAAAACAAACAGACTTTGGGGCTTCTGACTAGTTCTGACTTCTAAAGTGGCAGGGAGAATAATCAGTCTTGCTAAGAGGTTTCATATGTACTGGGTTATTCTTCTTCTTAGCGTGTATCTAAATTGTGTCGGTCCAGAACTGAGCCACTAGTTTGGCGCACTCTGTAGCGTCCATCAGTTCCTGTAACGAGCAAACAGCAGGACACGCAGGACACGACATTAAGTGCCGCATCGTTTGTGGAACGGCACCACTGGGTTGAGGAGGTCAAATAGGCAGTCGGTCCATGTAAAATACTCAGCTGCATCAGGTTAGATTGGAAGCCGACCTCATCATAATTATTGGGAGAAGGCCCAGGAATGGTCCATAAAAAAAATCGCAATGACGGGGAGAACAAGTGCCATTTGGCTTCGTTAAGTTTATTTTTACACCCAATAGGTTATTGTGCAGTAAGAGCCTAACCTCGTATCAAAGTTATGCCCCCATGGGCCTCCGACTTGGCTTGAAATGCCGTCGAGAAATATCTTTCAGGCATGCTGGTTTCCTCACGATGTTCTCCTTCACCGAAGCCTGCCTTTCTAGCCTTTTTCCAACTTTATTGGTGTCGGCTTGCAGTCCAACCGGTGCATTTAAACAAGTGATAATCTTAACAAATAAATAAAATTGAAGTGTCTGTTTGTAACATTAAAATAACCGCTTTTTACTACATGCATATTAATTTATATACGGTACATACACCAAAATATATTTTTTACAATTTTTGTGTCTGTCTGTTTGTTCCGGCTAATCTCTTCAACGGCTGGATCTGGACTGGGACTGGCAGATAGCTGATGTAATAAGGTGTAATTTAGGATATTTCTATTTAAAAAAATCTATAGTTAAAATGCAAAAGCTACTAAATAACTTTTTTGTTAAATTCCACGCGGACGAAATCGCGGGCACCGCTAGTCTAAACTAATATTATAAAGAGGAAAGATTTGATTGTTTGGTTGTTTGTTTGCATTGAATAGGCTCCGTAACTTCTGGTCTAATTTGAAAAATTCTTTCAGTGTAAGATAGACCATTAATCGAGGAAGGCTATAGGCTATAGGTATATCATCACGCTAGGACCAATAGGAGTGGAGCAGCAATGAAAAATGTTGCGAAAACGGGGAAAATGTGACGCAAACTAAGTTGCGCCGGACAGCTAGTTAATGTATATATACGGTACATACACCAAAATATATTTTTTTACAATTTTTGTCTGTCTGTCTGTTTGTTCCGGCTAATCTGTGCAACGGCTGGATCGATTTTGACGGGACTGGCAGATAACTGATGTAATAAGGTTAGGCTATTTCTATTTTAAAAAATCTATAGTAAAAATGCAAAAACGAAAAAATAAACTAAGTAACTTTTTTGTTAAATTCCACGCGGACGAAATCGCGGGAACCGCTAGTTATACAACAACCACATGAATCCGAAAAATCAGGGGACAGTGCTCCCTCTCATAGAGAGGAGGCCTGTGTCCACGCAGTGGTCACATTATAGGCTGATGATGATGATGAGAGGAGCGTGTCTTGGGTAGACCTATGACTTGGCTGTCCGACGGTAACTTATAACTTTGGTGCTCTAGCTTAAAACTTTCCGTGAAAGTAGTTATTATGGCAAACGTTAATTATTATGAGGTATCGCATGAGCACGGAAGTCGACAGTTCAACGGCTTGCATTGTTTATATCTATTTGCATATCATTTGGACCTGGCAGCCTTCCAGTTTTGGTTGAATGTATGTACTGAAGACTTCGGGATATGTTGGTTAGTACAGTATTTCGCGAAAACCGGAAGTAATCATCCGCTTGCCTTTTCCCAACGATGTTGAAATCAGCTTCCAGTCTGACCGGATGCAGCCGAACACCATGATTTTACAGAAGACAGTTTTTTGAAGAGATCGTGATCCAGAACAATAAGTATTTGAATCTGGCAGACTTGTCGATGCATGCATTCGTTGCTTTGAGTAAAATCTTATCTAGGTTTATACCTCTGATTGTGCCCCCGAAGCAAGCTGAGGCAAGAAAGATATCCACCACCTCACAACTTCGTGAAGCCCCAAGAACACCTGGCTCCCGTTAGTGATCTGCAGTAGCCTATCTGGAAAGCTTTAAATCGATTGCGTACCCAAGTAGGCCGCTGCAAACATAATCTGGCAAAATGGGGTATTATTAATTCCTCCAAGACGGAGTGCGAGTGCGGCGCTCCGATCAAACTATGTCCCACATGCTGGAGTGTCCCAGGTGTCCGTTTACCTGCACTCTCGACGACCTAAATAACGCCTCTGACGCTGTAGTAAATGTACCCTACTGGGCCCAAACCATATAACAAAGAAGTATCATCGATGGGCCAAGAAGATGCATCCCTCTGATCAAAAAATATCTTTTTAAATCTCATGCTAGCAAAAATCTATAAAAATCTTGAAAGAAGACGCTGCATATAACAATACTAGATGTTGCCCGTATCTTCGTTCGTGGGGACATTTTGATGTGAAAGTGTGAGAAAAAAAAGATGTGATATGCCAGACTACCTCTATTTCAAATTTCATGCAGATCCATCCAGCCGTTCTAGCGTGATTGAGTAACAAATATCCATCTAAACTTTCGCATTTATAATATTATATGTTTACATACATATACTCATATGGAGAGCAGCGGTGGCCCAGTGGTGGCAGCCCGGACTCACGAGCAGTAAGCCGAGGGTTCGAACCCAGGCAGGCGCATTACTTTGTGTAATTATGTCGTCACTGCTGCCCTAAAAACGGTGAAGGAAAACATCGTGAATAAACAGGAATGTCCTAGAACAAAAAATTCGAAGACGTGTGACATCTACCAACCCGCACCGGGCCCGCGTGGTGGGTTACAGCCCAATCCCTCTAATAAAGAGGAGGCCTGTGTCCCAGCAGTTGGAACATTATAGACTGATGATGTTGTTTATAATTATATACAATTCTTGCATGATCATCGTTAAATATTGATATTATTTGCACACGAATCAAAATACATATGATTGCCAAAAACGCAGTAAAATACATGTTATGTTCTGTTCACTAATTACTATTAATACATCAATTAGTACTTATTTTTATGCTATTTCTGCCGCTTGTCCTTACAGGTACTCAGAAACCCGATCTGCAGCCAACTCGTCTTTCCTAGGGGTACCGTTTTACCCAGTTACTGGGTTGTGGAAGATAGATAAGCAGTCGGTCTATGTAAAAGAATAGTACCTATTCAGCTGCATCTGCCCCTGTATTCACAAACGTTCGGATTCGATTTCGATTCGGAAAGTCGTGTCTGTCTCGCTCGCTTTCGTAATGCCAAACAGACATACGACTTATCGAATCGAAATGGAATCCTATCGTTTGTGAATAGGGGGGCTGGTTAGACTGGAAGCCGATCCCAAAATAGCAACATAGTTAGACAAATACAATTAAAGGCAGATGATTTTAACATAAGAGCAGCGGTGGCCCAGTGGTGGCAGCCTCGACTTAAGCCGTGGGTTCGAACCCAGGCTTATGTTATTTCATCACCGCTGCTCTCAAAAACGGTGAAGTAAAACATCGTGAGGAAACCGGCATGTCCTAGAACTAAAAACTCGAAGACATGTGACATCTACCAACACGCACTGGGCCCGCGAGGTGGATTACAGCCCACCCCCTCTCATAGAGAGGAGACTTGATGATGATGATTATAACATGATTTCGTGAGGAAAGTCTCGAGTATGAAATTGGATGGGTATAAGAGTAGAGGAAGTTCAAAGAAACGATGGATGGACTGTGTGAGCGAAGATATGGCAAGAAAGGTGGTCCCTGATGAGATGACAAGTAATAGAGAAGTATGGAAGAAGAAGACATGCTGCGCCGACTCCAAATAAATCGGGATACGGGCAGGAAAATGATGATTCTAACACAATATACCTACCAGATTAGTTGTTTTCTTGGTTTTCTGCCCTGCAACGTCTGTTAAAGAAAAGACAGGCGAGATCGACGGTTTTAACGTGTGCTTACGGCTTATTTTACAAAAAATCCCCACAACCCTCCACCATCATCTGCCTAGCCTTTTCCCAAACTATCTTGGACTCGGCTTCCAGTCTAACCATGGATGCAGCTGAGTACCAGTATTTTACATGAAGCGACTGCCTATCTGACCTCCACAACCCAGTAACTTAGTCAAAGATCTACAAATGACAGCCGGAACCAACGGCTTAACGTGCTTTCCGAGGCACGGAGGAAACTCGGTATTTAATTATGGTCACCCATCCACGGACCAACTTTGGCAAGCACGGCTTAACCTAGATCGACCCGTGCGGCTGTAATTATTTAGCCACGAGCTCCTCAACATTATAATTAGTGTACGAAATATTACAAATGCTCATCTATTCCACATTATATGGTCAAACACCTCATTGTGTTGGCAAATGCATTTACGTCAACACCGGTAAATACTTCTGAGTAAACACAGATGGTGCCACCTATGTAAAGACGTTTTGAGAACATTACGCATCGATTCCGAGTAGTAGTAGTCATTGGTGTAAAGACATAATGTAACATCACGACTGTTGTTCTCGACTCTCGAGGGGTAAGGCAGAGCTGGTCACAGTTTCGAACCCAAGTCTCGCACATTTGTTTTTTAGGGTTCCGTATCCAAAGGGTCAAACAGGACCCTCTTACTGAGACTTCGCTGTCCGTCCGTCCGTCCGTCTGTCACCAGGCTGTATCTCATGAACCGTGATAGTTAGCCAGTTGAAATTTTCCACAGATTATGTATTTTTGTTGCCGCTATAACAAGAAATAATAAAAAAGAATATAATAAGAGTATCGTATAATAATCATCACTTGCTACGGTGAAGGAAAACATCGTGAGTAAACCAGCATGCCTGAGAGATATTTCTCGACGGCATGTAAAGCCAAGTCAGAGGGCCTGGCATGGCTGTTCAAACGTGGTGAAAGCGTAGCATCTCCAGCGATTATTTTCAGAGGCATTACATCAAGACAAAACTCACGAAGAGTTATGTTCTCTTACACCGTTCATAGTAAGGTTTTCATTAAAGAATAATATCCAAACAAAAAAGGGATTGAAATTAAGGGAGACTATATAGAACAAAAATATTACTTTTTTAAGCCAAGGATACACTAGGGGAAAATTGTCGTGCGACACGTGTCGCCAGTGAAGTTGGGTGAAGTGGCGTCGTTCTTTACATAGTACTTTCTAACCCACCATCTTCTCTCTTTTTTTTCTTTGACTTTTAATTATAATTATGTACGCCGCAGCCAACAACACTACCTCGGTGAGTGTCATGATATCGACTGCCTTGTGAAATAAAACTTCGTGATGTCGCCAGATATGTCAGGCGAAGTTTCGCGAAGTCGCACGACTTCGTCTGACGTCGCTGCGGACATAAGTCGCGCGTTGTCGCCATATTTGTCAGGCGAAATGGGTCGGCTTCGCTTGTTATGTCGCCGATACATGTCGTGGCACATTTGCCCCCTAGTGTATCCTTGGCTTTACTGTGGGTTACTAGAGAAAACTTCAGTAATTGAGTGACATGATAGTTTTGTATCTCTGGTTATGATTAATCTTTAATATAATAGCCGGAAGCTCTTGGACTTACGTGATAAGTCGAGGTCTAACAAATAGATAAGTAACATGTGCTAAGAAATCAGCTGATTCTTTGTTTTTCATATGCGCCTGGTAGATAAGACAAGGTGTACGTCACAATCGCCTGCGTTGTCAAAATATTAGTTTTAAGTAAAACTCTTATTATAATTGGCTTACAAGATAAAGATTACTCTAAGATAGTGTAGGTACCACTAGGGTAGAATCAAGGAGATGTCAGCAAATCGGAAGGGGTCCGAGGGCCGATGCCTACCAGGGCTGCGGGACTGTTCGAAAGAGATACCGTGGCCCTGGAACACAAAGGTCTAAGAAGGAACATGGATGGGTTTTAGTCAGTACAAGTCTGACACTCCCTTCCGCTCCGCCCAGAGCGGGAGGGGGATATTTGATGATTACCGATCCGTAAAAAAAAAAGTGGAGAAGCATCAGTGGTCGCAAACACGATTGCTATCCATCAGATGTTTGGTTCGATTCCCATGTCGGGCAAAGTGTTTTTGGGTTTTTTCATCCGGTATCTGTCTGTATGTGCCGGATAATCTAAACTTTATCTAACTATCTCTCGAAACTGGATTCGACCGATTTTGACGACATTGGAACTCAAGTAATTTTTTTTTTAAAGATTAGGGTTTCCGAATCTTAAAACCCTTGGAACTGTTAATAAATCAATTTCACGCAGCAAAGCTAGTTAACTAATAAATTCTTCTCGTGGATTCCAGTTAATGCCCCTGCATTCCCAGACTTATTTTGTCTACTGCCCACTTTGAGAATAAATACCTTTTTAGCTCCCCCAGAAAGAAATATCTAACCGAGTTAGTTTGAGCAATCTCTTTATTAATATTAGTTGATGTTCACAAGTTGTAGTCGAGAGTCGAGAGCTAAGTCGGTGTCTAAGAGTTCTCCTAGTAGATGACATTACAAATCGCCCTCCATGGCGATTTTTTTTTGTTTCTCTCCGCCCCCGTTTAGGCCTGCAGCGCCCACAAGGGGGCGTTATCGCCCACTTTGGAAAAGGCTGATTTAATGCAACACATACTCGTTAAATTGCCCCTTACAAATCAAGAAAACCGTCAACAAAAGTTTAAAAAAACTCACAAAATTTGAACTGAGCGTTATCAGCAATACTTAACGACCTTGTAATTGTAAATACCGCTTATCGCACGGTTGTATAACTGAACGTTTCCACGCGTTAGAACTTCAGGTCATTTCCTTTGTAAACAGTGGTCGAAAACATCGTGGGAAAACCCGCATGTTTTAGCTAACTTCGGAGATATGTAACTTCCACGAACTCGCACTGGACTCGCGTCATGGACCAAGGGTGATATCACATCACACTCTACGGCGCGTTCGTGTTCCACGCGCGCCTCAAAGAGATGTCAGCAAATCGGAAGGGGTACGAGAGGGCCGATGCCTGCCAGGGCTGCGGGACTGTTCGAAATAGATACTGCGGCCATGGAACACCAAGGGAACATGGATGAAATCAGTACAAGTCTGACACTACGCTTCGCCCAGAGAAATATTTATTTTATTCTGTGTTTAATATTTGTTATTATAGCAGCAACAGAAATACATAATCTGTAGAAATTTCAACTGGGTAACTATCACGGTTCATGAGATACAGCCTGGTGACAGACAGCGAAGTCTCAGTAATAGGGTCCCGTTTGACCCTTTGAACCCTAAAAAGAATTAATTAAAGAACAATAATCAATATTGCTATCCCACAAATCGAAAGACATACGACCGTCACAAGTCCCAATCAACTTACCACCATTGACTTCAGCGACCTCCCCAAACCATATGACATCACCCCACAATGGCCTCATCTTCCAATCAGAGCATTTCGACCAATTGTCCATCTGCGTTCATAGACCCTGTAGTTCGTCTAAATATAGACCATGCGGTTAGATTGAAAAATTACAAGCTATTTTCGTATCAAGATGGTAAAAGACCAGTTTAAATGAATCCAATCGAATAACAATTTCATAAAAAGCATTCATGTGCGTATTGTACAACTATCACTTGCTTCGGAGTAGGAAAACATCGTGATTCGTGAGGGAACCAGCATGCCTGAGAGATATTTTTCATCATACTTGCACGTAAACAGTATCTAAACATACTGGTTAACTTTGCCGTAATGCCCCATATAAAACCCTCGAGCTTTCTTTTTGTCATGAAAGCCACGGTCGGGAAGTAATTTTTTTTAAATTTTATTACAGCACACTTGCAAGTTCAAGCAAGGAGTTCACACGCAATTGAAAAATTGTCTTAAAATGTTATCTAAATAGGAATATCATTGCAATGTCGCTAGATGTTACTTAAATACTCAACTAATGTTCTTAATAATAGTTTTTGTATCAAAACTTTTTATTTTTCAATATTATTTTATTTTGTTACACTCCGTCATGGCTGTATACCTACATAAGTAACAGTTGCCCATAACGTTTCTGAACGAAACATTTGTATAATCTGTGGTGTGGGCAAAAACCACAATCCGCTTAAAAAAAAGTTCACGTATTTCGTAATAATAGTTGTACTGACTTGTGTATTAAGGCTATATATAATTCATAATTATTTACTCGCAAATGTGATGAAGAACATTGTATGTTTCACGGGCGGTACGGGAATTACGAACTTCGACTTCGGGCTTCTACTAGAGCCTCGATCGTAATTCCTTACGTACCGCCCTTAAGGGTACACAAGTCGGTCATTCTTCCATACAAACGTAGTATGGTGATTACTCGTCTGTTTAACGGTGTAGGTTCAAAACTAAAAATTGTATCAACTGCTCTCGTCATTATCTAGCCCTGTATGGAAGCAGAATTGGAAAAAAAGTATTGGTTTGAAAGTTATGAGCGTCGAAACTTCCATATTTTAACACCAAATTTAACTCATCTTTGGGCGTAAATAAATAACTTATGTAGTATGAAAATGGAAAAAGTGAAACCATACAGGGATAGATAAGTTATTCAAAAGTCCAAATAATTTATTTTGAGTAGATACAGATATATTAGATAATTTATTTTGAGTAGTTTTCCCATAATATCTATACGGCCAGAACTCAATTTATGAAATTTTACACGCTCATTTTCGTTATAAATATTCGTATATTTCACTAAATAAATAAATAGATATATAAATAAGTAATTATAAACTAGATAAATGAATACAAAACAAATTAAACTAGATAAATTAAAACCTTTACTTTTTACATGCATAATAACAACGCCCGCCAACGAGTTCGAGCCGTCGACTTGTGCAACCTTAATGCACAATGTAATATTTCGGCGGCATCTAAAGCCTAATCAGAAGCCCATGGGCGTCCTAAAAACTCTCGACGCCAGGTTTAGGCAATAATCACACGAAAAGAAGAATGACTATTACATGAAAAAGCTATTTTACAGTATTAAATGAACTTACGAGGGTTGAATTGATGATTTTTAGGGTTCCGTACCTCGAAAGGAAAAAACGGAACCCTTATAGGATCACTTTGTTGTCCGTCCGTGCGTCTGCCTGTCTGTCAAGACCCTTTTTCTCAGAAACACGTGGAGGTTTCAAGCTGGAATTTATATCAAATACTCAAGTCTACTGTTCCTTGGAGCTCTGAAAAAAATAAAAGTTCTAAGCCAACGCAGTCAAAAGGTACAGCCGTTTATGCCGCAAATTTCCGCAATTTTTCGACACTCGCAAGGGAATCAAAACCTACAGGGTACTTCCCGTGAACTCAGAATCTGGAAATTTGGTACGAAGCAACGTCTTATAGAACAGTTAAAGAAAAGATTGCGAAAACCGTAAATTTTTTGTTACATCATAAATTTTAATAATCTATGACTCGATTGTCGTGATGGGTTTACTTTTACTTGTATACCTACAGGTTTGTACGGAACCCTCGGTTCGCGAGTCCGACTCCCACTTGGCCGGATTTTATTATTAAACCCATATTTGCGGAAGGGAGTGTCAGACTTCTACTGACTAAAACCCATCCATGTTCCTTCTTAGCCCTTTGAGTTCCAGGGCCACGGTATCTCTTTCGAACAGTCCTGCAGCCCTGGCAGGCCTCGCGGACTACCCCGGCGCTTCCCCTCTCCCATCTTTAGAAATTCTCAGTTTCATCTGAAGTTCAGAAAGTTTATCAGAAAATAATTTACGAAAAGTGGAGCTACGAAACACGTCTGCCTACCATCAAAGAATACAAAGCGTAACATAACGAAGTAGAACTCGTTCAAGATATACTAGTCGAGCCAAGATAATGAAGACAATGGTCTACAAGTGGGCAGTTGAACAAAAGCTGTCTGGTTGCCTCGTCGCTATGTAGCCCACGGTCATACGAGTATAACAGGGTACTACCTCTCCAGGGACTTGTATGTAAGTGCCAATGCGTCATCTTTATCAAAATATTACTGACTAGATTTGCTTTTAGCTTTGTTAGGTGGGACTGGGCTAGCCATTTCTGCCGCATGCCCAATGATCTGTGGGCCAAAATAACCACTTTCTGGAGCCCTGACACAGCCAGAAGGCGTCGCGGTAGACCTCGTGAAAGATGGCGGGACGAGCTAGACAAAACCAGCGACACTGGTCGCTGGTCTTGTCTAGCTCGTCCCGCCATCTTCTTCATTCCAATTGTCTCGATCCAGGGCCAATGTAGACCTAGTGGTCTACATGGGCCCTGGATCATGGGCAGTTGGAAGTCATGGAGAGAGGCCTTTGTCCAGCAATAGGATGACGCAGGCTCAGGTTTGATGATGGAGCCAAGATGATTGCAAGTGGGTGGTAGTAGGACTCAAAATATATAATTTCTCTTCTCGAATCTATGACTATGACTAAGATTTAGGCCAACCAGTACGTAGAAACCAGGACAGCTGTCTGTCGTATGTCTCGATCAAGTCCTGGAGAGTGCAATTAGTTGCATCCTCTAGCAAGACAGACAGGACAGAAGGGGTGGCATATCTTGTGTTGGGGATCCACGATTACATTGTGTTCGAGATGGGTTGATACCACATCTAGCCAAATTGGATCTGCAGCCGGTTCAAAGATTTCGATATCTGCCACTGCAGTTCAAGTTCAGGGGATAGTTTTTCTGCTGATGAAGTGCGATGAAGTATGGAGGTGGGAGGATATGTTTCTCCAGTGTGCTTCGTTCGTTCAATTGATACATATCTTTCGAGTCGTTGACAAAGCGTGCTTTTCAGTTATTTTTGAACTAAATTTCCTCCGTATTTTAAAACCCAAAAGCATGACCTCCTGCAAAGAATACCTATAGTGCGAAAATAAATAATCGTTTCTATCTTATCTTCAAATCGTGAAGGACCAATATAATACGAAGATATTATTTTAGTCTTCTTATCGGCAATTTTGAAGATAAGAAACAATTTCCTTATTTGCAATGTTATTGACATCGTTTTGAGCGATAATGCAATTTTATCGTTAATTTTGCGAAACGCGTATACAAGCATTTCGCAAAATTCATCAATCAATCTATTAATTCATGAAGGTAGAAGAAGACGAAGGAAAAGGATACATCTAATACCAATATTATAAAGCTGAAAAGTTTGTTTGCTTGTTTTCTTGAACGCGAACAATCAAATCTTTCCTCTTTATAACATTAGTTTAGAGACGAGCAAAAAATCACTTTTTTGTATGTGAGCCCCCTTTAATATTTATTTTATTCTGTGTTTAGTATTTGTTGTTATAGCGGCAACAGAAATACATAATCTGTAGAAATTTCAACTGGCTAACTATCACTGTTCATGAGATACAGTCTGGTGACAGACGGACGGACAGCGAAGTCTCAGTAATAGGGTCCCGTTTGACCCTTTGGGTACGGAACCCTAAAACCAGTCATTTTCCTTTCTAAAATTACAAGAAACGTGACGTTTAAAAAAAAAACAGTGCAAAACACATCGTACGATACTCAAAGATTACAATTCATAAACAAATGCGTAGATGATGCGTAGCTACTTAAGTACTGCGAAGAAACGGCTATGAGTCATGTTTATGGCATATTGTTTTTGTTTTTATATAAAACACGACTGTTTACAAGTTTACATAAAATATAGTCTTATACACTAGTTAAAAGGGTAATATAACTGATGCTCTAAAAACTTTCATGATGATGACTGATGATCGCCATAATCGGTTATCGGTATATTAATTTAATTATATATAAAATGCTCGGTATGGTGTCGGACGTAAAGAATAGCACCATCCCATATCTTCCCGTGGGTGTCGTAAAAGCCGACTAAGGGACTTGCCAGAGAATGGGCAGCAGCGTTCTCTGCGCTTTTGTAACAACCGTACTGCGATCGCCAACCCGCCCGCCAAGCGTGGCGATTATGGCAAAACCCCCCAAAATGTCAGTGTGGCGACACTTGGGGAAGGCTTATGTCCAGCAGTGGACGTCTTTAGGGGCTGAAATGATGATGATGATATAAAATGTTGAGTACGAATGTCTGGTGTGTTGGCTATAAGAGTAGAGGATTATCAAAAAAACGATGGATGGACTGTGTGAAGGATGATATGGCAAGAAAGGAGGTGACTGATATAGAAGTATGGAAGATGAAGACATGCTGCGCCGACCCCAAATAAATTGGGATAAGGGCAAGAGAATGATGATAATCCATACTAATATTATAAACATACTAATCTTAAACTAATATAAATGTGAATGTAACTTTGTTTGTTGCTTTCACGCGAAAACTACTCAACCGATCATCATGAAACTTTGTACACATATTCTTGGAGGTATTAGATGTAACATAGGCTATATATCATCACGCTACGGCCACTAGGATCGGAGCAGCAATGAAAAATGTTGCGAAAACGGGGAAAATGTGACGCATTCGAAGTTGCGCGGGCCAGCTAGTTTTTGTATTATAAATGCGAAAGTCACTCTGTTTGTTTGTTACTTTTTCACGACTAAACGGCTGATCGGATCTTAATGAAATTTGGCAAGAAGATAGATTTCAACCTGGGGAAGGACATAGGCTATATATTATCACGCTACGACCAATAGGAGCGGAGCAGCAATGAAAAATGTTGCGGAACGGGGAAAATGTGACGCAGAAAAAGTTGCGCGCGACAGCTAGTTTAAGTTAATTTTGCATTCTGCCTCGTCATAGGCATACTCTTTGTGCTTTCCTCGCTCCTTGAGAACCTACGCTTGTTATAAATATGCAAATCAGTAGGTACTGCAGCTATGTTGTTATAAACTAAATGGGTAGGCAGAAAGACTAAGATCACCCACGTCTATTTACCAAATCATGATAAACAAAGACTTGGTTATATTCTTATCTATTAACGCTGTCTACGACACCAAAAGATAGCGTGAATATAAACAAATAAGGTTGAAAATAAACAAAATCAGTGTGCAGTCAATAGGTAAAAGTACCAGGCTGCAATAATATCGAGGAGATTGCTTCAAACGGTTGAACCCACAGGTATAACGCGACCATATCGGGAAGTCGTGACTTTTAACAGCTTCCGTTCAAGACGCCGTGGCTATTTATAACGCCGGTTAATCACAGCTCGTATCACGTACGCGGTATTATTTTATGACGCAAATTAAATTATTGACCTCGGGAGTTCAACTCCTGACGCCATATTGGATATTGTGAAACGTATTTTACAACGTAAACATTGTTGGTCATGGAATTTTGTTTTGTGCGTCTTACCTACTTAATTGGTTTTGCCTATAGTTAACAATAAATAAAAGTGTTTTTGTAGTCTTAAAAGAAAATATAGCTATTAGGAACACGTAAATCGTGTTTCGATACGCACCAAACAAGTTTTGTTGACACAAAGTTCTTTATTTACGTGAGAGCAGAATGTACTCACCGCTCAGATCTTCGATGGTATTCAGCTTTCGAGCCGTCATTTTCACGTTCAACGAATTCACTACACGATAAAACAGTTATCACGACGAAATATCGCACTTTTAACGGAAAATAATGGAGATATTTTCAAGTTTTCACAATGAGAACAACCTTTCTCGACTGCCTTTGTTTTCTTTTTGTGTTGTGTTTTGATTTTGTTCCGCTATGACAGAAGGCGTGCAAATCGCAATCTCTGCTGATTGGTAATTCATTGATTACGCTCAGCCAATCCAGAAGGGGTACGTCACTTTCACAGTTTTTGATTGGTTTAGCTTTGTAAACAAAAAATAATGCTGCCAGTGTAAAAAACTGAATAAAAACTTTCAAGGACGTCACTTTCACTGGTTTACTTTGATTCAGGTTACAATGATAATAAATGATATCCATATAAACATTCATGATTTGCAAAAACACGCATTTATGAAGCGAAAAAAATATTGTTTTATCAACCTTGAATGTCTATGGTAAATTGGGGACCAATATAGTGTAAATGTTTAATTTCCTTGCTGTTTTATTTCTACATATTGTTTAATTCTGTATTTATAATTAGGGTAGGGCTGTAAAAATTACCCATTTCTTATTTAAATGTATCAAAAAAGAAGAAAATGCTAAACTTACAAAAAATAAAGAGGTTATTAACCTCTTTTAAGATTATTTTATGGCAACATTAATCATGAAAGATTGTCTCTTCCTAGCTCTGAAGTTCATTACTTCATTCTGTCTGGTCTGTTCATAGATTAATATACCATTCTGTCATTCAGTCATTCAACTTCCCAAATTCGTGTAATGAAAAGAACCGCTAATTTACAGTTGATTATTAATTAAAAGTACAATATGAGTGTTATTACATCTGATGAGGAGAGCCCCTCTTTACCTAGAAACTTCGATGAAGTTGAAAGTGCCCGGTAAACACTGATTTATACGTAAAAATCTGTGCAATTCCAATGTTGTAGTCTGACAGCTGATTGTGCCGGCGGGAAAGTCAAAAGGCGCGAAACGATTAGGGTGTGAAAAGTGATATTTTTAAGTAAATTCTGTTCTGTTTACTACAATTAGTCCATATTTCACAGGAAAAAGATGCGTACGGATAGTACAGGCCGTAAAAGCTGGAGTTTAATGGACAGGAAGACGGATCATGAGGTGAGTTGTCGTTGCGATTCCCGCTTTTTTTTCGTGGACTTTTTTTGGTTATGATTTACATTCCGAGGTGGGAATACTACGTGTCAATTCCTCAAATAGACACTCAAAAACCCGGTAATGTGTTAAAAATAGCTTTTCCTGCAGTAATTTGGCGGTAAACAGCGGTAAGTAAACGTAATTTCAAAGTTCTTACCTACTGGTTATCTACGATTAAAAAAGGATATTTTCTAATCGCTAAACGCATTGGTTATCTCTTACCTACTGTTTTATCGAATGCCTTTTATAGTTTACCGAAAGCTGGCCTTAATTTGTGTTAAATGCCGACGAATTTGTCATGGTATATGCACTCGGTTCGTTGACCTTACTTTTTGGGTTGTCTGCAAGAGATAGCACACTTTAACTCTCATACAACCACATGTAGAAGTAGCAAGTGTCCTCTGATAGTCTGGCATCAGTGGTAGATCAAGAGGGGGAGAGTATGAGACGCATAATCAACCCCTGAACTGCTTGAGCAGGCTAGTGGGGCTACAACCTCATTGATCAAACCTTTTTTGTTTTCATCTACTGTCAACACTTGTTACCACTACAGCTGCTGAGGGCAGGTTCCACCAATCACCCCACTATCATTTCACCTGCTATTCATCATCATCATCATCATCATCATTTCAGCCCAAAAGACGTCCACTGCTGGACATAGGCCTCCCCCAAGTGTCGCCACATTGACATTTTGGGGGGTTTTGCCATAATCGCCACGCTTGGCAGGCGGGTTGGCGATCGCAGTACGGTTGTTACAAAAGCACAGAGAATGCTGCTGCCCATTCTCTGGCAAGTCCCTTAGTCGCCTCTTACGACACCCACGGGAAGATATGGGATGGTGCTATTCTTTACGTCCGACACCATACAGAGCACCTGCACCTGCTATTAACATCATGTTTTCCCCTATCCCAATCTACTTTCCTGTCAACCATCACACTATTATTTACTCTTTTTTCTTTCATATCACTCCTCACACAATCCATCCATGCATCTTTTCCTTGGTCTTCCTCTCCCTCTCCATCTATCAACTTTTGTATTCATCACTCTTTTAGACACATGCAATTTGTTTCACAAACCAGGACAAATTCTCGCAATCTTATGATTGCCAGTTCAATAATATTATTAACTAGCTGTCCGGCGCAACTTCGTTTGCGTCACGTTTTTCCCGTTTTCGCAACAGCCTATAGCCTTCCTCGCTAAATGGGCTATCTAACACCGAAAGAATTTTTCAAATCGGACCAGTAGTTTCGGAGCCTATTTAATGCAAACAATCAAACAACCAAATCTTTCCTCTTTATAATATTAGTTTAGATTAACTGTATGTCCGCGTCTTCTACTACTGGAGTTTAACAAAAAAGTTATTAAGTTTGTTTCGTTTTTCCATTTTGATTTTAATAATTTTACGATATTTCTAAAATAGAAGTAGCTTATGTTACTCCTTATTACATTGGCTATCTGCCAGTGAAAGTCCCGTCAAAATCGGTCCAGCTGTTACAGAGATTGGCAGGAACAAACAAACAGATAGACAAATATTGTAAAAAATGTTATTTCGGTATATTCACCGTATATACATTCATATGTATGTAGTAAACTTCAATTTTATTTAGGATGATGAGTTTAAATCAGGCCCTGAGGTCCATATCCTGCCTACATGACAAGATTCAATAATTATATTTGTCCTCATAATGCCATTGTGGGCAGAACACCTACTTCCTGTTATGATATTTGAATAAAATCAAAATCAAGGTTAATAGCTAGGTATTCTTTTTTTGTTTTCAAAACAGTCTATTATCCACTAGCTTCGGTGAAGGAAAACGTTGTGAGGAAACCAGTATGGCTGAGAGATTTTTCTCGAGAGCATGTAAAGCCAAGTCAGGGGCCTAGGCATAAAACTCTGACACTGGGTTAGGCATTAATCATGCAATAAAAAAGATAACACAAGACAGTCCCTCCAAAATGCTCTCCCTTCGTTGCTTTCTAGTGTTTTATTCACTGGAGAGAAGTATCAGAACAAACTTCCGTAGCAAGAGGATATGCATTGAGTTTCTTGCCCATTCTTCTCCATAGAGATCTACACTTTGGAATGGGCAACTACAGTACTTTCACAGTTATTATGTCTTGTGACTGGGACTGTAGCTTCATTTTTATTGTTGTTGACTATTCAAAAGTGCCTGTAACTGGCCTACTTGAAATAAATGATTTTGATTTGATAAGCCATGCCATGCCTATGGTGTATTTGAGTTTCATTCATTATCTTAGGCAAGTGCAGATAATCCTATGCTTCTTCTTCTTGGTGTGACAATGAGAATTTAAATTGAGTCTTTGAAAGCCTGGCACAGCCACTTTCACTAGTGTCCATGTTTGATGTGCAAACATCAAGACGCCAGGACACGATATCAAGTGTCCCCTTGTTAGTGGGGCAACACAACATTAACACTCCAGGGCAGAGTCATCACGGGCCTGAGGACGGTGAGTAATGGGCTAGCTCACCGTCCGTCCGTCTTATGACGACAGGCCGTGTCGACGACGCGTTCGTGTTCCACGCGCGCCTCAGCAAATCGGAAGGCGTCCGAGAGGGTCGATGACTGCCAGGTCTGCGGGACTGTTCGAAAGAAACACCGTGGCTCTGGAACACAAAGGGCTAAGAAGGAACATGGATGGGTTTTAGTCAGTACAAGTCTGAGTCCCTTCCGCTCCGCCCAGAGCTGGAGGACTCATTTGATGATTTCCAATCAGTAAAAAAAAAGGGTTGAGTCATCTATGAATCTCACACCTGTGAACAGGTGTTCTTTGCTTGGTCCAACCTGTCTCGAGTCTATTCATAGTTTTCCAGGTCAGCAATTGCAACTCGTGTCAAGGTGGGAGATTTTCTGCAAGTGGTACAAACACTTTCTCACCTCCTATGCTAAAATGGCATCATAAAGTTTATGAAATACTAGCTGTACCGCGCAACTTCGTCTGCGTCACATTTTCCCCGTTTTGGCAACATTTTTCATTGCTGTTCAGCTCCTATTGGTCTTAGCGTGATGATATATAGCCTAAAGCCTTCCTCGATAAATGGGCTAGCTAACACTGAAAGATTTTTTTTAAATTGGACCAGTAGTTTCGGAGCCTATTCAATGCAAACAAACAATCAAATCTTTCCTCTTTATAATATTAGTTTAGACTAGCTGCCCGCGCAACTTCGTCTGTGTCACATTTTCCCCGTTTTCGCAACATTTTTCATTGCTGTTCAGCTCCTATTGGTCTTAGCGTGATGATATATTTTTATAGCCTAAAGCCTTCCTCGATAAATGGGCTATAAACACTGAAAGATTTTTTTTTTAAATCGGACCAGTAGTTCCTGAGATTAGCGCGTTCAAGCAAACAAACGAAAAAACAAACTCTTCAGCTTTATAATATTAGTATAGATAAGTGTATAAATCTAAATTTATAACAATTCATTAATTTCCAGGTGCTGCAAGAAATGGGTGTCAGTCTGCTAGAGCCTGATGACTCTGAAAACGTTTGTGACCCTGGTGCTTCGGGAATGGTGAGCTATTCATACTCTTTAATTAAAGTCTACAACACTGTTGACAGAAGAATGGAAATAGGGTCGCGCCGACACAGGACAAGAGCAGGAAGACGATGAGCATGAATTGCGTTGTTTTTTAGGGTTCCATACCCAAAAGGTCAAACAAGACCCTATTACTGAGACTTCGCTATCCGTCCGTCCGTCCGTCTGTCACCAGGCTGTATCTCATGAACCATGATAGTTAGCAAGTTGAAATTTATATGTATTTCTGTTGTTGCTAAAACAACAAATACAAAAAACAGTATAAAATAAATATTTAAGAGGGCTCCCATACAAAAAAGAGATTTTTTTGCTTGTTTTTATATAAAATGGTACTCGCACTTGGCCGGTTTTTTTTATTATGAACCAGAGACAAGAGTTACTTTTTTAGGGTTCCGTAGCCGAATGGCAAAAAACGGAACCCTTATAGATTCGTCATGTCTGTCTGTCTGTCTGTCTGTCTGTCTGTCTGTCTGTCCGTCTGTCCGTCCGTATGTCACAGCCACTTTTTTCCGAAACTATAAGAACTATACTGTTGAAACTTGGTAAGTAGATGTATTCTGTGAACCGCATTAATATTTTCACACAAAAATAGGAAAAAAACCCTAAATTTTGGGGTTCCCCATACACAGAACTGAAAACCAAAAATTTTTTTTCATCGTAACCGTACGTGTGGGGTATCTATGGATAGGTCTTCAAA
Organism: Cerastis rubricosa; assembly: GCA_949152445.1. Classification (NCBI taxonomy): domain Eukaryota; kingdom Metazoa; phylum Arthropoda; class Insecta; order Lepidoptera; family Noctuidae; genus Cerastis; species Cerastis rubricosa. The sequence goes on from OX424551.1 coordinate 11,523,432, forward strand.
AATGATATTGAGGTTTCTAATGTCATTTTTTTCTAAACTGAATAGTTTGCGCTAGAGCCACTTCCAAAGTGGTAAAATGTGTGTCCCCCCCCCTCTAATTTCTAAAGTAAGCGGAGGAAAATTCTGAAAATATTTAAGTTTGTAGAACGTAAAAAAACCTATCAACGAAAATTGGTTTCAATAAGATATGATGTTTAGTTTTTGAGATATGGGACTTTTTGATCAAACTGCAGCAGTAACTTTGTTTTTCATTAACATACTATGAAAAACCAATTTAGTTCTGCGGTTGAGTGGAAGTTTAAAACTAATACTACTAACTAATGAAGACGGTTCAAAATATTGTTATTATATTGTTTGGGGCTATGGAACCCTGTGTGCGAGTAAGACTCGCACTTGGCCGGTTTTTTTATTATGAACCAGAGACATAAGAGTTACTTTTTCTTTTAAATCATTCCTCACACGCTCCATCCATTATTCCCTTGGTTGTAATTTCCCCTCTCTATCCATCAATATAAAAATAACACAACTGTAAAATAAAAAAGTATGATATTTGATTTTACTGCACAATAAAACAAAATTATCGTTTTGCATGTCAGCTAGCAAATTCCAATGCTCTGGTTCCAATAGATTTGTCAGCAGAATTATCGAGGTAATTGTGCCAGACATGTTTGGTATTGCTGCAATCCTATGCATAGTTATTGTAATATAAAATTGCTGATGTAGAGGTGCTGGCAGCTTCATCTAATATACAACGAGTAACAAAAAAGGTATATACATACTTAGGGGTGTGCTACAAACCATCGAACTGAACATGTTTCTCCATCGGACAAACATCGTAATAGCGAAAAAAATATCTGCTGCTCCATACAAAATTACAAATACCTATTCGACCCAAATGTATGGGGCAGCTGATATTTTTTCGCTATTACGATGTTTATACCCTTTTTGATACACATGAAAGTTACCTCGCGAACGAAGTCGCGTGCAACAGCTTGTTTTAAATAAATTAATTCCTGTCATATCTTTACGATGACAAAGAGGCTAAAAAATAATGTAATCATAACTATGGATTACACATCCAGTTGTATATAATAGCATTTTTTTCAAGATTATGCTTGTTTTTGCTGAATTCGGCTGATCATGAATTTTCCATTTGTTTTCTGTAACTCGAAAAATGCAAAACTTTTCAATAAGATTAACAAAAGACTCGATCGAGTACGTTATCGAAACGAAATTCTTATTATTAAATGAAAATTTGCACCAATGTTTTGGTATCGAACCCAAGGCATCAAAGAGGATTTCACTACGTAGCATCGAACATTGTAAATCTGTATCGTAGTATCTTGTAGCTACGTATGAATTTATGTTGGGTAAAGACAAAATTACCGTGGGTCTCGTGGCTAAATAATAACAACCGTACAGGACGATCTGCAAGGTTAAGCCGTGCTTGCCGAGGTTGGTCCGTGGATGGGTGACCGTCTTTACGTACCGAGTTTCCTCCGTGCCTCGGAAAGCACGTTAAGCCGTTGGTCCAGACTGTCATTTGTATATCTTTGGCAGTCGTAACGAATAATCACAAGCTGAATGTCTGACTCCAGTCTTAGCAAGGGGTATCGTATTATCCAGTTACTGGGTTGTGGAGGCCAGATAGGCAGTCGCTTCTTGTTATAATACTGATACTCAGCTGCATCCAGTAAGACTGGAAGCCGACCACATCAAACTTTGGGAAAAGGCTAGGCAGTTGATGAAAGACAAAATGACCGTCCCCGGCTTGCGCTGGCCATTATTCTTACTCCTCTTCCGTATGATGACCTATGGGCCAAAATAACCACGATGTGGAGCCCTGACACAGTCAGAAGGCGTCTTGGCAGACCTTGGCGATGGCGGGACGGGCTGGGCCAAATCAAAGATCAGTAGTCCACATTAGCCTTAGATCGAAAGATTTTGAATTCATGAGGAGAGGTCCTTGACCAGCGAGTAATAGAGAAGTATGGAAGAAGAAGACATGCTGCGCCGACCCTAGTTACATTGTGATCATCATCAGCCTATAATTTCCCACTGCTGGGACACAGGCCTCCTCTCTATGAGAGGGAGTGGGCAGTAATCCACCACGCGAGCCCAGTGCGGGTTGGTAGATATCACATGTCTTCGAATTTTTAGTCCTAGGACATGCCGGTTTCCTCACGATGTAGGAAAATGACGAGGTCCTTGCCTTGCCCAGTGGGCTAGTGGCCTTAGTGAGCTAACGCTAACTGTAACACTTTGAGAATGTCCATGTTATGACTTTTTATACATACAACTTGTTTCTAATCTGACCTCTGTATATGCTCCAACAGACTCCTTAACTTAGTACATCTTCCATTACCTTCCAGGCCCAGAAGACTCTAAAACGCAAACACATGGACATAGAGAACGTGAATCCTAACGTCAATCTGGTGACGTCACCGAGAGCTGTCACCTCCCCGCGGTCTAAGTTCAGTCCGAAGAGTCCCAGAGTGAAGCCTTGCATCGGAAGCCCTAATGCTGGACCTTCGAGGCTTAAGAGTGCTGAGAAACGTAAGTAAAATCTGTACTATAGATTAATATTATAAAGCAAAAGAGTTTGTTTGTTTGTTTGTTTGCTTGAACGCGCTATTCTCAAGAACTACTGATCCGATTTGAAAAATTCTTTCAGTGTTAGATAGCCCATTTATCGAGGAAGGCTATAGGCTATATATCATTACGCTACAACAAATAGGAGCGGAGCAGCAATGAGTAATGTTTCAAAATCGGGGAAAATGTGACGCAGACGAAGTTGCGCGGGACAGCTAGTTGTTTTATAAATCTAGTATGATGAAGAGCTCGTGTCTAGATAATAACAGCCGTTTAAATCGATCTTCAGGGGGGAGCTCGTGGCTAAATAATAACAGCCGCACGGGTCGATCTTTAAGGATAAGCCGTGCTTGCCGAGGTTGGTCTGTGGATGGGTGACCATAATTACATACCGAGTTTCCTCCGTGCCTCGGAACGCACGTTAAGCCGTTGGTCCCGGCTGTCATTTGTAGATCTTTGACAGTCGTTACGAGTAGTCAGAAGCCAAAAGTCTGACATCCAGTCTTACCAAGGGGTATCGTATTACCCAGTTACTAGGTTGTGGAGGTCAGATAGGCAGTCGCTTCATATAAAATACTGGTACGCAGCTACATCCGGTTAGACTGGAAGCCGACCCCAAAATTATCGGATATAATTCTATTTGCTGATGACACTTCGCTAATTTTTAAAATTCATAGAAAAGATACAGAAGTCAAACATGTCAACGAAAGTCTAACTGTTCTCTCGAAATGGTTCGCAGCTAATAATCTTTTACTGAATACGAACAAAACTAAATGTCTAAAGTTCTCTTTACCAAATGTAACACAACGTGACCTTCATCTAAATCTTGACGGCGAAAAACTCGATGTTATCGCGGAAACTGTATTCTTAGGGATTACTATCGATTCTAAACTGCAGTGGGGCGCACACATTAGAACTCTTTCGGGGAGGTTAAGCTCAGCTGCCTATGCAGTTAGGAAAATAAGGCAGTTAACTGATGTAGACACAGCAGTATACTACGCTTATTTCCACAGTATTATGTCTTATGGCATTCTGCTGTGGGGATCGGCAGCAGACGTTGATTCAATTTTTATATTGCAAAAGAGGGCAGTCCGCGCGATCTATAAAATGGGTCCTCGCGAGTCCCTCAGAGAAAAATTTAAAGAGATCGATATACTGACTCTGCCTTCACTTTATATCTTAGAATGTATTTTATATGTCCGCAAAAACCGAGGGCTTTTCAAAATTAGAAGCGACTTCCATAATATAAACACACGCAGTAAACACGAAATTGTAATACCCAAATTTAGATTAACAAAAACTAGCAAGTCATTTCTTATAAACAGTATACGCTTTTATAATAAGTTGCCAAAGTCAGTTACGGAACTGACGGATGGAAAGTTTAAAAATTGCAACAAACGTGTCTTATTTAAAAAAGCATATTACAAAATTAAGGACTACGTTGAAGATAAAGAAGTTTGGCTCTAGTTCCTTCTGCTCATGCGGCTTCCCTGGTAGCTCATAAACGACACAAATGTGTGGTGTCTCTAACTATTCCCAATTTTATCTTTTCCATTCTTTTTATTATTCAGATGTTTAACAGTAGTTTTCAAATAATTGCACCGTTCATTAATTGTTCAGAATAGTTACAGCACTGATGACAACATCTGTGTCAATTGTTTAATTTAGTGTTCTTATAATGTTTTATTTTTACTTTTGTATAGATTCTTTTCCATTTACCTATTTTTTTGTGAATGTGTGGACATTGTAGGCCTTGTAAATTAGTTTTTTTTTTTTTTTATTGTCTTGTTCTACCTTTTGTAGTAAGCAACGACTTATTGTCGGGCTTACGCTGTCCTCCCACAGTTATGTACTAACTCTGTAACACTTAAAAGAGTAACCATGGAGTTTCTTGCCGGTTCTTCTCCATAGGAAACGACCAACCCGAACCGTGCATCTTTTGTCGACGTTTTATAAGTGCCCATATAGGCCTATGTAAAATAAAATATTTTGATTTGATTTGATTGAAAATAGTTTGGAAAAAGGCTAGGAAGATGATGAGATCGATCTTCAGGGGGCCGCCCTTGCTTATGACATGACGTTACGGACCGAGTTTCCTTCTTTCCTAAGAAAACACGTTAAGCCAGTATTCGATCTAAAAGATTTTTGTTTAGAGCTCTTAATAACGTCCGAACGGGTTGTTCTACTAGGAAGCCGCGCTTGCCAAAGTCGGTTTTTGGATTGGTGACCATCTATTTCATACAGAGTTTCGTCCGTGCCTCAGAAATCACGTTGCGGACCAGTCCAACACGACCGGGGACAATCAGGTGGTGGAAAAACGAGAGCACGGATAGCCTTTCCGGGATTTCTGATGCATGGGGATGTCTAGATAATTATTTAAAGAAAACGGTCAACCGTCGAAGAACTGACCGCGGCATGAGTAGCTTAAGCTCACAGATAATTACAATAGACTCGCGCATTCCTCTCTGGGCACCCACCCGCACTGGGCCCGCGTGGTGGATTATAGCGCACTCACGCTCATAGAGAGGAGGCCTGTGTCCCAGCAGTGGGAACATTATAGGCTAATGATGATTCCTCTCTGATAATACCAATAACTATCTCTCATGTTTTCTTTTACAGACAAACCCCTCCAACCTACAGACCAACAAATCCTAGAAACTACCCTTTTAGAAGAATATCTTATAGACGAGGAGACCCCACTAGCTCAGTCAGTCAGCGCGGGGTACCTACCGACCCCAGCAGCGCAATACAGTGGCGCCACCAGTGATAGTAGTGGCGGGAAACATCGGTATACACGTAAGTAACATAATATCTTATAGACGAAGATACCCCACTAGCTCAGTCAGTCAGCGCGGGGTACCTACCGACCCCAGCGGCGCAATACAGTGGCGCCACCAGTGATAGTAGTGGCGGGAAACATCGGTATACACGTAAGTAACATAATATCTTATAGACGAAGATACCCCACTAGCTCAGTCAGTCAGCGCGGGGTACCTACCGACCCCAGCGGCGCAATACAGTGGCGCCACCAGTGATAGTAGTGGCGGGAAACATCGGTATACACGTAAGTAACATAATATCTTATAGACGAAGATACCCCACTAGCTCAGTCAGTCAGCGCGGGGTACCTACCGACCCCAGCGGCGCAATACAGTGGCGCCACCAGTGATAGTAGTGGCGGGAAACATCGGTATACACGTAAGTAACATAATATCTTATAGACGAAGAGACCTTGCTAGCTCAGTCAGTGATCGTACCTACCGACCCCAGCAATACAGTGGCGCCACCAGTGAGAAGTGGCGGAAAACATCGGTATACACGTAAGTAACATAATATCTTATAGACGAAGAGACCCTGCTAGCTCAGTCAGTGAGCGTACCTACCGACCCCAGCAATACAGTGGCGCTACCAGTGATAGTAGTGGCGGAAAACATCGGTATACACGTAAGTAACATAATATCTTATAGACGAAGAGACCCTGCTAGCTCAGTCAGTGAGCGTACCTACCGACCCCAGCAATACAGTGGCGCCACCAGTGATAGTAGTGGCGGAAAACATCGGTATACACGTAAGTAACATAATATCTTATAGACGAAGATACCCCACTAGCTCAGTCAGTGAGCGGGGTATCTACCAACCACAGCGGCGCAATATAGTGGCGCGACCAGTGATAGAAGTGGCGGAAAACATCGGTATATACGTAAGTAACATAATATCTTATAGACGAGGAGACCCCACTAGTTCAGTCAGTGAGCGCGGGGTACCTACCGACCCCAGCGGCGCAATACTGTGGCGCCACCAGTGATAGTAGTGGCGGGAAACATCGGTATACACGTAAGTAACATAATATCTTATAGACGAAGAGACCTTGCTAGCTCAGTCAGTGATCGTACCTACCGACCCCAGCAATACAGTGGCGCCACCAGTGAGAAGTGGCGGAAAACATCGGTATACACGTAAGTAACATAATATCTTATAGACGAAGAGACCCTGCTAGCTCAGTCAGTGAGCGTACCTACCGACCCCAGCAATACAGTGGCGCTACCAGTGATAGTAGTGGCGGAAAACATCGGTATACACGTAAGTAACATAATATCTTATAGACGAAGAGACCCTGCTAGCTCAGTCAGTGAGCGTACCTACCGACCCCAGCAATACAGTGGCGCCACCAGTGATAGTAGTGGCGGAAAACATCGGTATACACGTAAGTAACATAATATCTTATAGACGAAGATACCCCACTAGCTCAGTCAGTGAGCGGGGTATCTACCAACCACAGCGGCGCAATATAGTGGCGCGACCAGTGATAGAAGTGGCGGAAAACATCGGTATATACGTAAGTAACATAATATCTTATAGACGAGGAGACCCCACTAGTTCAGTCAGTGAGCGCGGGGTACCTACCGACCCCAGCGGCGCAATACTGTGGCGCCACCAGTGATAGTAGTGGCGGGAAACATCGGTATACACGTAAGTAACATAATATCTTATAGACGAAGATACCCCACTAGCTCAGTCAGTGAGCGGGGTATCTACCAACCACAGCGGCGCAATATAGTGGCGCGACCAGTGATAGAAGTGGCGGAAAACATCGGTATATACGTAAGTAACATAATATCTTATAGACGAGGAGACCCCACTAGTTCAGTCAGTGAGCGCGGGGTACCTACCGACCCCAGCGGCGCAATACTGTGGCGCCACCAGTGATAGTAGTGGCGGGTAACATCGGTGTACACGTAAGTAACATAATATCTTATAGATTAAGAGACCTTGCTAGCTCAGTCAGTGATCGTACCTACCGACCCCAGCAATACAGTGGCGCCACCAGTGAGAAGTGGCGGAAAACATCGGTATACACGTAAGTAACATAATATCTTATAGACGAAGAGACCCTGCTAGCTCAGTCAGTGAGCGTACCTACCGACCCCAGCAATACAGTGGCGCTACCAGTGATAGTAGTGGCGGAAAACATCGGTATACACGTAAGTAACATAATATCTTATAGACGAAGAGACCCTGCTAGCTCAGTCAGTGAGCGTACCTACCGACCCCAGCAATACAGTGGCGCCACCAGTGATAGTAGTGGCGGAAAACATCGGTATACACGTAAGTAACATAATATCTTATAGACGAAGATACCCCACTAGCTCAGTCAGTGAGCGGGGTATCTACCAACCACAGCGGCGCAATATAGTGGCGCGACCAGTGATAGAAGTGGCGGAAAACATCGGTATATACGTAAGTAACATAATATCTTATAGACGAGGAGACCCCACTAGTTCAGTCAGTGAGCGCGGGGTACCTACCGACCCCAGCGGCGCAATACTGTGGCGCCACCAGTGATAGTAGTGGCGGGAAACATCGGTATACACGTAAGTAACATTATACCCTATAGATTAAGAGACCCTATTAGCTCAGTCAGTGAGCGGGGTATCTACAGACCCCAGTGGTGCACTACTGTACCGCGACCAGTGATAGCAGTGGCGGAAAACATCGATATACACGTAAGTAACATATAATATCTAATCATATGTTTATTCAACATAAAACCCACCACTAACCGGCAAATAATCAAAAAACTTAAGAAAATTTTAATTTCACGGGCCACTCATGGCTTCCACTTTAATTACTTAGTAGATGACCCTGGAGTACTTATTGACCCCAGTTATGCACTAAAACTGCCCATCGTTATTTGCGGTAGTGATCCGAACCTATTAACCTAGGTCCCGTAATAAAATATGATACATCACGCCTTTATGACTGAGAGTTAAGCAGTGTAGTGTCAGACACATATTTTTAGGGTTACGTACGCAAAGGGTCAAACGGGACCCTATTACTGAGACTTCGCTGTCTGTCCGTCCGTCCGTCCGTCTGTCACCAGGCTGTATCTCATGAACCGTGATAGTTAGCCAGTTGAAATTTCTACAGATTATGTATTTCTGTTGATGCTATAACCACAAATACTAAAAACAATTAAATAAAAATTTAAGGGGGCTCCCATACAAAAAAGTTATTTTTTTGCTCGTTTTTATAAATAATGGTACGGAACCCTTCGTGCGCGAGCCCGACTCGCACTTGGCCGGTTTTTTTTTATACTACTAGCTGTCCCTCGCAACTTCGTCTGCGTCGCATTTTCCCCGTTTTCGCAATATTTTTTATTTCTGCTCCGCTCGTATACAGTGCCATCTATTGAATACGTACTCAATCCAGTCAACAGATACCGCCATCTGTTAGAATCGTTTGGAGCTAACAGATAATTGTGACTTAATTTGCAATAAATATTGCGACTATAAATTGAGATGTAAGCTATCCTATCTTTCAAGTAGGATCAAACTGCACACGGTGAGCAAATTTGATTAAAATTGGTTAAGTAGTTTAGGAGTCCATCCCCGACAAACAATGTGACACGTAATTTATATATGTATACACACATCAACACGGTCTAGGGATATTTTTAAAAAGCGAATTACTATCAATGTGTTAATTATTTATATGACATGTATATATTTAAAAGATAGATATTTATAAGATTCTTTGCAGCATATCCCACGCATGCTCAATGGGATTTAGATCTGGCGATTGAGCAGGCCAGTCTAAGGCCCTAACATTGTGTGTATGTAACCAAGCTGCTACCGTTCTCGCCGTGTGTGCCCGGGCATTGTCGTGCATGAGCAGGAAATCTTGCCCCATTTGTGTTCTGTGGGGCAAGATTACGGGCCCAAGCACCTGTTGGACGTATCGTTCTGCCGTCATATTGCCCCGCACCCAAACGAGATCCGTCCGTCCTCCAAGACGAATTCCTGCCCAAACCATAATTGTTCCTCCTTGGTATGGGTGAACTTCCTGAGGGTTCTGAAGACGGCTCCATCGTCCAGGAACTCGCCAAACACGCGTCCTTTGTGAATCTGGATGGAAGCCGAATCTGGATTCATCCGTGAACAGCACATTGGACCATTGCTCACGGCCCCAGTCCACGTGGTTCCGAACCCATTCTAATCGTCGTCCACGATTGCCTCTCCGTAAAGGTGGGACTCGGAGTGGTCTACGAGAGCGTAGATTGCTTTCATGCAGTCGCCTTCTTACAGTTTGGTCACTCACAAGCACTTGGTGTTCCACTCGCAGCCTTTTGACCAATTGAGTCGCCGTTACATTTGGTTGAGCTCGCGCAGTAATTTGCAAAAATCGGTCTTGTCTGGGGGTAGTGATGCGACTTGGCCCCCGGTGCCTCTCCGCTACTTCACCTGTGGCACGATAGCGTGTCCACAATCTTGAAATAACATTTTGGTGGGTCCCTATGGCCTCATTAACATTACGCTGAACAGACCCAGCTTCCAGCATTCCCACAGCTCGTAACATCTCCGCCCTCGTCAAATGTTGGCGTTGCATGGCTACAATACCTGAATTTTAACTTTATCTTTCGTTTAAAAATGAAAAAAAGCTGTAACTAAACGTAATTCGTATTGTTTTCAAAATTTCGCAAAAATGAAAATTCCCTCTCCTACACATCAAGACATTTGTATGCCACCGAAAAAAAAGAATTTTCAAAAATTTGAATTTGGAATTAGTCTGAGATAAATTACAAACAAATCGGTGTATAAAAGATTCCAATGCGGCCAGTACTACTTTCGAGTTATTTTATTGGGTATGAAATATCCCTAGACCGTGTTGATGTGTGTATATAGATTTATCTTATTATTTTGTTACAGCCCTAGGTCTAGAAGATGACCTAATAATAAGCCGGAGACACAAGTCAGAACCAGTGGGAGCAGTGTCCTTCAACATCTTGTCAGATGAAATGATACTCAGCGTGTTCCGATGGCTGCCCAAACGGACCCTCGCGCATTGTATGATGGTCTGTAAGAGGTAAGACTCGTCATTATCTTCCCGTATTGAAGTAACATGCAACAACATCAAAATAGCCTAGCCTTGAACAGAATGTAGACGAAATCTTCTAAAAGTGTCTTAGTGAAGTGGATGGATATAGGGACACCCCTAAAGACACAATATGCTGAAATAGGGTTCTCTGAAATACAAGTGTGGAACTGGTACTCATCATCTGCCTAGCCTTTTCCCAAACTATGTTGGGGTCGACTTCCAGTTTAACCAAATGCAGCTGAGTACCAGTATTTTACATGAAGCGACTGCTTATCTGACCTCCACAACCCAGTAACTGATAAATACGTTACCCCTTGGTAAGACTGGATGTCAGACTTTCGGCTTCTGACTACTCGTAACGACAGTCAAAGATCTACAAATGACAGCCGGGACCAACGGCTTAACGTTCTTTCCCGAGGCACGGAGGAAACTCGGTATGGCACCCATCAACAGACCAACCTCGGCAAGCACAGCTTAACCTTAAACATCGACCCGTGCGGCTGTTATTATTTAGGCACGAGCTCCTCAGAGTGTAGCACTAGGCTAGCATTCAACAAAGGTGTCTTAATACCCTCGCCCATATTATGATGGTCTGTAAGTGGTAAGAATCAACATTATCAACGTCTTTCTAGCCTTGAAAATACTAGGGTGGCATGTGTGCAGCTGAACCCCAGCATTTGTACATGGAGCGACTGTCCATCTCTCCAACTCAGTTTCTGGGTAACAAGATACCATGCAGCAAGACTGGTTGTCTGGCTGTCAATCTTCAGATGACCCGTAACGACTGTCAAAGATCTAAGAATGACCAAATCTTTCCGAGACACTGAGGAGGTCCCACCACCTTACGGCACGGTTGGCGTAGTGGCTAAGCGATTGACTGCTGCACTGCGTTTCGCGGGTTCGATCCCCGCACGGAGCAAATATTTGTCCGGCCTACAGATAGTTGTTCCGGGTCTGGCTGTTTGTGTATGTGAGTTTAAATGTTTGTAAACGCACCCACGATACAGGAGAAATTCCTAGTGTGGCGCATCGTTTTAAAAAAGAAAAAAGACCTAATGGATCCATCCACAGACCGACTTCGACAAGCGTTACTTAATCTTGAAGATTGACCTGTGCTGCTTTTATTGTTTATCCACAATCCCTTCGCATTTGGTGTCAAGTTAGCCACCAAATAACATAAAACCCCATGATATTTCTTATTCTAACCATAGCTGGGCATTAACTCGTTAATCCGTTAATTAACGAAGTTAACATTTTGACTAACGGATTAACTTTTAAGTTAACTTTTAAAATGTTAACGGACATGTTAACTTCCGTTAATATGCAGAAGTCCGTTAATCGTTAATCCAATCCTAATAGTTACCGCACGGCATCTATTCGGCGGTCTATTCATTAAATACAATACTGCTATACCATATATTACCACGGGTAAAGAGATTTTAACACCAAAACGAGAAAGCTTTCAGACGAGAAATTCAACATGTTAATGTTCATGAAGGGGAATATGCACCTTATGGTCGACGATTTAATTACACATTTGAATTATACTACAATATAATATTCTAACTTATTTTCTTATTTGTTCTAGATGGCACAGAGTGGCATGTGATGAAACGTTATGGCAGAGACTAGACTTAGGTAACAAGACACTTTCAAGAGACGCCATAGGAAGGATACTAGCTAGGAAACCTATTATAGTCAGATTGGCTAGTTCTGAGGTAAGAAAGCATCATCATATTCTTCTCTTCTTTATCGTGTGGTTAATGCATAACGTGGTGTCCAGAGTTTTTATGTCGCTCATGGGGCTCTGACTTGACTTAACATGCCGTCGAGAAATATCTCTCAGGCATACTGTTTTCCTCACGATGTTCCCTTCACCGAAGCAAGTGATAATTATACAAAACGCACATGAATCCAAAAAATCTACAGTGCGTGTCTTGGCTTCAAACTGACTTGGCAGTCCAATGGTCGCTCCACTTGGCACTGCCTGTAATTATATCAAGAGACATTATATCGAAAGACGTCCACTGCTGGACATAGGCCTCCCCCAAGTGTCGCCACATTGACATAAGGGGGGTTTTGCCATAATCGCCACGCTTTTCAGGCGGGTTGGCGATCGCAGTACGGTTGTTACAAAAGCACAGAGAACGCTGCTGCCCATTCTCTGGCAAGTCCCTTAGTCGGCTCTTACGACACCCACGGGAAGATATGGAATGGTGCTATTCTTTACGTCCGACACCATACAGAGCAGAGAGACACCATACAGAGCCCTTTATAGTATCACTAACATAAATTAGCTGCTACATACATGTATGTTCACAGAGCAACAGATTTTTATTTTACTCACTAAATACACACCTAAAAAGATGTCCTATTCTACAGCCAAAACTAACCGTAACATATTACCATTCCAGATAGCAGAATGGCACCCTCTGTCCCTGCCCGGCCCGTCCCGCATCCACTACCTGGACTTGAGCATGTCCACCATAGACACAGCCACACTCAACAACCTACTGCGCTCCTGTCCCGCACTGAAGAAGTTGAGTCTGGAGAGTGTACAGCTGGAGGATACTAGCTGTCACATAATTGGTAAGTAATTTACTGAAACTGAATGGTCGGCTCCCAGTCTAACCGGATGCAGCTAAATAACAGCATTTTACATGAAGCGACTGCCTGACTGACCTCCACAACCCAAGCAGTACTGGGTAATACGAACCCCTTGGTAAGACTGGTTGTCAGACTTTCGGGTCACTGACTACCTGTAACGACTGTCAAAGATCTACAAATGACCGCTGGAGCAAACCCTTAATCCAAAGCGCGGAGAAAACTCCCTATAAAAGGTGTTGTTTTGCATCCTCGTCAAATTCAAGGAGGTAACTATGCTAATGTTTCTCGACCCAAATCAATTATAAAATGGGTAGGTAATTTTTTATTTATATTTATTTACGGGAAACGGTAAGTGTGAACCACCCATGTTTTAATCGCGGCCCGTCTGATCCTCGCCCTATAACCGCGCTTCCACACATACAAACAATCTCAAACGTTTAGTCGATAATTTCTTGTTCCCTAAACCACGTTAAAGGGATTTTCTGAAATACTGACAAACCTAAACTACAAAAAAAAAAGCAGCGTTTATTAATAATTAACGAGGTAACGTAATGTAAATCGATTATTTATGTCTATTGTAACAACCTCTTGACTTTTGACGAGGATGCAAAACAACAGCTTGTGTAATGGGAGGTCACCCATCCACGGACTAACCTAGGCAAGGCGCGGATTAACCTAAAGATCGGCACCAACGACTGTTATTACTTAGCCATGGAGTCCATCTATATAATGTCTATATATATATCTATATTAATATTATAAAGCTGAAGAGTTTGTTTGTTTGCTTGAACGCGCTAATCTCACGAACTACTGGTCCGATTTGAATAATTCTTTCTATGGCTATATATCATCACGCTACGACCAATAGGAGCGGAGCAGCAATGAAAAATGTTGCGAAAACGGGGAAAATGTGATGCAGAAGAAATTGCGCGGAACAGCTAGTAATAAAATAAATAAAATAATAAATACATCATTTATTCTTGACCCCAACATTTTATAAAATTTCGTAATCCCACCAATCAGCGTAACAGTTTGTCGGTGGGATTAGCGTTCGTTTTATTTTATTAATTTGGTTCAAATCGTAAAAACTAAAAAGGAGAAGCAATAGTAATTAGTAGTCATTATTAATTATTGTAATTGTTTGTTTCAGGTAAATGCAGTAACTTAGAAACATTAAATTTAACGATGGCACAGGGCGTCACCGCTGAAGGACTGCAGTCAATATTAGAAGGATGTAATAAGTAAGTTTTACATTTTACTTACGGCCCTCTATCGCTAAGCTATGATTTTCACGGTGTAAGGCACCGAGTCTGACGAATTCAGTACAAGTTTCTAGAACCCCAAGATATAAATTCTTTAGTTATTAAGGAATGGGTAAAAGAAAGAGAGCAGCGATGGCCCAGTGGTGGCAGCCCCGACTTACGAGCAGTAAGCCGTGGGTTTGAACCCAGGCAGGCGCATTACTTTGTGTAATTCATTTCATCACCGCTGCCCTCAAAATCGGTGAAGGAAAACATCGTGAGGTACCGGCATGTCCTAGAACTAAAAATTCGAAGACATGTGACATCTACCAACCCGCACTTTGCCCGCGTGGTGGATTACAGCCCACTCCCTCTCATAGAGAGGAGGCCTGTGTCCCAGCAGTGGGAACATTATAGGCTGATGATGATGATGGGTAAAAGAAAAATTATAAACCTGCCTTTTCCCAACTATGTTGGGGTCGGCTCTCAGTCTAACCGGATGCTTCTAAATACCAGTATTTTAAATGAAGCGACTGCCTATCTGACCTCCACAACCCAGTCAGTACTGGGTAAAACGATACCCCTTGGTTAGACTGGTTGTCAGACTTTCGGCCACTGACTTCTTGTAACCACTATCAAAGATCTACAAATAACAGTCGGGACCAACGGCTTAACGTGCTTTCCGAGGCATGGCGGAAACTCGGTATGTTCATCATCATCATTTTAGCCGACAGACGTCTACTGCTGGACATAGTCCTCCCCAAGGGGGGTTTTGCCATAATCGCCACGCTTGGCAAGCGGGTTGGCGATCGCAGTACGGTTGTTACAAAAGCACAGAGAACGCTGCTGCCCATTCTCTGGCAAGTCCCTTAGTCGCCTCTTACGACACCCACGGGAAGATATGGGATGGTGCTATTCTTTACGTCCGACACCATACAGAACACTCGGTATGTTATCTAATAATTATTTTCCTCATTTCAGTTTACTATCCCTTAACATATCATGGTGCAATCTATCAGAAGCAGCGCTAGAAGTACTAGTGACGACGGCGCCTTCCAGACTGCAGCGGCTAAACATTGGTGGAGCGAGGATTATGAGCGATGACAGTACGTATCATTTTAATATACTAGCGACCGGCACGCGTAGCATGACCGCCGTAGAACGGGTTGTGTCGACGGAAGAATCGACAAACTGTAAGTGTGGTAGGAGGGTGTCCAAAATTTCGTGACGTCACATTTCGAAATCTAATATATCTAAGTATATTTTTAACTATTAACCTTTTGAACACCATTGTCATATATACGTGACATGCAAGCTTGACAGCACGGTTGGCGCAGTGGTTGAGCGATGGACTGCTGCGCTGCGTGTCGCGGGTTCGATCCCTGCACGGACCAAATATTTGTATGACCTGCAGATAGTTGTTCCGGGTCTGACTGTTTGTGTATGTTAGTTTAAATGTTTGTAAACGCACCCACAATACAGGAGAAAATCCTAGTGTGGGGCAATGATTTCTAAAAAAAAAAAGTTTATTCCGTAGACAAAACTCGTTTCTACTAGAGATTGGCCGAATATTCGTTTTATATTCGGTATTCGGCGTATTCGGCAGCTTTACCGAATATTCACATTCGGCTGAATCACCTAATATTCGCCAAAGTCATACTCAAAGTTCTTTCTGTTATTTACCCGTGTATTATCATGATTTGAGTGTACAGAGTAATGAGGTAAGTATTTTAGAGTGTAGCTTTCTGTTTTTTTCGTCACTGAAGCTTTATTTTCAATTAAAGTAGGTTGGTAAAAAGATAATAACTTAATGCAGAATATAGGTATGTAGCTGTTTTGGGATTACATGCTGTTTAAACTCTTTAGAACAATATATTATAATCAGGCCTTAATTGAAGGAAGTCTGGCGGCAATCCGCGCGCTTAGCGTAAACAAGTTTAGACCTGCACTTGTGCGACAGAACGGAATCAAATGTATCGAATATTCGGCCGAATGTTCGTATTCGGTGAAACCCATGTTCGGCCCATCTCTAGTTTCTACAGTTGTCATGTTCCGCGTGCTAGCCCGGGTTCGCATGTGTGCAATTTACTTATGAAGAAAATGGGCGCCTAGCAACAAAAGAAAATCTTTCTTCCAAACATTATCCTGACTTTTACGAACATTAAAAACCGTAGCACCAAATCAAATCGAAATCATTTATTTCGAGTAGACCAGTTAGAGGCACTTTTGAATAGTCGAACAACAATAAAAACGAAGCGTGGATCTCTATGCAGAAGAATGGGCAAGAAACTCCATGGACACTGTTTTAAATCAGTGTCTTCTAACAAAAACCTTGGTTACATCATTCATGTTGAGATGGTACATTATGTGAGAACGATGTAGCAAAACGTGCACGTTAAAATTGTCCATAGTGAAAACAAAAAAGACAAATCAAAAATAAAATACATAATTAGTTCGAAATTATTATACCAAACATTATAATAACAATATTTTGATATTTTTTTTGAATTATTTTGATTTAGGTCAGTGACCGATCGAATTCCAATAAGAACAGTCGCGTCGCGTCGCGTCGGTATAGCGCTGACGCAGCAGCATACCGTTCGTTACCTCTAGCCGTGCGCGGTCGCCGCGATGACCCAGTTACAGAATTTATTGCACAACTATTTGTATAAACAAAGTGTTAAGGTGAAGTTGTTATTATTCTAATAATCATGGCTTCGTCATGCACAATTAAAATCAAAACTGAAACGGAACAATTGTTGTATAAACATTATACCGAAGAAAAGTTGGAACGCGAAAAGTTACAATGTTTGGTAAATGACCTCAAAGGTCAATTAGAACTACTTCAGCAGCAGCTTAAAAACATCCAGGAGCAAAAAACTGCAGACCTAGACAAGAAAAATGTCACTACCGAGAAGCCAATGCCAATCGAGTACGAGACAGACGAAGAGGAACTAGCAAAGGAAACAGAGTGGGTACGACAGAAGAGCAGAAAAAAAAGGAAATTGAACTCATCACCACTGTCCTCACCACCTCAACAAGGAGCCGATTCCAGCCAAAAACCTAAAGAAAATGTTAAAACAAAGAAACAGCCCACACCACCACCGATAGTTGTGGAAAATGTTAAAAACTACCAAGAGTTCTATGATCTTCTTTCAGCTAATCTAACGAAAGACTCGTTCATTACAAAAATGATGAATGGAGAAAAAGTTAAAATTAACTCCCATAATGATGACTCATACAGATCCATCACCAAGTTATTGTTACAGAATAACTGCTTGTGGTACTCGTATGAGAATAAACAAGACAGACCGATTAGGGTGATGGCAAAAAACCTTCATTCTTCCTGCCTGCCAAATAGAATAGTTGAAGACCTGACAACTCAAGGATATAAAATAGAAGATGCAGTCAACAAACTGAGTTGGAAGAGCAAAGAGCCCCTCAGTATGTTTATGCTCTCATTCCAAAAAGATGAAGACATTAAGAAAATCTACGGAATCAAATCCATACTGGGCTGTAAAGTGGATATACAGCCGTTAAAAACATCGAAGTTAATTCCACAATGCAAAAGGTGTCAAGCATATGGCCACACTCAGAAATACTGTTCCAAAGAACCCCGGTGTGTGAAGTGTACAGGCAAGCACCTAACCAGAGACTGCAATAAACCAGCAGAAGCAAAGCCAAAATGTGTTCACTGTGGTGAGCCCCACCCAGCTAACTATAGGGGATGCATAGTAGCTAAAGAGCTACAAAATATTAAAGATAAAAATACCAGAAAGAATGTGCCGATACCAAACTCTCAAGGTCCAAGTACAAACAAAGACAAAATACCTAGTGTCACCAAACTTGCTACTAAAAGTGTTTCGTACGCACAAATGACAAAAGGAGTCCAATCGTTGCCACAGTCACATATGAAACCAATGAGCCCTAACATGGATGAAAAGATTAACACAATCATAAATCTTTTAACTACGTTCGATGAAAGGCTGAAAAAACTTGAAAGTAGCACTAAAGCAGCTACCAAACAAAAAAGCAATATCCATGGCTAATTTATTAAAAATTATGGCATGGAATGCGAATGGACTGCTGAAACACCAGAACGAACTTACGGCAGTCCTAAATATGGAAAGTATTGATGTGTGCCTTATATCAGAGTCACATTTCACTAAAGAATCTCATATTCAGATCAAAGGATATAACGTATACCATGCATTGCATCCCAATAACACACCAAGAGGTGGTAGTGCTGTCATTATAAAAGAGAATATTTTTCACTATGAAGAACTCAAATATGAAAAAGAAGAAATACAAGCAGTGGCTGTCTGTGTCAAAACGAAATACGGTCTTGTCACTATTTCAGCCATATACTGTCCACCTAGGTATTCACTAAAAGCAGATCAGTACATTAATTTTCTAAACCTTCTTGGAAACAGATTCATTTTAGGAGGCGACTTTAATGCTAAAAATACATTTTGGGGATCTAGACTGACAACAACCAAAGGAAGAGAGCTACTGTGCGCAATTGAAGAAACGCAATGCAAAACATTGTCAACAGGTAAGCCCACTTATTGGCCTACTGACACAAAAAAGATTCCCGATCTCATAGACTTTTTTATATATAAAAATATATCACCTAACCTTCTCCGCATTCAAGAAGGTTATGATATGAGCTCAGACCACTCACCTTTATTACTTACTTTAAGTGAGACTTTCTTGCTGAAAGAAACCTACCCGACATTGGTAAATAAGTACACTGATTGGGCAAGCTTTAAAATAGACTTGGACTCTGTAATAGATTTAAAAGTTCCACTAAAGAAACCAGAAGATCTGGATCGGGATATCAGTCATTTTATTACACAAATACAACAATGCGCCTGGAAAAACACGCCTACATTTAAGATCAAAAACAGACTTACATACTATCCAGCAGAAATCACAAAACTCATAAATGAAAAGAGGCGACAGAGACGAATATGGCAACAAACAAGATTTCCACAAGATAAAAGGATTCTGAACAACCTTACAAAACAGCTAAGTAGTGCAATTCAGAAATTCAAAAATGAATCAATGAGCAGTTATCTAAAACAACTAACTAGCTCACGCACGACAGATTACTCTCTGTGGAAAACTACAAAAAATTTAAAAAAGCCAATTATGCATATTCCCCCTATCAAGGATACTAACGGGCGGTGGGCAATAAGCAACGAGCAAAAAGCTATTAGGTTTGCACAACATCTGGAACTAATTTTTACGCCAAATAAAGAACACCAAGACAGCGCTTTGCTAGATGAAACATCAAATAATGATGAGCAAGAAATAAAATTGGTAACACCTAGAGAAGTATACAACGAAATCAAGCGTCTTCGACTAAAGAAATCACCTGGCTACGATCTTATTACCGGAGAAGTTCTTAAGAACCTCCCACGTAAAGCCATCGTAAAACTTACGACCCTTATCAACGCAACGTTCAGGCTTAAGTCTGTACCTGACCTGTGGAAAGTTGCCGAAGTTATAATGATACCAAAGCCTGGTAAACCACCTCACGAAACGACATCATATAGGCCGATCTCGCTGCTACCGATCATGTCAAAATTATTTGAAAAGCTTCTCTTGAAGCGGCTAAAACCCATCATAGAAGAAAGAAACTTGATCCCTGACTACCAATTTGGATTTAGGGAAAAACATTCGACAATAGACCAAGTACACAGGATTACCAACATTATAGAAAAGGCTTTAGAGGAAAACAAAGTTTGCTCAACGGTCTTCCTCGATGTAGCGCAAGCATTTGATAAGGTATGGCACAAAGGCCTCATTAACAAACTAAGAAATATGCTCCCTAAACAGTTTGCTGACATCTTAGAGTCTTACTTATCACAGCGTATGTTTAGAGTAAGACAAGATGATGCACATTCGGAACTAAAACCGATAAAAGCTGGAGTACCGCAAGGAAGTGTCCTAGGTCCCGTCTTGTACTTATTGTACACTTGCGATATTCCTGAATTAGAGAACAATACCATTGCCACATTTGCAGACGACACAGCTATAATGGCCACAGGCGTCACTCAAGAAGAAGCAGTGAAAAAAGTTCAAACAGCCGTCAATATCATCTTTGACTGGACAAAAAAATGGCGTGTGAAACTTAATGAAACAAAATCTGTTCACATAGACTTCACAAACAAAATGCAAAATTATCATCCGATAAACATAAACGGTCATGTCATACCATACGAAAATTCAGCCAAATACTTAGGCATGACATTAGACGCAAAGCTTCGCTGGAAAGCTCATGTTAAAAAGAAACGCGACGAGCTAGAGCTTCGCTACAAGTCGATGTACTGGCTGATAGGAAAACATTCTTCGCTGTCAGTACACAACAAAGTACTGTTGTACAAACAAGTCCTCATGCCTGTATGGACTTATGGTATTCAGCTTTGGGGCTGTACCAAACAAAGTAACATCAAAATTATACAGCGTTTTCAAAACAAAGTACTCAGAGGTATCGTTAATGCGCCCTGGTACATTCGAAATGACGACCTTCATCGGGACCTCAAAGTAAACCTCGTCATAGACATAATTAAAAAGAACGCCGAAGCTCATGAACGAAGGCTTCACCATCATGTGAACATCGAGGCTATCCAGCTCCTCGACAACACGGACATAGTGAGAAGGCTAAAAAGGACAAAACCTTTCGAGCTAATTTAGTGAAGTGTTAGTTTAATGTAGTGAAGTGAGTGCTACCTATAAAGAACACAAGAAAAAAGTGTCTTCCCCTTAATAGAGACAATAAGAAAAGTGTTAATGGACACATTCTTAGTCATAGTCTCCCTAGCAAATTAAGTCAAAATAGAATTACTCATTAGCTTTAGTATTAAGCTAGATTGTATTTTTTATGATGTAACCGTATTAGGACACATTATACAAAAAAAAAAAAAATAATTTTGATTTTTGATTCGTATCTTAAGTTACACTCAACAGAAAAACTAAATTATTGTTTTATCTCATATATATATGCTCTATTTGAATGAAAAAGTCCCATATCCCTATTTTTATTTTTTTCATTGTGTTCATAGAAACATACTCTCCAAATTTCAACGATGTGGTGCCAACAGTCTCGGAATGGAAACTGTTTGACATACGGACGGACAGACAGACGGACAGACCGAATCCATAAAGGTTCCGTTTCAATCCCGGTTCCAAGGTTTAACTATTATATTTGTTGTCATTTCCATTACATTTTTCTTTTGAACTATTGTCGGTGCATACGACATGTCGGGTCAAACTCAAATTCAAGCTCAAAACATTTATTTCAATTAGACCGTTACAGGCAATGTAGAAAGTCAAAAAACAAAAACAAAACGCGAAGCTACAGTCCCAGTCACAAGACATAATAACTGTGAAAGTACTGTAGTTGTCCAAAGCGTAGATCTCTATGGAGAAGAATGCGAGAGAAACTCTATGGACCCTCTTTTAAATCAAAATGTTAAAAATCTTGGTTACATCATTCATGTTGAGAATTACAAATAT
This sequence comes from Cerastis rubricosa, assembly GCA_949152445.1. Taxonomy (NCBI): domain Eukaryota; kingdom Metazoa; phylum Arthropoda; class Insecta; order Lepidoptera; family Noctuidae; genus Cerastis; species Cerastis rubricosa. The sequence goes on from OX424551.1 coordinate 11,545,271, forward strand.
GCGAGAACGATGTAGAAATACGGGCAAGTTAAGCGTCCAGAGTTAAAGATTAAGTCAGTAATTCAAAAATAAAGTAATTAACATAAATCGTGGCAGCTAAGAGATGACCAGTCACAACTGACAGCGCCCGTTCACGAACATCACGCATGTATCAGCCATCATTCAACTCAACCATATTGAAGGGAACTAAATGACCCGACACACCCGCCACCATCAGCGTGACATTTAAGTGAGCATGACACACAACCGCTAGGGTATATTCGCGTCAATGAAGGATGTAGGTACTCAGTTAATGGTGGCTTTACCGTACATAGTACTCAAAATATGCAATTATATTCAATTGGGTCAGAAGCTGTATAAACTTACACTATTATTTACGGAATATTTTCCGTGTTTATTATTTATTGCACCATGACATCCGCCATAATGGTGTCATAATAGCTATTTATGCAACTTTTACGTTATGGACGGTCTTTTAATACGAGTGCCATTTTTCGGTAGCGTAGCGCGTACCGAAATAGGTGCGCACGAGTCATTAAAAGACCAATAACGTACAGTGCATACAAGATTTTATCTACGAAGGAAGGAATAAAACACAGATATAGATAAATAAGTATTTTGAATAGAAACTTAACTACACCGACTATTGTTTATTTATAATTATGTAGATTTTACAGCCAAATAGTATACGATACTTTTGTTCTAAACTTGTTGCATTTTAAAACATCATTTACATTGTCTCGATTTTGAAGTAATAGTATAGGTACCTGGCTGTATGTTCTGCATGTCTTTGCTTGTGTTTTAGAATGTATGACGATTCGCATAATGCAACCCGATGTCGTTATGGGTATCATAATGAAACCGCTGTCAATTTTGTAAGGGAACTTTTTTTTGAGCTGTTGTTTAAATATTCGAGATGTTATTATGATCAGTTGGAAAACATAGCAGTTATTTAATTTAATGGTGGTTGATTAATTATTGCGACAGTAAAACATGGACAGTAATAAAAAATCAATTAGTTGGTTATTTTATTATACAATGTCAATTTTAAAAATAATTGAGCAATCCAATAACTGAATGAGCGGTATAAATGATGAAATGAGCGGTTCGATAAATAGTTCGGCAGATCATCGGACTTGGGGCACCCCGACTTCCCCTTCGTGTTAGGTTACTAAACCCTGCAGACAGAAATAGGAGGCTACGTCGACTAGCGCGGGAAGCTCGGAGAGCTCCCGGTGCGAGAGGTCCGGGGCTGCTGCGGAGAGCGAGATCTTCCGCAAGCGGTCCAGACCGAAAGGTGACCGCGGGTCGTCTTCAGAAGAGGAGCTGGCCTCAGCTCCCAATATATCCACCAGTAATCGTGGTGGGATCCGAGGCAAGGGGAGGGGACTCTCTGCCTCCGGGAGAACGGCAAGGCTTGCCGAGAAGTCGTGGCCATGAAAAAGTTGACGTCGTCAAAACTCGGGGCCATACCTGTAGCTTCCGCCTCCATCATGGCGGCAGTGGAGGCTAGCTTTCATCCACCAGGCGAAGTGGCCAAACTGCGGGCGGAGGTCGCCCGCCTGACGGCTGCCACGGAGCTTCTCCACGAGGAGAACCTGAAGCTCCGTGCAGACCTGACCGGTCTGCGTGGGTCCGGCTCCCGAGAGGTGCCCCAGCAGCAGCGGCAGAATCAGCCCGTGCCGGTGGAGAACCAGGTCCTGCACCTGGTTCGGCAAGAGCTGGCTGCCTTCCAGGCGCGGTTCTCCGTCCTGGAGGGAATTGTCCTGCGCCCCCCTCTGACGGCAAACAAGGCGGCCCCAGGCCCTAGGGCTAGCTCGGGCCCGAATGCAGCCCCGGGACCGAGGGTGGCGCCGGGCCCGAAGGCGACTTCATATGCGGCAGCTACGGCTGCCGATCCTGGACCAGGACAGCCTGGCCAGCCCTCCGGCAGGGCTAGGCTGGCCCCTCCCGAAAAGTCGGCTCCACCGGTAGCGGCTAAGCAGGCGGTGGCCCAGAAAAAGAACAGCAAGGCAGCTGCCCAGGCGGCGAACGCGCCAGCGCCAGTGGCAAGTCGGCCACAGAGCTGCCCTGTGACGGCGGCGAGAAAAATCGTGGAGGCTGGAAGGGTCCTAGTGGGCTGGGTGTCAGCGCAGGTGAAGCTGCTGGAGCCCCGACCTCTGAGGTGTTACCGGTGCCTCGTGGGGCACCACGTGAGTTGTCGGTGCACCTCGGAGGTGGACCGCAGCGGAGTCTGCTTCCGATGCGGTCAGCCCGGTCACATGGCCGCGGCTTGCTCCGCCACGCCGCACTGCACTGCATGTGCGGCGGCGGGCAAACCGGCCGATAACCGGGCAGGGGGCAAGGCCTGCGCACCACCCTCCAGGACCAGGGGCAGGGGCAAGGGAAGGCCTCCAGCCACCACCTCCACCGTCGCCACCGCCGCAGCCGCCGCCACTGTCGCTGCCGCCACTACTGCCGCCGCAACATCTGTTGCGGGGCGCTCACAGGGGGCCCAGGAGGGGGCTGAAATGGAGTGCCAATAATGGCCCCATTACGCCTTCTCCAGGCGAACATCAACCACTGCCGCTGTGCTCAGGATCTGTTGCTCCAGAGCATGGCGGAGTGGTTGATTAACGTCGCCGTGGTCGCTGAGCCGTACTTTGTCCCGCCCAGGGAAGACTGCGTGGAGGACCTGAGCGGCTCAGTGGCCATAATTTCGTCGGCCGCCGCCGGTACCCCGACCCTTGAGAGTGTCAGGAAGGGTCAGGGTTGCGTAGCAGCACGGTTCGGGGAGATCGTCGTAGCGGGAGTCTACTTCTCCCCGAGCCGAACTCTCGCCGAGTTCCACAACTCCCTCATGGAGTTGAGTGTCGTCATCCGAAACTATTCCCTCCCCGTGCTTGTGCTCGGGGACTTCAATGCCAAAAACTTTGCTTGGGGTTCTCGTTGCACGGATTTGCGGGGTAGGATGGTGGAGGACTGGGCTCTGGAGGTGGGCTTGGTCGTCCTAAATCGGGGTTCTGTCCCCACATGTGTGCGGATGCGGGGCGAGTCGGTGGTGGACATCTCGTTCGCTAGCCCCGCTCTGTCACCGCGTGTCATTGACTGGCGCGTCATGGAGTGGGTGGAGACCTATTCCGACCACCGGTACATCCGGTTCGATGTCTCTGCCCCGGACTCAAGCGCGACGGTCCTACAGGCCCCGAGTGGTCCGCGTTGGGCGCTAAAGCAGCTGGACCGGGAGCTCCTCCTGGAAGCCTCGATAGTGCAGGCCTGGGTGTCATCACCGAACAGGCCTGCCGACATCAACAACGAGGCAGGGTGGTTCCAGGAGGCCATGTCCGACATTTGCGACGTGGCAATGCCCCGAGTTCGGCCAGGAAGCGCCCGGCGTCAGGTGTACTGGTGGTCGCGAGAGCTGACGTCTCTGCGCGAGGCGTGCGTCGCCGCACGGCACCCGTACGCCAGGCATCGCAGGCTCTGCATCCGCCCTCCGGATGCGGCAGCCATTGAGGCGGAGCTGTACGAGGGATACAGAGCAGCGAAGACTGCCCTCCAGGAGGCTGTCCAGCGGGCCAGAGACCTGGGCCGCGAGGAGATGCTGGAGACTCTCGACAGAGATCCGTGGGGGCGCCCTTACAAGATGGTGCGGACAAATTCCGCACCTGGGCCCCCCCGCTGACGCAGATTCTCCGCCCTCAACTCGTGGAGGAGGTGTTGAGCGCTCTGTTCCCTCTGCGAGGGGAACATCCTCCCCCGCCTATGGCTCCGCCGCTTGCGGTGCCGGAAGCGGACCACATCGAGGACGATGACGACATTCCGGAAGTGACCAGGGTAGACCTGAGAGCGGCAGTAGGCAGGCTTAAAGCCAAAAATACCGCCCCGGGATCCGATGGCTTGCCTGGCAAAGCCTGGGTCCTGGCCTCGGAGGCTCTCGGGCCCCGACTGAAAGGGCTCTTAAGCGCATGCTTGGAGAGAGGCCAGTTCCCGCTTCGTTGGAAGACAGGGAAGCTGGTCCTCATCCGGAAGCCGGGGCGCCCTGTGGACTCTCCGTCCGCATACCGGCCCATTGTGTTGCTCGACGAGGTGGGCAAACTCTTTGAAAGAGTCATTGCCAACCGCCTCGCCGGGCACCTTGTGGGGATGGGGCCGGATCTTGCGGAAAACCAGTTTGGTTTCCGCAGAGGGCGCTCGACGGTGGACGCCATCATGCGCTTGAGGTCTCTCACGACGGGGGATGCGGTGTCCAGGAGTGGGGTTGTCTTGGCGGTGTCTCTTGACATCGCCAACGCCTTCAACACCATGTCCTGGAGCTGCATTAGGGAGGCACTCCGGTATCACCGGGTGCCGACCTACCTTCGTCGTGTGGTCGGGGACTACCTGACGAACAGGGCCGTCATCTACCCCGGTCGCACCGGAGAATGGAACCGGCGAGAGGTGTCGTGCGGTGTTTCGCAGGGATCGGTTCTGGGGCCGCCCTTGTGGAACATCGGCTACGACTGGGTGCTGCGCGCCGACCTCCCTATCGGTGTCAGTGTAGTCTGCTACGCTGACGACACGCTGGTGCTGGCACAAGGGAGGTCGCACGAGGCGGCGGCCGAACTTATGACACGCGGGGTTGCGATAGTCGTGGAGAGAATCCGGCAACTGGGTCTCGAGGTGGCATTGCACAAGTCCGAGGCCATGTGCTTTCATGGGCCTCGGAATGCGCCACCGTCGGGATCCATACTGACGGTAGGAGGGGTTCCCATCGGCGTCGAGTCGACGCTGAAGTACTTAGGGCTTGTCCTCGACAGCCGGTGGAACTTCGTGGAGCATTTCCGACGTTTGGCCCCCAAACTGGAACGGGCAGGGGCTGCGTTCAAGCGGCTCTTGCCCAACCTGGGGGGTCCAAACGCCTCCTGCCGGAAGCTCTACGCGGGGGTCGTGCGGTCCATGGCCCTTTACGGGGCCCCGGTGTGGGCGCGTTCTTTGAGGCGGCGAGCCGCCCATTACCTGAACGCGCCCCAGAAGGTGGTAGCCGTAAGGCTGATCCGGGGGTACCGCGCGATCTCCGGCGAGGCGTCGAGCCTCTTGGCCGGATTGCTGCCATGGGATCTGGAGGCGATAGTCCTCGCGTGCCTGCACGAATGGCGCGCGGAGGCACTACGCCGGGGGGAAACTCCGCTGCTGCGGCAAATTGTTGCTCAGCGGATAGACCTCCGGCGCGATGTCATGGCGACATGGAGAGAGCGACTGTCGCAACCCCGTGCAGGGCACGCCACAATAGTGGCGATCAGTCCCCTCTTTGAGGAGTGGCTAGAGAGACGCCACGGCGCCCTCACCTTCCGCCTGACGCAGGTCCTCACCGGACACGGTTGTTTTGGGAGGTTCCTGCACCGAATCGGGCGGGAGGAAACGCCCGGGTGTCACCACTGCGAGGATCGGCCGGAGGACACGGTGTAGCACACCGTGGAGCTATGCCCTGCTTGGGCTGAGCACCGCCGTGTCCTCGTAGCGGTGATTGGCAGCGGCGACCTCTCGCGTCCGGCCCTGGTTCAATCCATGGTCCGGAGCGAGAGGGAATGGGAAGCCGTCGCCTCCTTCTGCGAAGCAGTCATGCTAGCGAAGGAGGTGGCGGAACGTAAGAGGGAGAGAACCTCACGTCCCAGCCGCCGCGGGAGACCTCCCGGGCGTCGGGGGGCAACCAGTGGCCCCCGGCCACCGTAGGCGCGGGCCTGTGGACGGTGAGTAATGGGCTAGCTCACCGTCCGTCCGTCTTATGACGACAGACCGTGCCGACGGCGCGTTCGTGTTCCACGCGCGCCTCAAGGAGATGTCAGCAAATCGGAAGGGGTCCGAGAGGGCCGATGCCTGCCAGGGCTACGGGTTGTTCGAAAGAGATACCGTGGCCCTGGAACGCAAAGGGCTAAGAAGGAACATGGATGGGTTTTAGTCAGTCAAGTCTGACACTCCCTATCGCTCCGCCCAGAGCGGAAGAAGTCATTTGATGATTTCCCATACTAAAAAAAAAAAAAAGGCTACGTCGACTATGCTTTTTAAGTTAATATAAAATGTTTTGAGGTTAGGTTACAATAATTGTTTTTTCTCAAGCATTATCTTTTGAAGGGAGTGGTGCCAGGGGAGAAGGGGTACACCCCCCCCCCCCCTTACACCTCATTGTTTATAGAATTGTTTAGAATGATATTTCTTACCGACAAATTCCGATTTATTACTGCCCACACGTAACCGCTCGTTCATTAATTTTTACCGCCCATTTAATTATTTTCCTGCTGCATTATATATTCACTGATTCATTTAATTATTTTTATTATTCATTTTTGTTTACTTTACTGCTTAGTTTTAACTGCTGAACTAGTTGTTAAACGTGCCATTTATAATTTTTAACTTACCAAAAATGCTAATTACAACTGCCTCTTTAAATCAGTGCCATTTTGTAATTCGAATACAACAGAACCGAAGAAGATAAACAGTGTAAGCTTATGACAGTGTCAGAAGACGTATGCGAATAGTATTAGTAACCGCGTTATCTTCTCTCCCGCAGTAATAGAGCGGCTGGCGAGCCGCTGCCCGCGCCTGCTGGAGCTGGACGTGTCGGACTGCGGGCGGCTCACAGCGCGCGCGGCGGCTGCGCTTGCAGCGCTGCAGCGGCTGGAGCACCTCGCGCTCAGCCGCTGCTACCTGCTGCCCGCGCATGCGCTCACGTGGGTACCTAACATATATCAGTAGTAGTGCCGCTGCTGGAGCTGGACGTGTCGGACTGCGGGCGGCTCACGGCGCTGGCGGCGCTGCAGCGGCTGGAGCACCTCGCGCTCAGCCGCTGCTACCTGCTGCCCGCGCATGCGCTCACGTCAGTACCGGTTTATAGATAGCACGTAGAGTGGAAGGGACACCGACGCTAAAACGGTATTCAGTACATCATTCCGAACCCCTACATAAAGACATTTTTTAATACAGTTGCTCAAAAAGTGGCGTATTGCAGGGACGTATAGCGTTCGGGATGTGAGCTATTACACACTCGAGCTTTTTCTTTACCTTGTCCGAACTCGTGCGTTCTCTTTCCCAACTGTCAAAATAATGTCTATTAAAAAGAAAAAAACCAACCACGGAGTTTTTACTAAAAAAAAATCATAGAACTTTTTATGATTCATGCACATATTTCTAAAAAGAAATTACTAATTTGTTTCAGTATTAGATTTAATGGCTTGATTCAATGAGTTAGGTTAGGTTTCATTTCATTTTCATTTCATATCAATTAAAAAACATCTACTGAAGACTTGGCTGTATGGGCATAGTTTCCTTTGCCTACCCAGAATGGGTAAAGAAAACAACAAAAAAAACTCTGCTTATATTCTTTTACGGTTGGCGCCATTTTCCAAAAATGTTCTTTATTAAATTGCTTCATTTTTTCGCAACTGTATTAAAAATAGTTGTTCAGTACACGTGCGGAACCGTCATTGCAACTTGTTCCGACTGTCAACCCTCACCTTCGGCTGCGCCTCGGCTCGGGTAGACATTTGTCGGAACTCTTTGCAATGACAGGCTTTCCGAACTCGTAATGAAATATACTATTTCGTCGGTTACTACAAAAAAATAGTGCGTGGAGTCCCTCCGCACGTGAGAAATGAAACTTAACGCAACAGTGCTTTCATAACCCCTCCATGGTAGTGTTAAACGTTTAACGCAACCTTGTTAGATATCGCATAAGAAGTTTCACTTCAAAAGTATTAGAATATATTTTTTCTGAAATATTTGTATGAAAAATGTATTATATATTTAGTGGCGGGGTTCATAATGATGTACCGAACAAGTGGTAACCGGTGTTCCTTTTACCTTGTATAGCCATTTTTAGCTAAGTTCCATGCAACAACAACAACAACAAGCAAATAAACAACAACAAAAAGCAAATTGAACAACAAGCAAATAAATAAAACAACAACAACAAGCAAACAAACAAGCAAATTGCCATCAATCCAGCACAAATCTAGACCCCATGGCTGTTACCGTCAAACTCGTGAGATTTGACTTAACCCCCTCACCCCTCCCCTTATCTCACGTGACATTTATCTAAATACGTTGTTAAGTGGAAAAATATATGTTGCTTGATTTCATTGAATATTTATTATTAAACTAGCTGATCCGTGCATGCATTTCAAAGCAATTCCTACCCACTACTTACCTACTACCTATCTAAGAACCTTCTACAAAGTATTAGAAAATATAAAAAAAAGATGAATTAAATCGGTGAAGTCGTTCTCAAGATATGGCGTGACCAAGGGAAATAGGGATTCATTTTTATATGTGCAGGGCTATTGGTAAAACACCAACAACCTCTTAAGAGGTCATTCTACTTATTATTATGAACAACTTTTACTATGAGACCGAAGCCGAAATCGTGAAAATAAATCAGCTATTCCCTACATTTTGACGAGTTATAAAGATAAAGATACTTTATTTGTCAAACATACGTTTACATAAACTGACTGATCAGACATGCAAGGTATTGAATTAATAAATGTTGTTTGCGTCCATGTTATGTTATGAGAACATAAAGTAAGAACAGCTGATTTTTTTTCGCGATTTCAGTTTTGGTCCCATAGTAAATGTTGTTCGTAATGATGAGTACAACGACCTCTTTACAGGTTGTTGGTGTTTTACCAATAACCCTGTAAAGATATATATTATTGTGTAGGATTGTGCCCAGGAATGGGACAGAGAACGCTGATAAAAAAAAATGTTTATGATTTAGCCATATTTTAGTAAAAAAAGAAGTTTACTTTAACCTAGATTTCACGCAATATTACACTGTTTCTTGCGGGAAACAATGACGTGATATTTGCCGAGAACACCCCTCTCTCCCTCGTGAGATTGGGTGAGATTCGGCTCGACACCCTCCCCCTAAACGCCTCGTGAGTGTATTAACCTATATTTTGTTGTTTTACAGTAAACTAGGCAGTATGCCGTCCCTACAGTACGTGGACGTGTGGGGCATGCTGCACACACACGCACTCACGGCGCTGCGGGCCGCGCTACCGCATGTACAGGTCAACACCTTCATGTTTAGGTAAACTACTGCTACTGATATACTGCGGTACCAAACCAACAACCAAACGAACCAAATGATTTTAAAAGAGTAACCATGGAGTTTCTTGCCGGTTCTTTTCCATAGGACACCACCATCCCGAACCGAGCACCTTTTTCCGACGTTTTATAAGTGCCCCAGTAGGCATATGTGAAATAAAAATATTTTGATTTAATTTTTTGATTGTACGGTGGAAGCGACAGGGTGGCCAGCGAAATTCATATTTTCTTACGTTTTTTGAAATTTGTCGGCCAGTGTCAGTTTTTATGCTGAATAAAACATGATACGCGACCTAACTAATATGGCTTTACTGAGTTATAATCGTTAAAGTCATCAATACAACCCCTTTAAGTTCATTTAACCCCATAGAAAGACTTTTTCGTGAAATAGTCATTCATTGGGGTCACCCACAAGGGGTTGTATTGATGATTATAATGACCACAATTATGTAAATACGTACGTTTTACAACCATCATCATCTGCCTAGCCTTTTCCCAAACTATCTTGGGGTCGGCTACCAGTCTAATCGGATGCAGCTGAGTACCAGTATTTTACATGAAGCGACTGCCTATCTGACCTCCACAACCCAGTAACTGGGAATACGATACCCCTTGGTAAGACTGGATGTCAGACTTTTAGCTTCTGACTACTCGTAACGACTGTCACAGATCTACAAATGACAGTCGGGACCAACGGCTTAACGTGCTTTCCGAGGCACGGAGGAAACTCGGTATGTAATTATGGTCACCCATCCACAGACCAACCTCGGCAAGCACGGCTTAACCTTAAAGATCGACCTGGGCGGCTGTTATTATTAAGCCACGAGCTCCTCGTACGTTTTACAACCGCGTATCATATTTTATATTAAACTCGTGTGTTTAAACGCGGCCCGTCTTACGTTTCCGGTTCACACTTACCGATTTCAGTAAAATAATAAAAAAAGGAAATACCTAACCATTTAGTGTTGATTCGGGTCGAGAATTATTAGCATAGTTAATTCTCAAACTCCTTGAATTTGACGAAGATGCAAAATAACAGCACGTATATTATTGACAAAAAACTTTTTTAGACAGCTTCTAGTCGTAACTGTATGCAGCTGAATCATCATCATTTCAGCCCAAAAGACGTCCACTGCTGGACGTAGGCCTCACCCAAGTGTCGCCACATTGACATAAGGGGGGTTTTGCCATAATCGCCACGCTTGGCAGGCGGGTTGGCGATCGCAGTACAGTTGTTACAAAAGCACAGAGAACGCTACTGCCCTTTCTCTGGCAAGTCCCTTAGTCGGCTCTTATGACACCCACGGGAAGATATGGGATGGTGTTATTCTTTACGTCCGACACCATACAGAATAAAATAGCTGAATACCAGTTCTACAAAACTAAATATTTTGTATATCTTGTTACAGTGCCATCGCCCGCCCCACCGTCGGTACGCGCCGGACTTCAATATGGGGACTACGCACAAGAGACTGAATTATTTATAATAAATAGAACATTCAGGCCAACCATAAATTACTTCACACTTAAGGGAGAGGGTAGACGAAGTGTGGCAAGGGGTGGGAGGGTGTTCAAAATTTCGTGATGTCACATTTTGAAGTCTAATATATCGAAGCATATTTTGAACTATTAACCTTTTGAACACCATTGTCACATATACGTGACAAGCAAGCGCGTGCCCTGTAAGCCAGCGACACTAATATGTGACAAAAAACACCTTTCAAACGATACCAATATTATCAAAATAGGTTCATCCGTTTGGGAGCTACGATGCCACAGACAGATACACACGTCAAGCTACAACACCCCTCTTTTTTGATCGGGGTTTAAAAGTGGGGTGCACTATAACACAAAATAAGCAATTTAAATAATTACTTTTCTGTGTGTTTATTTATATATCTTTAAAATGTGATCTATATATTTTAAATATTAAATGTCTTATCAAGAAATAAGTTGACAATACTTTTATAATCACTTTTTTTTTTATTTGTAAGTATTTGCGGTGAATTTGTGGCTTGTCGTGGAGGGCACGCGCGTGCGTTTATGCTCTGTCGTTCAAAAGGTTAACGAAAAACTAAAAATAGTTCCAATTCTAACTGTATGAACATATAAAATTGTGACGGGGGAATTCATCATCATCATCAGCCTATAATATTCCCACTGCTGGGACATAGGCCTCCTCTCTATGAGAGGGAGTGGGCTGTCTGTAATCCACCACGCGAGCCCAGTGCGGATTAGTAGACGTCACATGTTTTCTCACGATGTTTTCCTTCACCGTTTTTGAGGGCAGTGGTGATGAAATAAATTACACAAAGGAATGCACCTGCCTGGGTTCGAACCCACGGCTTACAGTTCGTAAGTCGGGGCTGCCATTACTGGGCCACCGCTGCGCTGCTCTCTACGGGGGGAATTCATCATCATCATCATCATTTCAGCCCAAAAGACGTCCACTGCTGGATATTGGCCTCCTCCAAGGGTCTCCATATTGACATTTTGGAGGGTTTTGCCATAATCGCCACGCTTGGCAGGCGGGTTGGCGATCGCAGTACGGTTGTTACAAAAGCACAGAGAACGCTGCTGCCCATTCGCTGCTAAGTCCCTTAGTCGCCTCTTACGACACCCACGGGAAGATATGGGATGATGCTATTCTTTACGTCCGACACCATACAGGACCATACAGGGCGGAATTCGTGCGACGTAAATTATGGATGGTCTCTTACTTAGAAACATAACTGACGAAATGTGGGTGTAGAACAACGACGTATTATAAATAGACGCGTCATGCATGAACCAAAAACAGCGTAAATACCTATCAGTAGCTAGACAGCTACTTAGACTCACGAAGAGAGGGAAGGAAAATTAAATGTCATCTACATAATTCCTGCTGTTAGAGAGAGATAAATATTTTTTTTTAATTGCGTTGTTTTTCTGTGCTCCATGCTCGGCACGTGACATATCTCAGGCGTCAGCCGCCATTAAAGGCATCGAAAAAATAAAATATAATATATTTTTTCTTGATAGTTACGCATGAAATGATCTTTTTTTATCTTTCACAGTTGCAATTTAATTACGACATTTTCTAAAAATACAGGACCGCATTTTCTTTTGCTATTATGAGAACTTTTTCAAGTAAGTTATTTTAATATCACGTACAGCCGCGGCACTGGTTCGTACGTGACTAAATGACTTTCCGGCAATTACCCTAATTTCATCTTGCCACTACAGAGCGCGGGCAACGTATCTATATTTTATATATCATTGGTGTAGAAGTACAACTCTGCCTAGCCCATAAGAACAGGCGTGATGTTATTTTATAATATTTATTATCGCAATGTTTTCATTATAGCTTACTTAAAGTGATTGTATTATTTCGCTCACGGGTAAGTACTATAAATAAAACAATGATTTGTAAATATATCGAAAATGCAGAAGATTTTCAAATGCATTTATTAGTAGTAATAATACCATAATGTGGCTTGGAAAAATTATATGAAAACATGTAAAATAATGTAAAAATAAAAATTGCCCCCTATTCATAAACGCTCGGATTCGATTTCGATTCGATAGGTCGTATGTCTATTTTGTTTTGTCATTACGAAAGCGAGCGAGATAGACATACGTCTTTCCGAATCGAAATCGAATACGGGGGATAAAAAAATATTTTGGAAATTGAAAAAGCACTGTGTATGGTGTTCGCCTAGTGTTTTCAAAAATGTATTATCATTTCATTTAAAATTTTGAGAGGTAAGTGAATATTCATAAGGAATATATCGAAATAATTTATACCACTAACCTTTTGACCGCCATTGTCACATATTCGTGACAAGCAAGCGCGTGTCCTGTACGCCAACGACACAAATATGTGACAAAAAATGTGGTGTACTAAAACACGAAATAAGCGATTTATATCAATACTTTTGTGTGTGTTTATTAAAATATCTTTAAAATATGATCTATATATCTTAAATATTAAATGTCATAGCAAGAAATAAGTTAAAATATTTTTCAAATCTCTTTTTTTATTTGTAAGTATTTGCGGTGAACTTTTGGCGTGGAGGGCACGCGCGTGCGTTTATGCTCTGGAGTTCAAAAGGCTAACATACATGGGATTTTTTTTTAAAGTATCCTGAACTTATGAAATATTTTTGATAAAGTTTCATGGCCTGCCAATGGAACAAAAAAGGGGATACAATATAATAAACTTTAATATAAGTAGATAATTTATTTTCAAATTGTATTTTTTTTTAAGTTGATTTTTTGACTGCAAATCCTGATAACCATCGTTTTTTTTTTACTTATGAAATCATAATAGGTAGGTAGTTCTAAAGAATTATAATATTATAATTAAAATAGTATTTAAATTTGTTAGTTAATAAGTAAAGTTTTAGTAATTGTAAAATATTATCAAAATTTAGTTTTTTCTTTTATAAATAAATATAAACTTTAAAAATAGTATGTAATCTTTTATTTGAACCTATCATGACTCGTGTTATTATTTTCTATAGCGCTTCGTTTTTCTGTCGCTCAGGACCGTCATTTGTGAGAGCGAGGAGCAGAGACGCGGCAGCATCGATGATGTGATTGGCAATGTTCAACCGTAATACAAAAATTAATTTCCGACACCACTATCTCTCACTACTAACTGTTATCGAAATCGGTTTATCCTTTTAGCATACAACTCTACAAGAAACGACCGAATACTAATAAGAAATAAAAAATTTAAAAAAAAACCAGCTACCAACCAGCGAGTCGGACTCGAGCATGAAGAATTCCGTACCATTATTTATAAAAACAGCGAACTCTCAGTATTAGGCCGTTTGACCCTTTAGACCACGGTACCCTAAAAAAACAACTAAATTGAATGATACAGTCAATACACTACTCAAAAATTGAACTGGAGTTAAGAGCGAACAAAGACACTGATTGACTGACATTCAGGTCAAACAGGTTTTTGTTTTTATCCTTGCCACAGTTGGGTGAAAAGGAAGCACTTGTGGAAAACCTCTTCATTTAGTCAGTGTACCTACTAATAGTACTGAAGACTGAATTAGTACATTGCACAGACTGTACTACAGCCTTCTTGATCGCATCTGGCCATCTTCCCAAAGTCGAGGAGCTTGTGGCTAAATAATAACAGCCGCACGGGTCGATCAAGTCGCTTCATGTAAAATACTGCTACTCAGCTGCATCCAGTTAGACTGGAAGCCGACCCCAAGACGGTTTCGGTAAAGGCTAGGCAGATGATGATGACTACAGCCTTCTTGATTGCATCTGGCTATCTTAACAAAGTCAACTTGCAATAATTACCCAAAAAAACGCAGTCAACAAAACAAAAACATTAACATAGTCACATCAATAAAAATTTATTCACTCATAATTTCTAAAATAATTCTATTCTATTTATTAGTAAAAGTCCTCTTTGCTTTCTGCTCAGCCGCGTCACTGGCCTGTACAAATGTCCTCTTCAGTTTATTCTTCCTGCTCTCTCTGTATTTAGCTGAAACCTTCTCCGAGAGTGTGGCTATACGCTTCATAGTTTCTGCTGGGTATCTGTTGGAATATAAATGATTACTTTATACTAATTGGAATTGAAAAATTTGAGGTTCTAGTTTCGATTTGTGGGGTAGGCATAGTGTTATTTGGATTTTCCATCAGGAAGTTATCAGTAGCAGCCACGGAGTCTGGATTTGTGCCCGGTTGATAGCAATAGGCTTGTCCCCTATTACATGGGACTCAAAAACATAATTGGCCAAATGTGGGTGTCAGTTTTTCTTGCTAACTGCAAGATTACTAAAAAAATATGAATCTGTAACCAGCACCTACAGTTCTGTTCTCTGAAAGTTATCTACCAAATCCTTAGATGACCCTATAAAGTACAAACTGCATAGTGAGAAGGTGTATTTGTATTTTTGCTAGTGTCATCTTGTTAAGGCAACCATATTGGAAGTTCAACATTTTCTTTGAAAGGACAAGGTTTCTTTAATAAATGTCGATTCTGATTTAGCTAAAACTTATTTACGTACCGACATCCCAAAAACTCTATGTTTGTAAACAGCTGCGCCAAAGTAATAAGTTCACCCTCCTCGAAATCATTTTTATGTTCCTCCATAAAGTTGCGTCTTACTTCCCATTGCTCGTCAGATTCGTGCTCCGTGCGTAGCGAGTCTATGTCTAGTGTAGGTTTCATTGTTTATCGCATTTACAGCGAATTTGTACAAATTACCAAGCGTAGGACAGCAAAAACTGAAACAGATGATTTTGTTGTTTTGACAGATGCAGGGTTGCCAACCGTAAACAAAATTCCCTCGTACATATGCAGCTAAAAATCTCGTATTTTGACTTACAAACCTCGTACATTTATTATGCATCGAAAACGTGCTAGAACCAAATAGGCATATTGAACTAGTGGATTTAGGATAGGATTTACTCAATGAAATGAACTAAATATTGCAAGTTTCCTATTAAATAAAACATCACTTTGTTTTGTATTAAAATCTTTTCATTTATTCATTTCTATACATAAATATTATATTTTTAAATATTTTTACAAAATTATATAAAAAAAACATTTAAAAATAGTAGCCCACCGGTATCGGGAACAGGGTCCAAGCTACCGGCGGTCAGGGCTCCAGAGAAAGGAACCTCGTAACAATACGAGCCGTGTCCAGGAGTACCGTTACCTGAATCAAGCCCTTGATCCAGCTGCCTAACGAGAGCCTCATCAGATATTGGTCGAGGCTCTTGGCAATTAGGCTATTGGCTGATACGACTATCGGCACAATGATCGCTGAGTCAACATGCCACATGTCGACAACCTCGCGAGCCAAGTCAATATACTTGATTAAAATCTTAATTATTACTCAAGTAAAATCACAAAAAATACCATGTGTCGATATTATTATGAAAATTTGCAAAGTAACTTAGTTTACATCTCCTCTCCAAATATTATGTCAGGAACATCCTCACTGTCATCGTTTTTTCCGCCGTGTAATTTATCTGTTGTCATGCGGCTATACATTTCTTTTGTGGGTTCAAATTTGACGCAGTTTCCAGTACTAGTTGAACCTTTTGCGGTCTCAGCAGCAAGAAGTGTACTGCTCAATGTGTCCGCAGTTAGCTGGTTTCTTGTGTCTGTCTTTATTAAACTGATTTTACTAAAAACCCGCTCGCAGTCAGCATTCGCATGAGGTAGGAAAAGAGCTTGGAAAAGTCTTCAGTTTTCAGTAATTGAGCCCAAAACTCATCTGGCTCACTAATTTCATTCAACCCTTTAGGATGACGAGCTTGTGCATTTGGCAAGATCCTTCATTGATTGTCAATTATTTGTTTCTTTGCGTGATCAGCTGGCGCGATTATATGAGACCCCACTTCCATAAGAGGCATAAGTGTAGAGAAATGGCTCCTAAAGTTGTGGGACAGCGCTGATGCAGGTTCAAAAACATGTAGCTTTGACAAGACAGGATCTTCCATGTTATACCGTTTTTGTATAAAATTTTTCAGCATGAGAAGAACTATGTAATATCTGCAGGCTGTCTGATCACATCTGGATTTTTCAACAGCCATATTATCAGAATCTCGTACATAATTGTATGAGGTTGCTATCAGATTTGTACGAGGAACCTCGTACGGTTGGCAACAGATGTTTCGTTTCGTTTTACGCGAATGGAGCCGAGGGAGGAACTTTAATTTCTTCAAAGTTCAGTCAGACATTGTTCAGATTCTGTGATAGGATAATGTAATAAAATACAATGTAAAAACAAAATACTATGTATTAAAATTTGATTGCGATCACTTTATTTTAAAGCATTTTATTTTAACTACTCAACAAATTGTATTAGCAATATGAAGAAACGTAATATATTTTTAGAAGAAATTTTAATCAATTACCGTTACCGTAAGCCACATTGGCGAAACTTTGACTATTCTTAACCAGTTCAGACAGTTCAACAACAACCTTTTGAGCTTGACTGCGACCATGATCCATAAACACCTAACATTACTAAAATAACACAACAAAAAATTATAAAACCATTCTCCCAGAACCAAATGTTCAATAGTAGTTTTCGTTACTGTTAAGCTGGCAGCACAAATATTGACGTATTACCTTATCAAACACAGAAGTTCTAAATAAAGGCGTAATTTTTCACAATGCCATCAGTTTCCAAGTCAACTAGCGCCAAAATAGGGTGATACCACAAACCAATGTATCATTTAAATCGATCGAGTTATATGTAAAGTAGTTCTACAATTTGTCAAATAAGTTTTTGTTTTGCCAAAATATTTATAATTTTGATGGTAATTTGAGGGTAATCGTTGTAAAAAATGATTTTATGTTCCGTAAAAATATGACATGAAGCATCAAAAATTGTGGTAAACCTGCCGCAGACATCGCAGAAGGTAAATTAATCAATTATTTAATCACGAATACATTCTCTTTGTTACCAAAATATTAAGTTAGATTTTTATCGTCTAGCAGGTCATTAAGAATAACTGTAAACTGGAGAAACGTTAGAATTGCCGTCGAAAAGTAGGATTACGCTACCAAAATGGCGTTTTCAATACGAAAAATGTTTTCAAACATCTCGTATTTTTCAAAATCTGGAGACCAACATAGTCCAGAGGGGTATCAGGCCCGTGAATCTTCAAGCCGACGTTGCACGTCGGACGAAACGTCGCAAAGCATGGAATTCCAGTCCATAGAGCCTGATTCTACATCAAAACATTACACTGCTAGTTTGAATTTACCTGAATCAGTGAAAAAGTTTGCAGCTAAAAAAGGTTCTCTATCCGATACCGACCTCCTTAATATCAACGAAGTTGGCGCCAAGAACCAGAGAGGAAAAAAGAAATTAAAACTGGATATACGAAAAGCCAGCCAGTCAATGAATGAATCTCTTTCTCAAACAGACAATCCGTATATTGAAAATACTCCAAAACACATCTCTTTAGATTGCCACAGCGCTGACTTATTCAGTCAAAAATTCAAACAATTAAACTTCAGCCGTTCCTTCGAGTTTGACATCTCATCGGACTCAGAAGAGGAGTTGGATATAGAATCACTGTCGGAATGCTCCGATACCGACATCTCTGTAAAAGAAGAAGAAAAGTCTGAAGTAAAAATGTGCCGGAAAGTTGAATCTAGTTTTGAAAATCAGTTGGTGCCTTCAGCTACTCCGGAATCATTTGGTGATGTTGAAATAGACCGTAACGAGGAAGAACGGGTCTCCTTACTCCTCAACTATCAAATGAAGTTTGAGAAAATTGAATGTGTCTTGAAGAAGCTGCTTACTGAGTTCCAATTTCATATAGAAGTGTCCAAGATCTTCAACGGCAGGTCATTTGTCACTGCACTTCCTGGGACTGATGTCTCTAACATACCGAAGATGTTGGGACAAGTCACATACATGGATAACGTCAAACGTGACAGTCCAACAGAATCGTGGAACATAATTATGGAGAAAGAAGACATTGCAACGAAATACAAGTTCCGGAAGCAACTTCAGTCCTTGAAACACTGCTTGGATAACTTCACAGGGACGTATTTACAGACCCAAGAGCCCAAGACAAAAGTAAGGCCTGTAATCAAACGCAGCATCACCTTCGATCTTCACAAAGGCAAACGGATGCATAAAAACTTGAAACTCTCAAACAAGAAGCGCATAAAACACTTTGATTTTCCTGACTACAGAGATGCTCTACTCAACTTATTTAAAGAGGCTGATTTTGATGAGACGGACACTCAACTAGACCGTACTGAAGATGGATCAGGTCATCAATGTACCTGTAATTGCCACAATAATGACTTAAGTCAGTCAGATTCTGGTTTGACAACAAAAGACAATCTCTCAAATCAGTCTATCACTTCGTCTATCGGAAACTTCAGCTTGGATTCTACTACTCTCTCTGCATATTCTGAGTCCCTTGATCAAGTCATAAGCTATAATAGCTTTGAAGATTCCACTCTTTTCAATTCACTGCAGCAGAAGCCAGCTGTTGAACGCATCACCTTCTACGTTCAGGCCCACAGCATACAGATACGTTGCGAAACAACAGATAAGGATGAATCCAAGAACACTATTTCTTTCTACTGCCCAGCCTGCGACATCACAGAAACTGAAGAAGATGGCCTACTAAAACATATACTCTGCCAAAAACACTGCGAGAAAATACATTTCTTATAC
Source organism: Cerastis rubricosa (assembly GCA_949152445.1). Taxonomy (NCBI): domain Eukaryota; kingdom Metazoa; phylum Arthropoda; class Insecta; order Lepidoptera; family Noctuidae; genus Cerastis; species Cerastis rubricosa. Next base: position 11,564,515 of record OX424551.1, read on the forward strand.
AAAAGCGTTTACATCAAAAAGTGCGTTGCACAAGGAAAAGAAATTCAACCAAGTACGGTCCTTAATCCCATGACATTGTACAGAGATGACAACAAAATCGTTTGCTTTGGTGATGCTGTGTATGCTTGCTCGCTGTGCTTTGAAAATAATATTGTTGGGGAGTCGATTTTGATGGCACATTGCGCTGAAGAAATTCATGCGGATCGCAAGGAAAAGATGTATGAAATGTTTGAATAAAAATGGAGAATAACAATTGATAAAAAATAGTACAACCAACTATGGTATGACTTTCTATTTTCTTCTTCTTCTCTATGATAGGTCAGTATTTCTCTTTCTCAATACTTCTCTTACCTTAACTTCTGGACGATGTATGTTTGCATGTACTTTTTTTAGCGAAAGAGCTGGCTATTGTATTGATTAGGAGCTTTTAATAATATAATGTCGTAATTTAAACATGTGTGACGCTGGCGCCATCTTTAAAAAAAACCATAGAGTTAAACAATTTTTTAGTTACATAGGGTTTTTCATTTTGGAATTTGCTAACCCTACAAATAAGAAAAAAAAATACTATTAGGAATTAGTTAGAATGTTAAAAAAAAAAACGGCTCTTTTGCAAAACAATCCTAAACTATTCCTAACCAATGACATTTTAAATCTATTTCTTTTACATTTACTACTTTTTTTTTACAAAAAAAAAAATGAAATCTCAACATATTTTTATACCTTGTCTTTTTTGTGTTTACAAAAATCGACGATTAGTGATTATTATTATAAATTAGTAGAAATAAAAAAATATAAGGTGCTCGAGGACTCTTTAGCAGATTGTGTTCAAATGATTCTGTCTGTCCATTGTTACAATTTTAGCGAAATAAAAAACCGTTTGTTTACTGTAGTGGTCGCTTTTTCGAAAAAAAAAAATTAAAAAATATCACCCTTGTCCCTGAGCAAAGAATACATACACATACGGCACGATCAATGCTTACCACTCTTGCTCAAGGCATAGCATTCAAATGAAAATAAATTGACAGATTTATATATAAATCTGCCAAACTGATCTCATAAAATAAATTATCTCATTTAAAGTAAGTACATTCATAGCTCAATTATTTTTTTTGTCAAAGCCATTTATTCTTTGTTGTGTGAAGTAAAAGTAGTATTTTTTTTTATTTCCAACGAAAAAGCGACTTCTCTTAAATCATTTCTCAAAAACAGGGTGTTACTAGAAGACTTTTTACCTCTTTTTGTTTTTTAAACTTAGCGTAACTTAACTTAGCTCTTTATGTGTAATAACTAGTGAATTTAAGCACATTTAGTAACTTACGCCTCTAATATAATCTTAATTATAAGAAAAATAGCAAATCCTTTGCAAAGTATTACAGACTGATTTTATTTTTCTTATTTATCTAAAAATTATATAACATACTCTTCTAAGATATTTATTTTAAACGTTGTTGTTGATCCGAACTTTTAAATTGTTATTTTTGTCTACTTGGTTTTACCCGACTGCGTTCAAAGGAGGGTTATGTTTTTTATTGATGAACTACAGTGCAATACCCGTTGAAGTTATGTATCAAAATCATGTAGTTTCTAAGATAATATAGGTTTGTTTAGGGCTCCATATTTAATGACAAATTAGAGAAAACTCGTCGCAAATTATACGTAAATAATTCAAGTATTTATTTTTGAGGCCTGCCCTTTTTTGGTTTAGGTGAATGTAATTAAACTAATGCAAGACTCTGCATTTATAAAAATGATTCAAAGCTTACTAATGCACGCCTTAAATACAAATGCAATGCGCTTGTGTAAAAACACTAGTTTTCTTTAATTTTTTCATAAGGTAATGGAGCCGCTTCGTATTTAGTCAATAGCAATCATTATTGATCTCAAATTGCCTCAATTTAGAAAGAAAAAAAAAAACAAAAGACTGATTTTTGATGCCATTTAATCCAAATGAAATGTTGTTAACCAGGACACGTAATAAAAATTTGGTAAAAATAAGAAAAAATACCCTCCGATATATATTATTTCTTTTTTCAGAGAAAACTTAAAAAAGAATACAAAACTGTGATACCGTTCTAATTTTATTTCTAGGAAACCGAATCTGAACATTCGATTTGTTTTTTTTTCTTATTTTTACTTAATTATTTTCGTGTTTTTCGCCATTTCGCAACCGCCTATGCTAAGCTAGATTATAATTAGTACTTTTTTAAAATTTAATCATGTACTAATAACGATTTTATGATTAGCTTCGTAGAAGACATGAAAATTATACACAAATTAAATAAAAAAGACACTACACAAAATAACTCCAGAGTTACAAAATCTGCACCTACAAAAACAAAATTATAATAAAAACAAAAAAAAACAGTTGTGAGAATTTTTAGATTAAAAGATACACATATTCCATTGCAATTGTTTTAAAACTTAAAAAGATAAACTCATGTATGCTAACTTAGATTAAGAAAAATGAAAAAAAAAAACAATAAAAAATACTAATTGTAAGGCATATCTTTCTAGAAGCGTAGTTATGTAAGCCATGTGTTATGTGTAGCGTAATTCAAGTTAAAAGTAACTTTAAAAACGTAATGTTAACTTTGTGAACAGCATTGTTAAAAAATGGCGCCGATTCTCTTGCGTTAACTAAACTAAAATGCAGAGCTTAAATGCAGGGTCTAAAAGACACCGACGCATTCTGAACCCCGCATAGAAATGTTTCATCAGTAATTTTAAAAAAAATCGACTGTCCCATACATTTTGACCTTGTAGGTATTGCACTTTTGTAGGAAACAGCTGTTTTTTTTTATAACCGAAGAAAAAAAAATCTTAGGTTTGTTCAGAATGACGTACCGAGTACGTGGTGAGCGTTTTCGCTGTGTTCCTTGTACTACTTTAGTATTGTCAAATGGAAATGAAGTTTATTTTGCAAATAATGGTTTTTACCAACACTTTCACATGTCGTATTTTTTTTAAACTAGATGAGGCCGGTGTTTCGTACTATAGACACAGCTAAATAAGGCCTTTGAAAGATTTCGATCAAACTGGCCTATAACAGTCCACTACTGGACATAGGCCTCTCCCAAGCTGGGCCAGAACCACCCCCGCCGCCGCAATCAGTCTTACTTTTTTAAGGTTGTCTGTCTATCTAGCTGAAGTGCGTCCCACACTTGCTGATACACGGTCTCCACTCCAGGACTCCCTAGCTCCATCGATCTTTAACGGTTCTTCAACAATCATGGTCAGCCCATTTCCACTTCAGCTTTCTTACTCGTATTTTTATTTTTGCTCCTTTTTTTTCGCGTAGTTGGCACGACAACTTTTTGCCACTTCCTCCGCGTCGTCGGTGGCAGCGCAGAGGGCATTTCGGCTGCATGTTTTTGAGCTAAGAGTGCAGGACCGGAGGTGGAGGATAGTTTTCGATACAACTCCAAAATCACAATCCGCTGCTGTTTCGTTGAGGTAGCTCCATTTAGCGAGGTTGGAGTTACAACTTTCCACTTGGAGTCCGGAGACTACAGTTAGATTAATCCATCCAACTCTTTCTGATTTAATCTTCTATTCGAAAAAACCCATATTTTTATGATTTGAGTCAGCCTGCAAAAGATTCGGTGCCATTATATTTATAACAAACTTACTTCGAGAATATTGTACTCAAACTATCTTTAAATATATTAATATCTGAAGCTAAATTCTAAAATTTCACAGTCTCACAATATTTTCTTACTCTTGTCAATTAGATATTTCTAAAATTGAGCATTAGTACTTTAAAAACCCTACTTTGTTTCGTTTCAATTAAACAAATAGCTCGTCTCAGTATGTAGGACGAGAATAGTAACATAATACTTGAGCATAATACATAAAATATGTCATACATACATGTAAGCATTAATTCGGGTAGTATCAGTGAGTTCACTAATAATTGGAAAATTTACTTGCTATGACATGAGCATCATCGCTTCACCGTTTGCCATCAGCTGCGAGATCTATGGTGATGATAAACTGCACAAAATAACGCACCTGGGTATGTGAGCTTAGGAACTACAGCATTTAATGCGGAGCCGTTACTGCTGAGTAGAGGATTCGATCCCGGCCCTTTTTTCTAATCCAGGGATTTCAGGTTTATCTACAGTGAATCCCCGAAATTGTATTGGTATTGAAAAGTGGTAAACCATGCCAAAATCAGCTTTTTATTTATCTTTTGGCAATGTATTTAAGTTTTAAATCTTCAAAAAGCCGGTTAAACAAAAGTATACTTAAAAATTCTTCTTAAATAAACAAATAAGGCACTTCTGAATCGTCCTCTACTTCTGAGTTAACACTGCTCATAAGACAACATGGCTCCAAATAAAAGCTGACCCAGGCTATGATACAGCTCTTGGTCTAGTATAAATCGTCATCTTATCTTAAAAAGTTAACTACTGGTACTACTTTCACATGATCATATTGATTAAAATCATAATGTATAAATGTAAATCATTCAAAAAATAAACCCTTTGCAAATTAGGCAAAAATGTGTTCTATAGCGCGTTAGTGAAAAATAAACTAAATTGTCTTTGATGGCACTACTGTGATTAAAACTGTTATTAGGAAAAAAAAACATTGTTAAAAAAATAGTTGTTGGAATTAATTGTGTCGTGGCTTTTAAAAAATATGTTTTTTTTTTGGTGAAATATGTTTGCTAAATAGCTTTCATTAAATACATAAATAATTGTTTTCTATGTTAAACTAATGAATAGTAATAAAAATAAACAAATCCTGACATGTTACCTTTGATTTTCCATTTTTATTGGAAATATAAAGTTGTTTTTTGAAAGCCATGACATGCAATGGCCTTTTGAGTGTAATCTGTGATCCCAAAAACGTGTTCATATCATTGTACAGCAGCCGTAGATTATAGGAATTACAAAAAACACTTATTCTTCCATTTTTACTAATATAACTTTAAAAAAAAAGATTTTACAAAAAAAAAGATTTTGTTAAAAAAAGATTTTCTTAATAAAAATTCAACAATTTTTTTTTCTGTACAAATAAATTCCCAAACATTTTTAGCTTTTGAACAGAATCATAATATTTTTATACATTATTATATACTACTACCCCAAAGAATTGTCTTTCAAACTAAATAACTATTGTTGTTCATAGTTTTATATAGCTCCAAGTAGATTACAAAATAGGAATTATTAATCTTTTTACTTAGTTATCCAAACCATTGGTTTTTTTTTAAATATTTTACTAGCTAAAATGCGACCTCGTTCGCGTGGAAATTTTAAAGTGCATGGTAAGAAAAAAAAGCCAATATACTTGCTATTCCAAACTATAATCTATCTCTGTGCCAAATTTCATCCATCCGTTCAGCCGTTCTGGCGTGATTGAATAACAAACATCCTAAGGTTCTCATTTATAATATTAGCAATATTATCAAGTTCAGATGTTTTGTTCTTTTTAAAACATATTTAAATGACTTTACTTTCTACCCTACTGTGGCGGAGTCCAAAAGTAGGTTAAAGCTTTTAATGTACAGTGAAAGGTGTTTTTTTTTTAATTACTCACACATTATTTTTGTGTACGGTACTTAAAATGAATTTACCAAAAAAACAAAACAATTATGTAAGTAAAGAGTCTAATTAGAATTACAAATGCTTAATGTATCTCAATTATTTTTGTACAGGCTGTATAATTTCGATATTTTTTATTAACATTTCATTTAAGAATATTTACTATCAATACATCAAAAAGAAATCAAAATACAATATTTTTCACCTGTAGCTACTAATTTTAAATTTAACCGACTTCAAACAGAACAGGTTCTTAATTTCAACTGTCTTTTTTAAATATTTTTTCTTCTTCATTTGATCATCAGAGCTTATGAAAGCTTATGAAATTCCTATAGTCTACCCATGCTATATGCCCTGTTGTATTCTTGACTGTTAGCCTTATCATTTCGAGTACTAAAAATAAACCATTTCGACTGATTAAAATATACCGTTTTGGAAATATTTTCTTGGTTTTATTTCTTTCACACATCATCGTCATCTGCCTAGCCTTTTCCCAAACTATCTAACGGGATGCAGCTGAGTAACAGTATTTTACATGAAGCGATTGCATATCTTACCTCCACAACCCAGTAACATGGGTAATACGATACCCTTTGGTAAGACTGGATGTCAGACTTTTGGCTAATCTGTGCTTTTGGCTTCTAGTTTGGCGCCCCCAGTAGCGTCCATCAGTTCCTGTATTGTACAAACAACAAACAGCAGGACAAGATATAAAGTCCCCCATCGTATGTGGAACAGCACCACGTTTACACTCCAGGGCAGAGTCATTAATGAATCTCCGCCTGAGGAGGTTTTTTTTTTTCCTTGCTGCAACCAAGCTGGGTCCGAAGTCTATTTAAAGACTTCCAGGTCAGCCATAGCAACTCAAGTCCAGGTGGGAGACTTCCAGCAGGTGGAACGAATGGGTTAGGTAAGGATGCACTACCTCGCCACAGCGTTAGTCTCTCCGTAGACCGCTCGCCAGTGAGCGAGGTGACACACTGCAAAAAACTGTTTCGGCTTTCCAGCCTTTGCAACACAAGGGAATTTAGGTGCATAGGGTGTCGTGTGTCTGAAGCCATTTTGGCTCTTTCATTAGAGCTTGCCACTGTTCGCCGAACCCACTCACACTGATTTTGCATCTCCATGTTATAGGAGATGAGCCTATTTGTCACAAACTGGGCAAGAATCCGGAGTTGTTGTTACTATTCTCATTGCTATCTTCCCTGGATGAAGCTGGCACAGGAGCTTGGATGAGCTTGGCACAAAGAATAAAAATGCTGATGTTGTTCTCATTATATAGAATAGAATAATATTTATTTCTGAGTGAATGGTACATCTTAATATTAAACAGTTTACATACGGGGCCGTCTATCACGTAATGTTTTTTTTAGCATTTTTTAACCCCCCTCTCCCTCTTGGTGATACGTGGTGAGGTTTAAGACTAACCCCCCCGCCCAAAATCACGTGTATTTTTTTAGCACCTACAAAGAATCTTGATTTTTAAAGATTATTATCTTTAAATACAGGTACCTCGTTCGTTGCCTGGCAACGGCAAGTCAAGGTCACACTACACGCCCCTTTTCGGCTTATCGGTTTAGAAATGCCACGTTTGACCAAAAAAATAAATACACGTGATATCTTACTACACCCCCTCCCCCCTTGTGATATTTCGTGATTTTTGCTAACCCCCTCCCCCCCTTTCAAGCCTCACGTAATGGACGGTCTCTACAGGGTGAAATTGAAGTCATGGGCATTATTTTAACCTAAGGCGCTACTCACGATACTGATTCCATTAGGGCTATTAATACGCAAATCAAAAATATTATTACTTAAACGTAAGTACGGAAAGAGTTCACGCACAATGAGTGACAATCTCCCGTTATTATTATTATTATACTCTTTGGTGACAATGATGCGTACAGCGCAGCGGCGTGGCGGCGTAAGGCGTAGTGGTAGTGTAGGTACCAAAGGCAGCATTCGCTATCACGAAAATCACGATGCGCAACTTTTGATACTTTGCATGGTTTACTACACTTTTAAGGTTTTCCGTACTTGCATTAATAATATTTTTGATTTGCGTACTAATAGCCCTAATAGAATCAGTATCGTGAGGATAAAATAATGCCCATGACTTCAATTTCACCCTGTATATGGGGAACTGTATTTTATTTTTCGTGATAAACTCATGAGTTTCGCGGTTTTCGTGATATACTCATGAGTTTCAGGGTTTTCGTGATAAACCCATGATTTTCGGGGTTTTCGTGATATACTCAAGATTTTCGGGGTTTTCGTGATATACTCATGAGTTTCGGGGTTTTCTTGATACACTCATGATTTTCGGGGTTTTCGTGATATACTCATGAGTTTCGGGGTTTTCACATCAAATAACATAATAACACGCCGGTAATCCCCGAAGGGTTAGGCAGAGGTGTACACTAATAGTACACCCACATTTCACCAGTTATGTTTAAGTCCCATGTAATAGGGGTCGAGCCTCTTACCATCAACCGGGCACGGATCCAGACTGTGGCTATTACTGAGAAATTCCTGATGAAAAACCCAATAACACTGTCTGAGCCAGGAATCTAAACCGCGACCTCTTGCTTGGCAGTCCCGCGTTCAACCACTAGACCAACGCAAATCAAATCATTTATTTCAAGTAGGCCAGTTACAGGCACTTTTGAATAGTCGAACAACAATAAAATGAAGCTACAGTCCCAGTCACAAGACATTATAACTGTGAAAGTACGTAAGTAAGTAGTTGCCCATTCCAAAGCGTAAATCTCTATGGAGAAGAATGGGCAAGAAACTTCATGGATACTCTTTTATATCAGAATCTTTTTACAAAAACCTTAGTTACATCATTCATGTTGAGATGGTACATTATGTGAGAATGATGTAGCAAGACTTCACATTAAGTGTCCATAGTAAAAACAACGCGGAAGTCATATTAAATGTTATCAACAATGTTGAATACAACAACCCCTAAAAAAGTTTCAGTTATCTCTATTTGGCTTCTCAAGTGGCACAATCTGTGGCTTTTGTCATTTTTCATTGGTAATTTAAAAAGAATTTAGCTGTGCTGAATAAGTGGCAACAGTTTTAGCATTGGTGTTTCTCCCACCCTGCATATGACCACAACATATTTGTTACGGACGCCGAACTAGGAACTAAGAATCGTACTAGAATTAGGATTAAAATGTAACTATAGGTTAAGACGATTAGTAAATAAAGAAATTTCGTTAGTATATAAGAGAAACACGCAACGAGTAACGTAGGTTTATTTGTAATTACCTTAAAAGGATAGGAAAAATTGTAAGCCCTCTGATTGGGCAGAGAAGCATGAGTCGGTGAAGCCACGGTGCAAGTAGGCGACAGGTCCCGACAGGTCTGAACCTGTCTGTTGTGGCTCCGCCGACCCACGCAACACTATTGGTTAGCGCGTCAAAAGACGCCAAGGGCTAACCGCTCCGTGCGAGTATTGACGCACGCTATAAATATAGCGGCCTAGGAAAAATGCGGTGCAGTCGTCAATAAGCTCTCAAATGTAAAGTACGTGAAGAATAAATCAGTGAAATTATCAAGAAATCTTTCATTTATTAAGTAACCAATACAGTCCACAATAGTCTGGTCCATCGACACGGATATAAAAGTATTTAAATCAGTGCAAAATAGTGTTTCAAAATATAAATCAGCAAGTAAGTAAAACTGTATACTATAAATCTATGTGCTATAAACTGTTACAAATCTATGTGCTATAAACTGTTATGAATCTATGTGTTATAAACTATATATGTGCCCTCAAGAAAGTTCGCGAATTCAGTCCGAGTGCGCGATTATAACCGAAAGTTCGCGAATAAAGTCCGAGTGCGCGATTATAACCGAAAGTTCGCGAATAAAGTCCGAGTGCGCGATTATAACCGAAAATACAAGTGCGCGAGTATATAATAGAAACGTTCGAGAATCCTTACGCGTAAAAGTAATACGAGCCGCGAGTGAACAGTTTAAACAAGCAATAGCTACGCACATAGAACATTAAAGTAAAGTGAATAAAGTGTTAAGCACATAGAATACTTGCGAACTATAGTAAAGAATAAAATAAAACAGTGCTAAAAATAATATAGTGCCTATATACAAGTAAATAGGGCCTATAATAAAATAAACAGTGGCTATATACTAGCAAAATAAGCCTATATACAAGCAAATAAGGCTTATATAAGAAGAACAGTGGCTATATACTAGCAAAATAAGCCTATATACAAGCAAATAAGGCTTATATAAAAAGAATAGTGGCTATATACTAGCAAAATAAGCCTATATACAAGCAAATAAGGCTTATATAAGAAGAATAGAGCTTATATAAAGGTGAATTACGCCTATAGGAACGAGAGTGACGACTGACAACGGGGTACGACGGCCAGAAATTAAGTAGTGTCGCCGTAAACGAAACCAAACGTCGGTAGCCGAAGCAACAGTGCCTGTAGCGACCTGTCTGGGACCCGTGACGACCTGATCGGGCCCGGACTACGAATACAGAACCTGTACCGACCTGACTGGGTCCACGACGAACGAAGCGGACCTGGGCTTGGTGCATTATCATTACTGCACTACGAATCCACGTGCAACATACAGCATGGTGGTCACCAGAAGCCAATCAGACATGGCCGAGGTGGAAGAGCAGCGACGCGTCCAGGAACGAGAGGCCGCGCGCCGCCAAGAAGAACAGCAGATAGAACAAGAGAGACTAAGAAGAATTTCTCTGGATCCTCCGGCCTCACCCTTCTCGAGGCTGGCGGACACATGCACAGCAGGACCGTCTGCAGGAAGAACCACGACGACCACGCACACACGAGCGAGGTCGCCAGCGAGGTCACACCGATCGACCACAAGCATCACAACAAGGCTACGGGTAGCAGAATTGAACGCCGCCGAGAAGTTAGCTGCACTACAAAGGAAGCAACTTGAATTAGAAACGGAATTGGTCAAGAAGAGGTTAGCCGCCGAGGTGTCAGCCATCAACGACGAAGAAAGCGTCAACGACGAGCCCAACAACGAAGAACAGCATCACAGGGTGGACGAGTGGCTACGAACGAACCCACTCGACACTCGGGGGGAGGAAGCAGCACGGGATACACGAGAGGAACCTAAGCACATAAGGTTCGAAGTACCTCGGGCACGATCGCCGACTCCTACCAGAACAAGGAACAGCATAGAACAGTTGGCCGTCACATTAGAGAGGATGGCAAGACCGCGACCGCGACACACCGACCTACCTACATTCAACGGAGCCGCCGGCGAGTGGCTACCATTCAAAGCAGCCTTTCGAGACTCGACGCAAATGTATCAGATATCGGCAGCAGAAAACATCCAACGGTTAAGAAGCTGCTTAAAGGGAGAAGCTCGGGACACAGTGGCCGCACTACTCCACACGGCCACTGACCCCGACGCCATAATGAAGACGCTGGAACAATGCTTCGGGCGACCCGAAATAATCATCGATCGGGCGCTCGAGGATTTGAAGAAACTCCCAAAACCTGGATCAGCAGCAGCGGACCTGAACAACTTCGCCGTGAAATTACAGAACATTATCTGCATACTGAAGACGATCGATAGAAGAGGATACCTCTTCAACCCCCTGCTGGCACGAGAAGTACTGGACAAATTGAGTCCACACCTGCGTTCACGATGGTGCGACTACGCTTACGACAATGAAGGCACGGCCGACCCAGAGATCGTCGTGATTTCCCGGTTCCTGATGAGGGAGGCGGACAGGGCATTACGTTATACTTACGCCCCGTCTACGTGCGCCGCCGCCAGCCAGAAGAAGGAAACGCGACCCGCCGTAACCTTAAAGAAGAAGAAGGCTCAAGTGTACAACACCGTCAACGAAGCAGAAGAGAAGCAGCAGTGCCCTGGGTGCGAGCAAGCACACACCTTACCCCAGTGCCCTAAATATAAGGCGCTCACCATAGAGCAGCGTTGGGAGTTCCTGAAAGAAAAAAGAGTATGTTTCAAATGTGCTCAGAAACGACATCGACGAATCGCCTGCAAAGCCAAGCCCTGCGGCGTAGACCAGTGTCGCCGACCTCACCATGCGTCCCTTCACCAGACACCGCAACCGAAAACAGACATCGAGAAGACAACAGAAACACCAAAGGAAGAAGCCGTCCTGTCAGTAGCTTCAAGAACAACCACGGGGCAGCGAACGGTGCTACTGAAGATGTGTCCTGTCATCGTGTCCGGACCACGGGGGGAGGCGCAAACATACGCTCTCCTAGACGAAGGGGCAACCATCACGCTAATAGATAAGGGGTTAGCAGACAGCATAGGGGCAGAGGGGCCAACACAGCCTCTGCACTTAAAAGGCGTCAACATGACGCAAGAGGAAAACCAAAGTCAAATGGTTACCGTCGGGGTCCGAGGAACTAAGGAAGATAACAAATATAAGGTCAGAGCGAGGACCATAAGAAACCTGCAGCTGCACCAGCAAGCCGTTCCTGAGAACTTGCTGCAATACGAGCATCTGAACGATCTACCGACGGACGAGGTGTGCTACGAACGCGCGCGCCCCGGGCTCTTAGTGGGAACTGACCACTGGGAGTGCATCGTCTCTCGGGAGTTACGGATCGGCGGCCCGAACGAACCTGCCGCATCCAAGACCAACTTAGGTTGGGTGGTGCACGGTACCGCACCACGCAGCGCCATCATACAAGAAGGAAGGGTGCTGCACGTGTACGAGCCAGACCGAGCGACGACTGCGAGCGACCACGAGCTCCACAACTTGGTCGAGGCTCACTTCAAGATAGAAGCACTCGGCGTCAACGGCAAGCCACGTATTAACGAGGCAGATCAAAGGGCCATCAAGATCGTCGAGGCTACCACCAGGAAGACAAGCGAGGGGTACGAAGTTGGACTTCCCTGGCGACGAGACGACACCGTCCTGCCGCCGAGCTACAACCAAGCCTTCCGACGCCTCACAAAGGTCGAGCAACGAATGGACGCCGACCCGAAGTTCGCCGAGGAATACTCCAAACAGATCGACAACCTCCTGAAGAAAGGCTACGCAACACCGTGCGACGGCTCGGAACGAACGAGCCCGGTGTGCTGGTACCTACCACACTTTGCCGTGCAGAACCCGAACAAGCCCGGCAAGTGTAGGCTGGTATTTGATGCAGCAGCAAAGAGCCAAGGGGTATGTCTGAACGACGAGTTGCTGGAGGGACCGGATCTGCTGTTATCACTGCCAGGAATTTTATTCAGATTCCGAGAAGGAGCGGTGGCAGTGACAGCAGACATACAGGAAATGTTCTTAAGAATCAAGATAAGAACTGAGGACCAGCCAGCTCAACAGTTCCTGTGGCGAGGGGCAGAAAGAGAAGTACCTCCGACTAAGTACAAGATGACCAGCATGATCTTCGGCGCCGCGAGCTCCCCGTACATGGCCCACTACGTTCGCAACCACAACGCGGACAAGCACGGGCAGGAGTTCCCGCGGGCGCTGTCAGCAATTAAAGAAAGTCACTACATGGACGACCTAGTAGTGAGCTATGACGACCCAGAAGAAGCCTGGAAGGCAGTGGAGGAAACAAGAGCAGTGAACGCCATCGCAGGATTCACGTTGAGAGCTTGGAGCGCCAGCGACAAGAGGGTACTACGCGACGTGCCGCCTGAGCTGCACGCCACTACACCCACACAACTGGGGGGAGAGCAACCAGAGAACAAGATCCTCGGGTTGTTCTGGAACGCAGAACGGGATGAGCTCGGTTTCAATACATCCATGAACCGAGTACCAGCAGAGGTACGAGATCGAACGCGCGCACCAACCAAGCGAGAAGCCCTCAGCGCCGTGATGTCCATCTACGATCCACTTGGACTGCTGAGCCACTACACAATCCGCTCTAAGATCATCCTGCAGAACCTGTGGCGCCTCCAAACGACATGGGACGAAGAGATACCAGCAGAAGAGAACGAGCTATTTGCGTCATGGCTATCACACCTCAGCGAGATCGCCCGACTCAGACTGCCACGCTGCTACACCACTAAGAAGTATGAACGCATCGACCTCCACGTACTTTGTGACGCCAGCGAACAGGCCTACGCGACCGTGGCCTACTGGAGGATCGCACACACCGACGGGAGCGTCAACATAGTGTTGGTAGCCGCCAAAGCCAAAGTAGCGCCGAAGCAAGCGCAGACCATACCACGGCTGGAGTTACAAGCGGCGGTCATCGGAGCGCGACTCGCCAGCACCATCAAGAAGGAACACAGGGTGAAGATCGGTCAGACTACCTATTGGACCGACTCATCTACGGTGGTACATTGGATCCACCACGACATGCGACGGTACACTCCGTTCGTCGCTCACAGGCTAGGAGAGATCACAGAACTAACCCAGAAGCACGAATGGAGATGGCTTCCCACCGACCAGAACGTGGCAGACGACGCGACAAGACTCACCGACGAATCATTGAGCACGACCGACCGATGGTTCCAGGGGCCCAGCTTTCTATACCAACCAGAAGAGCAATGGCCCACGATGTCTACTGCAGAAGATGAAGAAGAAGAGGTCCTGCACACGTCCGAGAAGCTAGGAAGAGATAGCTGGCTACCAGAACCTGCCCGCTTCTCCCGATACGAGGTCCTAGTAAGGGCTACAGCACGAGCACTTGCCTTCATAGACATCTGTCGGAAGAGAGCCACGAGAATGGAACACCGTCACATCCAGCGCGCCGAGTTAGAACTGATCAAGCAGGCGCAGAGAGAGAGCTTCGGGGAAGACATGGAGCGACTCAAATCAGCTCGGCCACTATCGAGGTCGAGCAAGCTGTACCGACTAGATCCGGTAATAGAAGACGAACTAATGAAGGTACGAGGACGGATCGAGGCTTCCTCCGTACCCATCGAGACGAAGCGGCCTATCATCCTGGACGGCCGCCATCCACTGACAAGACTCATCGTGCTACGGGAACACTGCGCTGCGGGACACGCCAACAGAGAACGCGTGACGAACGACCTGCGGCAGCGCTACTGGGTCATCCACCTACGGCCAACCGTACGTACGATAGAGAAGAACTGTGCCTTTTGCAAGAGGCTGAAGGGGACACCACAGACGCCGGCTACGGGAGACCTGCCACATGCTCGCCTAGACCCGTTTCACCGCCCGTTCACCAACTGCGGGGTGGACTATTTCGGGCCAATGATGGTCAAGGTGGGTCGTCGCCGAGAGAAGAGGTGGGGGGCATTGTTCACATGCCTCACCTCACGCGCCGTGCACATAGAGCTCGTCGCGTCCCTGTCAACTGACTCAGCAATCATGGCGCTAAGAAGAATGGCCGCAAGAAGAGGATGGCCACGATTAATGTATTCCGACAACGGGACTAACTTCCGTGGGGCGGATCAAGAGCTCCGCAACGCCTACATCGAGTGGCTCCCTGCTTTGAACGACGAGGGGCTACAGAATAGAATGGAGTGGCGCTTCATACCTCCTGGCGCGCCGAATCAAGGTGGCGCGTGGGAGAGGATGGTACGATCTGTCAAGACCGCCCTCAAGGCGACCCTGAACGAGAAGGCGCCGGCAGAGGAGGTTCTCAGCACGCTTCTCACTGAGGCTGAGTTTTCCATCAACGCGCGACCCCTGACCCACGTTAGCGTGGACCCTAGAGACCCTGAGGCCCTGACACCCAATCACTTTCTGTTGGGGTCATCGACCGGTCTCCCGACGACGGGGCCATGCGACGAGGCCGACCGACGAGCATGGCGAGCTAGCCAAGCGCTTGCCGACCGCTTCTGGCGGCGCTGGCTCCGAGAATACCTGCCTACGCTGGTACCCCGCGGCGAGCCCAAGAACGAGACACGCCCGCTGCAGGCTGGCGATGTGGTCATGATCATCGATCACACGCTGCCACGGAACACCTGGCCGATGGGAGTCGTCGAGCGAGCGCATCCAGGAGCGGACGGCAGCACACGAGTCGTCGAAGTACGAACGAGAACCGGCATCTTTCGACGCCCGGTGAGCAAGCTCGTCGTCCTATGGAAGAAAGAAGAGGCTACGCGAGCTGCGCCGGGGGGAGAACTGTTACGGACGCCGAACTAGGAACTAAGAATCGTACTAGAATTAGGATTAAAATGTAACTATAGGTTAAGACGATTAGTAAATAAAGAAATTTCGTTAGTATATAAGAGAAACACGCAACGAGTAACGTAGGTTTATTTGTAATTACCTTAAAAGGATAGGAAAAATTGTAAGCCCTCTGATTGGGCAGAGAAGCATGAGTCGGTGAAGCCACGGTGCAAGTAGGCGACAGGTCCCGACAGGTCTGAACCTGTCTGTTGTGGCTCCGCCGACCCACGCAACACTATTGGTTAGCGCGTCAAAAGACGCCAAGGGCTAACCGCTCCGTGCGAGTATTGACGCACGCTATAAATATAGCGGCCTAGGAAAAATGCGGTGCAGTCGTCAATAAGCTCTCAAATGTAAAGTACGTGAAGAATAAATCAGTGAAATTATCAAGAAATCTTTCATTTATTAAGTAACCAATACAGTCCACAATAATATTATTAAAATTATTAAAAAAAATCCTCGATAAATAGATAAATGGGCTATCTAACACTGAAAGATTTATTCAAATCGGACCAGCAGTTCCTGAGATTAGCGCATCCAAGCAAACAAACTCTTCAGCTTTATTATTAGTATAAGAAGATATGTATATTATTTAGAAGGTTTTATAGGTAGAAAAAAAAACGAAAGTTAATCATTTCTCTTTTATTTCTTTTAAAACAGACAAACATGGTCTTTTAAATGGTGACTTATGTCTTTCTACAAGCCCTTCCATAACTATACAATCTACATTTGTTTTTAAACTGTTTTCATGTTGCAAAAATGCCAACATAAGTTTTCCATAATTTTTGTCACTACAACAAAAATCACAATAATTTTTTAAGCAAGACAATATGTAATTTTGTACAGAATCTGTTTTATTACAAGATTTATATGCAGTGTATATGATAAAAAGATTATGTGAGAATTCTTCAGCAGTAAATTCAATTTCTGAAAGAGTTTCTAAACATTCTGTTTGGTTGGCAGCGTTTAAATTCAAAATAAAGTCGTTAATCAGATTGTTTTGTATTTCTAAGTCTTTTAATATAAGTTTCAGTGCTATTTTTAAATACTGTGGGTATTTGTTATAAGTTTGGAGTAGAACATCAGTACAAAATCGGGAATTTTCACGTTTTATATAGTTGTGTAAGAAATATTTAAAAAAAGCCTTTAAAAAGTCTTTGTTCAAATCTTCAGTGTTCAGAATATGTGCGAATAACTTCTCTGCAGTACTTGTTGGAAAGTCTTTAGCTAGTTTTACTAACAATGTCGGAGTTTTATTACATTTTTCAACCAAATAACCAAACTTTGGTAGTAAGTCGATTTCGGGATCTAAAAACTCTTCTACCGCATTTAAAATAGTTTCATCTTGATTTTCTTGTGTTGCTGGGCTTTCGTCTATTTCTGGAGAATCATTCACGGTGATTGTTTCAGTGGTTTTGTTTATTAAATCCAAGTTTCGCGGGCCAAACTTTTGCAACCATTTATTTGACTCGTCTGGCGGCGCGGCGGCACTTAAACAGCGTTGTAATAGTGTTTTATTTTCAGGTTCAAATGTCCAAATATATGACATCGTTTGTTTGGTGTTAATAAAGCTATTTTATTCAATTATTTAGTCTTCTAGATATAACTGAACGATATCAAAATAATCTATCTACCATGTTAATGTCAAGTTGTGTTAACTATGTTTGACAGTTTTCGTTGACGTTAGTAGAGATGTCCAACATCACAAAAAGCATTTATAGTCCATAGATTCAGACGCATATTAGACAATTCGTGTGCAGATTTATAAAACTTAGAAATAAGTTAAGCAAATTTTCATTTAGAAATTCTAAGAACTCTTTCATAGACCTATATATAAGAATGTTTAAAGAAAAAAGCATGTTGCTAGGAAGGATTAACAAGCCTTTGTTTTAATGGATTTTATGGCAATATTGAAACAAACAACAGATGTTTTACTATTCACTTTATTTACATAAGCAGGCAGTTACCATTAAGCTTATTCTAGTTATAAAAGGAATATTTTTCTTAGAAAAACAATTGTTTTAAACACAACCTTATTACCTAAAATATTTTATGTCGTACAATCTAATAGTATTTTATTTAACTTAAATACCTAAAATGATTACACAAAATTGTAATTTCACAAGAAATGTTCTGTATGTTTCCTTGTCACATCCATTAAGTCAACAGATTCATCAACACAGGAGTCGCTTATTTAGATACTTTACAAGCTTTCGTTTTATTTCTTAACAAACTAAAATCACATGTTCGTACTTAAGTTAATTCTAATTCGGCCGGTTTGTGTAACGAAAACACTCAAAAATTATCTAACATTTTGCAAGCATTTGTTAACTGCTTGGTTGATAGAATTCTCAAAAGCCAATCAGATCATTGACACGTATCTAATTTTTGACATGTCGTTGCTTTTTATTACGCAAACCGGGTATTATTATGTAATTAAAATAACGTATTTTATAATTGGAAATGTTCTACTGGTCTAGGAATAACAATTCTCGGTCCTTCAAAACCATTTGCCAACTGCAAAGCTATTAGTTCCAATACATATTTCTCTAAAGCTGCCATACAGGGGTTTTTGAAAGACGTGCAGTGATTTTCTATAATTCTCTTAACAACTCTAATTCTTACGCTGAATCCTGATAAACTTTGTATGAAACACAATAAAAGTCTTCCATAATTTTTGTTGTAAGCACAATATAGGTTATACAATTCTAAATTAGACTGAATGTATTGGAAAATACTGTCGTTTTTCAAACATTTCTTGAAAATTACGTACAACACTGGTAAACGATGATTGAATTGTTCTGACGTCAACTCTAATTCTGTAACAATGTTCATTAACTTCGTGCAGTCTTTCTCATTTAAAGTCTCTGCATAATCTAGTAATATATTATTTGGAAGTTCAGTATCTATAAATAATGTTTTGATAGTCGTATTAAAATGCACCGGGTAAGCTTTACTTGCCTTTATCAGCAAATGCAGCGAGGACCACGAATAAAACCTTTTGAAGTAGATTCGAAGGAAATACTGGTAAAAGAGCTGGACAAATTGTTCATCAATGCCTTTTCTTGTAAAAATTTTGTCGCAGAGTTTTTCGATTGTTTTTGCTGATAAGTAAAGAGCCATTCTTGGAATGAGGATCAGAGTTTTGACTGACTCTCTTTCTATGTAGTTGTAGCTTCTTATAGGATCTTCTTCTATGATATCGTATAAGCTCCTCTCTAATGCTTGAGGGGCCGGACATATAAATCTTCCATGACAAGCATAGTTTTGTTCCAGCATTCTTCCGTCTTCACTTTTGAGATAGTTGAGGTTAATAAATCTGTGGCCTATTCTGACCAGCCAATCATCTCTCGGGGCTATGGTTTCGATACAACAGTTTTCTGAATCATCATTTGAATGGTTCATGTTACGATTTGCTGTTCCACACTTTAAAAGTAAAAATTTTGTTAACAGTCACTGATCCACTTTCTTTTGATTGAGTCTTTTGATTTTATAAAGATATCACATTTCTTTAAAAACACACAATTTCACGTAGTGCATATATTTTCATTAAACAATATAACTTTAGTTCTACTTCACTCGCTTTTAGCCTAAAAATACCACACTAAATTCAATCGGATATTTTTATAACGTCTCTCAATGATGGTTCATAGTATACTAAATAAATGTAGCACCCTGCACTTAGTTGTTAATAATATCCAGGTACATGCATAACTAAGACATAAGTCCCTTTACCTGCTCCTTTTGTTTTGAAGTCCCATTGTCAAGCCGTGGTAATTTTTATTTTTTCAATTAACTAATCGTCAAAGGATTAAAACTCTTTCGTGTTGCATTTATGACATATTAGTTAAAAACAATTAGATAATTACCGGGCCATAAGCCCACTATTAAGTATAAGCGATAAAATTAAACTTGTTTTTCACTAAATATACGGTGTAGGAGACAATTGGAAACAATCTTTTAGCAACGCTTCAGTTTCATTCAAATATCATTCTTGAATATAGACTCTCAAGGTTACAATTAATATTTCATTGTTGATTAAAATATCACCGTAACTGTTCCATACAAATGTGCAATACCTACACGCTCAAAATATAAGAAACAGCAGATTTTTTAAAATGTACTGCCTTTCGGTAATTACGGTAAAAGTTTAGTCCTTTCACCGTGTTAGGGTATTAACGCCTTCTGGGAATAGAAGTATGATTAATGATGATAATAACGTTAAGTTATTAAATAATTTCTTTATTAATCACATAGTGTCTTATTTCATCTCATTGTAGATATTTAGTAATGGCCTCCAATACGCTAGCTAGTAAAGCATCAGATTTATTATTATGATATTTGACAAATACATGTTTATTGCATTCGTTCCGCCTATTGTACAGAAAATTTAGGTCAGAGAGACATCGACTGTTTTTTAACACAGTCTATCGACTAATTTAAACATTACTCGCACACGGTACACACATCACTAACAGAAAAGATTCAAGATTCATTCATGTTGACATTTTCTTATCAATGAATGAATGACGTTACATTGAATGAAAATCAGTATGAATGAATGAAGTCCTTTTCTTGTCGCCTTGTCAATTTGTCATTGTCAGACGTCAGTTTGATTTTGTATACAACAGAGTAGGGTCGTGTTGAAAATTATCCTAAAATCAATATTTTCGTCCGTGTTTCAATAAATACATGTAGAAGTGAATAGAAGATTGTGGTAAGTATTGATTTATTCCAAACTGTACTACTATCATTCGTTTTTAACTTTAATGGGATAATAACGATTCTTTAATTAAACGAGATGCGAAGCGGTGAAATAATAATTTTTATTTGCATAGCCGGTCAAAATACGTTAAAATACCTATTATATTGTTATTGATTAATCATTTATTGACACTTT
Source organism: Cerastis rubricosa (assembly GCA_949152445.1). NCBI lineage: Eukaryota > Metazoa > Arthropoda > Insecta > Lepidoptera > Noctuidae > Cerastis > Cerastis rubricosa. Next base: position 11,585,069 of record OX424551.1, read on the forward strand.
TTCCTTGTTTTGTTCTTTATGTATGTTTTAACTGCACAAATTGGCATAAAAACGTTTGGTTGTAGATTCGCGAAAAAGGTTGTTTTTTTTTTTCATTTTAGTGGGCTTGTGATTATTCACTTAGCTATTTATATTTTGTAACTACCTATTCTAACCGCAATAATGGAGGATAAACTATTTCCTTTCTTATATTTTATCCACACTATGTTTTTTGATACCCGACGAAAAAAGAGGGGTGTTATGTATGAGCTAGTTAAGTGTATCTGTCTGTCTGTGGCATTGTAGCTCATAAACGGATGAACGGATTTTGATTGTCTTTTTTATTCAATGCTGTCTTGATGGAGCCGTTGGTCCCGGCTGTCATTTGTAGATCTTTGACAGTCGTCGTTGTTACGAGTAGTCAGAAAGCCAAAAGTCTGACATCCAGTCTTACCGAGGGGTATCGTATTACCCAGTTACTGGGTTGTGGAGGTCAGATAGGCAGTCGCTTCATGTAAAATACTGGTACTTAGCTGCATCCGGTTAGACTGGAAGCCGACCCCAAGATAGTTTGGGAAAAGGCTAGGCAGATGATGGTGGCTTGATCGAGAGTATTCTTAGCTATGATTCAAGAAAATCTGTAGGTACAGCTGTTCGAAGAACAACAGCTTTTTTAGGGTTCCGTAGCTCAAAGGAAAAAGGAACCCATAGCATCACTTTGTTGTCCGTCTTTGTTTGCTGTCCCTTTTACGCAGGAACGCGTAGAGATGTCAAGTTGAAGTTAATATCAAATACTCGGGTCCACAGTCTCTTTCAGCTGTGAAAAAATCTAACTTTTAAGTCAAAGCGATTTAAAGATACGACCGTTTATGTCGCATATTTTGCGACTTCACAAGGGAATCAAAACCTAAAAACAAAATAAAATAAATATAAAAAAAAACACTTTTTCGTATGGGAGCCATACGAAAAAGTGTTTTTTTCTTTTAATAATTTACGGAACCCTTTGTGCGCGAGTCGCACTCGCACTTGGGCGGTTTTTTCTTTGTGCTTTCTCAACTATCATTAATTAAAAGCTTTAAATTCTCACGTATGCGCGTACTTAGACAGTAATTAAAATAATCTTTAACTGTTACAAATTACTTGTAAATACGACTTCCAATAGCATACCTACCATTTAATTTCATTTTAATGTTAGAAGAATCAGCCTATGACGTTCCCACTGCTGGGAAACAGGTCTATTCTCGGTTAGAGGGAGTGGGCTGTACCACCCCGCGGCCCAGAACAGGTTGGTAGATGTCACACATGTCTTCGAATGTTTGGTTCTAGGACATGCCGGTTTCCTCACATTCAAAATCAAAATCAAAATATTTTATTTTAAATAGGCCTACATGGGCACTTATAAAACGTCGACAGAAGAGGAACGGTTCGGGTTGGTCGTTTCCTATGGAGAAGAACCGGCAAGAAACTCCATGGTTACTCTTTTAAAATCATTTGGTTCTACAATATTTGGATGTTACAGCGTTAGTACTTAAGTATGAGAGGACAGCGTAGGCCCGACAATAAGTCATCGCTTACTACAAAAGGTAGAAAAAGAAGACACTGAAAAAAAAAAAATCGTTATTAATTCATTGTTAAAAAAGGCGACTAACGAACTAAGATATTCCTGTTTGCGTTAATTCCCAACCAGCTGGATTTTTGTATAGGTCTTATATAAGTTATTACAAATGCTATGTCCCCATCGATCCCGGTTGTGCGTTTTTTTATTCGAGGTCAAAGGTCACAAATTTTCGTTTTTTGCGTTTATCTATGGAATGTTGAAGTAAGCCGTGTGCTCGCGTGACAACTCTGTAGGTCCAAACTCATTTATTTAGCTTCCACATAACTCCACGGTAACCCAGGCAGGCGCATTACTTTGTGTAATTTATTTCATCACCGCTGCCCTCAAATACGGTGAAGGAAAACATCGTGAGGAAACCGGCATGTCCTAGCTCCAACAACTCGCACAGGGCCCGCGTGGTGGATTACAGCCCACTTCTCATTAAGAGGAGGCCTGTGTCCCAGCAGTGGGAACATTATAGGCTGATGATGATGATGGAATGTTGCTGGAAAGATGGAAGAGAGAGAATTTGTAGGTCTATCGTAAAATTCTCTACAAAAAAGGTGTCTATTCATTTTTCCCTACGAAGCACTTTATCGTGTTTTTAACCCACGTCTAAAAAAGAGGGGTGTTATAAGTTTGATTGTCTGGAATATGTTAATTGTTCCTTTGTTCGAACCTACGACCCCCAAGTCGTATCTTGGCCGGTACAACTGACCCACAACCGCTCTCAATAGTAAAAAAACACGAAGCCTGTTACGGTTGAGCTGAGGTTTACCTAATATTATCATCATCAAAATCAAAATCAAAAATCATTTATTAAAATTAGGCTGATAATCAGCACTTTTTGAACGTCAAAATTACAAGAGACAGTCCCCCAAAACGCCCGCCCTTCGCCACTTCCTAGTGTTTTAGCTGGGAAGAAGAAGTGGCGGAACAAACTCCCCAGCAACACATCTGTCTGTTAGGTTAGAAGAACCAGATTCTAAACAATAGTGTTCAAGTTTATATAAACAAAGAATCCATTACATCAAAGTTTTTAATGTCACATGTCAGCTAGCACACACCAATGATAAAATAAAATCATCATCTGTCAAGTCCAGCCTTTTCCCAAACTATCTTGGGGTCGGCTTCCAGTCTAACTGGATGCAGCTGAGTACCAGTATTTTACATGAAGCGACTGCCTATCTGGTCTCCACAACCCAGTTAGTACTTGGGTAATAAGATTCCACGATTTAAAATCCCCTACTTATTATTTATTTTTTCCCTGATTGGGCACACCATACCATATAGTGTCTATCAACTATTCAATCTAGAAAATCATGGCTGTTGTTTTTTTGTTATTATTTCCCATGACATTACTCTACCCATTCAATCCTACATACCTGTATACATAATTGTTTATATCGTGTATTTTTTAGATGAAAAAACTTTGTGGACACGGAATATTATGGAGAATGTGGTTGGGTGGGCATCCGTGCCTCGGAAAGCACGTTAAGCCGTTGGTCCCGGATGTCATTTGTAGATCTTTGACAGTTGTTACGAGTAGTCAGAAGCCGAAAGGCTGACATCCAGTCTTACTATGAGGTATCGTTTTACCCAGTTACTAGGTTGTGGAGGTCACATTGGCAGCCGCTCCATGTAAAATACTGGTGTTTAGTTGCATCCGGTAAGACTGGAAGCAGACCCCAACATAGTTGGGAAAAGGCAGCCAGGTGGTAAATCGCCAACTTAGTAGTCACCCCCTTTCCTGGCCATCATCATCATCATCGTCATCATTTCAGCCGAAAGACGTCCACTGCTGAACATAGGCCTCCCCCAAGTGTCGCCACATTGGCCGGTCCCGTGCGACTCGCATCCATCGGATCCCCGCAACATTCATCAGGTCATCGGTCCACGTAGTGGGAGGCCTTCCAACGCATCGTCTTCCGGTTCGCGGTCGCCATTCCAGAACTTTTCGGCCCCGTCGGCCATCCGTTCTGCGAGCAATGTGCCCCGTCCACTTGGCAATTCTTCGGGCTACGTCGGTAACCTTGGTTCTCTTGCGTATGTCCTCATTTCTGATTTGATCCATCCACCGTTACCAATTAAAGTATTTCATTTAATCACAGTGACCAATAAAGCTAATAGACAAAACTCTGATAGTATTACATGGATAAATAAAAGCTTTTAACTTAAAACATATCGGGCGAAATGTGGGTACATCTCTGCATTACCCTTCGGGGATTACAGGATTGACGATACGCAGTAAACTTTTCTAAAATCAAAATATATATTTTTTGTTTTACATAGGCCTATATGGGTACTTATAAAACGTCGACAAAAGGTGCACGGTTCGGGTTGGTCGTTTCCTATAGAGAAGAACCGGCAAGAAACTCCATGGTTACTCTTTTAAAATCATTTGCTTTTACAATATTTGAATGTTACAGCGTTAGTACTTGAGTATGGGAGGACAGCGTAGGCCCGACAATAAGTCGTTGCTTACTAAAAAAAAACTTTAAACTGCATCATCATTCTCTGCATTCTCTTGCCCTTATCCCAGTTTATTTGCGCTCGGTGCAGCATGTCTTCTTCGTTCATACTTCTCTATTACTCGTCATCTCATCTGCCTTGCCTTTTCCCAAACTATCTTGGGGTCAGCTTCCAGTCTAATCGGATGCAGCTGAGTACCAGTATTTTACATGCAGCAACTGCCTATCTGACCTCCACAACCCAGTAACTGGGTAATACGATACCCCTTGGTAAGTCTGGATGTCAGACTTTTGGCTTCTTACTAGTCGTAATGACAGTCAAAGATCTACAAATGGCAGCCGGGACCAACGGCTTAACTTGCTTTTCGAGGCACGGAGGAAACTCGGTATGTAATTATGGTCACCCATCCACGGACTAACCTCGGCAAGCACGGCTTAACCTTAAAGATCGACCAGTGTGGCTGTTATTATTTAGCCACGAGCTGCTCTCTCTCATCTCATCAGACACCTCCTTTCTTGTGATATCATTCTTCACACAGCCCATGCATCGTTTCTTTGGTCTTCCTCTAATCTAATACCCATCCACATTCATACTCCAGACTTAACTCACGACATTAAACCCCAGTTAAATTATAAACCTAACAGACACAAAACCCGGTTAGTAAGTTAACTAAAACAGTCGGACAAGGTACCAGGCTACCAGGATACCATAAGTTCTAAGAGGTGTGCGCCACAGTTAGTCGACACACATTTTTTTGTTTTCATTCCTGTTTAAATCGCTGGCTTGGATTGTGTGTGATACTTAGGATTATTTCCTTAAGAGCGTATACGCCTTATGGCATTTCATACAAACTTTCAAATCCTTATTCTCCGAAATGACTGAACCGATTTTAATGAAAGTTCATACGCATAAGCAGAATACATAGGTCTAAAAAATACTAAAAACATTTTTGAAAAATAGTGTTACAGCTAAATTATACCGATTATAAATTGTAAAGACTTTAGAAAAAAAAAAATTGAATTACTAAATTTGACACAAGAATAATAAATAAAACAAACGGGGTGAGCTAAATAAAACCGTTTAAAAAAGAAATTTGTGTTTCTATAGGAAACACAAATTTCTTTTTTTTTCTAAAGACTTTTCGAAAATATTGTTTAGTGACTTTTTAAACCTACGTATCCTGCTTATGCGTATTAACTTTCATTAAAATCGGTTCAGTCATTTCGGGAAAAAAGGACTTGAAATTTTGTTTGAATTGCCGTAAGGCGTCAACAGCTCCAGGCTTGATAAAACGTTAGCTCCCTTAGCTACAGCAACAAGATATTATTTACTATTAGATCAATGTTGCAATAAAGATTTAGGTCAAAAAACACTCGAGCTAATCCTATATCAGTTATCTATCACACTTATCACTATTTTATCAGTTAACTTGAACGCATTTCACAAATGCAGTCAGAGTAATAAGTTTAATAAACACTTGACTTTGTAATTGAGGCCGATGATATTGTGTAAGATTGAAACTCCTCCGAAACGGCTGAACCGATTTTATGAAATTTTGTGTGCATATCGGGTAGGTCTGAAAATCGGCCAACATCTGTTTTTTATATCCCTAAAACCCATCAAATTTTCCATGCGAACGAAGTCGCGGCCAGCAGCTAGTATAGATATATTATCAATGATGGAAACACTGTGGACAACATTGTTTTGACAACAATTTACCTACTTTTAAAGTAAACTAATTTATATTAATTTAAAAGGTTAAAAATACATTTTTAAACTCCAAATTATCTTTAAACACATTCGTTGACATTATTGTAAAAGTCGTTAAAAGAGTAATTACCCTAACTAATATTTTGTTACATATTCTCAGAATTTTTGAGATAACAGTTAATTATTGTTTTAAGTACATACTTATTATCCGATTAGGGACAAAGAAGGTTAATGTGTTGACGTAGGTACACACACCTCCATTAAGTTCTTACCCCCCAAAAAGACATGTGCGTTCACATCCGTGTTGGGCCTAGTTTTTTTAGTATTTTGCAAGAACATTTTCATCATCATCATCTGCCGTTGTCTCATTTTATTTGGGGTCGGCGCAACACGTCTCTTTCCTCCATTCTCCTCTGTCATTCATCATGCTATCATTTACTCCTTTTTCCTTCATATCATTTTTCACACAATCCATCCATCTTTTCTTTGGGCTTCCTCTCCCTCTCGATCCATCCACATTCATATTCATCACTCTTTTAGTCACAAGCGTTCCATCCCTCCTCATCACATGTCCACACCAAGACAGACGACTCCCTTTCATCTTTTTGGTAACAGGCGCCACTTTCAAACTGCCTCTTATATGGTCACTTCTAACTTTATACATTTTAGTCACTCCACACATCCATCTCAACATTCTCATCTCTGCTGCAAAAACATTTAATTATAGTAAAATTATTGTTTTAGTGAATAAATAAGTTAACGTTTGTACTTTTCTTTTAATCTACGTTTATAATATCGTTTTTTTTTCAATAAGACGTTAATACTTCTATTATTGGGTATAACGACTAGCAAGGGGTTAAATTTACAATTAGAATTTAAACGTTTAAATCGACTGGAGGCTGCAAGACCGCTTGACGTGCAAGAGGTTGGAGGTTCAAATCCGGTAAGGCATTTGATTTTTGTCAACTATATTACTTTTTAAATATAAATTATTTTTCTATTTTTGTTTAAGTAATATTCAAGAAAGATAAAATACTTTAAAAATATTTATTATTGCTATTATTTAAAAAAACCTTGATCTTATTTTTTCTTCTTTTTACTACTAGCTGTCCGGCGCAAGTTCGTTTGCGTCACATTTTCCCCGTTTACGCAACATTTTTCATTGCTGCTCCACTTCTATTGGTAGTAGCGTGATGATATATAGCCTATAGCCTTCCTCGATAAATGGGCTATCTAACACTGAACGAATTTTTCAAATCGGACCAGTAGTTTCGGAGCCTATTCTATGCAAACAAACAATCAAATCTTTCCTCTTTATAATATTAGTTTAGACAAAGATTTATATTATTTTTTACATTTTTGTGTGCTTACTGACACAAACGGGCCCCTAGACAAGTGACATACTATTTACGCAAACAACAAACTAGGAAGCGCTATAAAAATTTTAGATTGACATAAGCTAACATTACAAGTCGATGGTATAGGATTCATTTTGTATAGAAAACGTAAGTAAGTAAAATTTATGGATACCAATATACAGCAAGATTTTTTAGTCACCGTCCAAATTTAGACATTTAATCTTTGGCGGAAACCATTGAACACGTGTTTTTTCTTTTAGTATCACTCAATACAAAAATATTGAGATATCATGAACACCGCCGCGCCGTGCGTAGGTACACGCTGGGTAACTACGCGGAATGGCCGCCCCCTTTCCATTGAATGTTTGCGCGGCAAGTGTAGTATTTTTAACGTTTAACTTACTGACCAGGCAGAGCGGATTTTTTTTTCGAGAAAATGATTTCATATGAAAATTTCACATATCGATTTTTTTTCAAAAATGGAGTTAGTGAATGAGACATAATGCCTAGAAAAAATTTGGACGGTGACTAAAAAATCTTGCTGTATAGATAAGGTGACTCGGACGATGGTAGGATGTAGATATCAATTTCATCACAATGTTTAATGGCTCGCTGAATAATTTATTAAACGCCCCGGTATTCGTAAGACGCAGCTCGGTGAAGCGATGGTTCGAATCCTGGTCGAAACACTGAGGTCTTTTTGAAAGTATTCTTTAGAGAGACGAATTTAATGTTGTGGCAATGTAACAATATAAAACTTGAGGGGTTAGGACATACTGACGCTGTCTGCACATCAACCTACAACACTCTGTCAAATAATAGATTTTCAATTTTATGGTTAAAAGAATTAGGCTAAAGATTGATTGGGAAAATTTGAGTTTCGGGTAGCTTGACCTGCTAGGGTCTGTACTTCCACTTATTGGTAGGTGAGTAGCTAATCCTTTCGTCAATTTTGCAAGCTAAAGAAAGAAAACAAGTCAAAATAAAAAAAAAAAACTGGCCAAGTGCGTGTCGGACTCGCGTTCGAAGGGTTTCGTACCATTATTTATAAAAAGGAACAAAAAAAAACACTTTTTTGTATGGGAGCCCCCTTTAATATTTATTTTTAGTATTTGTTGTTATAGCCGCAACAAAATACATAATCTGTAAAATTTCAACTGGTTAACTATCACGGTTCATGAGATATTATAGCCTGGTGACAGACGGACGGACAGCGAAGTCTCAGTAATAGGGTCCCGTTTGACCCTTTGGGTACGGAAAATTTGAATTTCCCGGGCTACCCTGCCGCTTTCACTTAGCTGACGAACGTATGTTTGTTCCGACTGTACATTAGATTTTTGAAATCACTACGTTACGTTAGTTTTAAATATGAACTGTATGTATGTATTTATACATTCGTATTAAGATAAGTGTGACCGTGTCAATGATCTAGCTAAAAAATCATTGACCGCTCGATAGTGACGTATTCTTAATCAGCATTTTGAACTTCTAGTGTATAAAGCCGTTTTGGAGTAAATAAAACCGGCTGAATGCGACGCAAAAAGTAAACATATCCTTTATTTGCAGTGGAGTAATAATCCTCTATTTCGTCTCTTTTGAAAGAGTATGTAATGCTAGAGTTTTTAGTTCACCATCATCTACGGATAGGACTACGTTGAAGATAGAGAAGTTTGGCCTTAGCCCCTTCGCACTTGCAGCTTCCCTGGTAGCTCATAAACGGCACAAAAGTGTGGATGTCTCTAACTATTCTCAGTCTTCTTATTTTCCATTATTTTTAATCAGTTGTTTTACAATAGTTTTCAAATCATTACACCTTTTGTTTACAGTAGTTATAGCATGGATGACAGCATTTGTGTCACTTGTTTAATCTAGCCTTATTGTAATATTTATAATTTTCTTTTGTTGTGACTCTTTTTCTTAATTACCGATTGTTTGTAGGTAAATGTGTGGTCATTGTAGGCCTTTTAGATTCCTAGATCCTTGGTAACTTTTTATCTCGTTCTAAGTTTTGTAGTAAGCAATGACTTATTGTCGGGCCTATACTAACGCTGTAACAGAAATATTGTAAAACAAAATGATTTTAAAAGAGTAACCATGGAGTTTCTCGCCGGTTCTTCTCCATAGGAAACGACCAACCCAAACCGAGCACCTTTTGTCGACGTTTTATAAGTGCCCATGTAGGCCTATGTAAAATAAAATATTATGATTTTGATCTTCCTACCCTTGTCTTATGTTATGTGGGCTCGGCGTAACACGGTTTCTTCTTCCGTTCTCCGCTGACATTCGTCACGCCATCATTTACTCCTTTTTCATACATTTGATTCCTCACAAAATCCATCCATCCTTTCTTTGGTCTTCCTCTCTCTGTCTCTCCATCCATCAAGATTTATATCATCACTCTTTAAGATAGAAGAGACAGAGAGGACCGCAAAATTAAAATTTTCTTACGTTTTTTGCAATTTGCCGCTCAGTGTCAGTTTTTATTAGGGTTCCGTACCCAAAGGGTCAAACGGGACCCTATTACTGAGACTTCGCTGTCCGTCCGTCTGTCTGTCACCAGGCTGTATCTCATGAACCGTGATAGATAGCCAGTTGAAATTTCTACAGATTATGTATTTCTGTTGACGCTATAACATCAAATTATAAAAACAGAAAAAAAATAAGGCGTTATGTTATCAAAACATAGTCTCGTAAAATGTAGCAGTCTTAGCACAGAGTAACATAATACTAGGTCACAGACTCATTGAGACATGACAGTAATGCTAGCCCATCTATACGTAGGATACAATTAAAAGAAAGCTAACATTCATAGACTCAAAATGTAATGACCTGAGACTGAGGCCAATGGCACTGTTCACTCTTTATGTCTCGATCCGAATAAGCAATCAAAGGATTTAACTGCAACAAAGCTTGCGTGTTTTTAGGGTTCCGTACCCAAAGGGTCAAACGGGACCCTATTGCTGAGACTTCGCTGTCCGTCCGTCCGTCCGTCCGTCTGTCACCAGGCTGTATCTCATGAACCGTGATAGATAGCCAGTTGAAATTTCTACAGATTATGTATTTCTGTTGCCGCTATAACAACAAATAATAAAAACAGAAAAAAAAAATAAGGCGTTATGTTATCAAAACATAGTCTCGTAAAATGTAGCAGTCTTAGCACAGAGTAACATAATACTAGGTCACAGACTCAATGAGACATGACAGTAATGCTAGCCCATCTATACGTAGGATACAATTAAAAGAAAGCTAACATTCATAGACTCAAAATGTAATGACCTGAGACTGAGGCCAATGGCACTGTTCACTCTTTATGTCTCGATCCGAATAAGCAATCAAAGGATTTAACTGCAACAAAGCTTGCGTGTTTTTAAGGCTTCCGTAGCCAGAAGTACATTCGCCCTGTCCGTCGGTCTATCTGTCTGTCCGTCCGTTTCTCACAGCCATTTTACTCCGAGAGTATTAACACCACACTGATGAATTTTGGACAGTAGGTCTCATGAACTGTTACACAAAAGTGATGCAATTATGAAAAGAAATGATGGGTGGGGGTGCATTGAATATTACGGGGGCACGGAAGTATTTAAAGTTATAACCAGAGGTCGGAATTAGGTAGAGTTATTTTTGTACTTACACTGATTTCATACAGCGAAAGAATAAAGTGGATATGCCTCAAATCTCGAGATTAATTTTAAGGAGCAGAAAAATCCCGTGGTTTATTAAATAAAAAAGTTATTTACATTTACACAATTTAAACCATCTGACATCGGATGTCCGAAGTTGCAAAATTCCAGTGTTCACACGCAAGGGAAGATCCATATTAATATCAACATTTCGATGCAAGTACCAAAATAACTCTACCTAATTCCGACCTCTGGTTATGACATGACATGACAAACTTGTCTGTATGGTGTCGGACGTAAAGAATAGCACCATCCCATATCTTCCCGTGGGTGTCGTAAGAGCCGACTAAGGGACTTGCCAGAGAATGGGCAGCAGCGTTCTATGTGCTTTTGTAACAACCGTACTGCGATCGCCAACCCGCCTGCCAAGCGTGGCGATTATGGCGATGAATGATGATGATGATGATGATGACAAACTTGTATTTTAAACAAAGTTAGAAATGAAATTGGTTTCTTTTCGGCGTTTTTTTTACAGAACCTTTTGTGTGCGGATCGGACTCTCACTTGCCCGTTTTTTTTATAGACCTGAGTTATCTAAAAATAACGATAATTACTTTACCCTGGAATTGAATCCAGGAGCAGCCTAGGACCCTACGATTCGCAGTAGTATAAATTCAAACATTTTGTTCTGTCAGTAGCGCTTGACCACCGAAGTTGGTAGCAGTTGTATTGTCTAAAAATAGCCATGTCCGTTCGTCTTCGTTTATAATAAACTGGACAGGTGACATTGTGAAGATAGCTAGACAATGGACTAACAGGATATTGACCGGAAATGAGGGCGTCTAGAGATCTATTTTTAACTATTGTTAGTATATGAAGATACATGTTGATTGGTATTTTAGCCCTGGCTAGAGGCCTTGCTCTTAAGGCACCCACAGGATAGTCCGGTTAAGCAGACGACAACCTCCTAGGAAGAACCGCGAGAAGCCAATCTTAAAAAAAATGATATTTTAGGACCATGAGGAACAGTATATAAAGTTCCTCAATACTCCATTGAAAAGGGAGGATCCTCCGACCAGACAGGTGTTGTATCTGGTGGGCAACTGCCCGACAAATTTTGTCGGGTTTCTCTATATATTCTTGAAGTCGATGTAAACTTTGCTTGCGTGATTCAGACCATATTAGTTCTTCTGTTTTCTCATAGATGGCGCTGTAGTTCTTTTTGTTGTAAGTTGCTTTTTTGTAGGTCGCCACAGTATCATGTGGTAAATACTTTTCACGGACTTTCGTGACTTGCCCGTGCTACTACCATTCTTACAACCAACACGGACAAAAAAATTGCCCGTGTTACTACCGCAGTTGAAAGTAGTAGCACGGGCAATTAATTATTTATTAGAATAGAATAGAATATATTTATTTCAGACTAAGTACACATTATTTGATACAAGTCCGTATTAAGTTAGTAGTTTTTTTTTTTTTCTTGTTCTACCTTTTCTAGTACAACGACTTGTTGTCGGGCCTACGCTGTCCTCCCACTTATGCTAACGCTGTAACATTCAAATATTGTAAAACCAAATGATTTTAAAAGAGTAACCATGGAGTTTCATGCCGGTTCTTCTCCATAGGAAACGAACAACCCGAACCGTGCATCTTTTATCGACGTTTTATAAGTGCCCGTGTAGGCCTATGTGAAATAAAATATTTTAATTTTTAAGTAGGCAGATACTTGGTTCTGTATGGTGTCGGACGTAAAGAATAGCACCATCCCATATCTTTCCGTGGGTGTCGTAAGAGCCGACTAAGGGACTTGCCAGAGAATGGGCAGCAGCGTTCTCTGTGCTTTTATAACAACCGCACTGCGATCGCCAACCCGCCCGCCAAGCGTGGCGATTACGGCAAAACCCCCCAAAATGTCAATGCGACACTTGTGGGAGGCCTATGTCCAGCATTAGACGTCTTTTGGGCTGAGATGATGAAATAATGACGCTGATACTTACAGCTATTTTAGTAAAATTTTAAATAATTATTATTTTGGACATGCATGAGCGACCAATGCCTCAGGGCTTGGCTGTCCACTCTGTCCGACACCACGCTCAGAAGCGTGATGGTGCTACTTTTTACCAGAGACCACAGGGACCCCGCCGTTCTATTGCGAAGCAGCGCCTGGAGACCATGTTATTGCACGTGTTACTACCAGCGGTTGCAAAGAAAAATAAGAAAGAGAAGCATTATAAATAGTGATAATATTAACACTTATAGAATCAATTAGTAAAAACAAAAATAAATTAAAATAACCCCAGCAAGAGTACTAGGATAGCACAAGTTTAAGGCAGTGTGTGTATTAAGAGTTCTAGGTACTAGATGTGTGTTGATCTCGAGAATGTATCATCATCATTCATCATTTCAGCCGAAAGACGTCCACTGCTGGACCTACTATAGGCCTCCCCCAAGAAGGGGACGGTTTTGCCATAATCGCCACGCTTGGCAGGCGGGTTGGCGATCGCAGTACGGTTGTTACAAAAGCACAGAGAACGCTGCTGCCCATTCTCTGGCAAGTCCCTTAGTCGCCTCTTACGACACCCACGCGAAGATATGGGATGGTGCTATTCTTTACGTTCGACACCATACAGAGCAAGAATGTATAACACTGCAAAATTGGAAAGTTTGGAAGTGGCTCATGAATTTAAGTCCGTGACTGTACATACAATAAGGTTTCATCTATTGTTTCAGTATACAATGCAGGCGCTACTGCTCCTTCTGTGCGCAGTTGGCAGCGTGCATCTGATACCGCTGCAGGACACGGCCACACCTACAGGAGAACAGCGCTGTGGATATGAGGTCAGTATACAGAGAGATAGAAACAGTATTTATTTGTTTTGCACAAGACTGAGAAAAAAAGGTTAAAATTAACAAAAAAAAAAAGGAAAATTATAAAAAAGTATAACATGAGAAAAAACCGGCCAGGTGCAAGTTGGACTCGCGTACGTAGGGTTCCGTACCATTATTTATAAAAACGAGCAAAAAAATCACTTTTTTGTATGGGAGCCTTAAATATTTATTTTATTCTGTTTTTAGTATTTGTTGTTATAGCACCAACAGAAATACATAATCTGTGAAAATTTCAACTGGCTAACTATCACGGTTCATGAGATACAGCCTGGTGACAGACGGACGGACGGACGGACAGCGAAGTCTCAGTAATAGGGTCCCGTTTGATCCCTTGGGTACGGAACCCTAAAAAAATAAGACATATTTAACTGGTCCATAATTACATACTGAGTTTCCTCCGTGCCTCGGAAAAGCACGTTAAGCCGTTGGTCCCGGCTATCATTTGTAGATCTTTGACAGTCGTTACGAGTAGACAGAAGCCAAAAATCTGACATCCTTCTTCGTTCTGACATTCTTCTCCGTCTTACCAAGGGGTATCGTATTACCTAGTTACTGGGTTGTTGAGGTCAGATAGGCAGCCGCTTCATGTAAGATACTGGTACTCAGCTGCATCCGGTTAGCCTGGAAGCCGAACCCAAGATAGTTTGGGAAAAGGCTAGGCAGATGATGAGTACAGGCATAATGTTTGAGCCCATTTATTATTGTAATGTGTTATTTACAAGTTTTATAATTGTAAATATTGTCAACGATAACATTTTGAACTTTACACTCTGATAATACCGTCTCTATGTGCCAAAGTTGATAATGTTCAGAAAGTTATTTGTTTGCAAATTATTTCGAATAGTATTTCACTGGTATTGTAAATTCAACAATAGAATTATATTTTAAAGCCTTTACTAATTTAGGGTTTTCGAGGAATTAAACACGAATAGGTTTTTAACTAACTTTAATCCAAAATGTGATCCCTTACATAGTAAAACACATAAGTGGTTTAGTGGTACTCCTCTGCCAACCATCATATTATTTAGCCAATCACAATGCAGTACAAAATCCATCAGGTCGGCGCGAGGAGTGCTACGTTGAATAAAACTATTTTGCCGTGTGGCTATGCCTCAGTGCGATACCCTACTCCACGCAGGTATGTTGTCGGCGCGGTGAGGTGGCTGGCGCGCGCGCCGTAAATAGCACGGGCTCGTGGTCAGCGCCTCAGTAAGCGGCCGCGCTCCGTCCCGGCTGCACGTATGCTCCTAGTATGTAGGTCACTACATTACTCCCCGCCAGCGAAGCGTACGGGTGGCTTTGATAATCTGCCTGATCTTGTAACGTGTGCGTACGTTGGTGTGTCCTCTTTTCCTTCATCTGTGTCTAGGTAGTAGGCTGGTTTCAATCTGTCTATAGATATGTTTGCGATTCTGTTTGCCAATTGCACGTTGAAGTATTTTTCGTACCGCTCGATCACCTTATGCGGTCCGCTGTAAGTTGGTGTCAATGGCTTGCGGACTGCGTCGTTGCGAATATATACATGTGTGCATTTGTTTAGGTCGCCATGCACGAACACCGCCCGATTTGTATTGCTTTTCCTTTGTACCTGTGCCTTCTTCAATGCTTCGGTTAAGTGGCTCAAGAAGTGTGATGGTGAATTATTCGTGGTGCTGGGTACTTCGCCGTAAAATTCCCCTGGCAGTCGTAGTGTTTGCCCATAGAGTAGTTCAGCCGTGCTTGTTCCGATGTCGGCTTTGAATGCTGCGCGTAGACCCAGTAGTACGGTTGGTAGTTCGTAAGTCCAACTAGTTGAATTTAGTTTGGCAGCTAGTGATGTCTTTAGCGTTCGGTGCCAGCGCTCAATCATGCCGTTGGCTTGAGGGTGGTAAGCTGTGGTGCGATTTCGATGAATGCCCATGCGATGCATTAATTTGTTGAATAGTTCCGATTCAAACTGAGTGCCGCGGTCTGTTGTTATAGTTGCTGGGCAACCGAATCTTGCTATCCAGTTTTCATACATAGTATTTGCTACCTTTTCTGCGGTTATTTCGTCGATAGGATACGCTTCTGGCCACTTGGTTGCTCTGTCTATCATAGTCAGCAAGTACCTGCAGTTATTAGATATTGGCAGCGGTCCGACTATATCGACATGTAAATGTGCTAATCGGTCGACGTGTGAGTAATTCGCTATCGGTGCTTTGGTGTGGCGGTGAACTTTGACTCGTTGACATTGATCGCAGGCTCTTGACCAATCACTGACATCTTTCTTCATCGATGGCCAGATGTACCGCGTTGTAATTAGTCGCTTGGTCGCTCTCACGCCGGGGTGATTAAGTTCGTGAATTGCTTGGAATGCTTGTTTTCTGAACGCAGCTGGCAGGTAGGGACGAGGCGATCCCGTGGACAACTCACAGTTGATTTTTATTGTACTTCCAGGTATTTTAATTCGCTTAAAAACGCAGCGATCGCTATTCTTCATTTGTGTTAGCTCGGTGTCCTGGGCTTGAGCTTTAGCTAACTCCTCGTAGTTGATCGGCGTCGGGCATGTTATTGTATCCACTCTGGATAATGCGTCGGCAACTACGTTATCTTTGCCGGATATGTGTTGGATTGCCGTAATAAATTGGCTGATATATTCCAAGTATCTCGTGCGCCGCGGTGTTTCGTTCTTGCTGTTTGCGTTCAGTGCGTTGACGAGTGGCTTGTGGTCCGTGTAAACGGTGACGTCACGGCCTTCAACGGTCCGGCGAAAGTATCGTACAGCCATGTAAATGGATAGTAGCTCTCGGTCGTAAGTGCTGTATTTCTTTTGGGCGTCGCTGAATTTCTTTGAGTAAAATCCTATCGGTTTCCATTTCCCTTTTATTTTCTGTTGCAGTACTGCTCCTGCGCAGGACTCAGAAGCATCCGTCATCAAGGCAAAGGGTGAGCTTGATGATGGATATGACAAGAGAACGGCGTTTGTTATGTCCTCTTTGCACTTGTTAAATGCTTGTATTGCTGTCTCGCTCCATTCTACTTTAGTTTTGTCATTCTTCTTGGAATCGCGTAGATAAATGTTGAGCTCTTTTTGGTGGTTAGCGGCGTGAGGAATGTTTCCTCTGTAAAAATTCATCATTCCCAGGAAACGGCGTAGTTGTTGGATAGTTTCTGGTAAGGGATATAACGTAATAGCCTTTGTCTTTTCCCCTGTTGGCTTGATTCCTTCGGGTGATATCGTGTAGCCCAAAAAATCTAGTTTCGACTGCCCAAATATGCATTTCGCAACATTTAGTTGTAGGTCGTTTTTATGCAGTCTCTTGAACACTTCCTCAAGGTCTCTTCTGTGTTCTTCTTTTGTTGCCGATGCGACCAAAATATCGTCGACAAATGGAAAAACGGGTAGTCCTCGTAGTACATTGTCAATGTGACGCTGAAATGTTTGCCCAGCGTTTCGTAGACCGAAACACATCCTTGTGAATTCAAACAACCCGAATGGTGTAATCACGGCCGTCTTCACAATATCTTCATCACGATTCCTGACTTGGTAATATGCTTTTTTCAAATCAATTATGGAGAAGAATTTCTTCCCTAATAAATTGTATGTAAAGTCGTGAAGTCTCGGATTCTTCATAAACTGATAGCAATCTTTTCTTCAGTTCTTCATATCTTCCCGTGTTGGGCGGGGACAAAATGATGTCGCCTATTTGTTCCACGTCTGTTTTCTCCAATTGTGCGACGGCGAGGCCGAATTTGTTTTCGTCGCCGAGCTTCTGGTTGGCGAGCATGGTCTCGAATTGCGCGAACCAGAGTCTGGGTTTGTCTCGCCAGAACTGGGGCAAACGCGCCTTGACTGAGATTGTTTCGACGTCTTCCTGGCTCAGAGATAGTTTCGGAGGTTGATCACTCGGCGTAGTCATGGTTAATGCTTGTGGTCTTACGTCGGGGTCACCAGTTTAGGGTTTTCGAGGAATTAAACACGAATAGGTTTTTAACTAACTTTAATCCAAAATGTGATCCCTTACATAGTAAAACACATAAGTGGTTTAGTGGTACTCCTCTGCCAACCATCATATTATTTAGCCAATCACAATGCAGTACAAAATCCATCAGGTCGGCGCGAGGAGTGCTACGTTGAATAAAACTATTTTGCCGTGTGGCTATGCCTCAGTGCGATACCCTACTCCACGCAGGTATGTTGTCGGCGCGGTGAGGTGGCTGGCGCGCGCGCCGTAAATAGCACGGGCTCGTGGTCAGCGCCTCAGTAAGCGGCCGCGCTCCGTCCCGGCTGCACGTATGCTCCTAGTATGTAGGTCACTACACTAAAATTAAGATTCATCATCTGCCTCATCAGCCTGCTTTTTCCCAAACTATCTTGGGGTCGGTTTCCAGTCTAACCATAAGCAGCTGAGTACCAGTATTTCACATGAAGCGACTGCCTATCTGACCTCAACAACCCAGTAACTAGGTAATACGATACCCCTTGGTAGAGTGAATGTCAGACTTTTAGCTTCTGACTACTCGTAACGACTGTCAAAGATCTACAAATGACAGCCTGTACCAACGGCTTAACGTGCTTTCCGAGGCACGGAGGAAACTCGGTATGTAATTGTGGTCACCTGTATACTCTAGGGGCTACTTAATAACAGCTGCACTGATCGATCTTGAAGGTTAAGCCGCATTTGCCTAGTTCGCTATACCCACCATTTGTGAGTGACCATCATTACATATGATCATCCATTACGTTCTGTATGGTGTCGGACGTAAAGAATAGCATCATCCCATATCTTCCCGTGGGTGTCGTAAGAGCCGACTAAGGGACTTGCCAGAGAATGGGCAGCAGCGTTCTCTGTGCTTTTGTAACAACCGTACTGCGATCGCCAACCCGCCTGCCAAGCGTGGCGATTATGGAAAAACCCTCCTTATGTACACTTAGGGGAGGCCTATGTCCAGCAGTGGACGTCTATCGGCTGTAATGATGATGATGATGATCATTACATACCGAGTTTTCTCCGTGCCTCCTGAGAGTTGGAGATCTTTGACAGTCGTTACAGGTAGTCAGTGGCCCGAATGTTTGACAACCAGTCTTACTAAGGGTTATCATATTACTTAGTATTAACTGTGTTGTGGAGGTTAGATAGGTAGTCGCTCCAAGTAAAATATGCATCCGGTAACTGGCAGCACTTAATTATTACAAACAGATAAACAGGGTGTAACGGAAAGGGTATATACATACTTAGGGGTGTGCTACAGACCATCAAACTGAACATGTTTCTCCATCGGACAAACATCTTAATTTAGAAAAAAATATCTGCTGCCCCATACCAAAATTCAATAACTATTCAACCCAATGTATGGCGCTGCTGATTTTGTTTTCGCTATAACGACGTTTGTCCGATGGAGAAACAAGTTCAGTTTGATGGTCTGTAGCACACCCTTAAGTATGTATATGTTACCGGCCAATCCCGATTTCCGGGTAAACTAGATTGTCCTAGGCCAAACTAAATCTCTAAATGGGTTAGGTTAGGTTAGAACTGTAACCATAAACGAGCGACCCGAGAAAGCGTGGCGAGCGGTGCCACATCCAAGTTAGGCTCATTATAAATGTTTTTTTGGGTCAGTAAGTATATCCTGACAAGATAAACCAGTAAACCGGTTTGGCCTAGGACAAATTAGTTTGGCCTGAAATCGGGTTTGGCCGGTAACATATATACCCTTTCCGTTACACCCTGTATAGGCTATATTATATGTTAAGGCTATAAACATATAATATTTGGGAAAAGGTAGGCAGTTGATGAGCCTATAATAACATAACATTCATTTATTCTCGGGCAACTTTGGCCCATAGATAAATACCTTACAGACTAACATATACCTATATCGTAAAAATACAACTCGTGTTAGTAAATATAAACTTAAAAACTATGTTAGTAGCACTTGACTGCACTATGACACTGTGCGTTCGTGGGGCACTTGCCCGTGGAAGCGTCGGAACACCACTCCCTACGGCCAAAAGTCCTCTTCCAAGGTAAGGTGTAGATAGCACGTTGGTATTCGCACCACGAACGCCTTAAAGTTGACGTCGCGACGCGAATCTAGCAGCTGCACTCTCGCCACGTACTTGAGCTTCTGACGCACGTACTCCACGATGTCCTCCGCCGTAGTGGTGTAATCGAGGCGGGATAATGTTCCCCACTGCTGAGACAAAGGCCTCCTCTCTATGAGAGGGAGTGAACTCTAATTACTTCTTCTGTATTTCTTAGTGAGCTTCAAACGATAAAAAAAACACCGGCCAAGTGCGGGTCGGACTCGCACACGAAGGGTTCCGTACAATTATTTATAAAACGAGCAAAAAAATCACTTTTTTGTATGGGTGTGGGAGCCCCCTTAAGTATTTATTTTATTTTGTTTTTAGTATTTGTTGTTATAGCGGCAACAGAAATTCATAATCTGTAGAAATTTCAACTGGCTAACTATCACGGTTCATGAGATGCCTGGTGACAGACGGACGGACGGACGGACAGCGAAGTCTCAGTAATAGGGTCCCGTTTGACTCTTTGGGTACGGAGCCCTAAAAAAGAAAATTTATTTACCTAATAACTGCTGGCTGCAACTGCTAAGTTTGAGGTCCTGTGATTCCTGAGTCGGGCAAAGCGTTATTAGGTTTCTAGTCTCTTGTTTTAGGCAGGATATGTGCCCGGTGGATAGCAATAGACTCGCCCCCTATAACATGGGGTTTCAACATAACTGGCGAAATGTGGATGAGACCTAGTAGGTACTCCTCTGCCCAACCCTTCGGAGATTACAAGCAAGGAGTTATCATCATCATCATCAGCCTATAATGTTCCCACTGCTGTGACACAGGCCTCCTCTCTATGAGAGGGAGTGGGCTGTACTCCACCACGCGGGCCCAGTGCGGGTTGGTAGATGTCACATGTCTTCGAATTTTTAGTTCTAGGACATGCCGGTTTCCTCACGATGTTTTCCTTCACCGTATTTGAGGTTAGCGGTGATGAAATAAATTACACAAAGTAATGCGCCTGCCTGGGTTACCGTGGAGTTATGTGGAAGCTAAATAAATGAGTTTGGACTTGCAGAGTTGTCACGCGACCCCCGCTGGCATGCTGAATGTGCACATCGTTCCTCACACACATGATGACGTCGGCTGGCTGAAGACTGTGGACCAGTATTATTATGGCAGTAAGTATACCATCACCTTATCTTCCTAACATATTATAAACTAGCTTTGGCTCGAGACCTAACTTCGCGTGAAATTATTGTAAAAAATTTGCTTCCCTAATTAAATCGAATTTAAATCGGTTCTGTCATTTCGGAAAATACGGACTTGAAAGTTTGTGTGAAATGCCGTAAGGTGTAAACGCTCTTAACTGCCCCTGATATTTTTGAAAGAGTCAATGTTTGAAGTAAGAACAGCAACTTTTCGCTAGATATAAGTCTTGGGCTTCAATCCAAAATCTCCATTCATATTTAAAAACACTGAAAATATTTTATTTATCCATCTCCCCTCCATATTGAAACAAATTCTGATGATACGATTATCTGTTTCCAGGTCGCAACAACATACAGAAGGCTGGAGTGCAGTACATCTTAGATTCTGTCGTCAAAGAACTCTGGGAAGATCCTAAAAGAAGGTAGGTCCTCAGGGGTTTAATCCTAAAGCCCTTTTTGGTGTAGGTAAGAAATTGATCATGCCTTTCCGGTATCAGGCTTTCGTCGATAAGTAAGATAACCAAAATTTTCAATAACCAGTACGCAAACTAGTAGTTCCGAGATTAGCGCGTTCAAACAAACAAACAAACCCTTGAGCTTTATAATATTATGTATAGATTCTATTTAGAGAGCAGCGGTGGCCCAGTGGTGGCAGCCCCGACTTACGAGCAGTAAGCCCTGGGTTCGAACCCAGGCAGGCATTACTTTGTGTAATTTATTTCATTATTGCTGCCCTTAAAAACGGTAAAGGAAAACATCGTGGGGAAACATGTTCTAGAACTAAAAATTCGAAGACATGTGACATCTACCAACCCGCACTGGGCCCGCGTGGTGGATAACAACCCACTCCCTCTCATAGAGAGGTGGCCTGTGTACCAGCAGTGGGTACATTATTGGCTGATGATGATAAGATTCTATTTTAGCATGTATTTTCCGACTTCCAAACAAAGTTCTCCTTTAATTCTGATCTTTCCTTCCACAGATTTATCTACGTTGAAACAGCATTCTTCTGGAAATGGTGGGTGCGTCAGCCCGATAAAATCAAACAGAAGGTGCATGCTTTAGTCCGGGAGGGACGGCTGCAGATGGTGGGCGGAGCGTGGAGCATGAACGACGAGGCTTCTGCCCATTACCAAAGCACTGTGGACCAGTTCACCTGGGGACACCAGTAAGGATTTTTTTACTTCTAGCAGCTACTAGCTAAGCAGAAAACGGTGATTATAAGGCTGTTCCAAGTGGTTTTGAAAGATTTCTTGCAGTTTTGAGGGCAGTTCCAAGTGTTTCCAGAAGATTCTGGGGTAATCCAGGTATATTAACGGTAGTTCCGAGCGGAATTTAAGTAATGGTTTGGATGCTAGCTGTTTTCAGGAGGTTCCAAGTGATTTAGATTGGACGTTTGTAATTTGAATATAGTAACTGGTCGTTTTGAGTTTTTTTCGAAGGTTTTGAGGGAATTAAGGTAGATTTAAGCTGTTAGCTGTTGATTATGGTTGTTTTAGGACAGTCCCTCCAAGTTTTGTAAGGTTCCAAGACTTCCAAGTGTGTTTAAAGGCGATATCAAGGGAAAAACATGTTATTTATCAAGATCTGCAGTACCTAGTTCTGTAGTTCTCGTAGCTACCTACATTTTAGCGTGACATCCATCTGCCTGCACTCGGCTGTGCGACGGCTGGAGATGGTGGGCGGTGCGTGAAGCATGAACGAGCATGAACTGCTGCTCATTATCAGAGCCCTGTGGACCAGTTCACCTGGGGACACCAGTAAGGACTTTTTTACTTCTAGTTAAATCTGGATTTTGGATAGGAAGAAGATGGTGGTTATATGACTGTTCCAAATGATTAGGGGGGTTCTGAGTACTTGTGTAGCGGTTCCTGGTGTTTCTAGGAAAATCTAGAATATTTTGAGGGGATTTAGGCAGTTCCAATTGATTTTGAAAGGAACCCTAGTGATGCTTAAAGGTATCAGATGGTTGGGATGCCAGTTGAAGCTGGTGATTTTAGGTCTGTACCGAGTGATTTGTAGTTTTGAGGGAAGTTCCAAGTGTTTCTAGAAGATTCGGAGGTGATCCAGGTATTTTTAAGACAGTTCCTAGTGATTTTGAAGCTGACTGTAAGTGATAGTTTGCCAATAGGATGCCAGCTGTTTTTAGGAGGTTCCAAGTGATTTTGATTGGACGTTTTTAATTTGAATTCAGTAACTGGTCGTTTTGAGGGTTTTTCGAAGGTTTTGAGGGAACTACAGGCCATACAGGTAATAGCGAAAAAATTATCAGCTGCCTTATGCAAATTTCAATACCTATTTGACCCAAATGTATGGGGCAGCTGATATTTTTTTCACTATTACGATGTTTGTCCGATGGAGAAACATGTTCAGTTTGATGGTCTGTAGCACACCCTTAAGTATGTATATACCATTTCCGTTACATCCTGTATAGCCTATAGCCTTCCTCGATAAATGGGCTATCAAACACTGAAATAATTTTTCAAATCGGACCAGTAGTTCCTGAGATTATCGCGTTTAGGCAAACAAACAAACACTTCAGCTTTATAATATTGGTATAGATATGTCATCTTGTTTACGAGCATTGCAAAATTGGAAAGTTTGAAAGTGGCTCATGAATTAAAGTCTGCGACTGTACATACCTACCAAACACATTGGACACGCATCATTACCTTTGTCCACGGCTCGTTTACTAATGGCTCACAAGGCTAAACAAATAAAACAAAATAGGTATATTGCGTGACTTATAGTTTAGGTACAAAATAACTGTGTAGCAATCAATTTTTAAAGTTATTTTCCATAAAAATATGCAGTGTTTGTTCTCGTTGATAAATAAATTGGTCTACCGTGTTTTGAAAGAAAGAAATTTGTTTTTATTTGGCATTAATAACACCTTAAAAAATATACAGAATAAATAAACAAACAAGACTAATACTGCCAAAAGGGCCTCAGCTCAGCATAATGCCAGATGGCAACACAAGGTGTACCACCAGCAGTGTGATTCTGTAAGAACTCATTTAGAATTTCGAATCTGAATCCGCTATGTGTTTCTTGATTGGCATTCTAAAAACTCGGTTGATAATTCGAATTAACATTAGCGCAACACTTGCGAGCGTATCAGCGAGTTGAACTAAATTAACGGGGAGATTTTGACAGATAAAGTATGAGATGACGTAAGAAGTGGCATTCTGTAAGGTAATTCCACCGTCACTTCGGCGTAAAATGCAAATTAAATACATAAAGAAACAATAAAAAGTAAAAATTATAAAATTAATTATATTGGTAAAATTGACTAACGTGTAAAATTTATAAAATACTGTGCTCATTAAAAAACAAAACAAAAAGACAATAATAATAAAAAAGCAAAATGATAAAATCGAAAAACTATAAACTTTATAACAATATTAATAAAGTTAAAATTACACATTTAAATTACACATACTGATAAAACGTAAAAAATATGGAATGTATAAAATTGATTAATTAATATTAAAAAAAATATTTATATTAAATTAAATAAACGTTGGTAAAATTGAAGAACGTATAAAATTGAAAAAGAAAATGTATGGTTATATTTTGGTTTAGTGGTCACGTGGGTTTTTCTATCAGGATTTTTTCAGTAGCAGTCACGGAGACTACATTCATACCAGGTGGATGGAAATAGACTCGCCCCCTATAACATGATAACTTAAAAATAACTGGTGAAAAGGTCTGTGTACTATGAGGTACCTATTAGGCTAAACCGCTAAAGTCAGATAGGCAGTCGCTCCATGTAAAATACTGGTGCTCAGCTGCATCCGGTTAGACTGGAAGCCGACCCCACGGCCATGTTTGTTCACATTATTAATACTACCATCTTTTATACCATGTTTGTAAACCCCGACCAAATAAGAGGGGTGTTATAAGTTTGACGTGTGTATCTGTGTGTCTGTCTGCGGCATCGTAGCTCCTAAACGGATGAACCGATTTTGATAAAATTGGTTTCGTTAGAAAAGGTATTTTAATCGAGAGTGTTCTTAGCTATGTTTCGAGAAAATCTGTTCAGCCTTTTGAAGGTCATCACTAGAGATCGGATATTCGGATGCATATTTACCTAAAGTTTGAGTGTTGACTAGTATGTAGCGCGCGTCAATATGGGAAAAGGAGTTTATTTAAAAAATAAAAACTAGTCTAGTTACTTTTTCTTTTAGTTCCAAATGAATTATGCCCAGACATATTTACCATTTTGTTTTAGCATTCGACATTTCAGCACAAAAATACGAATTCAAATAGTTGTTGTATTTTTTTCCTCAACAAACTTGCCAGGTTTTAAATAAATTTAAAATATTCGTTACGATATTTTGAGTACTACATTTTATACTTAATAACAATTATGAAATTTCGCAATCCCGCGACAAAAATTGGCATTTAAATAGCAGCTTCCATAATTTTGTACCTTTTGCCAGGAAAGAATGTACTACTTTAGGTAAATATGCATCCGAATATCCGATTACTAATGAGTGACAGAGTTATTACAATTTCTTTTTAAATACTTTGTGTGTTTTATATAATGACTTTTGTAATTTACGTTCTGTTTCAGGATTATTCAAAGAAGGATTTAACTTTGATTAGCCAGTAACTGATGGTAATAAGATTATTAGTCTTAGATAAATAAAACTTTGATTAAGCTTATGTACTTTGTACAGTGTAACATGATTTTTAACCGACTTCTAAAAAAGGAGGAGGTTCTCAATTCGGATGTTTGTATTTTTTTTTTTATGTTTGTTCGCGCATAACTCCGTCGTTTGCCAACCGATTTGAAAAATTCTTTTTTTGTTTGAAAGCGTATACTTTCCAAATGGTCCCATGAAATTTTTATTGAAATCAGATAAGCCGTTTCTGAAAAAATCAACAAAAATTAAATATTTCTAACTTTTAGTTTACTCTGCATTGCGGTTTTTGTTCGCGCATAACTCAGTCATTTACGAACCGATTTGGAAAATTATTGTTTTATTCCCACTCCTATCAAGATCGGAGACTCTACTATCGAAGTTGTAGACGATTATGTCTACCTGGGACAAACGGTCCAGTTGGGTAGGTCTAACTTCGAGAAAGAGGTCAATCGTCGAATCCGACTCGGCTGGGCACCGTTCGGGAAGCTGCGTGGTATCTTCTCGTCCAACTTACCGCAGTGTCTCAAGACGAAAGTCTATGACCAGTGTGTGTTGCCAGTGATTACATACGGGACCGAAACGTGGCCGCTCACAATGGGCCTCATCAGAAGGCTCAAAGTCACCCAAAGGGCAATGGAGAGAGCTATGCTCGGAGTTTCCTTGCGTGATCAAATCAGAAATGAGGACATCCGCAAGAGAACCAAGGTTACCGACGTAGCCCGAAGAATTGCCAAACTTAAGTGGCAGTGGGCAGGGCACATTGCTCGCAGAACAGATGGCCGATGGGGCCGAAAAGGAAGGCCTCCCACTAGGTGGACCGATGACCTGGTGAAGGTTTCGGGGATCCGCTGGATGCGAGTCGCACGGGACCGATCAATGTGGCGACACTTGGGGGAGGCCTATGTCCAGCAGTGGACGTCTTTCGTCTGAAATGATGATGATGATGATGATGATGATGATGATGATGATGATGATTCCAAAGCCTATGCTTTCCATTTGGTCCCATAGTCACCAAATGGGGATCTGATGATGGAATCTTGGCGAAATCGAGGGAACTCTTCAAGTTTTATAGGAAACTTACAGCGATTTTGGTATTTTCTACAACAAGTGAAGCATTTGCGTTCAATAAGAACCATTCTACCTAATCTGATGATCTGATGATGAAGCCAAGAGACAAGCACTGGAACTCCATAATAAGACAATGTATCTTAGCTGTGTTTGGGCTTGTTGGAATTGTAACGTTATGCACTTTCCACGTGTACCACAGACTAACTTTTTGACTTTCCTTATTCAACCTAAGTAACAAGTGGGTCCTCTGCTTTGATAGTCTGTTTTCGCGATGATCAGGGTTCTTATTCAAAATGCGTTGATCATTTCTTTCGCTTATTTCTTTTAATCGTTTTAATTTTTCTCAGTTTCAGTTCGACGCCTTTCCTCACACGAGAATCATCTTTACTAGGCCTACCCATATTTTATTATTAGATTAAAAATATGTCACTAAAAATTAACAAATAAAAATATTTTTTACAAAAAAAGAAACCGACTTCAAAAAACACTTAACGCACTAAAAAGTTAAAAATAATACTACAACCTACCTATATTAATAAACCTAACCTAACCTACGATTAACCTATAATAAAATTTAATAATTCTTTGGAGTCGGTGCCAAGCAATATAATTAGAATTAATGAATGAATTAATATTTAGAAGCTGTAAGATTATTATTATGTTTTGCTTTTTTCTGGCCTTAGTCTGTATATAGTCATTTAGGTAGGTATCGTATATTGCTTGGCACCGACTCCAAAGAATTATTAAATTTTATTATAGGTTAATCGTAGGTTATGTTAGGTTTATTAATATAGGTAGGTTGTAGTATTATTTTTAACTTTTTAGTGCGTTAAGTGTTTTTTGAAGTCGGTTTCTTTTTTTGTAAAAAATATTTTTAAGCGCACGAATGACGTTGAATGGGGTCTCGGCTGTCATTTGTAGACCTTTGACAGTCGTTACGACTATTCAGAAGCCGAAAGTCTGACATCCAGTCTTACCTTAAAGGTATCGTATTACCCAGTTACTGGGTTGTGGAGGTCAGACAGGCAGTCGCTTCATGTAAAATACTTTTACTCAGCTGCATCTGGTTATTCTGGAAGCCGACCCCAAGATAGTTTGGGAAAAGGCTAGGCAGATGATGATTAATAAATATTTATCTTCTCACAGAAAACTCAACGCCACATTCGGCCACTGCGGACGCCCTCGCGTGGGATGGCAGATCGACCCATTCGGTCACTCTCGCGAGTTCGCCTCCCTGCTAGCCATGATGGGGTACGATGGGCTGTTCCTCGGCAGGATCGACTATCAGGACAAGATCGTGAGGTTCCTGAAGAGGAATATGGAGATGGTGTGGCGAGGTGATGATGTACTGGGTAAGTTAGAGCGTCACATCTAAAATATATCTATACTAATACTAGCTGTCCCGCGCAACATAAACTGTCATGTGTCGCTAGAGGGCGCTACAGCTTGTTTACTTTTTGCATCGCTCCGTTTTGAATATTTAAATAAAATAGTACAAGTGCAAAATACTAAAATTTCAAGGCTTTAACTCAAAGTTTAGCAGTTGCTGGGTGTAATATTTTGTTAACCGTGTAATAGTTCACCTTAGAAGAGAACTTGACTGTGTGACGTGAAAAACTGTGTGCAGCCTACTGTTAATTGGAAAACAACCACAATTTGGACGGTAAATGGCTAGTTTTGGACTAAGTGCATCATTACCAAGAATATCCAGTGTCTAAACAGTATTGCAGTGAAGTGATTATTTGTGTTTACAAATCCAACGACACACTCAAAACTGCAAAGTCATTGACAAGTCGCTAGATCTACTGTCATTGAATTCAGCGCCATCTATTGGATTACTGGGGAACCACGGAGTCCACCACGCTTACTAAGAAAGTTGCAGTGATTACCGTACTCGACCGATATCAAGCGATCGATAGAGAACTTTATTGCTGTGAATTAGTATAGAGGGCGCTGGTTGTACCTTGCTGTTCTTTACTGTTACTGAACTTGTTTTTCAATGGAGTTAACACTTGAAGCGACTTCAATCAAGATGGAATGCTGTAATGATACCTCGGCTTCGCCAATTAATATTCTTCAGTGTTCTGTATGTGATGGGAAATACCACCTTGAGTGCTTGGGTTTGACTTCGAGCCAGTTTTTAGAACTAAAAGTCGAATTCAAGGCTGCCTGGAGGTGTCCCTCATGTTGTAACGTAACTAAGCGGACCAGATCGAACATAAACACTCCCGTACGCAGCTACACTGAGCTTCCAGTTGATGACCACACCATGGATATATCCAGTGATAACTTGGATCACAGTCAGCTCAGTTCGTCCACCAGTCTTGGCAGTAATAGGACGCTGATCACAGAAAAGTCATCGCAGCCTTCTACGGACTTTGAGGCATTCACAAAAAACCTACAAGCAACTCTTAGCCAATGGCGGAGTGATATGAACAAGGACATCCTTCAAATGCGAGACGATATCAGGTCCACCTTGACGGGCATCCGGAAAGATATGCAAGTGCTACATACAGAGCAAACCCTCCTAAAACAACAAGTGTCCACCCTTCGTGATGACATTATTGAACTGCAAACCAGTTCTCAGAACCAGACAGCAGAGCAGGACACCCTCAAAAAGCGTGTTGACGATTTGAGCTTTAACACATCGTCAGCTGATTTTCAGTCGACAATCTGTAGCCTGGAAACTAAGATTGACGTTCTTGAGCAGCAGGCTCGACAATGTAATGTTGAGATATGTAACCTGCCTGAAAGGCGTAATGAAAACTTACCTTCCATCATTGAAGCCATAGGGAACGTGCTTAAATCTCCAATTTTGGTTAACCACATTGTCGCTGTACATAGAGTGCCTCACGCTCATCAACAGAGCACAAGACCAAAGAATATTATTTTAAAGTTCACGTCTCGCCTACAGAGAGACAATTTACTCAGCGCGTTTCGTAAGGCTAAGTCGTTGAAGACTGAGCAAATTGGTATGTCCGGTACTTCCACATCTGTTTATATTAATGAGCACTTGACCCTAAAGAGAAAGCAGTTGTTTCGTAAAACCCGAGAAGTTGCAAACAACCATAATCATAAATACGTATGGATCAGAAATGGTACCATACTCGTACGCGAGCGTGATGGTGAAACCGCCTTTGCTATACGTGGAGACGATGATCTTAACAAAATTAAAAAGAAGTCAACTGACTAACTGCTTCCTCTTTATCTCCTTTTACGCATTAACCGTGCAGTATTATTTGTATAGGTTAGCGTTTTTTATTACTTGAGCTTAATTATCATTATAATTGTATTGTGTTGCATGTTCCGTTAAGTTTTATAATTTTATCATTTTTCAACTATTTATTAATGAAATTAATTGCTATTCAATGGTATTCTAATATGTACTATTATTTACATTCCTTTTTATTTTATTTTTCTGACATCATTATGCTGATCATCGTATGTGAGTACGACATGGTATATCCATGTTTCAATAAGTTAACAACCTGCTATCTTTTCATACTACGGCTGAACCCTTTGTGCACAATACTTGCTGCCTTATACATATTTATGTTAAGATTTCTGTATAATGGATAATAACGATATAACTATTTATTACCAAAATTGCAGAGGGTTGAGAACCAAATTGCAAACCTTGTATTTGAGTATTCTATCATTTTCCTACGACATAATCGTATTGACTGAGACGTGGCTTATACCCGATATTGCTAGCGGAGAGTTTATGGATCCTCGATATGTTGTATACCGTTGTGATCGAGATCGCGACACAACTTGTAAACGTGATGGTGGTGGGGTTCTGGTCGCGGTGTTGCGAGGACTCCAGTCATGTCTACTTGACATTTCTGGTCGACCAATGTGCATTGAGCATCTTGCGGTTGGTATTCCGAGTAAGGACAATAGCTCGAAAATGCATGTAGTTAGTGCTGTATACATACCACCCTGGGCGACTACCGATATATATTCAACTCACCTTGATACACTGCAGGACATGTTAATTGAACCTTATGTCGAAACCATATTTATTATAGGTGATTATAATCTTCCGGAAATTACATGGAACTTTGGTCAGACTGTCGGGGAGCATCAGCTTACTGGTATGTCATACTCTGGAACGTCCCCTGTATGTTCACAATTGGAACAGCTCATGTCAACCCTGAATGCATATCAATTTAACAACATACCTAATGTTAATGGGAAAATCTTAGATTTGTTTATTTCTAACACTACTAGTACTATAAGCTATCCTTTAGACTCACTACTACCTATAGACACACATCATCCTCCGTTTGTTGCCACAGCCCCCACAACTATATCCGCACAAGCTCTGAAAAGAAAACCGTTAAGTAAATATGACTTTCGTAAAGCTAACTATGACGTGATTAATGAACAAATCAGTGAGGTTGAATGGGTGAACCTGTTGGAGAAACTTCCGTCGCGGGAGGCCGTGCAACGCTTTTATGATATTCTTGGTGGTATTACTGATCGCAATGTACCGCGTGTTAAGTCCCGGACACTTGATTTTCCGGTTTGGTTCTCGGCACCATTAATCAAAATTTTCAAGAGAAAACAACGTCTCTGGGTTAAATGGAAAAAATTCAAGAACATCAAAGACTACAATGAGTTTTCGGAATACAGAGTAACCTTTAAAGATGCCTGTAATACTTGCTACTCAAACTATATTAAGTCAGTCGAAGATAAACTTACCACAAACGTTAAGTACTTCTGGACATATATAGCCAATCGCAAAAATAAATCTGGAATTCCATCCACTATGCATTATCAAAACTTTAAATCAAGTGCCCCAGAAGAGATTTGTGATATGTTTTCAGACTTTTTCCAGTCTGTGTTTGAACCTAGTTCACCCTCATTGTCCGCCTGGACCCCGCCTACACACTGTAATGCCAATGTTAATTTGATCGATAACTTGCATATTGAAGAATACAAAATACACAAAGAGTTAAAATTACTGGATCCATCAAAAGGAGCAGGTCCCGATGGGTACCCAGCTTTATTCTTTAAGGCCACCGCTGACAGTATCTGTAAGCCACTCTATATCCTTTACAATAAATGTTTAAGCGAGGGTGAATTCCCGGATGAATGGAAACGGGCTAATATCACGCCTGTACACAAGAATGGCTCAAAACATGACGTGGAGCAATACCGGCCTATCTCGATCTTGTCAACCTTGTCTAAACTTTTTGAGAGACTCGTACACAATGAAATCTATCCAATCTTACACAGCATCATCATCCCAGAGCAACATGGGTTTGTTCAGCGACGTTCGACTGTTTCAAATTTATTAACTTTTTCGAATTATCTTTTTGAAAACATGGACAGGCGATTACAAGTTGACGCGGTTTACACCGATTTTAAAAAAGCGTTTGACAAGGTCGACCATTTAATCCTACTGAATAAGATTGCGTTTAATGGTATACGCGGAAATTTGCTTCGCTGGTTCTCATCCTATATTAAAAATAGAACACAAAGGGTTGTCGTGAATGGTCATCAGTCTGTTTCAGTGCATATAACGTCGGGTGTTCCTCAAGGCTCAATCTTGGGACCACTATTGTTTATTTTATATATTAATGACATAAACAAGTGTTTTAAGCATACTAAGTTTCTCGTATATGCTGATGACCTAAAAGCTTATAGGTCTATACAAACTGTAGAGGATTGTCGACAGTTCCAACAAGATCTGGACAGACTCACTGACTACTGTATAAGGAATAAACTACACCTTAGTCTCTCCAAGTGCAACTGCATCAATTTCACGAAGAATAAAGTGGTTATTGACTTCAAATACGCATTGCACAACACGGCCCTCAGCAATGTATG
Organism: Cerastis rubricosa; assembly: GCA_949152445.1. Taxonomy (NCBI): domain Eukaryota; kingdom Metazoa; phylum Arthropoda; class Insecta; order Lepidoptera; family Noctuidae; genus Cerastis; species Cerastis rubricosa. Next base: position 11,617,443 of record OX424551.1, read on the forward strand.
TATTGTGAGAGATCTTGGTGTGTTGATCGATGATAAGTTGTCCTTAAACCAACATGTAGAAAAAATTGTAAATAAAGCATTTAAGATGTATGGTTTTGTAATGAGATCGTCCACTGAGTTCAAGCGGGTCTCCACATACCTTTACCTATATAAGACCATTGTACGATCACAATTAGAATATGCCGTCCCTATCTGGAACCCGTTTTACCAGAAATACATTGACGAGATCGAAAAAGTCCAGCGTAAGTTTCTACGAGCCATGCATTATAGATGCCATAAAACGTATTTGTCGTACTCTCAATTGCTAGATAAATATGGGCTGGTCAACCTAGAATCTAGACGTAAGTATCTAGAGGCGTCTGTACTGTATGGTATTGTTCGTGGTGATTTTGATTGCATCGATCTAACGAGCAAGCTATGTTATGTAGTCCCACGCACCGTTAATATACGTAGTACCCGTGCAGGTACCCTATTTGCTGTCAATACCTGTCGAACTAATTCTGGTTTGCGCTGCCCTATCCGTCGAATGGTTGAATCTTATAATTGTAATTTTATTAATATTGATATTTTTATGTGCTCAAAATCCAACTTTAAATCTAATGTTATGAAAATTATTATTAACCAATGATGTTATTAGGAATGTAACTTAGTTTAGATTTTATTATTTATTTAATTTTAGTGTTAATTATTATTCTGTTGCCAAGCAATCAAATCAATAATAATTTCTATTTTGCATGATGTAATTAATATTTCGTTTATTTAATTGTTTAATGATTACCAATTGATATTTCTATAATTATTTGTTATTAATGTGATGTAATTATTGTATTATTTATTGCCTATCTAGTGGCACTCATTATCATATTTTCTTTTGTTAATATGTGGATAATGTAGTGGGCTGCAATATTGTTAATATTTTGTGTTATCTTCCCCTGTTCCAACACATATTGTAGCTGTTTATTGTCCCTGAATAAATAAAATAAAATAAAATAAACTTCGTCTGCGTCACATTTTCCCCGTTTTCGCAATATTTTTTATTGCTGCTGCGCTCCTATACAGCGCCATCTATTGAATATTTACTCAATCCAGTCAACAGCTATACACACACACACACATTAGGCATTGGACATTAGGGATGGCTTGGAGAATTCCAAGTTAACGGGCTTGGTTTTAATAGATTTTTCCAATGCTTTTAATACCGTTGACCACGACATTCTCCTATCCATATTGTCTCAAATTGGTGTGTCATTGTTGTCACGTGATTGGTTTTCATCATATCTTCGTGGTCGCCAGCAGGCGGTGCGTGCTGATCAGGATTTCTCTGATTGGTGCGACCTAGTTACTGGTGTACCACAAGGCCGTATACTCTCGCCTCTCTTATTTTCTTAATTTATTAACTCCCTTACTGCTATCCTCAAATGTTCTTATCATCTGTACGCTGATGACTTGCAACTATACGCTCAATCAGACATTTCCAATCTTGACAATTGCATTACATCACTCAATGCGGATCTTCGAACTATTGCAGAATGGTCTGACAAATTTGGGGTTTCTGTAAACGTCGGGAAGTGTCAGGCCAGCCTCATTGGTAGTTCGAACACTAGCCAACTTATGCCACTGATGTACGAGAACTTCGTCATTTCTCTTTCACCTCACGTTAAAGACTTAGGTCTCTACATTGACGACAGTTTAAGTTGGAATAAACACGTGGCTCAGGTGAGCCAGAAAGTCACATTCTCGCTGCGGTCTCTATAGATTCAAGCATTTCCTCCCATCTAGCACTAAACTCACTTTGGTCTAGTGTCTTGTGCTTCCCATTATCGACTATGCTGATGTTTGTTATTCTGATCTATCCCAAGAACTTCTAAATAAATTGGATCGACTACTCAATAATATAATAATAATATACTCGCTTTGTTTTTGGCCTTCGAAAATACGATCACGTTTCTTCCTTCCGTTCTCAGCTTAAATGGCTGCCTATCCGACTCAGGAGGTCCCTCAGATCTCTCTGTATGCTCTTCACTATAATTAATGATCCATGTGCTCCCGATTGTCTAAAACCTTATTTCAAGGTACTGGGCAGTTCTCATAGTCTTAACCTTCGAGCTTCTAAAAATCTACTTCTCCAAATTCCTACACACCGCACTGGTTTTATGTCAAATTATGCTATCTCAACTATTAAACTCTGGAACGCGCTACCCATTAGCATTAAAAGAGCCGAAAGTAAATTCACTTTTAAAAAGAAAGTTCGCCACTATTTAAGTCAGACTAAATAGCACTCAATTAAAGTCTAGTCATAGTAATTATTATTAGGATTCTTGTTTTTTATTTCAGTATTTTTTATAATCTTTATTAGTCTATTTTATTTGTATAATGTGTATTAGTATCTTTGTTAGTATATGATTTTTTGAGAACTAGTGGTTTTTAGTATAGAATTAGTGGTTTTTTATTTAACCCAATGGTTGACTGGTAGAGAATGCCTTGTGGCATAAAGTCCGCCTATGTACCACTATTATACATGAAGTTTAAATAAATAACAGATACCGCCATCTGTTAGAATCGTTTGGAGCTAACAGATAATTGCGACTTAATTTGCGATAAAATAATATTACGACTTTAAATCGAGATGTAAGCTATCCTATATTTCAAGTTGGATGCTGCACACGGTGTGCAAATAAAAATAAACAAATTAAAATAACCTTAATTAATTGAATTATCAAAATTCTGAAACAAACCTGTGGACAAAATGGGTAGATAGACATCTATAGTGCATCCACATTTCACGCAGTAATCTATTTTTTTTTGCATAATTTTCCAGGTAAATCCTCGGACATATTCACCGGGGTACTCCACAATACATACTCTCCGCCTCCCGGCTTCTGCTTCGACGTGCTATGTTCCGATGAGCCTATCATAGATGATCCGAGCTCGCCGCTTTACAATGTGGAAAACAAGGTACTGTATTAAACTAACATGGTCGCTAACACTTTGCTTATAGATATACGCTTCTGAATGGGCAACTACAGTACTTTCGAAATCAAAATCCCTTATTTCACATAGACCTACACGGGCACTTATAAAACGTCGACAAAAGGTGCACAGTTCGGGTTGGTCGTTTCCTATGGAGAAGAACCGGCACGAAACTGCATGGTTACTCTTTTAAAATCATTTGGTTTTACAATATTTGAATGTTACAGCGACTTAATTATGAGAGGACAGCGTAGGCCCGACTTTAAGTCGTTGCTTACTACCAAAGGTAGAACACGACAAAAAAAATCTTTCACAGTTACAGTGACTTGTGACTGGGACTGTAGCTTCATTTTTATTGTTGTTCGACTATTCAAAAGTGCCTGTAACTGGCCTAATTGAAATAAATGATTTTGATTTGATTTGAATAACTCTGAAAACGGGATATTTACCATGTTTACTATTTGTTTTGAGTTCCCAATATTTCGGCGCTGCTGCAAACACCATGATCACGGTTAAACTGAAATTGGGTGATGGTTTATAAGCAGACAAATCGGTCTACCCTCTTTGTTGTTCGCTTTGCGCTCCGTACCACAACTACTGTCACTCACAACTCGATTCTGCGACACACGAAACTCACTGTGCCTGCTCGGGAACTTTTTTCTGAACTTTTCGGTTTTTACACAGTCAGTTGAACCACTGGATTCCAGGCTGTTGAGAGTTGAAAACAAATAGTAAACATGGTAAATATCCCGTTTACAAAGTTATTGAGAAGATACTGTTATATTTTTGTTTCATTGAAATTAATAGTGTCTTTACAGCATATGAAAGTACTGATGAATATAGAAAATAAAAGTTGTTGCTTTTTCTTCCTATTTGCCTCGCCACGCCAGTATAAAAAAAATATAACTGTTGGACATCAACTTCGAATAATACCATGTCCTTAATTGATACGTTTATTAAATACATTCAAAATTAAATAATTTCACAGATAAGATCGGTAACAAAAAATATTCTTGTAGTTTCAAGTTATAAGCTTAGAAAATCAATTTTAACCCATAACAGTTCATATAATTGGAACTGATTTCATGGGTACTTTTATTCAAATAAGGGATCAATTATTTTGTCAGTCTGTATAGCTTAAACACCTTTCCTTTCAAGAGCGTTTGCACCTTACGGCATTTCATACAAACTTTCAAGTCCTATTTTACCGAAATGACTGAACCGATTTTTATGAAACTTCATACGCATAAGCAGGATACATACGACTAAAAACGAATAGAGAACATTTACGAAAAATTATGTTAGAGCTAAATCAGACTGATTTTAAATTATTATTCTTAACAAAACTTTCCAATTATCTTTTTTTTTTAACATTTCGAACATGTTTTCTACTAAATTTTTAGACAAAAGTATCCTGCTTATGCGTATGAAGTTTCATTAAAATCGGTTTAGGTTTGTAGGAAAAAAAGGACTTGAAAGCTTGTATAAAATGTCGTTAGGCGTAAAAGCTCTTAGAGGTAAGTTTTTATTAGTGGTATCGATGCTAGGTTGATTTGAACGATCATTATTATTTGGTGCGTATCTGCAAACTCTTTAGTGCTATAAGACACTAATGTCTCAGTATTCAGCTTGTATCTTAAGTAAATAAATCAATCTTGGTAGTTTTTTTTTTGTGGCCCTATACGCGACAGTTTGGGGCCGGGTTAAATCTCTGAAGAGATAGATAGATAGATTCATTTATTTGCCTGAAATATGGTATTTTCTTAAAAGTTATAACACATACACAATAGTGCTTCTTAATCCCCCTATTAAAGTCGGCATACAAATTTTGTCTCAGTAATACTTCTTGTTTAATCAATTTAAACAAAATAATTAAATTCCAATGTCAAAAAAGTACTTAATCAAAAATTGTCTATATTTATACAAATTCAGAGAGATTTGAGAGCAGCGGTGGCCCAGAGGTGGCAGCCCCGACTTACGAGCAATAAACCGTGGGCTCGAACCCAGGCAGGCGCATTACTTTGTGTAATTTATTTCATCACCGCTGCCCTCAAAAACGGTGAAGGAAAACATCGTGAGGAAACCGGCATGTTCTAGAACTAAACATTCGAAGACATGTGACATCTAGCAACCCGCACCGGGCCCGCGTGGTGGATGACAGCTCACTGCCTCTCACAGAGAGGAGGCCTGTGTCCCAGCAGTGACAACATTATGGGCTGATAATGATTAAAATGATGATACAAATTCAATAGGTGATTATAATATGAAATTATCAGTAGCAAACTGAGTGCTATTCTGTGAGCGGGCCATGCCGATGATGGAAAGCTAAAAATGTTTTTGAATTGACATATGATCGAAAACATCAAACAGTCAATATCTTTTTGGAAGTCGTTGTAGAAATAAAAACGCTTTGAAAGCTATTATTACTTTTTAACCCCCGACCAAAAAAGAGGGGTGTTATAAGTTTGACGTGTGTATCTGTGTATCTGTGTATCTGTGTATCTGTGTGTCTGTCTGTGGCATCGTAGCTCCTAAACGGATGAACCGATTTGGATAAAAGTGGTGTCGTTTGAAAGGTATTTTAATCGAGAGTGTTCTTAGCTATGTTTCATGAAAATCTGCTCAGCCGTTTGAAGATCATCACGTCTTTTCTAGTTGATGTAGGGATTTAAAAACTTTCACAGGTAGTCTATTTGAAATGTTGTCGCTTGTCACCATGGGCATTGCTGAGGGGGGGGGGGAGGGTGCACCGCCCCCCCCCCCCAATTTATATTTTGTTTAATTTATATCTTTCCTTGGTTTCGTTAACCAGGAGTAGGAAAGTCAAGGCTAGGCAAAAATAAAATAAGTTTAAAAAGTATGAAAAAAAATTAAATTAAAAATTTAAAAAACCCCCGACACAAAAAACCTCTAAAAAGCCAAAAATAAATTAATCCAAGCGTCGTAGCGTCGGGGGACCGCTTAGTACAAGCACAGAGCAAAGCGGACCCCCGACGCTACGACGCTTGGATTAATTTATTTTTGGCTTTTTAGAGGTTTTTTGTGTCGGGGGTTTTTTAATGTAGTCTCTCTTGAGTCTTTATTTCTTCTAGAAACAAAGACTTTATGCTTACTTATTGCTTGAACTATCTACCCTTTTGAAAAATGGAAGGGTCGGAATTAGTTAGAACTTACACTGATTTCACACAGCGAAAGAATAAAGTGGATATGCCTCAAATTCCGAGATTAATTTTAAAGAGCAGAAAAATCCCGTGATTTATGAAATAAAAAAGCTATTTACTTTTGCACAATTTAAACCATCCGACATCGGATGTCCGAGGCGGCAAAATTCCAAAAAAAAAATGTAAATGAAAATACTAATAAAAAAATATTATGTTTGTTTTATTTGTCTTATCTGTCTCTGAGGTTTTTAGTATTATTTATTTTAAAACTGTTCGCCACACGGGATTGTATTATAAATCCCGGGAAATCCCGGGACAATTCATATTAATATCAACATTTAGATGCAAGTACATAAATAACTATACCTAATTCCGATCTCAGGTAATAACAATTGTTTTTGCATAGGTAAACGATTTCCTCTCAATATCTCGAAATATGTCGAAGAGATATCGCTCCAACAACATTTTAGTGACGATGGGAGATGATTTCAACTATCAGGATGCTGCGATGTGGTTCAGTAATTTAGATAAACTGATTGAGTAAGTGAGATTGTGTGTGTGCATGTTTGTTTGTGAAATAATAAGTGTGCTCGTGAAATGACGTTTTAAAGCTATGCTTGTGCTTAAATACTTTGAATTGGTGTTAATAATGGAGAAGTTTTTTTTTTAATCAAATACCAAGAAACAAAAATGTGAATTATAACATTAAAATATCTATAAAAATAATAAGTCATTGTATTTTAGGAGCGTTTACGCCTTACGGCATTTCATACAAACTTTCAAGTCCTTATTTTACGAAATGACTAAACCGATTTTAATGAAACTTAAGATACAGGAGACATAGGTCTAAAAAGATACTAAAAAACATTTTCGTCTAAAAAGAAACTAAAAAACATTTTCGTCTAAAAAGAAACTAAAAAACATCGCACTTGCTAGCATGAATGCTTCGCAGAAGGAGGCGACGGCTTCCTATTCCCTCTCACTCCGGACCATGTAGTAAACCAGGGCCGGGCATGAGAGGTCGCCGCCGCCAAACGCTCGCAGTTCACCCTAGCGCTTCCCTCTTAAAATATTGATTTCTCTTGTTAAAGATAAAGACGTTTTTGGAGATTTGTGCAAACATATCGAGGGTGTACAGAAGTAACAATATTCTGATAACAATGGGAGAAGATTTCCACTATCAGGATGCTGCGATGTGGTTCATGAATCTAGATAAACTTATTGAGTGAGTCTGCATGTTTGTTTAAATGCATGATAGACAACGAATAGTTGTAAATTGTGGTAAACAACTAAAAGAGTATCTTTTTTAAAGACACTTTTAGCGGCACTACAAAAAGAACTACAGCGCCATCTATGTCACAAGTGAAGAACTAACATCGAATTCTTAAATCGCTCAGGTATAGGTCTTGCGAAATTTCACTCTAACTTTCAAGTCCTTATTTACCTAAATTACGGAACTGATTTCAATGAAACTTCATACGCATAAGCAGGATACATAGGTCTAAAAAGTTACTAAAAACATTTTTTAGTTAACTGATTATATCTTTGTTGCATGTTTATATGTTTTTTTATCGTGAATGCGCCTTAGGTTTAGTTAGCTTGCTATGCTTTGTGCTGCCTATTAGCAAAATGTTAGTTTGCACAAAAAACTAAATGATTTCATCTAGTATCTGTTTTATTGAATTTGTTGTTTTGTAATATGCTACAGCAAGATTGGTCTATCATCTTAATACTATGTACTTTTCAAAAGTTTGTCAAGATTTATACACCACATACCAGCAAATAAATCCGAGTTCCCTCCGTGCCTCTTAAAGCACGTTAAGCCGTTGGTCCCGGCTGTCATTTGTAGATCTTTGACAGTAGTTACGAGTAGTCAGTGGCCCGGAAGTCTGACAACCAGTCTAACCAAGGGGTATCGTATTGCCCAGTACTAAGTGGGTTGTGGGGGTCAGATAGGCAGTCCATGTAAAATACTAGTATGCCGCATCCGGTTAGACTAGAAGCCGAAGCAAACGTGGTGGGAAAAGGCAGGCAGATGATTATACCAGCAATTAAGAATATTTGAAATAAATCTTTTCCTCGCAAGCTAAATACTTACCAAGATTACTTGGTAAGTATTTAGCTATATATATGAAACCAAAACCTGGCATTCCTCCTCTCCTATATCATCAATCACGTTTAGGAAACTACTATTAGTTTGGACTACCCAATGTGAGCTTGGGAGAGCAGCGGTGGCCCAATGGTGGCTCCGACTTACGAGCAGTAAGCCGTGGGTTCGAATACTGGCAGGTGCATTACTTTGTGTAATTTATTTCATCACCGCTGCTCATAAAACAGTGAAGGAAAACATCGTGAGGAAACCGGCATGTCCTAGAACTAAAAATTCGAAGAAATGTGACATCTACCAACCCGCACTGGGCCCGCGTGGTGGATTACAGCCGACTCCCTCTCATAGAGAGGAGGCCTGTGTCCCAGCAGTGGGAACATTATAGGCTAATGATGATGATGACTGTGAGCTAGTCGTTTTTATCATTATCATTCTCTTGCCCTTACCCCAATTTAATTGGGGTCGGCGCAGCATGTTTTCTTCTTCCATACTTCTCTATTACTTGTCATCTCATCAGACATCTCCTTTCTTGCCATATCATCCTTCACACAGTCCACTCATCGTTTCTATATATACCCAGAACACCTCAAGATCTAGCATTGATACCACATTTTTTCTAAAGACATCTGTACTTCTAAAATCAAAATATTTTTACATACACCTTTTGTCGACGTTTTATAAGTGCCTACATGGGCACTTATAAAACGTCGACAAAAGGTGCACGGTTCAGGTTGGTCGTTTCCTACGGAGAAGTACCGGCAATAAACTCCATGGTTACTCTATTACTCTCTTTACTATGAACAACGTTTCCTACTAAACTTAAACTCCGTTTTTTCATCTGGAACTTCTCTGAGGCAAACCTTTTGAAGACAACAGGCTCGCCCCTATGACATTGTCATTTAAACAATAACTGTCAAAATATGAGCCTACTACATACCTCTGTCTTAGCGAAGACTACATCCCTGATATTTTTGATAATTTATTTCCAGATAGCAGTATTCTTAGATTACGTAATGAATCAAGCGCGGTTTTATAGAAGTAACAATATTATTATAACGATGGGCGGTGACTTTACGTACCAGGATGCCGCTATGTGGTATATAAATCTTGATAAATTAATTCAGTGAGTATTTTTTTATACTTCATGGTTTTGGTGTACTCGTATTAGCCATTGGGGGTCCTCCATAACTTGTCTGTACCTACATTTTCTCTAATATCTTCTACTAATACAAATTTTCTTTTTTTGGGACTATTTGGTGCACTATAATAAGGTACATTTCTGGATAAGCTCGTGGCTAAATAATAACAGCCGCACGGGTCGATCTTTAAGGTGAAGCCGTGCTTGCCGAGGTTGGTCTGTGGATACCTATCCACGTCGTGGTCACCCGACCATAATTACATACCGAGTTTCCTCCGTGCTTCAGAAATCACGCTACGCCGTTGGTCCCGGCTATCATTTGTAGATCTTTGACAGTCGTTACGAGTAGTCAGAAGCCAAAAGTCTGACATCCAATATTCCTAAGGGGTATCGTATTACCCAGTTACTGGGTTGTGTAGGTCAGATGGGTTGTAGCTTCATGTAAAATACTGGTACTCAGCTGCATCCGGTTAGACTGGAATCCGACCCCATGATAGTTGGGGAAAAGGCTAGGCAGATAATGATAAGGTACACCTCTGCCTAACCCTTCGGGAATTACAGGCTTGATGTTATGTTTATTTGGGAAAAGCTTAAGCTGAGTTTTTTAATTTAGTTAAGACAGTAGTGGGGAGCTTTTTAGAAGAATATCAGTAGTGGTACGGCCAATATCGGTACTAAAATATCAGTACCGAAATACCGGGAACATAACTGTCAATTTAAGTTCTAATTTCTTTGCATGTGCATGCACTTAACACTAACAATGTATCTGTGCGTTCCCAAAATATATTGTTGGATGAGATAATGATCAATTAAGAGAAGAATTGCCAAACTTAAGTAGCAGTGGGCAGGGCACATTGCTCGTCGATCGGATGGCCGAAACCGATGGGGCCGGAAACTTCTGGAATGGCGACCGCGAACCGAAAGACGATACGTAGGAAGTCCTCCCACTAGGTGGACCGATGACTTGGTGAAGGTTGCGGCGATCCGCTGAATGCGAGTGGCACGGGACCGGTCAATGTGGCAACACTTGGGGGAGGCCTATGTCCAGCAGTGGACGTCTTTCTGCTGAAATGATGATGATAATGATGAATTAAGAGAAAACAAGAGTGCGAAATAGAGATTTTAACAAGTTTTATTTGGATCTTTCGCCAGTGGGAACGCACAGTAATGATGCTGATGTCTTGTTAATATCGGAAATACCTATACAGCGTAGTTTACATTGTATTTATTATTTCAGATACGGCAACTTAAAAGCAGCTAAGGATGGTCTGAATATATCATTGTTTTATTCGACACCAAACTGTTACCTGAAATCCATTAAAGATGCTAAGTAAGTATATAATAGGGTATAATACTGGGTGAAGAAAACGAAATTCTATTTTGTCCGTCAGACAGATAATACAAAAATATTAGACACGTATTTTTTGTTTTATCAAAATATCAAAAAATTACTTAGTTAAAACTCATTAAAGTTGGAGAGTGGGGGCTCATTACGTCACAAGTAGGTATAAAAATTACCCACACGTGACGTCATGCGCCATTTCAACTCAATATATCTCCGTAATTTAATGACCACGTGAAAAAAGAAAAAAATACATGTTCAATACTTTTCAATAATCTACCCGACAGACAAAGAAAAAAAAATCGTGATCATCCCCTATTCTAGTAACTTTGCGTCTTTTGATCATCATTTTCCTGCGCCTTTCCCATGTTACTTGAGGTCGGCGCAACAGGTTTTTTCTACCATTCTCCTCTATCAAAAACGCTACGATTTACACACATTTTTCTTTTATATCATTCCTGACAAATCCATCCATCGTTTCCTTGGTCTTCCATTTTGCGTCTTTTGGTACTATTTATCGTTTCTGTTTAAAGCCATTCATGTTTCCTTGAAACTTAAATATATTTTAATCAAAGAGGAAAAAAATATCAAAAGGATTCAAGTGCTTTTTTTATTACTTTAGGGATCTTTGTTCCCATTCGTCACCGTGTTTTTATAGATTTCGTTTTAGTTCCTGTTCTTAATTATACCTACTGATAATTTGTAGTACGCTAAAGTATTTCTAATACCGATGCTCAATCTGTCACGATAAATACCTGGTATTTTATACGGTAATTTAAATACCGATACCACTTATTTTCCGATACCACTCCCAGTACTAAATATTACACACATTGTTTTTCAGCCCAACTCTGCCTACAAAACAGGACGATTTCTTCCCGTACGCCAGTGACTCTAAAGCCTACTGGACTGGTTACTTCACTTCTAGACCCACCACTAAGTACTTCGAGAGGGAGGGGAACAATTATTTACAGGTATGTTTTATCTGGCAAATTAATACCATTGTAAATGTCCATACTTTCACGGAATTTGTGGGTCCCGGATTTGATTTCCAGGACGGAGTGTAATTAGGTTTTTCCATCGAGAATTGCTCAGAAGCAGCCACGGATTCTGGATTTGTGCCCCATGCATTGTAACAATAGGCCAGCCTACTGATACACAGGGCTGGAAAATAACTAGTTAGTATTATGCATGTCGCATTATGTATTTATATGCAGTTATGTATTTATATTTAGATAATAGTATAGGTTAAGTTAGGTAAGGCACATAAGCACATTTTTCTCTTCTTTCTCTCACACACTATCGTCTAAATTTCTTCTTTTTTCTTAGGTAAAAAGTTACTAAAAACATTTTCAAAATGTCTTTAAAAAAAATATGATAATTGGAAATTTCTGTTTCGATAGATAATTTATAATCGGCCTAATTCAGTTACTGTAACACTATTTTTCGAAAAGTTTTTAGACCTATGTGTCCTGCTTATGCGTATTATGTTTAATTCAAAACGGTTCAGTCATTTCGGAAAATAAGGACATGAAAGTTTGAATGAAATGTCGTACGGCGTAAACGCTTTCAAGGAAAAGAGGCATTGGAATAAACAAGTTTTGACAATACTTTCAGGTGGTGAAGCAGTTGCAAGTACTAGCTGCATTGGAAAAACACAATCAATTTGTGTTGGATGAACTGAAAAGTGCTATGGGTGAGAAAAAACTACTTACTTACTTTCACTACTCACAAAGGAATCCTATGCGAGTCTACCAGAACGTATCGTGAAAGGCAACCAAGGGATTATTGCGTTGAATAGTACAGAGAGCATGGAGGTATTTAAAGTAAAGTTATCGCATAAAAACACTTTAAAAAAGTAGAAACTTTGACCTCCAATATCTCCGTAACTATCTGTTCTGTATGGTGTCGGACGTAAAGAATAGCACCATCCTATATCTTCCCGTGGGTGTCGTAAGAGGCGACTAAGGGACTTGCCAGAGAATAGGCAGCAGCGTTCTCTGTGCTTTTGTAACAACCTTACTGCGATCGCCAACCCGCCTGCCAAGCGTGGCGATTATGGCAAGACCCCCCCAAAATATGAATGTGGCGACCACCCAGTACCAACTAGGTCGTGGAGGTCAGATAGGCAGTCGCTCCATGTAAAATACTGGTATTCAGCTGCATCTAGTTAGACTAGAAGCCGATCCCAACATATTGGGAAAAGGCTAGGCAGATGATGATTTTATGTTTATCTTGGTTATCCAGGAGTGATGCAGCACCACGATGCCATCACGGGCACGGAAAAGCAGCACGTCACTCACGACTACGAGCGTCTGCTAAACCAAGCTTTAGACGACGCGCTCATCATCGCTAAACAGGCGCTCAAGTAAGTTGATGCATTTGCTATTGTTACGTCGTCTGCATTTCGAGAACATTCTAGGATTACGTTCGAGTCTGAGACCGAGTTCGAGAATGTTCCATGTTCCATGTTCTGTGGAATTGTCTTAAATATTCTAGAATAATCCTAGGATCCTCGATGGAAATGTATAGAAAGTTCGAGAAAGTTTTGGAACTTTCTAGAAGGATTGGTTTCACTATGGAGCTATCTAACTGCATAGACGTTCACGGTATTGTGGAAGTTTCTCGAAGTTGAATCGGCAAAAACCCAATAACACTTTGACCGACCCGGGAATCCAGCCCAGGACCTAATGGTCAGTAGTCGCGGTTGCGACCAGTCAGGCAGTCTACCAATCCAACAAATGGAAGTTTTTAGTTTCATCCTTATGTGTTTATGAACGATCCATAAAATCCCCCATCCTCAGCAAAGTAACATCTTAATAGTAATTATCATTATTTTCAGTAAAATGACATTAAACGACGCAACGAAGCCGCCTCTGTTCGACTTCCAAAGATGTCACCTCAACGAATCAAGCTGCAACATTTCTGAGAACAACGAGCAGTTTGTTGTAAGTATTAACGAATGCATTGTATACAGGAGAACTTTTTGAAATGATGGCCAAATCTGAAACTATGAGGAATAGCAAAAAATAATCAAAGAAGTTTCTAGCCCGATTTGAAAACAAATTAAACTGTATCATAATCATAAAATCTAAAAAAAAAACAATATTCGTAGCCAGGAATCGACCCCATTGCTTTTGGAAAACAACTAGTGAAGAAAAAAGGATAAAATTCTGGGAAGTAATGACATACGGCAAACTGAAGGAAAGAGTTCATAGTTTTTAGGGTTCCGTACACAAAGGGTCAAACGGGACCTTATTACTGAGACTTCGCCCGTCCGTCCGTCCGTCTGTCCGTCCGTCTGTCACCAGGCTGTATCTCATGAACCGTAATAGTTAGCCAGTTGATATTTCTACAGATTATATATTTCTGTTGCCAGTATAACAACAAATAATAAAAAAAGAATAAAATAATTAAGAGATTCCCATACAAAAAAGTGTTTTTTTGCTCGTTTTTATAGTTAATGGTACGGAACCCTTCTTGCGCGGATCCGGCTCGAACCGGTCGGTTTTCGACTATAAAAAAAATATAGCATTTAAAATTGAAATAAGTGACCGTTAATAGTATTGCTTGAAAGTATCGGTATCAAAACAGTATTGTTACTTAAGTATCGAATAACTATCAGAACCCAAGAATGAACAGAAAGTAATTTACAATTTCAAATACCCAATTAAAACGAGCTTTTTATTTATTTATTTATGTACACACAAAACTTAACAGGACAATACAATAAGATATAAGACCACAAAGGTACTGCTTATTTCAAAAGAAATTTCTTCCAGCAGACCTTCGAATGGAAAGCCTAATACCTAAATAAAGACCTAATAAAAATAAATAAAAAACAAGTATAAGTACATTTAAATACCTAATTGATTTAGATTATATTGTAATATTTTAATTTCAGATAACTATCTACAATCCTTTAGGTTGGACTGTGAAGGAACCAATCAGAATACCAGTTCGTGATGGTTCGTTTGAAGTTTATGGCTCTGATGGTAAGTTCAAAAATTAACACTTAGTCATTACCTGCAAAATAATAAATATCACATAGAAAAACCAATCTCTAACTAGTTTTTTTTTTCGACGAATCAAGTCTTTATACCGGTACAAAAATACCGATATCGCAAGGTAATACCGAGATTTTACGTCAAAAGTATCGGTATCACTGATTTTCATATAATCACAAACTAGTATTTTTTCACGAATCAACAGTCTTCATACCGTAATAAAAATACCGATACCGCAACGTAATACTGAGATTTTACCGCAAAAGTATCGGTATTACTAATTTTCATGGTATGGATTACTAAAACTATTTTGTGCCCATTATAAAAGCCTATAGGTAAATTATTTTTTCTACCAAAACTACTCAGTAATAACGAGTTACAATATCTAAACATAATTAATTGATTGTTTTAATGTCAACGACAGCAGGTAGATTAGTTACTAGAAATATCACTTTTCTTGCGGAATTTACATAAAACATCACGCCTGTAATCCCAAAAGAATCCGTCAGAGGTGTAACTAATACTACACCCACATTGCGCAAGTGATGTTTAAGTCCTATGTAATAGGGTTCGAGCTTATTGCCATCAACCGAGCACAAGTCCATACTCCATGGCTGCTACTGAGATTTCTGATGGAAAAACCGAATAACACTTTTCCCATCTTGGGAAGCGAACCTAGAAACTCATGACCACTACACCGACGAGGCAGTCGTTGAGCAGTATTTTTATCCAATTTATTTATACATTTTATTTCTTATTAGAGAGCAGCGGTGGCCCAGTGGTGGCAGCCCCGACTTACGAGCAGTAAGCCGAGGGTTCGAACCCAGGCAGGCGCATTACTTTGTGTAATTTATTACATCACCGCTGCCCTAAAAACGGTGAAAGAAAACATCGTGAGGAAACCGGCATGTCCTAGAACTTTTTAGTTCTAGGACATGCCGGTTTCCTCACGATGTTTTCTTTCGAAGACATGTGACATCTACCAACCCGCACTGGGCCCGCGTGGTGGATTACAGTCCACTCCCTCTCATAGAGAGGAGGCTTGTGTCCCAGCAGTGGGAACATTATAGGCTGATGATGATGATGGGTTTGCTGACATATATGTGAATGGCAATTACTAACTAAAACACCCTTATTTTCACAGGAAAACAAATCAAAACCCAAATGGTACCTCTACCAAAAAAAGTCATAACCATACCGACTCGCATATCAACAGCGACGCAAGAAATAGTATTTATAATAGACTTAAAACCTCTCTCATACAAAAGTCTATACATAAAAAAATCACCAACTCGACTGAGAAGAAATTTGAAGAAAAACGACTATGATTTTTATGCTCATAATAGTAACTACTGGGATCCTTTGAAAGAACCAATAATAAACAGGCTAGATGACAGAATTAAAGATAAAAATACCAAAGATATTTTATTAAAAATTCAGACTATTCCTTACGCCCCTGTCTACTCCCAAGACAGCTTAAACCTTGAAGATAGAGAAACCAATCTAGAAATACTTAAAGATGGGCAAAATGATAAAGAGGTGTTGGAATTGGAGAAGTTTTTGACGGAGAATAGGAAGAAGAAAGTAAAGAAAGCTGATAGGATGATTCTGTATCCTAAGTTGAGTATGGATGAGCTTCGGATGCTGTCCGATGATCCTAGGACTGTTGAGAAGTTTGATGATGATTTTGTTATTGAGAATCAGGTGAGTTTTTAGCTGTAATATTTTTAGCTGTAATATTTTTAGATCTGTATGGTGTCGGGGATCTGTATGGTGTCGGACGTAAAGAATAGCACCATCCCATATCTTCCCGTGGGTGTCGTAAGAGCCGACTAAGGGACTTGCCAGAGAATGGGCAGTTCTTTGTGCTTTTTTAACGACCGTACTGCGATCGCCAACCCGCCTGCCAAGCGTGGCGAATATGACAAAACCCCCCTTATGTCAATATGGCGACACTTGGGGGAGGCCTATGCCCAGCAGTGGACGTCTTTCGGCTGAAATGATGATGATGAATAACTATTTCACGAAAAAGTGGATAGGTTCTTAATTAATTCTAGTTACAATGCAAAATTGTTTGATGACAAGAATTTGTGTGGTTTATATAACCGACTTCCAAAAAAACACTAAAAAGTCTAAAATAACTTTACTTTGAAGAATGTGAATGAAGCTGGTGACTATGTTTGTTTCATTAATGTTTTGCAACCGACTTCCAAAAGTAAGGTTATTTTGGAACTCAGTTTTGTCTTTTCAATTCAAATTTTGGAGGCAATTTCTGAAAGGACTATGAGTAATTTTGGACCAATTACCAGTTATTATGTAAGCTTTAAGGGTATTATTAATTTCTTATTATGGCAGCTACATCGAATTCGAGCGCGAACATGGTGTTTTGGAACGTTTTCCATACTGAGAAAGTATCAAAATTCATAGTATCGAAACTGTAAGCAAAATATTTTTTACTATAAATAACATTCCTAACGGGATATTTACTATGTTTACTATTTATTTTGTCACAGTTGAAACACAAAAAAAAATGTTATTTTTGTTTATAATATGTTCAGTTCCTCGCTAGAAGCTACGAATTAATATATTTTTTGATTTTCGAAATCACCTTGTTGGCATTCGATTTCGGCTTGGCTCCCATAGTAACAATCGAATAATACCCTAAAATCTTTCTTTTGGAGTAAGTTTCATTAATATTGGGGATTTGGTCCAGTCTCCATACAAATTTGCCCATGGTCCTTTTAACCAACAATGTAGAAGAACTGGAAGGATGCCGCGCAGATTCGCGAGAAGACGAAGGAGGACTTCCCAGGAATCTAATAGTACAAGCTAGATAAAAAAAATAAGATTCTGTAGCACTGTACTTCCACATCTTCCAAGCAAAACAGACAAGGCATTAACAATCATCTTTTTCTTTCCAGTTCTACAAGCTAAACGCAAACAAAGCCAACGGCTTGATCCGAGAAGTCACGTTCCCGGACTATTCTCGCCTAAACATCTCCATCAACATGTACTTCTATAAAGGCACCTGTGGTGACAACCACGACGCCGAACACAGAGCTTCAGGAGCATATATCTTCCGACCAATCACTGATGACCTAACGAAACTCGCCACGCAAAAGATCGAAGTCATCAACGGTGATTTGGTCAAAGAATTCCGCGTCAAATTAAGTCCTGGAGGTTTTATAAATACAAAGTTATACGACGGTCTTAATTTCATTGAAACAGAATGGATAGTTGGTCCAATTCCTATTCAAGATGATACAGGTAAAGAATACGTTATAAAATACGAAACTAATATAATAAACAATGGAGAGTTCTACACTGATTCGAATGGTAGACAGATGTTGAAAAGAAAGCTTGATTTTAGACCGCAATGGAATGTTTCGTTAGCTGAACCGATTCCTGGTAATTATTACCCGGTAACCAATGAGATTTATATTGAAAATAAAGATTTGAGATTGACAGTGTTAACTGATAGGCCTGAAGGTGGAACTTCACTGGTTGAAGGGGAATTGGAATTAATGCTACATAGAAGACTTCTTTGCGATGACGCTTTTGGCGTGGGAGAAGCATTAAACGAAACTGCAAATGGATTTGGGTTGGTTGTCAGAGGAAAGCATAGACTAATTATAGGCAAAGACAACAGTATGATCAAAAGAAATGTTCTAGGCATGCATTTGAGTCCAACAGTCCTGTTTTCCGATGCAACAAACATAAAATATGATGATTGGTTGAAATTACAAAATGAATTTAGTTGGTTAGACAAAGATTTACCGAACGGAATTCATTTGTTGACATTAGAACCTTGGGATTCGGAATTGTTAATAAGATTCGAGAATTACTTAGATGACGAAAATTCGTCTGTCGAAGTCAATTTGAAAGATTTATTTAAAAATATAGAAATTAAATGTTTGAAAGAAACTATGCTGTCTGCTAATATGTTTGTAGATGAGTACGAACAATGGGTTTGGAAAAAAGAGGGTAGTCAGGAAAAAACGGAAGAAAAATCGAAATTAGCTGACAATGATTTAAGTATTAAAATCAAGTCGAAACAGATTAGAACTTTCTTGGCGTGTTTTGAAAGGAAATAAGATGCAGTACAGAAAACTATAATTCCTCAATATTTTTATTTGTTCTATAGATGCCAGCACATCTCTACTTGAAGCTGTCAAATTTTCCCAATCAAATATGAACCTTATTCTTTAACCATAACGTTGACAATTTATTAAAAAATCGGCCAAGTGCTAGTCGGACTCGCGCACGAACGGTTCCGTATCATTATTTATAAAAAATAAGCACTTTTTTGCATGGGTGCCCCCTCTTAAATATTTAGTTTATTCTGATTTTAGTATTTGTTGTTATAGCAGCAATAGAAATACATAATCTGTAGAAATTTCAACTGGCTAGCTATCACGGTTCATGAGATACAGTCTGGTGACAGACGGACGGAAAGCGAAGTCTCAGTAATAGGGTCCCCGTTTGACTCTTTGGGTACGGAACCCTAAAATTTGACAGATTGTTGTAACTTTGTGCTGGTATCTGTACTCTAGTTGACACTTAAGAATGATCAATCATTAGTTCGTTGGTCTTCACAATCGTGAACGAGGTCCCAGATTCAGTTTCGTGGTGTAGCAAAGTTGTATTGGGTTCCTCAAATGTGTAAAATAGGGTATAATACTGGGTAAAGAAAACGAAATTCTATTTTGTCCGTCAGACAGGCAATACAAAAATATTAGACACGTATTTTTTGTTTTATCAAAATATCCAAAAAATAACTTAGTTAAAACTCTTTAAAGTTGGAGAGTGGGGGCTCACTACGTCACAAGTACGTACAAAAATGACCTACAAGTGACATCATGCGCCATTTCAACTCAACATATCTCCGTAATTTTATGACTACGTAAAAAAAAAGGAAAAAATACGTGTCCAATACTTTTCAACAATCTACCCGACAGATAAACAAAAAAAAATAGTGATCATCCCCTATTATTTATTACGAATACATACAGAGAGTTTAATAACAATTATTTGAGTTATAAATGTTGATAGAAAAATATATTTAACTTTATTGATAGTACAAAAACGATAGAATATTTTTTCACTATTTTGCTTAATAATAGATAACTAAAAACAATGATAATGTAATAACCAGTGATCGGATTATGTAGATTGATTTTTGGTACTTCTATCATAAAAGCACACAAAGAATAACATGGATAAGCCATTTTTCCGGAAAGTAATTCCGGTATTTCCGGATTCAATTAAATATTGTTAATGTTGGTAGTGATATTATTACCAACCAATACAAAATTTAAAGGAAGTTATCAAAACTAAATTGGTTTATTATTTATCTGTTCAATAATAAAAACAATCGAATTCCGATCGAAGCATTTTTTTATCCTTTTTATGGCCACAACTTTTTTATAAATTGTTGCACATAAATTTCAATCAAATCAACCAATTCCGGAGGATTGTCCATATTAATATATACGAGTACGTTTCGGATCAATGACCCCAATTGAATCTACCTAATCCGAAATATGGTAAAAATGTAGATACAAGCCGTTCCATATTTATCTGTTTTACCTGTGACAGAAGACAAAATATCAACCTTAATGGAACGGAAATATCATCATCATTCTCCTCCCCTTATCCCAATTTATTTGGGGTCGGCGCAGCATGTCTTCTTCTTCCATACTTCTCTATTACTTGTCATCTCATGAGATACCTCTTTTCTTGCAATATTATCCTTCACATATACCATCCATCACAGCAGTGGTGGCCCAGTGGTGGCAGCCCCGATTTACGAGCAGTAAGCCGTAGGTTCGAACCCAGGCAGGCGCATTACTTTGTGTAATTTATTTCATCACCGCTGCCCTCAAAAACGGTGAAAGAAAACATCGTGAGGAAACCGTCATGTATTAGAACTAAAAATTCGAAGACATGTGACATCTACCAACCCGCACTGGGCCCGCGTGGTGGATTACAGCCCACTCCCTCTCATAGAGAGGAGGCCTGTGTCCCAGCTGTGGGAACATTATAGGCTGATGAGTATGATAAATGGAACGGAAATAAAAGTACTAAATTTTAGATAAATCAATGAGAGCTGAAATAGTTTTGAAAATGACTGTAACATCATTAGACATACTGTGACAATTAAGTCTTCATAAAATTAATTAATAATAAAATAGGGTTATTCGTTTTTTAATAAAATATGTTTTATAAGTAGTATTAATGTTCATATATTTTGTGATGTAAAAAATGATGAACCAAATAAATACTTTTATATTTTTTAAATAAAATTCGTTGTTTTCTTGGTGTACCTACCCGTTACCGTCTTTTCCTAAGTATGTTCATATGTTGGGGTCGGCTTCCAGTCTTACCAGATGCTGCTAAGTACCATTATTTTACATAAAGTGACTGCCAATCAGCTGGCTTGGCTCTGTATGGTGTCGGACGTAAAGAATAGCACCATCCCATATCTTCCCGTGGGTGTCGTAAGAGGCGACTAAGGGACTTGCCAGAGAATGGGCAGCAGCGTTCTCTGTGCTTTTGTAACAACCGTACTGCGATCGCCGACCCGCCTGCCAAGCGTGGCGATTATGGCAAAACCGCCCAAAATGTCAATGTGGCGACACTTGGGAGGCCTATGTCCAGCAGTGGACGTCTTTTGGGCTGAAATGATGAATGATGATGATGACTGCCAATCTCATATCCACAACCCAGCTATTACTGCGTAATACGGTACCCCTTGGTAAAACTGATTAGCCTTTCAGCCACTGGCTACCTGTAACGACTGTCAAAGATCTACAAATGACAGCCGGGACCAACGGCTTAACGTGCTTTCCGAGGGATGGAAGAAATTTGTATAAAAATGGGTCACCTATCCACGGATGAACCAACGCAAGCTCAGGTTAACTTGATTGATCTGAGCAGCTGTTATTATATAGCCACAGGCTCCTTTTGGTGTACCATACGGTAGTTAATATTTCAATTCCTTGATTGTGCACACACCTCCATTAAGTACTTACCCCCCAAGCCCACTTGGCCGGAGTGGTGAAGGGTAAGCACATACTGGCACTGTCTCTACCAGTGAAAACTGTTTCCTTAGATCATAACTAAAATATTTAATAATTTGCCCGTGTAGCACTTAGGTAGTGTAGAAGAATAATACTGCAGATAATACTGACGAGGTATATATACAAATATACAAGTTATGGAGAATAAGGAATGGTCCACGAGCTCTAGTGAAGATAGCGCAGCGCTGACTAACGGATTTGTATTCATGTATTGCAGCTTCACCCCGCTTGTACTAAAACTGCATTGATGGATTATTGTGTTTTTAACTCTATATAATAATGTCAAGAGTTGATTTTTCAATCTGCAATATCTATACTTTACTAATATTATAAAGCTGAAGAGTTTGTTTGTTTGCTTGAACGCTTTAATCTCAGGAACTCCTGATTTGATTTGAAAAATTCTTTCGTTGTTAGATAGCCCATTTATCGTGTCCGTTTCAACCACGCGGCCACCTCATAATACTTGATGACACTTTGCCAGGAATTAGTCCTAATTTGTTTCTATACACACCTCTTTTCGTGAATTTGTTCCAAAAAAAACCAAGGCGCTATGACCAAGAATAGTTGGCCGCTAGAACCGCCACTTGCCGTAGTCATCGCCCGTGATTACACAGAAACTATATGATGAAGATAGACGAATTATGCATCAAAAGAAAGGTCTTAATTTGTTCCATTTGTTTCAAAAATAAAAAACGTCACAAAGTAAATAAATGAAAAGTTATGCAATATTTAGTTTTCAGGTTATGAGTAGGAAGGTATCTCACCTTATATATCAAATTATTAGAAGCTAATGTGTATGGACAATTAGTCCCTAATTTGTTACAGTGAATAAACAGAAAAAAATACTAGAAAGTAGGTTCAATGATTTGTTAGAGTCGATTTTAGTTGGCCGCTCGGACGGCAATATGCCTAAAATACAATGGCGTTTATCTCGTTATTAAAAGCAGGTTTAAGCTTAGTTATAGTACTAATTGACGGGTAACGTAACCTAGTTTGGATAAACATGGAGAATATAACTGCAGCATTCATATTTTAGAAGAAATTTACAAAAAATCTGTAGTATGAAACCGTATGAGAGTAGGGTGACCATGATTACATTGGTACGAAGGCATGTTTTTAATGTTGGACTCTGTTTGAACGAATATGCGGTTCGTTTTGCGGCCATTGTCTATTGTTCTTAATTCTTTAAAGTATTTACTGATTAAATTGTCGTTTAATTGACTTTCCACAGGTGTTTTATGATGGGAACGATTCCAGAAAAAGGATCTCTATTGTTTCCAAACTATTGTTAAAAATATTTGTCACAAGGGGTTTGAACGATTATTTTTTGTTGTGAATATAGTCATTATTGTGCTGAATTTTTAACTGTGTGCTCGTACCTCGTACGTATTTAATTCCCGAGATTTACAAACTACTAAGTTACTGAGACAACTATCACTAAATCCAGAAGTGTCTAAGAGTGCTTAGCTATGAGTTGTGTCACTTATATGTTGGATTTGTTAATGTGGAACTCACCACCAAAAAGTATTGCAGAGGGATCCAAATGAACTGCGGTAAGTTAAATTTTTACTTTTTCATGATGACTGGAAGCAAGCCTGCTTTTGGCTGTTCCCAAACGAAAAAAACTCCTTTTGAAAATCTTATTATTTCTTTATTATTATTTTTTTCTTTTATTATTTTTTTTTGGATGAACAATAGACAATGACCGCAAAACGAACCGCATATTCGTTCAAACAGAGTCCAACACTAAAAACATGCCTTCGTACCAATGTAATCATGGTCACCCTACTCTCATACGGTTTCATACTACAGATTTTTTGTAAATTTCTTCTAAAATATGAATGCTGCAGTTATATTCTCCATGTTTATCCAAACTAGGTTACGTTACCCGTCAATTAGTACTATAACTAAGCTTAAACCTGCTTTTAATAACGAGATAAACGCCATTGTATTTTAGGCATATTGCCGTCCGAGCGGCCAACTAAAATCGACTCTAACAAATCATTGAACCTACTTTCTAGTATTTTTTTCTGTTTATTCGCTGTAACAAATTAGGGACTAATTGTCCATACACATTAGCTTCTAATAATTTTATATATAAGGTGAGATACCTACCTACTCATAACCTGAAAACTAAATATTGCATAACTTTTCATTTATTTACTTTTTGATGTTTTTTATTTTTGAAACAAATGGAACAAATTAAGACCTTTCTTTTGATGCATAATTCGTCTATCTGCATTATATAGTTTCTGTGTAATCACGGGCGATGACTACGGCAAGTGGCGGTTCTAGCGGCCAAGTATTCTTGGTCATAGCGCCTTGGTTTTTTTTGAAACAAATTCACGAAAAGAGGTGTGTATAGGAACAAATTAGGACTAATTCCTGGCAAAGTTTCATCAAGTATTATGAGGTGGCCGCGTGGTTGAAACGGACACCATTTATCGAGGAAGGCTGTTGGCTATATATCATTACGCTACGACAAAAAGGCGGCGGAGCAGCAATGAATAATGTTTCAAAATCGGGGTTTTATTTTCCTTTTGAGAGCTTCCGCTGCGTGCGTTGCGTAAACGGTTAAAGTTTCGCAAAAATCATGTATTACACAATTGTTTCCCTTTAAAAGTTCCAAAAAAAGTCTGCGACAGCATATGTCTATCTGTTAAGGTTGACTCACTATAACTTTTTTATGCTAACTGATCGCGACGATAGGTCTTGGTGAAATAAATGAATGCGAGTGGACTGTATAACATGTAATAGAATAAGATAAAATATGAAATAACAAAATGATAAAAAGAAATTACGAAAATATGGAATATGGAATAAGTATAAAATGCGCGAGCGCAGCCGTGCGTAAAGGCGGAACACAGCTGACTGGTTGGCGCGGGGCCCGCTCTTGGCTGTGAGCCGTGCGACGAGCCGCTGTCCCCGCACCCCTCCTTCTCTGCTGCCGACGCCCGGCTATGTTGAGGTCTGTGGCCTCAACATACTCCCCCCGTTGAAGAGTCTTCAATTGTAGTAACGGGCAGCGGGCAGATGGTGTTGTAGGCGCGCCGGATGACACCCTTTCTGGTGTGGATGTCGGCTACCCTCGCGACGCCATCTCTGCCTGGGAGAACATGTGTGATGCGTCCTAGAAGCCACATAAGAGGAGGTAAGTTTTTGTCCTTTATGACGATCAATGTTCCTTCCTTGAGCTCGCCAGAAGACCGGCACGTCACGGACGTTGACATTCTGGATCTGTGGATGAGGCAGCAAGATTAGAGAACGACCAATAAGGAAATGTGCTGGGGTTAAAGGAGCGAGGTTGGAAGGATTGTTGGATAGTGGAGTTAAGGGCCTTGAATTTAAGGTAGCCTCAACTTGAATTAAACAAGTAGCCATTTCTTCGAAGGTTAGGTTTGTTGAACCCAAAATGCGTCGTAGATGATGTTTGGTGGATTTAAAAGCCGATTCCTAGAGGCCTCCGAAGTGTGGCGTATAAGCAGGTATGAAAGAAAAGTTTATACCAGGATCGATGATGTTTAGGTTTAGGTCTTGCGAAAGCAGCCTGGCCAACTCATTTAAAGCACCGACAAAGGTTGTGTAGGAAAATATGTTACGGGGCTTTCCCCTTCGAGCAATAAAGCGACTAAGTGCAGCTAAGAAAGCTTCCTTTGTAAGGTCCGACACAAGCTCAAGGTGGACGGCTCTCGTAGCTAGACACACAAACACACAAATGAAGCATTTGATGAGCCTGCATCCTCTACCTTTCCGGTCAGCTATCATGATGGGACCGGCATAGTCTACCCCTGTGTCTAAAAATGGAAACTCTAAATGTAGACGCTGCTCTGGGAGATTACCCATGACAGGTTGAATAGTGTTGGCCTTGATCCTGCAACATTTTACACATTGGTGTGTAATCTTTTTAGCCAGGCTCCTACCTCCAATGGGATAGTAGTGATGACGAACAGTGGCCAATAGAAGCTGTGGTCCAGGATGCAAGAGGCGTAAATGGAACATGTTGAACAAGAGAATGCAAATTGTATGAGAACTAGATAATAGAATTGGATGTTTAATGTTATAATCATAAAATGAGTTATTTAATCTTCCTCCAACACGAATAAGATTAGAAAGACTTTTTCGTGTATGAACATATTTTTATACTGCACCAAAATATTAATGGACTTGTAAATAAATCGGACTTACTAGGTGTGCACCTCAATAATTTTAAAGACGAGGGTAAATCGGTGGACATAATATGCATAACAGAAACTAATATGAAAAAGGACGATCATATGCATCTTCACGTACCTAATTATATACTTCACACATATTATTCACGTGAAAATAGAAATGGGGGCTCGTGTATACTAATAAGGAATACTTTAACGGGGCAAAAATTTGATTTAGAAAAATGGTGTAAACCAATCATTATTGAAGTTTGCGCAGTTGAGCTACAGAATCACCCTGTAATAGTTGTGTGTGTTTACAGACCTCCAAATCTGGATAAGGCTTCATTGAATGCATTTATCTTTAATTTAGATATGATTCTCAATGACATATGTTTTAAACGTAAGAAAAAGATAATTTTATGCGGTGATTTTAATATAGATATTTTGAAGGATAACTACGCCTCGCGCAATTTTAAAAACCTATTGCAAAGTTTTAATTTGAAACTGGGTGTGCTCACTCCAACACGACTTTGTAGCGGAACATGCATTGACAACATTATCGACAATATAAGGGGAAGTAAATGCATAACGGTCGAATTGGCGTTGTCAGATCATACAGCGCAACTACTACAATGTCCTGTTAAAGAAACTTGCACACTTCCATATTGGTACATATTTAGACGTAGCTTCTGTAAAGAAAATATGCACAAGTTTAAAACTTGCTTACAAAACTTGACATTTAATGATATTTATTCATCCACAGAGCCTAACGACGCATTTAATAAGTTTCACGACATATTTATGCTATTTTATGATATGTGCTTTCCGCGTAAGAAAGTAAAACGATATGCAGTAAAATCACCTAAATGGATAAGTAAAGGTATAAAATTATGCTGTAAACGCAAGCGCGAAATGTTGTGGCAATTTCGAAAAGACCCCAACCCCAATACTAAAAAACATTTCAAAACATATACGAAACGCTTAAAAACTATAATTCGTCTGACTAAGAAATCCCAAAATAACTACCACATTAATAATGCGTCTAATAAATGTAAAGCGACATGGCAAATAATAAATAAGAGCAAAAATAATAAACCGGTTGAAGGAATACCAAGACTTAGGATAAATGACGAAGACATAACTGACCCACAAATTATCTCACAAACTTTTAATGACTACTTTATTGACGAAATTGAATTAGCTTCTGACATTAATATTAGTAATCAAAACTTAAAATTTGACATGTATCTTGACTCATTATTCTTAATACCCACCGTTCCTCCTGACATTACAAAATTAATAAATTCATTAAATAATACAAACAGTTCTGGTTATGATGACATTACAACGAATGTTATTAAATCTGTTTCGACCATTATAGCACCAGTACTCAGTTATATAATAAATATGTGTTTAGAATCGGGTGTGTTTCCGGATAGGTTGAAAGTAGCAGTTATAAAACCACTGTTTAAGAAAGGTAGCAAACACGATCCAGCAAACTACCGGCCTATTGCCTTACTGCCCATATTCTCAAAAATTGTGGAAAAAGTGATATATAATACATTATACACATTTTTTGAACGTAACAATCTCTTTGCGGATGAACAATACGGTTTTAGAAGGAAAAAAAATATAAATATGGCAATTTTCAAGCTCTTTGAAAAAGTTATAACTGGCATTGATATCAGAAGTCCGGTAGCTGCTTTATTCATGGACATGAGCAAGGCATTTGATTTTGTGGATAGAACAGTACTTTTAGAGAAGCTGGAAAGGTATGGAGTTAGGGGCAATGCTTTGAGCCTTTTGAAATCGTACCTGTCCGACAGAAAACAATTAACGAAAATAGATAAGATCTGCGTTCGCTCAAAAACAGAGCGTACGTATGTATCAAGTCAAAGGGCTAATAACTACGGTGTACCCCAAGGAAGTATTGTAGGATCTTTATTATTTATTATTTACATTAATGACATGCCCAGACAAATACGTCATCCGATGGTTTTGTTTGCTGACGACAGCACGGTTGTTTTTAGTGGTAATAACGATGCGACGACACTTGAAGGAGATATAAACCACTGTCTCCAAGTACTTATAGAATGGATGAGCGCGAATAATTTAAAAATTAATGTTGAAAAAACTAAAATAATGACTTTTGAGCAAAGGACAAATCATAAAAAACCTGCCGTAAAATATGGAGATAAGATAATTTCTCTAACGAAAACTACAAAATTTTTAGGGCTTGAACTGGATAGGGACATGTCATGGAAAACTCATACTGACAGTGTTTGTAAACGCCTGAGTCAGCACTCATATGCTTTACGTAATCTCGCAAAGGAGGTAAATCAAAAAGTTTTGGTTACGGCGTATCATGCATATGTTACGTCTACATTACGATACGGGATCATATATTGGGGCAACTCCACCAACATGGATACAGTATTTAGAGCCCAAAAAAGATGTGTTAGAGCGATATGCGGTATAAAAAGCACGGAAAGCTGCAAACCGTTCTTTGCGAATTTCCGTATATTAACGGTACCCTGTCTATACATATTTGAGGTGGCTGTATTTGTCAAGACAAACTTCCATTTATTTGAAACATTACACAGCTCGCGACATAAAAATAAAATAAGCATTAAGCAACACAAAAAAGCGGTATTTCATAACAACCTCCTAGGAATGGCACCACATATTTATAATAAATTACCAAATTCTTTGTTAAATATGAAAGATATTAATGCATTTAAGAAGCAAATCAATAATCTCCTGATAAGAAAGACATACTACACTCTAAATGAATACCTGTCCGATAGAAATCTGAGTGTTTAATAATATAAAACATATAATTAGGGTGAATACCTGAGTCCAATTTATTCCGTAATAGTTTTTTTATTATTTTGACATTGTATACCCTGACATTATGTACTTATTTATTGATTTGAAACTATGACATTACTTATTAATTGGAATTTATGACATTGAACAGGGTATTATATTGAATCTATGACATTGTATAATGTATTAATTTGAATTTATGATATTATGTGATAAATTTTGCATGCCTGAATTGGTACAACACAGTGGACTGCGCATTCACTTGACATCTGGAAATGTATTATATGTACTGTGTTGAGCAATAAAGTTTTGAATTTGAATTTGAATTTGAAAGAGTATAAAAAAAGGAGACAAAGATAACAGTTTATTCTTTGCTGGTAACGGTTTACCTGATTCAAGTAAGCGGTACTCTTCCGGGAATGATTCTATTTGACTGAGTCTTAGTAATAAGTTTAAAGAATTGTTAAGTTCAATGGAAGTTAGTGAACCAGACTCAAGTGATTCTTTATTGCATTTATTTATGAATCGCATGACATATGCCGTCACACGCTGTAATGTGTTAAAGTTTGAAAATTTTGAAAATAACTCAGCAATAGGATTTTCTATAATATCATTAGAGACATGACAAGAAACGACTGTTTCCGGTAACCCGGAATGATTACGATGTGATTCAGGGAACTGAGGCCATGAAGACGTATCTCTGCTAAGAAATTGTGGTCCTGACCACCACAATGAATACGACAACAGCCTCTCAGTACTAAGTCCACGCGAAGCGAGGTCTGCGGGGTTTTCAGCTGACGGTACGTAGTGCCAAGCTTTTCCTCCTACAGTTTCCTGAATTTCAGACACTCGATGACGAACGAATGTCTTTAATTGATTTGGTGAAGTAGATAACCATCCCAAGACGATGGTGGAATTACACCAGAAATGGACTTCATCAAAATTCAAAGTAAGTGACTGACGAACCTTTGAGTACAACCGTGAACCCAACAAAGCACCACACAGCTCAAGCCGCAGTATAGTTGTGGGTTTGATTGGAGCTACCTTGCTTTTAGCGGTAAGGAGATGTACAGTAACCTCGCCGTCTCTCAAAACACTGCGAACATAAACACACGCCCCATAATCTTTTTCGGATGCGTCAGTGAATATATGCAGCTGTAGACAGGACGCAGAGTCACACAACACCCACCGAGGTATCTTGAACTCGTTTAAAAGGTGCAGACTATTTTGAAAGTCATTCTGTATTTGGTTAAAAGACTTACCTGATGTAGTTCTGGCGGAAGCGTCAAAAACTACCCTTAATTTGGTGGTTGTTCTTGACTCCTTTAGAACACCATGATGTGGTAAATAATTTGAAAATGTTGAGTCGAGTGGGCGTCTAGTTGATTCAGACATGTGTCCCAGCTCTATGTACTCATTTATGAAGTCGATGTATAGGCTTTTAAGGTGAGGATCTCTATCCAAACGACGTTCAAGAGATAGAAATCGCTGCTTAGCCATCATGCATGAATCACCCAATACGTCCAGTGACTCTTTAAAAGGAATACTTACCACAAATCGCCCATCAGAATTACGATATGTGGTATCATTAAGATGTTGTTCACAGGATCTCTCTTCACTAGAATGTTTGTGTATGGACGACACAGAATCTAACTCCCAAAACCGATCTAAATCTACTTGTAAGTTATTAGTGTGCATACAAACATGTGAAGAGGAATCAGACTGATGATATGCACCCGAGATGAGCCAACCTAATTTTGACTCAAGTAAAGTGGGCTTATGAGTACCTAATGCGATACGTCCAGTGCCTATGATACCCCAGAAGACTTCTGCACCAACAAGGACGTCGATCGAAGACGGAACATAATAAGTGGGGTCAGCAAGACGGACGTTCGTAGGTATACGTATGTTACTTGTGTCGACATAAGTATGAGGAATTGATGCTGATACTTTCGGCAAAACGAGGCAGTCGATGTTCAGTTCGTACTCACTGTCATCAATTGATTTTAATGACACTGAGCATCCCTGAGTACAACTAGAAGTTTTAAGATTGATACCCGTTACCTTGGACTTGGTAATGTAGGTAGGAACATGTATCTTACGAACAAAGTCTTCCGAAACGAAGTTTGTTGTACTTCCACTGTCCAGCAAGACTCGTGCTGTATGATGGTTACCGTCAGCACCGGTCACCCTCACGAGCGCTGTGGGAAGTAAAATTATTCGAGATGTAAACGGTTGACTAGCTGATAATGCAGTATTGTGTGCACTAGAAAGAACATTGTCAGTATCGATGTGCAACAGAGTATTGTGTTTTTGACGACAATATTTACAATGACCAAATTTACATCTGGCAACATCATGACCTGGACGAAGACAATTCATGCATATATTTGAACCCTGAGCCTTTTTTATACGAGCCTGTACTGATAGCCCTCTAAATTGCTCGCATGCAAAAATAAAATGATCCTGACGACACATGGGACATGACAATGGTTTTGCTAGTTTTTCAGCCACAGCACTGCTCTTTGGTTTGTTTGCATGTGTGGTGGGTTCGCTGTTAGTTGTCGCTATAGGCTTAGACTCTTCAATTGTCTCCAGTAAATCAGCTCTGCTACTGAGGAAATTAGTGAACGAAGATAATGTAGGAGGTTCGGAAAAAGTGTTTCTGTGCTCTTCCCACTGACGATTCGTAACGTGGTCGAGCTTACTGGTCATTATGTAAATGATAAGAACATCAACGAAGGCGTTTTGAACTGGTTGACCAAGGGTTGCCAACGCTCTAAGATTTTTATTTGTAGTATCAATTATGTAACGTAGTGACTTACTTGACTCCTTATCAATATGCTGAACGTTAAAAAGTGCTTGCACATGATTGTTGACAAGCAATCTTTTGTTGTCATACCTCTCACAGAGTAACTTCCAGGCAGCGTCGTAGTTTTCTGATTTGAAGTCAAGGTTATCAATAACAAGAGAAGCACTACCCTTTAAGGAAGCACGCAGATAGTGTAATTTGTTAATTGTATCTAAGGTATTGTTATTATGTACTATAGAAACAAAGGTATCCCTAAATTCCAGCCAATCATGATAGCTACCTGAAAACTTGGGTAAGTCAATTTTGGGTAAACGAATTGAATTGTGTTTGTGTGTGCTAGTTATACAAGAATCCACCTCGGTTTCGGATTTCTCCTCAAGAAGCTTTCTTGCGCCGCTGATCAACTGGCGTGCGGAAGCCACCAATGCGTAGTACAGCTTTTCAAAATCTTCGCGTTCCGCATATTGCTCGCTGGGGTCATTCACCAACGCCTCCAATTCATCCTGCAATGCATCATATTTCTCGTATAAGCTTTCAAATATATTAACCCTTAAGGTTGATTTGTATAGTATACTATACAGTAACATAAAAGAAAATATTACCAAAAAACAAATACTTTTAAATGAAATATTCTTTCCAAAAACTTACTTCAGACCGCATCTCTTTCAAATAATAAATAAACTAACGTATTATCTATGGTCAATTTGACAGTTTGTGACGTAAATGCGAAACCATGCGGAGGAATCTTATTCACGTCAAGGTAAAAATTATTATAATTTTTTATTCATTAAATCCGAAGTGTAGTTCTCTGATAATTATTGACTTTAAAATTATAAAACAAATAAAATCGTACATTAAATTGTGTTTAGTATGTTCGTTATGGTGTGAATACTGTGCACAAACGTTATCAAAACAAACTATGTGATATATTTTCGAATAAGTAAAGACAATAAACGTGAAGTGACGAAACAGAATACAACGTTAATAAACATTAAATAACACTGTGATAAACAACTGATTACGCGAAATACCCTAAAAACTAAGTGACAAGTGTATATTAAGTGGAAAAAACTTATGTAAGCAGTTAAAATTGAACTTGGTGTTGTGTGGAAAAAATATCTAAACGATGAATCATCTTTAACGACTTCAAAACTATTTGAATAATTTTTCCTCAACCACTTACCAAATTCAACCATATAATTAACGTTCGAATAGCCGAAGTACTTAAGCGTTGGATTGCTGAGACACTGAGTGCTGGTTCGAATCCCACGAGCTGCGAAACTTTTTGTGTTTCCTTAAGATCTCAAATTTAAATTAATAATGAACTTCTTTGGAAACATCACACAACGTCGTAATCGAAGAGTCTCCGAAACAAAAAGTGAAGACTTAAATTTAACAAATAATGATCTAGATGGCACCACTAGTAACAGTCTACCCAACATATCAGACGACGAGGACTGCGATGAAATTCTTCAACTAAAAAACAAAATAAAAGAATTGACGCTTCAACTAGAGACTGCACACAGAGAAGTTGAATCCCTAAATATGGACAACACAAATCTCAAAAAGACCATCGAAAACTTGACAAAAAAGGAAAACATTTACAAAAAACTTACAACGGACATTGTAAATAACACTCCAAAAAGGAAAAAATCATCTCAAACAGTTCCTACAATCGATCTTAGCGTTACTCCTAAGTCGACGAAGAAATTTATGAAGCTTACTCCCGAAATGGCTGATAGATCAACTCCAGAAGCTGTACCCCAGATGGCTGACAAGACTACTCAATGTAACATCTATGGAAATAAACACTCAATACGTGAGAACTTAATCGACAAACAATTCCTGACACAAAACACAATAAAAAGCAAACTAACTATAATAAGCGCCAACAATAGAAACGGACTCTGCAACATTATTGAGGATCTTTTTGCAACTAGTTTTGACTTTTGCCACTACTCGTATCCAAATGGTAGCATCGAACAACTCTTACTTGGCTTAGAAAATAAGATTAAACACTACAGTAAAAGCGACTATTGTGTTATTCTAATAGGAGAAAGAGACTTCTTAAGAACTAAGAACTATCACGATCTGATATACCATATTAAAGATTCCATTGAAAAACTAAGCCATACCAATATAATTATATGTCTCCCAACCTATAGACAATGTGGTGATTACACAACAATATACAACTCACGGGTTGAAATGTTTAATAATCTTTTGTATCTGCACAACACAACATATGAATATGCTTTTTTACTGGACTCAAACGCTGACTTATGTTATGACAACACAATGTTTTCGGGTCGTCAGGGTCTCCTAAATGACACAGGCATGAGAAACGTAATCTTGAATCTCAAAAAAACTATTAGCGAAATCCAAGTAGAGAATAATAGTAACACTGACAAAAAGGACATATTTGAAGATACATCAAACCATTTTTTTCTATGCTAATTTATCAATAATGCATCAAAACATCGCAGGATTGATAAACAAGGCAGACCAATTGCTTCTGCATCTGCTTGAATTTCAAAATCGCATAGATGTAATCTGCGTGACTGAACACTTCATGGAAACTGGATATGAAGACTTTCTCACAATACCTAATTATAAATTGGCAGCTTGTTACTCTAGAGACACAAAAAGAGGGGGAGCGTGCATATTAATTAAAAATGAGCATCAGTATAGAGAGCTTGAAGATATAAAGAAACTTTCTATTCAGGGAGCTTTCGAGTGCTGCGCAATCGAATTGATACAGCACAATATTATCATTGTATGTATTTACAGAATACCTAAATCAAATAATCTTGAAACTTTTTACTCTAGATTAGATATTCTCTTGCCCAAGATTTGTTATAGAGCGCGCAAAAATGTTATTATATGTGGTGACTTTAACATTAATACATTGAAAAAAAATAGAACTTCCATTGAGTTTACTAACTATCTATTAAGCTACAATCTAAAGTTGCAAATCGACCAGCCCACTAGGCTACAAAGCAACACATGTATAGATAATTTTGCGCACAATTTTTCACACACATGTATCCACGATATAATTGACCTTAACATGTCAGATCACACCGCTCAAATTTTAAAGATTCCTGTAAAAAGGACTTGTATAATAAACAGTTGGAATATAACAGCCCGTGATTACAGTTACGATAACCTTATGAAATTTAGATTATGTTTATACCCTTTATCGTTTTGTGAAGTTTATCAAGCTGATGATCCTAATGTAGCGTACGATGGCTTTATTGAAACATTCCGGCTGTTTTACGACTTGTGTTTTCCCTTAATTAACAAAATAATAAAGTTAAAAAGGAATCCGAACTGGTTAACACCCGGAATAAAACGCTGTAGCAAAAATAAGAGACAGCTTCTTTGGCAGCTAAGAGCAAAACCCAATAGCAATAATTTAACTAAACTTAAAAATTACTCACATAGACTTAAGAAAATAATAAAACTGACACAAAAGGCAAAAAATAATCATAGGATAATGACATCAACAAATAAATCAAAGGATACATGGAAGATCATAAATGAAAATAAATACTGTCCTCCCCATGAACACATAACGGAAATACGAAGGAACGGTGTTACAATAACAAACCCCTGCGATATAGCGAACGCATTTAATGATCACTTTGTGGATCAAGCAGAATTACTTTCAAATACCTCAAAATCTGCAAGATATGAGACTCCAAATTCATGTTGCGAATCAATATTTTTAGCCCCAACTACACCTGATGAAGTCTATCGCATAATACAGAATTTAAAAAACAAAGTTAGTGTAGGATATGACGATATTTCAACAAAGGTATTAAAATTTGTTTCCGAGGTTATAGCTGGCCCCATTTGCCACATCATTAATGTTAGTATCTCTTCTGGAATATATCCTGATAAACTCAAGCCGACAATAATTAAGCCCTTATTTAAGAAACAAGATAAAACTGATGTCAATAACTACAGGCCCATTGCTCTGATACCAGTTATATCAAAAATATTCGAGAAAGCTATTTATCATCGTATAGATTCCTTTTTCACAAAACACAATCTCTTAGTAAAGGAACAGAAGGGTTTCAGAAAAAATAAATCCATAAATCTGGCTATCTATGATTTCCTTAATATTATAATGACAGATATAGATAAAAGAATTCCTATTAGTGCTATATTTATGGACATGACGAAAGCTTTCGATTTAGTTGATCATAATACTCTACTACGGAAACTTAATGCGCATGGAATAAGGGGAAAAGCACTTTCCCTTATACAATCTTATCTGGACAGTAGAACACAGTGTACGGAAATTAAACGAATTTCTATAAAAGAAAAAAAGGAATTTAAATATGTATCCGAAAAACGTGAAATAATTTTTGGCGTACCACAGGGCAGCGTATTAGGACCGCCATTATTTTTGGTTTACATAAACGACTTCCCAAAACATGTCAGTTTTCCTATGGTCCTTTTTGCTGATGACAGTACGATCATTGTTAGACAGAATAAAAATAGTGACTATGAATGTGACATCAAAGACTCACTGCAACAATCAATTAATTGGCTTGACCATAATAATTTAAAATTAAATTTAAGTAAGACAAAAATTATGCAGTTTAGACAAAGAGTAACTACTCCTGACATAAACATATTAATTGACGATAATAGAATTGAAGAAGTAGAACATGTAAAATTTCTAGGTCTGACTATTGACTCTAAACTGACTTGGAAAGAACATGCATCAATCCTCATAAAAAAACTAAGTCGCTTCGCCTTTGCTCTATTCAAGCTTAAGAAAGTAGTAAATCAGGCAGCTGTTATAGCTGCATATTATGGCTATGTAGATTCCACATTACGCTACGGAGTAATTTTTTGGGCAAATTCATGTGAGAAAAATAACGTTTTTAAAGCACAGAAGAGGTGTATTAGATCGATGTGTAATTTAAAACCAACAGATAGTTGTAAACCTCATTTTAAATCCCTTAGGATATTGACATTACCTTGCCTTTATATATACGAGACTGCATTGTTCGTCAAGAAAAACAGTAAATTATTTAAAAAAGCTTCTGAGGAACGTTATAGATCAACAAGACCGGAATATCGACACGAACTATGTCTGAGAGCCTCAAAGACGGCCCTTATGCATAAAAGCATTCTCTGCATGGCACCAAAAGTATATAATAAAATACCAAATGCTATCAAAGATTTGAATTTGATACAATTTAAACGAAAACTGAATGATTATTTAATTGAAAAATGCTATTATACCATTGACGAATTCCTTCTTGACAAAATGTAAAAACTGACAATTATATATTTATGCTTGACACCTTGACTAACTGATTGTATTTTAAATTTTGTAATAATAATTAATTGTATTCTAATATGAATTGTTATCTCAATTTTGACATTTTTATTTAGTATATCATATTTCAATGTAAATCAATTTTGACATTTTTGTTTTGTATTTCAATGTATGTAAATCAATTTTAATTTCTGATATTGTTAAAACGTGTATGCCTAATGGGTAGCTTTTTGAGTTACCATAAAATTTTTGTAAGACCTGTTGTATCACCAAAAAGCACACGAATAAATACTTTGACTTTGACTTTGACTTTGACTTTAAAAAATTCTATTATATATGTTGTGGATTCAAGTCACAAATAGATTGAGCTCAAGCTAATGCTAAATTACCTACGTTATACACTAATTTTCATCGCTTTTTACGAGTATTATCTTGGATGTATAGCATACTATACATTGCGACTATCTGCTAAAAAATCATTTTGTTTGTGATGTATATTATTCTATACACTGCCAACTAACCGGTGATGGTTATGCCAGTACTATAATTTCATTTTGATCATTATTATGTTTATATTTTTTACTTTTCGGCAATCTTTTTTATTATTTTATTTTTGTATGGTGTGAGCCTTGCTTTCATGCTAGCTTTTAGCAACTTTGTTTTAGCCTGGACAGCGCGATGGACAACCGACAAATAGCGACAACTTCAGCCCAAGATTCGGTGGCAGACCAGAAAAAAATAAAAAACCAGCATCTGAAAGGCCAATAGATGCCCTCAGATACGATGCTGTTGATCACTGGCCGCAACACACCGAGTTTCAGAGGTGCAAATATTGCAAGAAAGCCAAAGCAAGCACTCGTTGCACCAAGTGCAATGTTCATCTGTGTTACGTGGCAAAGGGAAATTATTGTTTTGTTGCTTACCATAAGCACTGAAGAATTTTTTTTTATTATAATTTGAAGCATATTTTATCGTTGTATTATTTTTATCAACCATGTCAAAGTGCATTTTGTATATTATGCTATACATCCCTAACATGAGAGATTTATTAACGTCGGGAGCAATGTATAGTACAATATACACTAATTATCTCTGATTAGCAACTAATTAGATTTTTTCCCTTATTTTTCCTACCCTTATTGAAGGTCTAACAATCATTATCAGGTATTATTTTGATGTTTAATTTCGATGAAAGTTCGTGCGACCCTAAGGGTTAAGTCGATATTCGATTTCAATGACTTGTACCTCACTCAACTTTTCGCAAGACTTAGAAATATTTAAATAAGAAGTGAATTGCGTAAGCTTGGCTTTAATTGAAGCTCGCTTCTTAATAAAGCTTTTCATGTCTGCCATGACAATGAAAATATAGTAGTTGCAGTAAAGAAGAGAAGATAAGGAAAAAGAAGTTACTATTTAATTTTAATTAAAAATTGCTGATAATAAACTATTAGCAACAAGTTGCGAAACGGGCACGTGAGCTATAAGCAGTAAGAGACGAGATTGCGGTTATAAAAGCGCTAGGCGTTTCAGACCAAATTTGCTGAGTAATGCTAAGTGAATGATGCAATGTTTGCTTTACACAAAACTAGATAAATTCAATTCAATTCACTGAAAATAATGCAAAATATATCGTTTTAAATTAATAATAAGTATGATTTAGAATAAATGACGTCATAAATAACGGTATTGTGGATGATGGACTTACAAACAAATGAAATATTTAAATCACGTTTATAAATGACTTTTTTACACCTTGGTATTATATGATTTAAAGGAAACTGTTTAAACAAGTTGATAGGCTGAAGATTGACGATTGTATGAATGATTAAATGAAATGCAACTATTAAATAAGTTGAAAAGGGAAAATGACTAAGCAAAATGTTAGAACAAAGGAATTGGAACGTTCTCACGGTTTTATGCTGTCAACCTCTGATGATGAGCTGCCGACTGTAGCTCCGATGAGAAGACCCTGGGATCTTCCTGGTGCTGACCGACGAATGTTGACGTTAAAAGTCTTCTTGTCCCGAAGTCTCGACGAATTTTCTTGCGCCGCCCGTTGGTTTGAACCCGATGAAGACGGCTGTGTTGCCGTATCGACGTTCACGATGACCAAATGCAGACGATGACACTCGAAAAATGTAGACCTTTTGTGCTTGAACCCGAAGATTAATTTCTTTGTTCTCCAACCGACGAACCGTTGAATTTTGAAAATTTCCGTTGTTTTCTTTGTTTGGTTCAAATGTTAACGGTAGAAGGACCAATGATCGCGACGATAGGTCTTGGTGAAATAAATGAATGCGAGTGGACTGTATAACATGTAATAGAATAAGATAAAATATGAAATAACAAAATGATAAAAAGAAATTACGAAAATATGGAATATGGAATAAGTATAAAATGCGCGAGCGCAGCCGTGCGTAAAGGCGGAACACAGCTGACTGGTTGGCGCGGGGCTCTTGGCTGTGAGCCGTGCGACGAGCCGCTGTCCCCGCACCCCTCCTTCTCTGCTGCCGACGCCCGGCTATGTTGAGGTCTGTGGCCTCAACACTAACCAAATTTGTTCTAAAATAATGCATTATTTTTTAAGGTGTTTTTGAAGTGAAACTTCATATGCGACATCCAACAAGGTCGCGTTAAACGTTTAACGCTACCATGGAGGGGGAATAGAAAGAGACAGAGCGAGAGTGAATGCGTGGCACTCGAACGCCGTAGTATTGCTGTTACAGGCCGGCGGCGCGAGCGTGGTTCTCTTTGTGCTATAGCCTAAATTACATTTTGTGGATGGGTGATCAAGGTTAAGCGACGGTTGCCCAGGTCAGTATGTGGATGGGTGTTCAACGTAAAGCAACCGTAGCCGAGGTCAGTATGTGGATGGGTGATCAAGGTTAAGCAACGGAAGCCGAGGTCAGGTTGTGGATGGGTGATCAAGGTTAAGCAATGGTAGCCGAGGTCAGTATGTGGATGGGTGATCAAGGTTAAGCGACGGTTGGCCAGGTCAGTATGTGGATGGGTGATCAAGGTTAATCAACCGCGGTAGCTGAGGTCAGTATGTGAATGGGTGATCAAGGTTAACCAATGGTAGCCGAGGTCAGTATGTTGATGGGTGATCGAGGTTAAGCGACGGTTGCCCAGGTCAGTATGTGGATGGGTGATCAAGGTTAAGCGACGGTTGGCCAGGTCAGTATGTGGATGGTTGATCAAGGTTAAGCGACGGTAGCCGAGGTCAGTATGTGGATGGGTGATCAAGGTTGCGTTAAACGTTTAACGCTACCATGGAGGGGGTATGAAAGCACTCATTTCCTTTACGACGTTTCAATTCTTCAGCGCGGAGGGATACACGCACTATTTTTTTATAAACATGATATTATTCCTTATTTTCAAATAAATACGTTGACCATCACAAATATTTAATTTAAAACAAAATTGCCCTTTGCATCATTCGATTTCAATGAATATCTATACTAATATTATAAAGCTGAAGAGTTTGATCGTTTATTTGTCAGCTTGAACGCGTTAATCTCAGGTACTAATGATCTGATTTGAAAAATTATTTCAGTGTTAGATAGCCCATTTATCGAGGAAGGCTATATATCATCACGCTACGACAAATAGGAGCGGAGCAGCAATGAAAAATGTTGCGAAAACGGGGAAAATGTGACGCAGACGAAGTTTTGCGGGACAGCTAGTTATTGAAAAATTAGGAACCTAACAGGTTTCCTAACGTTAGTATAAACTGTAATTTTCATTTAAAGTGCTCCTTCTTGTGCAATCTAATTTGTGTCGACCCAGAACTTAGCCACTAGTTTGGCGCCCTCTGTAGCGTCCATCAGTTCCTGTAATGAACAAACAGCAGGACACGCAGGACACGATATTAAGTGCCACATCGTCTGTGGAACAGCACATACACTCTAGGGCAGGGACATTAAAAGCGCTTTCACCTACCTTCTTCATTTTTTCTATTACCTACGTCACTGGTAATAAAAAATGAAAAAAAATAGTTTCAGAATAAATAATATTAGGTCCTACGTCATTTATTCGGAAAAAATATTAAATGAAAGAAGGTGCATGTAGAAATATTTGGGGCCACCTTATATATTCCTTATGTAGGTAAGATATGACTGCCTTTAGAATGTCAGTGAAAAAAAAACTATTTTAATGGAACAAAAACTATATTTAAAATAACTTATCTTATTAATAAAACTAATCTTACATTACAATTTAAACTGTACAACACCTTAAATATTCTATACTATTAAATTAACAATCTATCTACCTATTTAAATAAAAATTAATCACCGAAATGTATGTACGCGCATAATTTCCGAACGACTACACCAAATATGTAGAATAATTCTTTTTTTTGTTCTGTATTTTTGGGACATGGTTTGAAAAAAGAAAATTAAAAAAAATCGACTGGTGGTTTAAAAGGTGTGGTAGGGTAGGTAAGGCACCACCTGGATGACCCCTCGTGACTTGTGGCACTCCGACTCGGACAGGTAAGGTTCGAAGGGGATGGCAGGGTCTAGTGACCGAACTAAAACCCTGCCATCCCCTTCGTGTTAGGTTACTTTAACGAGCTACTTTTTTAATCCCGTAATATGTTTTCGTGAGATAGAAACTTAATTACCGACCAAGGGCGAAGCTGCGGGCAAAATATAGTCTTAAATAAAAAACTAATATTATAAAGAGGAAAGATTTGATTGTTTGTTTGTTTGTTTGTATATTTGTTTGCATTGAAAACAAACAAAACGGGGAAAATATGACGCAAACGAAGTTGCGCCGGACAGCTAGTCTTAAATAAATTATCGTCTCTCATAAGTAACGACAAACGTTCTAATTTCTTGTGGTTTTAGCTCAACACCTTGATTAAAATAAAACATAGTCTTCGGCTTAAAACCGCCTTGGTCGGGACTAAATTCTAGATTACTATGGTTTCCATAGACACTATTAAAATTATCTACGAATTTGTCAGACAGCCATTGCAAAGGCACATGGTCGTGCAGCCACATATTCGCTGACAAAGAGGTTTCTCTAGCTCCAGTTATTTTGAAATCTTTAAAGAGTTCTTGAAGTAAAACTCTTTTTTTCCCTGTATGTACTACGTCCGATTTTTCTAAATAGTTTTCTAACCTTATTAAGAATTCGTCATGCCATTTTTCTAGCGTCAAAATGTGTACACCAACTGGTAATCTCGCTTGCAAAGCTGAATACTCGTTATTTTGGTTAAGCCACTCTTCATAAGATAGATTATTGTTATAATACGATTCATGTATAGATGTAAAGACTGTAGGAGCTAGTTCTAATTCTTTCGCGAATTTCTTTTCAAAGACTTTGTTGGGTCTGTAATTTGCTTTAGATATGTATAGATGATGTTTTCCCCTCACTATCAATCCTTTATCATACTCAGTTTCGTTGAGCCATGCCCGGATGCCAATGTCGTCGGTAAAAATTCTTCTATGCAGCATCATATCGATGTGGCCATCTAGAAGGCTAGCTCCTCCCTGAGCCCTGTCAGTGAATATTGACATCCTTATGTTTTTTTGTAAGTCTTCTATGTATAATTTTGTTGTGACTGGATAGAAATTACCTGGGGACATAAAACAGATTATTTTTCAGTAATAATTGGTCCCTTATCTTCCCGTGGGTGTCGTAAGAGGCGACTAAGGGACTTCGCAGTGAATGGGCAGCAGCGTTCTCTGTGCTTTTGTAACAACCATACTGCGATCGCCAACCAAGCGTGCCAAGCGTGGTGATTATGGCAAAACCCCCTTCTTAGGGGAGGCCACCCCCAAGAAGTCCAGCAGTGGACGTCTTTCGGCTGAAATGATGATGATGAAATAATTGGTCTATGTGTTTGCAAGCGCGACGGCTGAGTATGAAGTTATTGAGCCAAGCAAAGAGTTATTAGATTTTTACAGATGAGACTGTATTTGTGCGCAGTTGATGGCTATAGGCTCGTCCCCTATGGGACTTCTTAAAACATATCTGGCGAAATTGGGTGTACTATTACGTACACCTCCTCTAACTGAATGTTCCGGGTTAACTAGCGTGATGTTTATTTTTAAACTCTCTGGCTTTGAAGGCGGTCCTTGATAGAAATTATGCGCTAAACGTACTTTCGTCGCGCCACGAATTTTATTTACTAACTAGCTGACCGGCGCACAATTTCTCCGTTTTCGCAACATTTTTCATTGCTGTTCCACTCCCATTGGTCGTAGCGTGATGATATACAAGGTGTTGTTTTGCATCCTCGTCAAAATTCAGGATGTTGTCACAAAAGACATGAATAATCAATATAAATTACGGTACCTAGTAAATTATTACAAAAAACTGCGTTTTTTTGTTGTTTAAATTTGTCAATATTTCAGAATAACCCCCTTAACGTGGTTTAGGGATTATGAAATTATCGAAAAAACATTTGAGGTTTTTTTTTGTGTGTAAGCGACGTTATAAGGCGGGGATCTGACGGCCGGTGTTTAAAACACGGGTGGTTCACAGTTACCGATTTCAGTAAATAAATGAAAAAAAGAAAATTACCTACTCATTTTATTATTGATTCGGGTCCAGAATCATTAGCAGAGTTACCTCCTAGAATTTGACGAGGTTGCAAAACAACACCTTGTATAGCGTATAGCCTTCCTCGATAAATGGGCTATTGAAAGAATTTTTCAAATCGGACCAGTAGTTTCGGAGCCTATTCAATGCAAACAAACAAACAAACTTACAAACAATCAAATCTTTCCTCTTTATAATATTAGTCTAGATTTCCCGACTTACGAACAGTAAGCCGTGGTTTCGAACCCAGGCAGTCACATTACTTTGTGTAATTTATTTCATCACCGCTGCTCTCAAAGCGGTGACGGTGAAGGAAAACATCGTGAGGAAACTGGCATGTCCTAGAACTAAAAATTCGAAGACATTTGACATCTACCAACCCGCACTGGGCCCGCGTGGTGGATTACAGCCCACTCCCTCTTATAGAGAGGAGGCCTGTGTCCCAACAGTGGGATCATTATAGGATGATGATGATGATGACATTGAATTCTATCGTAAATAAACGTGATTATTCCCCAAAATATCCGTTCCCCGGCAATATGCTTTGTTGTCGGGTTCGTGAAGGGACTTATGTCAAAAGTTAAGGACTTACTTGCAATCCCAGCTTCTCCTGTCTCCAACACAGGACTATAAGTGGCTCTAGTATCTCGTATCCTTTTTATAGTCTGCCGTCCATTACTATCAGTGAAAAAAACACCATCATTGTCCAAATCAGTTATATATCGGACAAACACGTCTTTGCCCAAATTATCCTCATCTGGGATTGGACCTACGACCCAATCGACTTCAATATACGGTAGACCCTTGTACAGTGTGTAAGTTATTCCTGCGTAACTTGAGAATTTTATTTGCAGCTCTTGTACGATATCCGTTTTTAGGACTTTTGTTTCGATGTAGTCGGCGATGAGGACTGGATAAGGGTCTATAGGCCTGAATATGTATGCTCCAGGCTTTTTCTTCTCTGTTCCGAGTCGCTCTGGGTCGTCAGATACGTAGTAACACATTTGGGCGTCGAATGAGATGGTGACTCCGTTTGATAGGGTGATGTTTAACAGCTTGCGGTTTTCGTTGAAGTTTATCTGGATGTACTGAAAAAATATGAAAAAATTATACCCATATTGCATGGCGGAAAATATTGATCGGATCCGGTCATTAGTACGGACAGAAAATGAATCGGCAAGCGCGCTAAAGGTGGCATCACGCGACCTACTTACCAGTCTATCCACACCTAAACGCGCTTCTACAGAATCGTGATGTTTCGAGCTCGCAGCAAGGACGACAGTTGAGTGTCTGATCGCGGCGGAGTCAAGACGTCCCGGAACTGTACCCCGATTCATGGTGCCTAGTGTTATTGTGTTGGATTGTAATTTCAAGTATTTTGTTAGTTCGTTAAAAGCAGTGTACCGTGTGTAGTGTGTGTTTTCATAGCACGAAACCCATATGTTCTGC
Source organism: Cerastis rubricosa (assembly GCA_949152445.1). Taxonomy (NCBI): domain Eukaryota; kingdom Metazoa; phylum Arthropoda; class Insecta; order Lepidoptera; family Noctuidae; genus Cerastis; species Cerastis rubricosa. Next base: position 11,662,348 of record OX424551.1, read on the forward strand.
TCACATGATGACAGAGTCTAACGGAATAAATCCTGTCAAACCGACATATGCATTTGTAATTATTTATTCCGATATGAACATAGCGCTCTGTATGGTGTCGGACGTAAAGAATTCCACCATCCCATATCTTCCCGTGGGTGTCGTAAGAAGCGACTAAGGGACTTGCCAGAGAACGGGCAGCAGCGTTCTCTGTGCTTTTGTAACCACCGTACTGCGATCGCCAACCCGCCTGCCAAGCGTGACGATTATGGCAAAACCCCCAAAATGTCAATGTGGTGACAATTGGGGGAGGCCTATGTCCAGTAGTGGACGTTTTTTGGGCTGACATGATAATGATGATGAACATAGCGGGAACCGATCACATTTTCGATTACTTTTGTTCGAATTTCATTGCACCGAAAACTATTGACCGACGTATTTTTTGCTAAACGCATTTTTTGACATTTTTTTTATCATTTAAGTATCATGTCATACATTTTACCAAATAACCTTTTTTTGCGATTTACAAAATAACTTTTTGCTATTGGCCGAAGCCTCTTTTGAGCTTCTTTCATTTGCCATATTTTCACCACACCGAAACAACATTTTACGGAATATTATTTGGTTACCAATATATAGTCGGTTACTTGGTAGCATTTTCAATCATCATCTGCCTAGCCTTTTCCCAAACTATCTTGGGGTCGGCTTCCAGTCTAACCGGATGCAGCTGAGTACCAGTATTTTACATGAAGCGACTGCCTATCTGACCTCCACAACCCAGTAACTGGGTAATACGATACCCTTTGGTAAGACTGGATGTCAGACTTTTAGCTTCTGACTACTCGTAACGACTGTCAAAGATCTACAAATGACAGCCGGGACCAACGGCTTAACGTGCTTTCCGAGGCACGGAGGAAACTCGATATGTAATTATGGTCACCCATCCACAGACCAACCTTGGCAAGCACGGCTTAACCTTAAAGATCGACCTGGGCGGCTGTTATTATTTAGCCACGAGCTTCTCGTGCAGCAGGTGCTCTTGGTAGCATTTTCAATATTAAATTAAAATAGTGTCTTAGAAAGTCAATATGTTGTGCTACAAAATTTAGTGACAGAAACGATTCGCTGTAAAACCGACTTCAACATAAGTTTAAGTTAAAGTTCCTTTATGAGCGTTTATACCCTACGGCATTTCATACAAACTTTCAAGTCGTTATTTTCCAAAATGACTGAACAGATTTTAATGAAACTTACGCATAAGCAGTAAACATAGGTCTAAAAAGTTACTAAAAACATTTTCTAAATGTTTTAAAAAAATGAAGATAACTGGAAATATCTGTTTCTTTAGATAATTAAAAATCGATCTAATTTAGCTGTAACATTATTTTTCGAAAATGTTTTTAGTAACTTTTTAGACCTATGTATACTGCTTATGCGTAGAAGTTACATTAAAATCTGTTCAGTCATTTCGGAAAATAACGACTCGAAAGTTTGTATGAAATGCCGTAGGGTATAAACGCTCATAATCCCATTCAATGACTTTTTCATAAAATAGTAATTTAATGGGAATTAATGAACTTAAAGAAGTTGTTTTGATCATTTTAATTATTATAATTCTGTAAAGACAGGCGTATTTCGGTCGCAAATCTTATAGCCTGACACTGACTGGCATAATTGCAATAAACCTTAAAAAAAAAAAATTCGCGATCTACCCTTTCGCTGTTTGTAAAGGTGAAAACCTTTACAAACAGCGAAAGCGTCATAGTTACAAATATATGTTCCGTGCATATACCCATATGGCGAGCAACGGTGGCCCAGTGGTGCCAGCCCCGACTTACGAGCACGAAGCCGTTGGTTGAACCCAGGCAGGCGCATTACTTTGTGTAATTTATTTCATCACCGCTGCCCTCAAAAACGGTGAAGGAAAACATCGTGAGGAACTATGTCCTAGAAGTAAAAAATCGAAGACATGTGACATCTACCAACCCGCACTGGGCCCGCGTGGTGGATTACAGCCCACTTCCTCTCATAGAGAGGAGGCCTGAGTCCCAGCAGTGGGAACATTATAGCCTGATGATGATGATGATATACCCACCTCATTCTTAATAAAATGATCATCACACTCCGCGCTATGATACCCAGACTGTTCCATCCTTCTATAGAAGCCTTCAGAGTCGAACCTTGGGGTGCTACTCAGCGGAGGTTCAGTGATGTCTTCGTAGTAATACTCTATCAAGGGTTCAGGGATCGGTTCCCTGGTGACGGGGGGCGGTTGTGGGGTGGTGCGCACTGGGGGGCGGATTTTCGTGGTGGGGCTGGTACGATTTTTGGTCGTGGTGAGGCGTGGGCTGAAACAATAATCGAACTTTGAGAATCTATACTAATAATAAAGCTGAAGAGTTTGTTTGTTTGTTTTGCTTGAACGCGCTAATCTCAGGAACTACTGGTCCGATTTGATTTCTTATCTAATAATAATTCTTTCAGTGTTAGATAGCCTATTTATCTAGGAAGGCTATATATCATCACGCTACGACCAATAGGAACGGAATAAAACACACGCAATGAAAATGTTGCAAAAACGGGGAAAAAGTGACGCAGACGAAGTTGCGTGGGATAGATAGTAGTCAGGCCTATATTTTAGTTTGTTGTTAGTTTTTCATTAGTCAATAATGAGGTCACGTCAGCTGCATGCATGATGAATGACTGCTGGGCAAAAGTCTCCACAAGATGGGCGCCGCCGAGGCCAGAAAGAGGTGGTGAGGCGATCTGGACGCGTACCGCGAGCGTTGGTTTCAGGAGGCAAGGAAAAAGTGCTCAGGGAAGGAATTGGGAGAGGCTTTTGCCCAGCAGTGGGACTGTACAGGCTAAAAAAACCGGCCAGATGCAAGTCAGACTCGCGCACGAACGGTTCCGTACCATTATTTATAAAAACCGGCCAAGTGCGAGTCTTACTCGCACACAGGGTTCCATAGCCCCAAACAATATTTTGAACTGTCATTCATTAATTAGTAGTATTAGTTAGTAAACTTCCACTCAACCGCAAAACTAAATAGGTTTTTCATAGTGTGTTAATGAAAAACAAAGTTTGATGAAAAAGTCCCATATCTAAAAAACTGAACATCCTAGCTTATTGAAACCAATTTTGTTGATAGTTTTTTTTTACCTTCTTCAATCTTAAATATTTTCAGAATTTTCCTCCTCTTACTTTAGAAATTAGAGGGGGGGGGGGGCACACATTTTACCACTTTGGAAGTGGCTCTAGCGCAAACTATTCAGTTTAGAAAAAAATGATATTAGTAACCTCAATATCATTTTTGAAGACCTATCCATAGATACCCCACAAGAATGGGTTTGATGAAAAAAAAAAAAGATTTTTAGTTCTATGTATGGGGAACCCTAAAATGTAGTGTTTTTTATCTATTTTTGTGTAAAAATATTAATGCGGTTCACAAAATACATCTACTTACCAAGTTTCAACAGTATAGTTCTTATAGTTTCGGAAATATGTGGCTGTGACATACGGACGGACAGACAGACAGACAGACATGACGAATCTATAAGGGTTCCGTTTTTTGCCATTCGGCTACGGAACCCTAAAAACGAGCAAAAAAACACTTTTTTGTATGGGAGTCCCCCTTAAATATTTATTTTATTCTGTTTTTAGTATTTGTTGTTATAGCGGCAACAGAAATACATAGTCTGTAGAAATTTCAACTGGCTAACTATACACGGTTTATAAGATACAGCCTGGTGACAGACGGACGGACGACAGCGAAGTCTCAGTAATAGGGTCCCGTTTGACCGTTTGGGTACGGAATCCTAAAAATAGATGTTGGCCGATTCTCAGACCTTCACGACATGCACACAAAATTTCATACAAATCGGTTCAGCCGTTTCGGAGGAGTCTGGTTACAAACACCGCGACACGAGAGTTTTATTTAATATTAGAAGATAAGTACATTACTGCCGCGGTCTATAATGACTACTTTGCTGGTTGCGCTGATTATGGCCGACAGCGCAGCGTAGCGCAGCTCCAGGCCGATACAACGCGGTCAGCGTGCAGCACTTGATGGACGAGCTGAGATAAAGGCCGAGACCGTAGGTCGAGGCCTTTACAGCGAGGACAGCAAGGGCTGCAATGATGGCCAAGCTGAAAGGCCTAGAGCGTAGCTAGGCTAGCTCGAGGCAATCATAGCGTCACCAGCGAAGCAGTCATTGTGGGCCAAGGTTTGTATAGTGCTTTACTCAAAAATGCAAGTACCTAATCTAAATAAAACCAGCAAGTAATTTAAATAAAAATTATATTAATTGAAATTTTCGCTGAACCGCGCTTTTGTTACTTCTTTGTTTTTTTTGAGCAATGGTAGTTAGAACTATACAGCCTAATATGGAATAAAATATTTTTGTACCTATCTCTATAGATACAAACAGCTGTGTTGTAAATAAAATCTTTTTGGTTTTGATTTTTTAAAACGTTGAAACGTCAAAATAGCGGCCGGCAAAACATTGCCGGCCTGTTAGAGCGGCCAGCAAAACTTTGCCGGCCGCTCCTTGAAACAGAACGGCAAGGTCGACTTTGCTCAAGCAAGGTTGTCAAAATAATGACCACATTACATGCATTTTTGAGTAAAATATATTTACTAAGAAAATACCATAAAATTACTTACGTAGTAGTTGTAGTAACAGTTGTCTTGTCAATCCTCCGCGCCATGATATCCTCTACGCTTTCCACGTAGGCTGCCGTGGAAGACCTCACCGGCTTCGACTGAGCCACCACGTCCTCACCGTAGTGTTCCAGTTCTCTGGCTTTGCTCACATTCAGTGGTACTTTAGTGGTGTCTTCATGAAAAAGAAGCAAAAAAATCTTGATATAAATAGAATAAATGGTGTCGGACGCTCTGTGTGGTGCCGGACGTAAAGAATAGCTCTATCCCATATCTTCCCGTGGGTGTCGTAAGAGCCGACTAAGGGACTTGCCAGAGAATGGGCAGCAGCGTTCTCTGTGCTTTTGTAACAACCGTACTGCGATCGCCAACCCGCCTGCCAAGCGTGGCGATTATGGCAAAGCTACCCCAAAATATTCATGTGGCGACACTTGGGGGAGGCCTATGTCCAGCAGTGGACGTCTTTTGGGCTGAAATGATGATGATTATTTTCCGTTTTCAGGTCAAACTAGTTTCTCCTAGATCAAACCAGTGTACAAGATGGCTATAGGGCACCCCGGCTAAATACTGTGACCAACCATTACAACGTTCGTCGGAGTGTAACTAGCCACTGTTACGTCTCAGTGCCCTAGAGGCTTAAAAGTCGTAAAAGCTTTTTTGGGTGCGTTGTATCAGGAGCTTGAAGATCTCGTGGTTAAAAATAATAACAGCCACATGGGTCGATCTGCCGTGCTTGCCGAGGTTGGTCCGGACGGGTGACCATAATTACATACCGAGTTTCCTCCATGCCTCAGAAAACACGTTAAGCCGTTGGTCCCGGTTGTCATTAGTAGGTCTTTGACACTTGTTATGAGTAGTCAAAAGTCTGACATCCAGTCTTACCAAGGGGTATTGTATTACCCAGTTACTGGGTTGTGGAGGTCAGATAGGCAGTCGTTTCATGTAAAATACTGGTACTTAGCTCCATCCGGTTAGACTGGAAGCCGACCTCAAGATAGTTTGGGAAAAGGCTAAGCAGAAGATGGGTGTGTTGCACCAGCTAGTCCAGCTAATAGCAACACCTCCACATCAAGATGTGATCTTTGGCGGGAGCCGCTTAAACCCCCTGACGGCTTCAGCGATCCGTCTGAAAGTCTTCCAACTGGGCATGCGTTACCGTGGACAACTTGGAAACCTGATAATAGACTGCGTAGCAAAGACAATCTCTACAGATGGGGTTCACGGAGGGCTCAGGCACCCTATTCTCAAATGCCCGGATTCGATTTCGATTCGATAAGTCGTATGTCTATCTTGTTTTGGCATTACGAAAGCGAGACATACGACTTTCCGAATCGAAATCGAATCCGAGCGTTTGTGAATACGGGGGCAGATCTCAAGTGTGTATGCGATGTGTCTCCACAGAAAATGGCCCACAATCCATCTTACGCTCGTGACATCTGTGCACTTGACGATATTATAACTAATGATCAGTGAGCGTAGTTCTAGTAGCTGAGTTTAGGACCAAAAATATCTGATGAAAATTTCCTATTGATACGCTAAAGAGAGGAATTGTTTGTTTAGGTTTGTAGGTATATGCTGTCACACTAAATCGGTTTGGTCCAGGACAAGCTAGTTTAGGCTAAAATCGGCTTTGGCCGGTAACCTTATAAATATACTATTACTATGTACAAGTTTCAAAAGAAGAAACAATCGTCAACAGCGGGAAAAGTGCCCGGAAAACTGGCGTCGTTGCCACGTTGGATGGCAACGCTGATTCTATGGATAAAATACTATAGTACCTTCAATGGCATCTTCAAAATACTCATACTCAGGCATATCGGCCAGCAAAGACTTATCATCAATCTTCAAAGTATTCGTTTGTCGCGTCAAATACTTCTTTTTCTTGTGATTTTTGTTCATTTTCTTAATGATAGAGCGTTTGAATCTCGTCTTCAGCCGAAAACGTTTGACGAAGTATGATCTATAACCCATTGGAGGGATGTTCTCGGCGATGAAGACTAACTCGTCCCGAGTCAGAAATTGGCCTCTCCCTGGCAGTGTAAATACAAGTTCTGGAATTGCTATTATTGAGTGGTTTTGTTTTACACCTGGAATAGAAAATAATAATTATATAAACGTCATCAACGCTGGTGTGACGATGCGGCGTTTGTGATTGGCCTGAGAAAACCGCCGAGAGAAGGGTGAAAGGCTATGGGAGAGGCCTATGCCCAGCAGTGGGATAGTAAAGGGTGTAAAAGTACCCTTACGAAGCCCGACCTCAGATCGTTTACGCCGTACAGCATTTCATACAAACTTTCAAGTCCTTATTTTCCGAAATGACTGAACCGATTTTAATGAAACTTAATACGCATAAGCAGGTTACACAGGTCTTAAAAGTTAGGTACAAAAAAACATTTTCGAAATGTTTTTTAAAATGGAAAATTCTGGAAATTCTTAGAAATTTCTGTTGCTATAGATAATTTATAATCGGTCTAATTTAGCTGTAAATCTATTTTTCGAAAATGTTTTTAAAAAATTTTTTGAAACCTAGGTATGTATCCTTCTTATGCGTATGAAGTTTCATTACCATCGGTTCAGTCATTTCGGAAAATAAGGACTTGAAAGTTTGTATGAAATGTCGTATGGTGGAAACGCTCTTAACGAAGTCGAAGGGCATCTCCCCGTCATCATTGCGATCATTTTTTGGTTCTGGACCATACCTGGGAACCTTCTAGTTACGGGGATATTGGGGGTCAAAGTGCCAATTAACTCACAATTTTTTTTTTAAAACACGTTTTAATGTTATATAACTTCACTTTAAATAATTCCGCGACCCCGTACTATCCAATGCGTACATCAGTACAAAGTTATAAGTAGTCAGAAGCCAAAAGTCTGACATCCAGTCTTACTAAGGGGTATCGTATTACCCAGTTACTGGGTTGTGGAGGTCAGATAGGCAGTCGCTTTATGTAAAATACTGGTACTCAGCTGCATCCGGTTAGACTGGAAGCCGACCCCAAGATAGTTTGGGAAAAGGCTAGGCAGATGATGATGACATCAGTACAAAGTTTTCACATTGTAAGGGCACAATGAGTCCTACCGTAAAAACTGATTATTTATCACCCCAAAAAAAGCTTATTTATTTATTTAACACTACAAGCACATAGTACAGAGACGGACTTAATGCCCTAGGCATTCTCTACCAGTCAACCTTTGGGTGATGCAGAGACAAACAGTGGTAGGTGTATATCTTAAAACTAGCTGTCCCGCGAAACTTTGTCTGCGTCACATTTTCCCCGTTTTCGCAACATTTTCCATTGCTCTTCCGCTCCTATTGGTCGTAGCGTGATGATATATAGCCTATAGCCTTCCTCGATAAATGGGCTATTTAACATTGAAAAAAGAAAAGAATTTATCTAATCGGACCAGTAGTTCCTGAGATTAGCGCGTTCAAGCAAACAAACAAACAAACTCTTCAGCTTTATAATACATATTGGTATATATGATTTTAATTTGATACTAAGACTGGAGACATACTACAAGGATATAAAAAAGTTTTTTCCCAGAAATAGATTTTGCGTAGAGTTAGTTTGATGAACAGAATGCTTGGTTGAACGCTTCGTGAAAGGTTCGTATATACTTCGTATACGCTGAGTAGAAAAAAGCATTACCTCTTGGATCATATACGTTGTATACTCCTCTAGCTATGGGCAGTCTTACCGGGATGGTCACCGGCCAGGCTAACGGGTTATATATCACAGTCTGAAACAAGAATGTTAAGATTAGAAACCGGAGTATATGCCACTTAAAATCGTTGTAACATGCATGCGAAAATTCATGCTCTAAGCATGCATGCAAATATGCAATATGAATGCTCAAAATATGCAACAAAAGTGTCAAAATATGCAAGTTAATTTTGTACTAAAAAAAATTGCCGCAAAAGATGTTTTTTTTTTTTAATGTAGAATAGAATAGATTATACTTTATTGTACCTACACCAAAATTGAAAGAAATGTTTTACAATGTTGTTAGATGTTGTTACAATAGCGGTCTTATCGCTGTTAGCGATATCTTTCACAAAACCTTTGGATTGACTGTCGGAACATAAAATAAAAAAGGAGTAGTCAGTGGTGCTGCTAATAATATACAATTTAAATGTACCTACTACATTTTCGACGAGGTATTATCCCTCGGGACTTGATTTATACATCTGCTAACATTATTTAACAATTGGTAGTATGAATCAGAGAGAGCAGCGGTAGTCCAGTGGTGGCAGCCCCGACTTACGAGCAGTAAGTCGTGGGTTCGAACCAAGGCAAGCGCATTACTTTGTGTAAATTATTTCATTACCGCTGCCATCAAAAACGGTGACGGAAAACATCGTGAGGAAACCGGCATGTCCTAGAACTAAAAAATCGAAGACATGAGACATCTACCAAGCCGCACTAGGCCTGCGTGGTGGATTACAGCCCACTCCCTCTCATAGAGAGGAGGCCTGTGTCCCAGCAGTGGGAATATTATAGGCTGATGATGAATATTAATTAAACTTAAGAACCTAACCTAACCTTTTTTTTTTGTTTTTTTTTTTTGCGGTATGGAAAATCTTCATGGATGTCTTCCGCCTGGGGAAAGCCGAGGGGTCTGTCAGACTCTACTGACTAAAAACCACCCCGGTGTTCCATCTCACACATACGCCGGGGGTCGCGGGACCCCGCGGGAGGAGTACGACTCTTTCGCAACCCCTGGCTGGTGCCGGCACGCTACGGCGGGCCTCATCTCGGGTCGAGGGGGGGAGTGAGGTGTTTGACTCCCCGCGAACCTAACCAACCGATCGGGGCCTCCTTTTGGGCACATACAAATAAAGATGGTTTCTGTTAACACAGGCTGTGTTACGAGAAACCTGCTCCATAGCTATGACTTCTATAGGTACACAAGGCTCTTGTCCATTCTCCTCCATAGAGATCTACGCTTTGGAATGGGCAACTACAGTACTTTCTCAGTTATTATGTCTTGTGACTGGGACTGTAGCTTCATTTTATTGTTGTCCGTGTTTCGACGGTTGAAAACTGCCCGTATCTGGCCTACTTGAAATTAATGCTTTGTTTTTTTTTTTTAACGAGGCACTAGAAACTATAATCTGGGTTACTTACAAAGAAGTTTTCACCCTGTATGTTCCAACAGGATGACATGTTGAACTGACATGCGTAGTATATCATCTTCTTTGGAGACTTGCGGAGGATGCTGTGCAAACGAGAATTGTCATTACTTTAAAGCAGACTTGATATTGATATTGTTCTGTATGGTGTCGGACGTAAAGAATAGCGCCATCTCATATCTTCCCGTGGGTGTCGTAAGAGGCGACTAAGGGACTTGCCAGAGAATGCGCAGCATCGTTCTCTGTGCTTTTGTGACAAACGTACTGCGATCGCCAACCCGCCTGCCAAGTGTGGCGATTATGGCAAAACTCCCCAAAATGTCAATGTGGCGATACTTGGGGGGGCCTATGTCCAGCAGTGGACGTCTTTTGGGCTGAAATGATGAAGGTTACTAAGCTAATACAGAATGCTTGGTTGACGGCTTCGTGAAGGGTCTGCACCATGTATACCATTTAAAATAATGACATAAACTTACTTAAAAGCTGGTCTGTATATGTGCAAACACAGTTGTTTAGCGAAATAGGCCTTCCTGCTGTAGTACTCCATGACGTGGGGTCTGCTAGCTCCCGAGATGATTGTGTGGTCTTGTAGAACTCCTAGAAGGTATAAACGTTCTGTTATGCATAGATAATGTATTGACGTGCTTCAGATGTTGAGATAGCCATGTGCTTAAGAGGGTAAAAGTTAGCAACGTCCCAAAAAATGTATTGGGAAGATTTCCAAGTGCTTTTATTAGCGCCGACTAAATATTCATCTAAACTAATATTATAAAGAGGAAAGATTTGATTGTTTTGCTTGTGTCTTTGTTACGATTTAACTCAAAAACTACTCGATTGATTTTAAAAATTCTTTCTCCATTAAAAAGCTACATTTTTACGGAGTAATATAGGCTATATTGTAAATAGGCTATCCCTACTAATATTATAAATGTGAATGTAAGTTTGTTGTTACGCTTTCACGCGAAACCTACTCAACCGATCATAGTGAAACTTTGTACACATATTCTTGGAGGTATTAGAAGTAACAAAGGCTATATATCATCACGCTACGACCAATAGGAGTGGAACAGCAATGAAAAATGTTGCGAAAACGGGGAAAATGTGACGCAGACGAAGTTGCACGGTACAGCTAGCATTCTATATTGGCCGTTTGCGGTTGAAACACTAGTGTTCACTCGGGCCCCATGGCCCTAGGGCCATGGGGCCCGAGTGCCCACCTTGTGTATAGAGATATCGACAAACGGTTGGTCGACACTTCACGTGTCCAGCTGACCTTTTTTTTTGCCCAAAGAATCAGTATTGCCATCCAACGTGGCATTGCGGCCAGCGTTTTGGGAACTTTTCCTGTTGTCAGCGATGTGGACGAATTTTATGACGCCCTGTAATTTTGATACTTGTACATATTTTTTTGTTTTTATTTTAGGTGCATTTGTAGTTTGTAAATACTGGATATATTATATCACAATCTTCACGGACGAAGGCGCAGGCGAAGTGCTATTTGTAACTAAATTAGATATTGCAGTTTAAAATAATATTGTATAGTACAATAGTATTGTGTAGTATAGTATTGTATTGCAGTATTGTATTGTGTTTGTGTTGTATTGTGTTGTTGTGTATTGTTGTGTTTTGTTGTATGTTTATTTATGTTGTGTTTTAGTGAAATGCTGAGCGATATTCCATTTTCATTTAATATCAAAGAAATTCATCATATTATCGCGATTCAGGATTTTGATATTTAGTTGTTCATTTGCGTGATAGATGTCACTAGGGTTCTTCTTGTCATTTATATGTCCGCTACACACCCATTGGGAAAAGAACCTAAATACCAGTGACTCCTGGCACTCATTTGCTTAACATACTGTAAAAAGTATGGATACTGACCATGAATCCACATGATTTCCTCGAACCTATTGTCGTTGTTCCCGAGCCGGCCGAATATTTGCAAATGCTTCGCTATCTGTGGACATAAGACAACTCTATCGTATAGTGCAATCCTTCTGCCAAATGTCATTGTCACTATCCTGCCCCTATCCGAATTTATATAGGGTGACTGGTAATTAGTGACCGACACGTGACACCGACCGATACTCATGATAACAAACAATTTTCCCAAAGAAACATTTTTTTATGCTCATTCACTGTTATCACAATAAAACAACAGCTGTGTGAAATACGCACGCGCGCGCGCCTTTGGCATAGGCCAATCACAAGCTGATAGCAGCTTGTGATAAAAGAGAATGAGTGCTGAAGCTGTTTGTTATCATGAGTATAATCACGTGATTAAGTACGGTCACTAATTACCAGTCAACCTTTATGCAGGGATTCTAGAACTAATTTGCAACAATTTTGACCCGATAACTTAGGGTCCAAACAGGGGGGTTTTGGAGTAATAGAGCTCTAAATTTTTTTGGAAACTTTCCGCCTCTCCACCATAAACTGCTGATTGTGAGAATCTACGCCGTTCAGGATGAAAACCTGATACTTATCTGATAGCACATGAACGAATGAATCCTTCGAAAACTAATTTGCCAAAAAAGTAAATATGCCTTTGAAAATTAAGAGCCATAAAGTTCATGTTCTGAAATTTTCTTGAAACTTCCCTTGGCATCATTATCAATAACCCCCGCCTATAATGCCTATAATGCGCTATCAACACGCCTATAATATTCCCACTGCTGGGACACAGGCCTCCTTCTCTTCTATGAGAGGGAGTGGGCTGTAATCTGCCACGCGTGCCCAGTGCGGGTTGATAAATGTCACATGTCTTCGAACTTTTAGTTCTAGGACACGCCGGTTTCCTCACGATGTTTTCCTTCACCGTTTTTGAGGTCAGCCGTGATGATATACATAACACAAATTAATGCGCCTGCCTGGGTTCGAACCCACGGCTTACTACTCGTAAGTCGGGGCTGCCACCTCTAGGCCACCGCTGTTTCTCGAGGAAATTTTCTCAAAATAAATGTGTGTCACTTGTCGTGCAGATTACAGTAACAACTTCCATGTTTCATTGGCTTTCTAAAATGGTGCCACAGTTGCCAGTACCCGCTTTTAGGAGATGCATGTCCAAAAAAAGTAGAACAAAATTGAGATCAATCTATGGCGTAGAACATACACTACGGCGTAGCACACTGTATCTACGGCGTAGCACACTCTGACTACGATGTAGCACTTAGTGGTTACGGCGTAGCACATTCGGACTATGATGTAGCACTTGGTAGTTACGGCGTAGCACACTTATAAACTATTTTACTGGATATAAATTATGCGATAAGAGCAGGAGAAAGATGTTATACACTTTACTGGATGGACTGTGTGAAGGTTGATATGGCAAAAAAGGAGGTCCCTGATGAGATGACGAGTAATAGAGAAGTATGGAAGAAGAAGACGTGCTGCTCCGACCCCAAATAAATTGGGATAAGGGTAGGAGAATTATGATGACATTCTGTTGACAACCAGTCTTACTTCAGGTGGGAAACCAGTCACTTAGTTACGGAGGTCAGATAAGCAGTCATCATCATCATCATCATCATTTCAGCCCAAAAGACGTCCACTGCTCGACATAGGCCTCCCCCAAGTGTCGCCACATTGACATTTTGGGGGTTTTGCCATAATCGCCACGCTTGGCAGGCGGGTTGGCGATCGCAGTACGGTTGTTACAAAAGCACAGAGAACGCTGCTGCCCATTCTCTGGCAAGTCCCTTAGTCGCCTCTTACGATGCCCACGGGAAGATATGGGAAGGTGCTATTCTTTACGTCCGACACCAAACAGAGATAGGTAGTCGCTCCATGGAAAATACTGGTATTCAGTTAGACTGGAAGCTGAACCCAAAATAGTTGGAATAAGGCTTAACAGCTAATGATTGCATTGCACCCTTACCTGTGCTAATAAATGCGTTTCTCGTGCGATGTACTTCATGACAGGACGTGACGTAAACGCTCCGGAGCCGTGAGTGTCCTTGTCGTAGGAGAACGGGAAGAAGTCGTCCTGTTTTGTCGACAGTTTTGGCCTGAAAGTAAAAGAAAAGAAAGAAAATTGTGTCTATTGGCATTATAAAAAAACAGGAACTCAGAAGTTTACGCTTTACGGCATTTCATACAAACTTTCCACAAACTTTTCTTTATTTTCCGAAATGACTGAACCGGTTTTAATTAAACTTAAGACGTATAAGCAGGATACATAGGTCTAAAAAGTTACTAAAAACCATTTTAGAAAGTTTTGATTTTTCGGATTCAAGTGCGTATCGTTTAATTATCACTTGCTTCGGTGAAGGAAAACATCGTGAGGAAACCAGCATGCCTGAGAGATATTTCTCGACGGCATGTAAAGTCAAGTCAGAATCCCATGGGTGGCATAAAAGCTCTGACACCAGGTACACTAGGAAGTGGCGAAGGGCGGGCGTTTTGGGGGACTGTCTCTTGTAATTTTGACGTTCAAAAAGTGCTGATTATCAGCCTAATTTGAATAAATGACTTTTGTTGTTGTTTTTTATTATTTTTTTTAACCTTAAGAAAAAGAAAGAAAGACAAATAAATATCCGAAACGAACAATCACCAATTCGGAGAATGGTAGCATCATACAATAAAGAACTCGAACACATCGATATATTTATTTATTTATATTTACATCTATATACATATATAAAAATCAATGCCACTTTTCGTTGTAATTTTATAACTCGAGAATGGCTGGGCCGATTTGGCTGATTTTGGTTTCGAAATGTTTGTCGTAGTCCAGGGAAGGTTTAAAAGGTGAGAAAGGTAGGGTCGGGTAGGGAAGGGTAAAGTAGGGTAGGTAGGTAGGTAGGGTAGGGTAGGTAGGTAGGAAAAGTGCATTGCATTAACTTTTGACAGAACGAAGTCTGTCCGGGCAGCTAGTGTGAAATAAAACAGTTCCGAAACGTTTTGTATGAGGTACTTGAGCTCTTGGATTAATTATTTTGTTAAAATATTTATTAGTGTATTTTATGTGTATTTGTGTATTAGTATCTATGTAACCTAGAGATAATTTCGAAATTAATTACATATTGTTAGATATTGTTTTTGTACCTTACCACAATGTTGTCCTTTTTAACCCAATGGTTGACTGGTAGAGAATGCCTTGTGGCATTAACGTATGTACCACTATTGTACATGAAGTTTAAATAAATAAATATTTTTGTTTTGTAATCTTAGTAGTAAGTATCAGACTTTTTTTTTCTCTTTTTGTATTTTTATTAAGTGATATAACTGTCATGCATGAACAGCTTATGTCCTAGCAATTTAAAGTTTATTTATTATTGGTAATCTGTGAACAGCGCTGTGGGCTACATCATTATTTAAGTTATTTATGTTATCATATCATTTCTTCCCGTGGGTGTTGTAAGAGGCGACTAAGGGACTTGCCAGAGAATGGGCAGCACCGTTCTCCGTGCTTTTGTAACAACCGTACTGCGAACGCCAACCCGCCTGCCAAGCGTGGCGATTAGTGCAAAACCCCCCTTATGTCAATGTGGCGTTGGGGTAGGCCTATGTCCAGCAGTGGACTTCTTTCGGCTGAAATGATGATGATGATGTTATCATGATTGTAATATCGCGTAATGTAGGTCTTTGTTGTTCCTATTTGATAAAATAAAATAAATATGAAGCCAACTTACGACGCTTCATGCACGGCTCTCAGATAACAAGGAGGTGTAGAGTAGAACAAATATATTCTACTCTTCTGATTTCTTTGTCGTGAATTGACGTTCCTGAAAAATACAATAAATAGAAACATCACACAAACATGCTTTTTTTTAAAGACCTGAACACCGTCGGTCTCATTTGTCTATCCTTCTCCCAACAATGTCTCAAGCAATCAGATACTGCTGAAAACCGGTATTTAACATGGAGCGATTGCTTATCTGACCTCCACATCCCAGTTAGTTCTGGGTTATATAAGTACAATACCTCTTGGTAAGATTGACTGACTGGTAGAGGAGCTCGTGGCTAAATAATAACAGCCGCACGGGTCGATCTTTAAGGTTAAGCCGTGCTTGCCGAGGTTGGTCCGTGGATGGGTGCCCATAACACATACTGAGTTTCTTCCGTGCTTCGGAAAGCACGTTATGCCGTTGGTCCCGGCAGTCATTTGTAGATCTTTGACAGTCGTTACGAGTAGTCACAAGCCAAAAGTCTGACATCCAGTCTGACCAAGGGGTATCGTATTACCCAACTTTACGTTTACGTAACTGGGTTGTGGAGCTCAGAAAGGCACTCGCTTGATGTAAAATAATGGTACTCAGCTGCATCCGGTTAGACTGGAAGCCGACCCCAAGATAGTTTGGGAAAACGCTGGGCAGATGATGATGATCCGATGAAAAGACTGGTTGTCAGACTTACGGGCCACTGACTCATAGAGAGAAGGCCTGTGCCCCAGCAGTGGGAACATTATAGGCTGATGATGATGATGATGAGGTATTGCACTTAGGAAACAGCTGCTTTTTTTCAATTACCGTTGAAAAAATTCTATGTTACAAATGGTTACCGTCTTTCTGAACTTCCCCATTCAGAATGATGTACTGCATACATAGTAACCGTTTGTGCGTCGGTATCCTTTCCACTCTGTATTTAACTGTATGTAGCCACAAATAGAGACAAAACAATAGAAACAATGGTTGGACCTGCTGTCTTGTATGGATCAGAATGTTAGGCCACAAAAGGGTTGAATGAAAGGCATTTGCATGTGGCTGAGATGAGAATGCTAAGGAGAATGTGTGGTGTCACGCGAATGGATAGAATAAGGAATGAGTACATTAGAGGAAGTCTGAAAGTGGCGCCGGTGACTGAAAAGATGTGTGGTATTTGGTTGTCGTGGTATAGACATGTGATGCGGAGGAATGAGGAAAATGTCGTGAGGAAAGTTTTGAGTGTGAATGTGGATGGGTATAAGAGTAGAAGAAGACCAAAGAAACGATGCAGCCATCGTTTCTTTGGTCTTCTGTGTGAAGGATGATATGGCAAGAAAGGAGGTATCTCATGAGGTGACAAGTAATAGAGAAGTATGGAAGAAGAAGACATGCTGTGCCGACCCCAAATAAATTAGGATAAGGGCCACAAAAAGAGGCAGGCAGGTGATGATGACTTTTTTTAGCAGTGATAGCCTAGTGGTGTGACCGTCAGACTGCCAAGTCATAGGTCTCGAGTTCGAATCTAAAGTCAAAAGTAATTTATTAAAATTAAGCTGATAATCAGCACTTTTTGAACGTCAAAATTACAAGAGACAGTCCTCCAAAACGCCCGCCCTTCGCCACTTCCTAGTGTTTTAACTGGGAAGAAGAAGTGGCGGAACAAACTCCCCAGCTACACATCTGTCTGTTAGCTTAGAAGAACCAGATTCTATACAATAGTGTTCAAGTTTATACTAACAAAGAATCCATTACATCAAATTAATGTCACATGTCAGCTAGCACACACCAATAATAAAATATAAAAAAATATGCTCCAGAATAATTAAAGCCTCCAGACATAAAGGGCGTGCCCGCTTACACGTGCATACAGACGAAAAAGTAAATAAAAATAAAGAAAAAAAAAAAACAAGAGAAGGACCTCTGACTTCTCGGATTCATGTGCGTATTGTATAATTATGACTTGCTTCGGTGAAGCAAAACACCGTCAGGAAACCAGTATGCCTGCTGAGAGCTATTCCTCGACGCCATGTAAAACCAAGTCAGAGGCCGGTGGTTGGCATAAAAATCTGACACCAGACACCACACACGATACAGAAGGAGAAAGATGATGACTTACATGATGAGCTTGTCAACATTAGCGAACCAGGAGGCTGCGTCGTGGTACCCGAAGCGTTGCCCCATCATCACCATCACGTGCTTGGTGGTGTAGTACGGGCTCTGGCGTTTGAGCATCTGCTGGATGAAGACCTCTACCTGATGGTAAAGGGTTACATGACATCATGTGCGACTTCCAACAAGGTTGCGTTAAACGTTTAACGCTACCATGGAGGGGGTATGAAAGCACTGTTGCGTTAAGTTTTACTTCTTCCGCGCGGAGCGACTCCACGCACTATTGTTTTTGCTGGTACCTTCCATAGTGTCCCATTGCTGATCAAAGACCTCCCCTTTCTCCTTCCATACCTCTCTATCCTATGCGATCTCTGGCCATGCCAGCCCCGCAAACAGGATCAGATCGTCACGCCACCTTCGTCGTGGTCGACCTCTACGACGCTGTCCTTCCTCAGCCGTCCAGTGTGTTACCATCTTTGCCGATAGGCAAACGGATGCACCTGGAGAGATATCTCCGGGTACATCCGTGCTACGTCGCCTGCCCAATCTCAGTTCAGCCTGGCTGTTTTTTCTCCAACATCAGCCAAGCAGCAGCAATTGTCAATTTTCCATTTAGTTGTTTTATTTTACACAACTTTTCGTCCTTTTTTGTCAATATGTTGATTAAAAGATTTGGTTTTGTTAAAGCAATAAATAAAAGATATTTGGCTAATTTCTAGTTTAGTTACCATTAATTCTTGTTAACCATTTGTATTTTTCTAAACAAACACTTATTAATTCTTCTCTAATATTACGTGAATCTTATAAAGTTTTTAAATGTTTTTTCATAGAAAAGTTCAATTAACGATCAAAACTCATAATAAACGTAACAACAAGGTTTTTTTTAAAAAAAACTCAACGTCAATTCTAAAAAAAAACGAATTAGTTTCGAAACATATTAGAGTTTTTAATTTCTTCTCATAAGTACTAAAATATAATAAACCCCATAAACAGTCCATAAAACATACAAAAAGAAGTTTCCATCTAACAAAACGAAGTCTGTGTAGCCAGCAAAAAAACGAGAAAAAAAACTAAATTTAAATTTAAAAAACCTAGTTTCTCATACTTAAACCTAATAAACCCCAAAAACATTCAATAATACATACAAAAAGAGGTTTTTAAACAACAAAAGAAGGAAGTCCGACTTACACCGCACGGGCTTAAAGATGACATAGGAAAATTCCACGATATTGCCATATTTTTTTTTTCGAATCTTTTTTTTTCAATATTATTTCTTTAATTTAATTTCTAAATCTAAATTAATTACTCAAACTCAAACTCAAAGCGTTTATTTCAATTAGACCATTACAGGCACTTTTGAAAGTCAAAAACAAAAAAAAAAACGAGAAGCTAAAGCTACAGTCCCAGTCACAAGGCATAATAACTTGTGAAAGTACTGTAGTTGCCCATTCCAAAGCGTAGATCTCTATGGAGAAGAATGGGCAAGAAACTCCATGGACACTCTTTTATATCAAAATATGTTACAAAATCTTGGTTACATCATTCATGTTAAAAATTACAAATATGTGAGAACGATGTAGAAATACAGGCAAGTTAAGAGCGTCCAGAGTAAAAAGATTAAATCAGTAATACAAAAACAAAGTAATCTATTAAAAATAACTACTAAACATAATAAATACTAAACATAAAACTAGATAATAAAAACTAAAATAACAACAATTTATAAAAGGGTGTCAAAAAACTCCTCCTCAACGCTGTCTGCTGGTAACGTGCCGTGTTGTGACTGGCGGCGTTGCCACGTTGAATGGCAATACTTAGCCTATGGCCAAGGTAAAACCCAGCCCTTGGGTCACGGGCTAAACGCGTCAACTAGGCGTTTCGAAATTTCCTTAAAAAGGCTGTGAGCATTCGGACCCCAGGGCCCCAGAGTTTCAACCCCAAACGGCTCGAAGATATAGTTATCACAAAGGTTACTATATTTACGCTGCTTGAGGTTCTCCGCAGCCGCAGCGGCAGCACCAGCACAACACGATGAGCTTGGAAGATGTGATGGCGCAAGAGTATCGACGCATATTGCGCCCCACACTAAAGGCCTACCCATATTTAATGACATATCCACAGTCCCGGTTCCTAGAATTGAAATAGCCCTCAAGTATTGAGGCTATGACTTTTAATGTTACCTCTAGCAACCTCCCGTCCTGCAGTATCCATCGAACCTCCCAACATACAGCCCCAAAAACATCATCATTTGAAAACTTACGCGAAAACTTCGCTTGCGAGATGTAGTATTTCAACTTTGGGATTTTATTTTTCTTTACTCGTGAAACTTTTGTTCTAACATCTTTGATTTTAATTAAAGGTATTCTAATAAAGTTTTGTGGTGTCTTTTTTGTTTTTGGATAAAGTGTTTGGTTTTTATGATATTTAAGTGTGCAATGCTGAAAATGCTGTAACGGATTTTCGTGTGTGTGAGACAAGGTGAGAACTATTCATTATGGTTGACTATACGGAAAAAACAAAAAAAAACTTTTAAAACTATCGTCTCTCAAATATTTAGATTTATTTATATTTTGATCTAAGTATATAAAACCCGTTTTTTAAGAAGTTAATTTATTTTACCTAGTCTTTTTTGTTGCAAATATTTATTTTTAGAAAATAATTATCGTAATATTTATTAATTAACCTTGGTTCTATTATTCAAATAAGGATTACCGTATTAAATTATGTTATATCACTATAGGTTGCACGAAAGTTTGGGTTATGAATCGCAATATACAAGGTGTTAAATGATAAATGATGTTTATTTTGCAAGTAGGTTTTTACAAACACTTTTACACGTCATTTTTTTTAAACTAGATGGGGCCGGTGTTTCGTACCTGACTACTCTGAGAAGAAACAGCCGAAACAAACTCAGAGGTCACAGTCTCTTTTAAGGTCCAGACAAAATCTTGGCAAACTCACATGAGGACTATGCAGATACGTGTCTGAAATGGTCTTTTGAAGAAAGAACCACACAGATTTGAGTGGACCTGTCCAGTCAGTGCAAGCATTTGTCAGTTATCGTGTAGCTCGACTTATAACTCAAGGAGCTCAACGAAACGACGAACAATACCAAAGAAAGGACATTTGGGTAGGTCGCTTAAAGTACTCAAACTGCCAGATAGTGGTGGGAGAAGATCAATAAATTACGAAAAAATAAAATGTGACCTACATGGTCCTCACATTCACAATAATCAAATGTAATTAATAATAATTAACGAAATGAATTTTAAAAAATCACGAATGTCCATAAATGTCACAATAATAATAAAAAAAAGTAAATATTTATGTCAAATCAATAAATGTAAAATCAGTAAATGTCACATCAAAATAATAAAAAGTAAAGTAAAAAAAAATATCAAATACTGAGATAAGTATTCATGTCAAATCGGTAAATGTCACCTAAAATAATAAAAAATAAGGTAAAAATAAAATAAAAAATATCACAGTGTATAAAATAAAATAAAGGAATTAACAATAAACAATAAACAAAGGAATCAACAATAAACAAGCGAAGTCCGAAATTTCGACATTCACAAAGCAAATTTCATTGGAGCAGTTTAATCCCAAGCCTTTTTATCTTCGAGATAGTACTTTACATGATAGTGGGCTTTCAAGCATAGCTTCCTTTTTATAAACGATTTGAATTTATTTAAGTTTAGTGCTTGAATATGGCTCGGAAGCTTATTGTAAAAACGTATACATTGGCATCTGAACGTACCCCCTACTTTTTTGAGCCTCGTTGCAGGAACAACAAATTTGTGTTTGTTCCTCGTATTTATGTTGTGGATATCACTGTATTTTTTAAACAAATTGATATTTTTATGGGCGTACAAAAGGTTTTCATAAATAAACTGAGAGGGCACAGTAAGAATATTAATCTCTTTAAATTTTTCTCTGAGGGAGTATCTGGGACTTAATTTATAAATTGAACGAATTGCCCTTTTTTGCAAAACAAATATTGTCTGAATATCGGCGGCATTGCCCCACAGGAGAATACCGTACGACATCACGCTGTGGAAATAAATAAAGTAAACTAAACGGGCTGTCTCTATTGTTTTGAATCCTCGTCAAAATTCAGGAGGTTGTCATAATTAATAAAATAAATAAATAGCTCATACCCTCTCCTCCACATTACTGAACGTAGAATCCGAGGTGATGATGAGAGGATCGTCACAGAAGCCTCCAAAGCAGAAGCCAGGAGGCGACCAGTACCCGTCGAACAGCTTGTGAGTGTAGATGTCCGTGTCAGAACCTGGAGCATACAAGCCTCCTATCAGCTTCACAACTATACCCACGACAACCCTATCACCAGGAAAGAAGTAGGGAAACCAGTACTTTACACCTTAAACAAAGAAAAAAAACGCCGCCAATCAGGTCTTGTCGAGGCCCGTCGTGACGTCCCTGTACACACCCCTCGAACCTCGAGCTGGCTTGAGCCAGCCCGCTGATCCTCCAGTTTTCAATCAGCCCCTAAATAATGAAATCATTCAGATCTAACGTCCCCTTGCTGTCATCCCTCAACGACGATCTAAGCCGAGACTTGTACCCGTAGGAGGTGACCTTAGCGTGTTGTCGCCTAGTTTATAAATTTTATGCCCTCGCTTGAGGCCTTATAGTCAAGGCATCCACAGGTACGGTAGTCCGGTTAAGCAGAAGCCAGTCTCATAGCCTGAACTGCGAGATGCAAAACACAAAAAAACATCAGCACTGTCATTTGGTGATTTTTGACAGGCATTACCCTTGTAATGCCTGTCAAAAATCTGCGAAGTAAGACTTTCGGGTTTCTATTGACATTGAGTTATACCAAAACTGTAAATCTACTACAGATATCGATTGCTTAGCCAATTATAGTTAATAAATTAATAACTTTATAATTTTATTTACACAAACCTACATAAACAGAAGTTTTCACGATATTTTTTATCTCCATCACACATACACACACACATACATACATAGGTATATAAATAGGCCACACGATAGTAGCATTAGCTAGTAAATATTATATTGTAAACAATTCAAAACTTATATTGTTAATTAATAATCTTATACTGTGCTCGTATTACAACTACTGTTACAAGTCCAAATCATAGGCGAGGACGCTGGCACCCTAAACACAAGTTAAATCTTATACTGGGTGCCAGAGCTCATCGAAAACAGTTCAGTAGTTGTAACGCTGCATAGTGTTTATATAAGTGTTTTCCTGTACATTTGTTGAAGGTATTTTTTTTTCTGGCTCCTTAGTTAGAAACCCGAAAGCCTTACTTCGTAGATTTGAATTTACTTAGTTACAGAAATATTGGAGGTCAACATTCCAACTCTTACCAAGTATTTTTTTTGAAATATACATTTTTAATGTAATAATTTTAACTTTAAATACCTGCACGACCCCCGTACTATTCAATACATACAGCAGCAGAATGTTTTGAGTGCGTTACATAGAATCACAACTTAAAACGTCATTATACAATCCAACCAATAGGTATTCGTGGTCCAGCAACCATTTTTGCGAAGAGTTACTATGGTTTGAGATCAGCGGTGGCCCAGTGGTGGCAGCCCCGACTTACGAGCAGTAAGCCGTGGGTTTGAACCCAGACAGGCGCATCACTTTGTGTAATTTATTTCATCACCGCTGCCTTCAAAAACGGTGCAGGAAAACATCGTGAGGAAACTGGCATGTCCTAGAACTAAAAATTCGCAGACATGTGACATCTACCAACCCGTACTGGGCCTGCGTGGTAGATTACAGCCCACCCCCTCTCATAGAGAGGAGGCCTGTGTCCCAGCAGTGGGAACATTATAGGCTGATGATGATGATGATGGTATTTCTACCTTTTGTAGTAAGCGATGACTTATTGTCGGGCCTACGCTGTCCTCTCATACTTAGGTACTAACTCTGTAACATTAAAATATTGTAAAACCAAATGATTTTAAAAGAGTAACCATGGTGTTTCTTGCCGGTTCTTCTCCATAGGAAACGACCAACCCGAACCGTGCCTTTTCTGTCGACGTTTTATAAGTGCCCATGTAGGCCTATGTAAAATATTTTTTTTTTTTTTTTTTTTGATGATGATGATGATGATGACTTAGTTTGATGTACAGAATCCTTGGTTGACGGCTTTGTGAACGGTCCGTTTCCATCAAGTAAATTCTTACCTAAGTCATCGCTCCCTCGCCACACAAACTCGAGAGTCCTAGACTGCATTCTGGCCAGTTCATCATCAAAGCTGATTGGATTGATGAAGTGTCCGTCGAAGCCCATCTGCGCCATGAGTGAGGCGAACTCCCTGGAGTGGCCGAACACGTCTGCTTGCCAGGTCACTAGAGGGCGCCCACATTCTAAGAACGTAGCGTTTATTTTTCTGTGAAAAAGAATTGAATATTTGTTCGAAAATTATAATACCGAAATACTATCAATCACACTATTAACACAGGACCTTATACTCAGTAATAGCTCTATTTGCCATGTTAACAATATTTACCATGTTTACTATTTATTTTCAGTTCCCGATATTTCAGAGCAAAAAATACGTAAAACAAAAGAGGGTAGACCGATTTGTCTGCACATAAACACCCACCCGCAATAACTTCAGTTTATCCGTGATATTTCGCCACTGTTGCAAACTCCTTGGAGTTTGCAACAGTGGCGAAATATCGGGAACTCAAAACAAATACTAAACAGATACAAACAACAGGTACAGATACAGGTAACAAATAGTAGTGTGTGTTGTGCTATGTCTTTTGTGTGCACTAAATAAATTATTTATCTATTTAAACATGGCACCCTGTTTCTAGTGTTATTGATAGTGTTAGTGATCATGTCAGTTTAAAAACTTATAATTTAGAATTTGACAATAACAGGCATAAGAACATTCTTGTTGTTTTGTTCTGGAACAGTACTTTTTTTCGGGATGAAAGGTACCCCGTTTCTGTACACATGACAACATATACAACCTGTTTTTTTTTCATATCCCATAACTCTAGGGGTATATTCTGTAGGTAAAAATAATACTAAAGCTCCTAGAATAGGTGGTCCAAAAATGCATGGTTTCGGAGATATCATCAATCATAATTAAATTAGGTCAAAAATTGGCACCAGTATAACGAATTTTTACTTTTGCGAAGTTGCCAAACTTCGTAGTAGTGTAGTAAAATAGTAGTAGTTTCATTGATAAAAATGAGTAATTCTTTTTATTCAAGCCAATAATTCATGTTTAAAGCTAATAAAATACGAAAAAAACAAAAAAAAAGTATGATGGAGACAATTCATATGTCAGTTGATTCTTTGATATGGTCTAAATCATATCCTAGAGTTATGGGATAACAAAAAAACAGGTTGTATATGCAAAATTTCAGGATGATCGGTCCAGTGGTTTAAACGTGAACAAACAAAACTTACTTTCGCATTTATATTATTATAATAAGTTAGGATCTTTTAAGCGGACTATACTTAACTGTATAAATGGCACATACCTTAAACTGTAAGTAAAATGGTCAATAATGGCATGGTAACTAGTGGTAGCCTCATCGCTCATGCTCCATCCTCCTCCCACGAAGAACAGCCGACCCTGACGAAGTAGCTGGTACACCATGCGCTTTACTGCAAGAAGAGAGGCATCAACCAAAGACATACACAAGGTGGAAGAGACAGCCAGACAGAAAATGGTGACCAAATATTCAGTACATCTGTAGCGACGTACAAAAAGCAACTTACAACAAAAAGTACTACAGCGCCAAAACAGAAGAACTAATATGGTCTCAATCTCGCAAGCAAAGTTTACATAGACAAGAATATACAAGGTGTTGTTTTGCATCCTTGTAAAAATTCAAGATTTTGTCACAAAATACATAAATAATCAATCAAAATTACGGTACCAAGTTAATTATTAATAAACGCTGATTTTTTTTATTGTTTAAGTTTGTCAGTATTTCAGAACAACCCCCTTAACGTGTCTTAGGGATTAAAAAAATATCGAATATAAATGTTTGAGATTGTATTTGTGGAAGCGCGGTTATAGGGCGAGAATCAGACGGGCCGCGTTTTAAACACGTGTGGTTCACTCTTTTACCTACATCCGTAAATAAGAAAAAATATTAAAAATTACCCATTTTATTAATGATCGGGACGAGAATCATTAGCATAGTTACCTCCTTGAATTTGACGCGGATGCAAAACAGCACCTTGTGTGGGAAAACCCTACAACAACAA
This sequence comes from Cerastis rubricosa, assembly GCA_949152445.1. Classification (NCBI taxonomy): domain Eukaryota; kingdom Metazoa; phylum Arthropoda; class Insecta; order Lepidoptera; family Noctuidae; genus Cerastis; species Cerastis rubricosa. Next base: position 11,688,130 of record OX424551.1, read on the forward strand.
TCAGGCAGTTGCACACCAGACAACATCAGTCTGGTCGCAGGATCCTCCCATTTGTATGGGGTAAGAGGAACTTTACTTTACTTTACCATTATTTTATTTTTTTTTGTTGACATTATTTTTGTATTAAATTATTTTTATGTGACATCTCCATGTGATGATTTAATTGTTTTATTTAATTTTATTTGAATGTTTTGTTATTTTGTTAATTTATCCTAATTTTAATTACTGTAAAACAAATGACTAGGTACCTGTGCATTTTAATTTTTTATTGAATTGTTTAATTGAGTTTTATTAATTAATTTTTAATGATTTTACTATTTTACAAGTTATTAACTAGAAATTATAATTAAAATATTTGTACGCCGCTAAAGGCAAGACATAGCGCTCATATAATTAATATCGACATCTGTACCTTTATTACCTATGTTCTACAAATAAAAATATTTGAATTTGAATTTACACCCTGTTCTGAATAATAAATCAATTATTTTATTATTTTTATAATTATTTTTATTTTATCAATTATTTTTGAATGATTAATTCTGAACTTGTAACTGTAATAACGATTATTAAAAAAAAAACCGGCCAAGTGCGAGTCGGACTCGCGCACGAAGGGTTCGGTACCATTATTTATAAAAACGAGTAAAAATATCTTTTCTTTTTTGTATGGGAGCCCCCTTAATTACTTTTTTCTGTTTTTAGTATTTATTGTTATAGCGGCAACAGAAATACATAATCTGTAGAAATTTCAACTGGGTAATTATCACGGTTCATGAGATACAGCCTGGTGACAGACGGACGGACTGCGAAGTCTCAGTAATAGGGTCCCGTTTGTCCCTTTGGTTACGGAACCCTAAAAACTGCAGTTTCCTACAAAAGTGCAATACCTACACAGTCAAAACATATGCTAAATTTGATTAAAAAAAATCGGATCTGAAATTTCTTTTGGGGGGGGGGGGGGGTTCAGAATGATGTACTGAAACACGTGGGAACCGTTTTTGCTTCAGTGTCCCTTCCCCTCGTAAACATTTATACGTATTTGACACTACAGTTTAGTTTGTGGTTCTCATTTTAGCCCGGAATCACCCACTGTTGGGTATACAGGGTTATTGGAAAAACACCAACAACCTCTTAAGAGGTCATTCTACTCATCATTATGAACAACTTTTACTATGAGACCAAACCCGAAATGGTGAAAAAAAATCAGCTGTTCCCTACATTTTGACGAGCTATGTGAACATAAAGTACGGAACAGCTGATTTTTTTTCGCGATTTCAGTTTTGGTCCCATAGTAAATGTTGTTCATAATGATGAGTACAACGACCTCTTTATAGGTTGTTGGTGTTTTATCAATAACCCTGTTTAAATATCTGGCGGCACTCCAACAGAATCCGTAATGTTGACACAATAAAGTCCACTGTAAAAAAGGCGACTGCGATTTTGACAGAAATGCGAAAACAGGGAAAATAATTGAAAAGAACTATAGGCAAAGACGAGGCGAGAAGGCAAATGTCAAGGAAAGCCATGGGGGAGGCTTTAGCTCAGCGGTGGGACAGAGCCGGCTGACATAAAAAAACATGTTACCGTACATGTCAAATTCAAATATGTTTATTCGTGACACATAGGTAAAAGTAAGTACATGGTGTTGTCTCACTATGTGCTGCCGTGCAAGGCATACAAAATTACAAATAATGTTTACACATTAATTAGTACAGATTGTAGTTTTTTGACACATTATGGAATACAATAAAGTATTGAATATAAAAATATAATAAAGATAAAATTATATGTTTTATTTGCTTGTTGATTATATTTTATTATTAAGTTTTGTGAACTAGTAATTGTTTAGGTTCTCATGTATAATTTAATTTAAATTTTTAGCTTTATATGACTGACATTTTAACTTTATACAACTTATATTGACATTTCTCTTTTCTTACATTTTTCTTTTTGTTTTGCAAATGTTATGCTTTAGTTTTCATGTGATTCTTTATTAAAATTTTTGGCATGTTCGAAATACTCGTTTTTTAACTTTTAGCAATAAATGTTACCCTAAATTTTGCTTTGCCCTGACAGGGTCTACAACGGCTCTTAGCTCTAAGCCATTTGTTAACAGCATGTTTTTATTTCGTAGAACGCAAATAAATTAATATAAAAAAAAAAATGTTGGTACCTGTAATATCCCTGTCCTTCCACCAATGAAATATAAATGGCATGTCGGAGAAGGTGAACCTGGAAAACAAATCAACATTATTCTCGTGTATTATCCCAATTAATTTTGGGTTGGCGCAGCACGTCTTCTTCTTCCATACTTTTTTTTTGGCGGTGAAAAATTACGTTTTACGGTAGAACTCAATGTAACTACGATCAATCAATGTTACGCTTTACGGCAGTTCATACAAACTTTCTTTTTCTTGATTTTCCGAAATGACTGAATCGATTTTAATAAAACTTCATACGCATAAGCAGGATACATAGGTCTAAAAAGTTACTAAAACATTTTTGAAATGTCTTTAAAATAAAAATAAACGGAAATTTCTGTTCCTATAGAAAAAAAATAATCGGTTTAGTTTAGCTATAACTTTTTTTTCGAAAATGTTTTTTAAGAACTTTTTAGACCTATGTATCCTGCTTATGCGTATGAAGTTTCACTAAAATCGGTTCAATCATTTCGGAAAATAAGGACTTGAAAGTTTGTATGAAATGTCGTAAGGCGTATAAACGCTCTTAAAAACATTGTGCTGATGAATGCATTGAATAGGTCCGGGGTCATGGAGGTATTTAAAGTAAAGCTAAAGCATGAAAAACTTGGAACTTGGACCCCCAATATCTCCGTAACTAGAAAGTTCCTCTAGAACAATCAATGATTGCAATGACGTGCAGAACAAACTAGTGCGTTTCGTTCCGGGTACTTTTACATCTATCATTAGTTCTCGTGACTTATACCTCTGTCTGCCTTAACCATAACCATTAGGCGTCATCATCATCATCAGCGTATAATGTTCTCACTGCTGGGACACAGGCCTCGTCTCTATGAGAGGGAGTGGGCTGTAATACACCACGCGGGCCCAGTGCGGGTAGGTGTCACATGTCTTCGAATTTTTAGTTATAGGAGATGCCGTTTTCCTCACGATGTTTCCTTTCACCGTTTTTGAGGGCAGCGGTGATGAAATAAATTGCACAAAGTAATGCGCCTGCCTGGGCTTACTGCTCGTAAGTCGGGGCTGCCACTACTGGGGCACCGCTGCTCTCCATTAGACGTTACGTTATTATCATTAAAATGGCTTCGTTTTGAACGCAGTCCACTTAGATCTATCGTACTTACTTTCTCTTTTCGTTCGTCCAAAGACCAGTGATAATATTGTCTAAGATATTTTTCATGTTGACTACGCTGTGGTCAAAACCATCTTCATCTAAAATTAAAGATTACTCGTATTAAACGACTACAGTAAAGCAAAACAGGAGCGGGTAATTTGTATGTGAAGGGTTCGATTACTTTATCGTGTGGTTAGAAGGCCACTTACAGGCACTTTTGAAAGTCAAAAAAACAAAACAAATGCGAAGCTACAGTCCCAGTCACAAGGCATAATAACTTGTGAAAGTACTGTAGTTGCCAATTCCAAAGCGTAGATCTCTATGGAGAAGAATGGGCAAGAAACTGCATGGACACTCTTTTAAATCAAAATATGTTACAAAATCTTGGTTACATCATTAATGTTAAGAATTACAAATATGTGAGAACGATGTAAAAATACGAGCAAGTTAAGAGCGTCCAGAGTAATAGATTGAAAAAAAATAAAGTAATTAAAATAAACCGTGGCAGCTAAGAGATGACCAGTCACAACTGACAGCGCCCGTTCACGAACATGTCTACGGAAGAATCGACATAAGGATAGATAGACAGTGACAATGTGTCAGTTTGTTGATTTTTCCGTCGACATAGCCCGTTCACAGTTTATATATATAATGCCACCCATGGACCTCTGAGTTAGCTTTACATGCCGTCGACAAATATCTCTCAGGCATGCAGGTTTCCTCACGATGTTTTCCTTCACCGAAGCAAGTGATAATTATACAATACGCACATGAATTAGAAAAAACAGTGGTGCGGGTTTTGGGTTCGATCTCCAGACCTATGACTTGGCAGTCCGAGGTTCACACCACTAGGCTATCACTGCTCTAGTCAAGTCAAGGTCGCACATGTCGTTGGTTCAAGGATAAGCAACGCTAGCTGCGATCTGCCTGGATGGGTAACAGTATATGTAGGTACTACTAGCTGTCCCGCGTAACTTCGTCTGCGTCACATTTTCCCCGTTTTCCCAACATTTTTCATTGCTGCTCCGCTCCTATTGGTCGTAGCGTAATGATATATAGCCTATGGCTTTCCTCGATAAATGGGCTATCTAACACTTAAATCGGACCAGTAGATCCTGAGGTTAGCCCGTTCAAGCAAACAAACAAACAAACTTTTCTGCTTTATTATTAGTAGAGACAGAGATTGAGACCCCTCGGTGTCTTGGTAAGTACGTTAAGCCATCGGTCCCGGCTGTCATTTTTAGATCTTTGACAGTCGTTATGGTGGCTGTACACTCTCGACCGAGGAGCTCGTGGCTAAATAATTACAGCCGCACGGGTCGATCTTTAAGGTTAAGCCGGGTTTGCCGAAGTTGGTTTGTGGATGGGTGACCATAATTACATACCGAGTTTCCTCCGTGCCTCGGAAAGCACGTTAAGCCGTTGCTCCCGGCTGTCATTTGTAGATCTTTGACAGTCGTTACGAGTAGTCAGAAGCCGAAAGTCTGACACTGGATGTCTTATCAAAGGGTATCGGTACTACTCAGTTACTGTGTTGAGGAGGTAACATAGGCAGTCGCTCGATGTAAAATACTGGTACTCAGCTGCATCCGGTTAGACTGGAAGCCGACCCCAAGATAGATTGGGAAAAGGCTAGGCAGGTGATGACACTCTCGACTTAGAGATTTCTCTTAAAATTTAAATATTTTATTTCACATAGGCCTACATGGACACTTATAAAACGTCGACAAACGTGCACGGTTCGGGTTAGTCGTTTCCTATGAAGAAGAACCGGCAAGAAACTCCATGGCTACTCTTTAAAAATGATTTGCTTTTAAAATATTTTCATGTTACAGCATTAGCAGTTCAGTTTACGGGGACAGCGTAAACCCTTTTTTCGGATGGTAAATCATGAAACGACCCCTCCTGCCCTGGGCGGAGTGGAAGGGAGTGACAGGCTTGTACTGACTAAAACCCATCCATGTTCCTTCCCAGCCCTTCGTGTTCCAGGGCCACGGTATCTCTTTCGAACAACCCGCAGCCATGGCAGGCATCGGCCCTCTCGGACCCCTTCCGATTTGCTGACATCTCCTTGAGGCGCGCATGGAACACGAACGCGTGTCGACACGGCCTAACAGCGTAGGCCCTCTATCACTCTTTCTCGTCTCCCTCAGACGTCTCGCCGAATACGGAAACGGGACGGAGAGCAAGCAAGGACACTATGGCTATAGGAGCGCTATATTACACTTTTCGATCGCCCTGCCTCCAAGTGTGCCGTGGTAGTGTACAGTTGCTGTTTACTGGCCAAAAGGCAGAAAATCTGACAACCAGTCTTACCGCGTAGTTGTTTTAACAGACAGGCAGATGGTGATGGCTGTTGGGAGAGGCCTAAATAGATGATCATGATTCTTACAAAATCATCAGCCTGCTATTTTGGAGTTGGCTTCTACCGGACGTAGCTGAATACCAGTATTTTGCATGGAACGACTGCCTATCTGACCTCCATAACCCGGTTAGTACTGGGTAATACGATACCCCTTGGTAGGTCTAGACTGTTTGTCAGACCAGGCCACTGACGACCTGCAACGACTGTTAAAGATCTACAAATGATAGCCGGAACCAATGCCTATAACTGCTTTCCGAGACACGGAGGAAACTCGGTATATAAAGGGTGGTCACCCATCCACAAACCGACCTTGGCAAGCACCTTAAAGATCGACCCGTGCGGATTTTATTATTTAGCTAGATGAAGATACTCACATCCCGTGTAATGCTCGTAGAAATCCCGGTTGTAACCCAGCTCAGCATGCATGGAGGGGACTATGTGTACATTCAACACATTATTCCCCATTACAGGGCAACTCTGAAAGGAAGAAATATATTTAAAACAACCAGTCATTCTATCTCGTCGGTCCAGTAGTTAGTAGTTGCAAGCGCGACTACTGAGCATGATCCGAAGGCCTGCCGTCCGATTCCTATGTCGGGCAAAGTGTTTGTCAAGGTCAAGTTTGCGACAACTCACTCCTGAGTTCTGATAAAATGTTATACAACGTGTAACAGAAAGGGTATATATGTTACCGGTCAAACCCAATTTCCGGCTAAACTAGATTGTCCTAGGCCAAACTAGGACTCTAAATGGGTTAGGTTAGAACTGTAACCATAATCGCGTAAGCCGAGAAAGCGTAGCGAGCGGTGCCACATCCAAGTTAGGCACATTGTAAATGTTTTTTTGGGTCAGTATATCCTGACACGATAAACCAGTAAACCGGTACACATACTTAGGGTGTGCTACAGACTATCAAATTGAACATGTTTCTCCATCGGACAAACATTGTGATAGCGAAAAAAATATCAGCTCCCCATACGAAATTTACTACTCGACCCAAATGAGTGGGGCAGCTGATATTTTTTCGCTATAAAGAAGTTTGTCCCATGGAGAAACACGTTCAGTTTGATGGTCTGTAGCACACCCTTAAGTATGTATATGCTACGGGCAACGTGATTAACTGGGCATTAGCCGGCCATTATTAATAATGCCCAAGAGCGATGGGCAAAGTGATTAATTTAGCACTTTTCCCGGCCATTATGAATAATGCCCACCCTGTCTTGGGCAAAGTAATAAAATAGGTGATCTGTAGTGCTTTTGTTTATTAAATGAAATTAAACTTTCAAAATTTTCATGAAATGTTATTTCTATTGAAGTTTCCTGGTATTCCTCATGGCTCTCTCCATACAGTCAGTCACAAATAAAACAGAAGTTCAACATACAGTTTTTAGGAGCATCCAGAACAGGGTGTAAAGTTCCTCGATACTCCATAGCAAAAGAGAATCCTCCGGCTAGACAGGTGTTATGTCTGGTGGGCAACTGCCCGACAGTTGATGTCGGGGTTTTCTGTATTGTCTTAATTTAAGTCGCGGATAACTTTAATGGCACGATTCAGAATTTTGATGTTAGTTCTTCATTTGTAGCATAGATAGAGCTGTTATACTGTTCGTTCTATGTTGCTGTAGTACAATGAAATGCAAAACAAATGCGCCGTCTAGACTTATCAAATGTAACATAACCAGTTTTTGTTTTAGACTGCACGATTGACGCTGTGGCTGAGCGTTTGACTACTGCGCTAGGTTTCACGGGTTCGATCCCGGCACGGAACATATATTTGTATGATAGTTGTTCCTGTTCTGTATGGTGTCGGACGTAAAGAATAGCACCATCCCATATCTTCCCGTGGGTGTCGTAAGAGGCGACTAAGGGACTTGCCAGAGAATGGGCAGCAGCGTTCTCTGTGCTTTTGTAACAACGGTACTGCGATCGCCAACCCGCCTGCCAAGCGTGGCGATTATGGCAAAACCCCCCTCATGTACACTTGGGGAGGCCTATGTCCAGCAGTGGACGTTTTTTTGCTGAAATGATGATGATGATGATGACAGATAGTTGTTCCTGGCAGTTCTTTTGTAGTGCCACTATAAGCTCTTCTGCCTGATACCGTAATATAGGCGTAATGTTTTATTATTTAAAAAAAACAAAGTTTTACTTACACCATATCCGCATCCCTCGCCGTACTGCGCTATTGGGGTCAGCAGGTCCTTCGTTATGGGGGTCATAGACCACACGTGGGTCAACCCCAGCAGTTGTAGTAATATTGCGGCAATCATCGTTTTGTACACTGCACATAAACATTATACGTGAAAAATTTACACAAGACTTATAAACAACATCATTGCCCTTATCCCAATTTGTTTGTGGTCAGCGCAGCATGTCTTCTTCTTCCATACTTCTATATCAGACACCTCCTTTCTTGCCATATCATCTTTCACACAGTCCATCCATCGTTTCTTTGGACTTCCTCTACCCTTATACCCATCCACATTCATACTCAAAACTTTCCGCGCGACATTTTCGTCATTCCTCTGCATCACATGTCCATACCATGATAACCGAAGTCAATATCAACAATTAGTCTTAAAACAGTCTATAACAATTCAAAACACTGACAATTATTAAATTCATCCATTAACAGAATAAACTACACAGAACTCAAACTCCAGAGGCATTTGTAACGTAATTATGTATTAAACTAACGTTTTTGTAACGTTATAACTGACTATAACCTATGAAGTTTATGAGCAAAACGCAGGCGAGATGCAAAATCTAGACTTCCTAAAAACACTAAAGCACTATAACACTATTATTTTCTTCAAATAAACTAACCACGTACATATGTACTCGTAAATTATCACTGCAATAATACTCGTAAATTATCACTGACGTCCTAGCGACAAGCCAATAATACGATGATACAATACTTTTAAAAATGTGGTGTAAGGTAGCAATACACAATACAATACGTACTACTGTGCTATATTATGTACCTATAGTATTAAATAACGATGAATGGATAAGGAATTTACGATTGTTTTGAGTAAAAGCAAACACCACCTATATTTATAAAAATAAACGTTAACTGTGTTTGTTGTTGTTGGAAAAAATACTACGGCCTTACGAGGTGGTAACAAGAGTAGCGACGCACAGTGGGCTGAAAATCGACTTTCATGGATATACTATAAAACATTTTCTGAAATGTTCACTTTTATGACTTGAATATGGTTTGAGAGACTAAATACATGCCAAAAACATCAACATTATGGAATAGCATTGCAAACAACACATACAGAATTTTATCTTACAAAATTTGTTTGGAGTTGGTATGAAAAGGTCAATCTCTGCCATGGAATCATCATCATCATCATCATTTCAGCCGAAAGACGTCCACTGCTGGACATAGGCCTCTCCCAAGTGTCACCACATTGTCATAACATGGGGGGTTTTGCCATAATAAGTGGCCCTAATTCTTTTTCAGGTGATTTATCCTTCCATTATTTAGAAATTTCTGAATTACTCCTCAAAACGCTAAATTTGCGATGCTTTTTTTAAAAATCACTAATAAAGTTATTGTATTGCGGTTTTCAGCACCTACAGCAGCCGCCCCAGCGCAGCCCACCGTGCTAGGAAGGTGGGATGGCACAAGGGTGTCGCCACAGACCTTTTGTTACCTTTTGTAATTTGTTATTTTAATGGAAGCAGTGCACCCTGGTGTTTCATTGCACATCACCCCCCTTCGGCCTAATGATGCCTGAGTCTGACGCAGCCTGTCCCAAAGTGGGCGATAACGCCCCCTTGTTGGCGCTGCAGGCATAAAGGGCGGCGGTAAGAGACCCAGAAAAAAAGTGGGGGCGTTGTGTAGCAGCTTAGGGGTTACTTGTAATTTCATCTACTCTTAGACACCGACTGAGCTCTCGACTCTGGACTACAACTTGTGAACATCAACTAATGTTAATTAAGAGATTGCTCAAATTAACACGGTTCGATATTTCTCTCCGCGCAGCAAAATCTATCCTGTTTTATTAAATAAATAAGATAAAAATCATGTCAATCGGTTGCTTCGTTTCGAAATGAAAGTAGACACTAACAAACAAATAACAAGGCAACAGTTACACTTTCGCAATTTAATAGTTATTAGTATTCCTAGATATTTAATTAAACTTATTACGCATAAGCTGGTTATATAAAAAGTTACAAAAAAGTTAAAAAAACATTTTCATTTAGTAAATTTTTAGAGCGAAATGCGGGTGTACTTTTAATACATCTCTGCGTATCCCTTCGGGGATTACAGTCGTGATGTTATATTATATAGTACTTACGTTTAAATCACACATATGTATGTATGGCTAGCGACACTTCACACTGTGAACTGTGCTAAAAGTAGGTCACACGCACTTTATATATACAACATGCAACATTTATTTATTTTGTCATACGATACTTGATTGTTAACATTCTATACATAATGTAATGCAAGTATTGTTTGTTTTTCAAATTGTTTTTTGTTGATGCACTACTGTTTTTGTTTGGAGTTCACCTGATCTGTGATTGTTGGTTCATCTTAAATTATATTATGTTAAAGAAGTATTTTGACGTATTATGTTGGTATTTTCATCAGCAAAATACGATCTTCCAATACCTTTGTGCCGGATGTTCTTTATACAGAGTGTTTGGTGCATCGTTTGCCAAATTGAACGGACTAAGAGCAGAGGTGGCCGAGTGGTGGCAGCCCCGACTTACGAGCAGTAAGTCGTGGGTTTGAACCCAGGCAGGCGCATTACTCTGTGTAATTTATTTCATCACCACTGCTCTCAAAGTCGGTGAAAGAAAACATCGTGAGGAAACCGGCATGTCCTAGAACTAAAAATTCGAAGACATGTGACATCTACCAACCCGTACTTGGTCTGCGTGGTGGATACAGCCCACTCCCTCTCATAGAGTGGAGGCCTGTGTCCCAGCAGTGGGAACATTATAGGCTGATGATGATGATGATGATGATAAAGAGCAGAGGTCATTAATCTCATCAGCGACAGTTGCGTTTTAGCTGCGGACATTTTTGAGTTTGACAGATATTTTAGAAGCTACAGTATTTGCATAGTATGTCTAACGTTTATTATATTGTAGGTATATATTAGTTTAGTTTATAAAATAAGTTGATTTAAGTTTGCACAAAGCTGTTTTATCTTTAGCAAATATTTCTGTTAAAATAAGGTTTGCTGTGAGAAAACCCAATTCTGGGTTCAGCTCGCCGTTGTGCTTAAGCTATATTTTATTTGTGTGTATTTCTTTTAATTTTATGTGCAAAAGAGAATAAGGAAAAAAAATGCCTATGTCCACAATCATTAGGCATTGTGCTGAGCTGAGGCCCTTATGGCATTATAAGACTTGTCTGTTCATTTATTTTGTATAATTTTTAAGGTGTTAGTAATGCCAAATAAACACATTTCTTTCTTTCTTTCAATCCTGTCCGGAGTCAATTTCGTTCGGTTTTATGGGACCTTATTTATACCTGTGTTCCGCAAAGTGTGTGGTGCGGTACACTCTCTTAAAGTTAAATAGACTGACGGGAGAAAAATGTCTTACTAAACAGCCGCCAAATGCGATAGTTTTTTTAATTATGGTGTACCTTCAAACTTTTCTGATTTCCTGGATGTACCTTGAGCATTAAATGTTTGCGGTATACTGGTTTAGACGGTGGTACTGTTCCTCACTCAAATGGTCTAAATGGATCAAGAGAATGGTCACTCAATCAAAATTAAAATAATAATATGTTATTTTACATAGGCCCGCCCATATGCGCATTTATACAACGTCGACAAAAGGTTCTCAGTTCGGGTTGGTCGTTTCCTATGGAGAAGAACCGGCAAGAAACTCCATGGTAATCATTTGGTTTTACAATATTTCTATGTTACAGCGTTAGTGTTTAAGTATTGGAGGACATCGTAGGCCCGACAATAAGTCGTTGCTTACTACGAAACGTAGAACAAGATAAAAAGTTACCAAGGATTTAGGATTTTATAAGGCCTACAATGGCCACACTTTTACAAACAATCGGTAAAAAGAGTCTATACAAAAAAAATGAAAAAAAAATCTTTTAATAGGCACCGCGTGAAGGTGACGGGTTCCACATAGAAGTTCGACACCTTTGCCAGGAGCGTGCAGGCACTCCTGAGTGACGGCTAAAGGTAGTTGGAAAACACCATATTATTATGGTTTTAGTCAGAAACTGTATGTTAGACTCCCGCCCATCATCAACATAGTCTTTTCCCAAACTATCTTGGGTTCGGCTTCCAGTCTAACCAGCTGCACCTGAGTACCTGTATTTTACATGGAGTGACTGCCTATCTGACATCCACAATCGAGTAACTGGGTAATACGATACCCTTTGGTAAGACTGGATGTCACACTTTTTGGCTTTTGAGTACTCGTAACGACTGTCATTAAAGATCTACAGCTGGGACCAACGGCTTAACGTGCTTTCCAAGGTACGGAGGAAACTCGGTGTGTAATTATGCATGATCCAACCATTGAAGGCACGCACCTTATTCCCACCTGATAAAAGTTAGTTTTGTATTTTGATGGGACCCCCTTAAATATTTATTTTATTCTGTTTTTAGTTTTTGTCTTCTCAGGCGTAGCCCAAACAGTAGTACGGTGTAGCGCACATTGTGCTACGGCGTAGCTCCTTCTGTGCTACGGCGTAGCTCATTCTGTGCTACAGCGTAGCTCAAATGCCTACGTCGGGTCATCTTTACAAAATGTTTTCATGACAATTTGACTTGGAAATCTTCTTATTCTTATTCTGTATGGTGTCGGACGTAAAGAATAGCACCTTCCCATGTCTTCCCGTGGGTGTCGTAAGAGGCGACTAAGGGACTTGCCAGAGAATGGGCAGCGTTCTCTGTGCTTTTGTTACAACCGTACTGCGATCGCCAACCCGCCTGCCAAGCGTGGCGATTATGGCAAAAACCCCCTTATGTCAATGTGGCGTTGGGGGAGGCCTATGTCCAGCAGTGGACGTCTCTCGGCTAAAATGAGGATGACTTGGAAATCTTAGACAAAAATGACAGGTTACAACATTGTTAAACACCAAGTAGATTTAAAGCAAGAAGGAATGAAAGAATAACCGTAACGCAATAGACGATTTTAAAGCAAATATAGACATTTAATTTCCAATGTTAAAATATCTGTAAGTCCCGCTGTTAATGTCAAAGCTGTCTGAAGTTTCAGGTATTATGACTATTTTAAGTGTGCAGTTCAAGGAGGCGTTGCTTGTCAAGAAAATTTGCATCGATATGTCAAACTTGGTACATTTATTTTAGTTCTGTATTTTCCCGGCTGCACAGATAAGTTGGTTGCAGTTTAAACCCATTTATTTCATGTTTCAACATGGCTTCCCGAAGTAACCCACTACGCAGGCGCGAATTGACATTTTGACAGTTAACGAGCAAAGGAAGCATGTTTCAGCCTAATTGTTTTATAATTTATTTCCAGTTTGTTTTAGTATTGTAAGCGTAGTTAGCGTTGTTTTAATATGCATTCACAGGAAAATGTGGATAAAACTCTGAAAACGTTAATTAGAAGCATGAGTTGACGAATTGTATTCATCCCTTTTGTTTGTTCTGAAGATACTATTGCTGTCTTTGTCTTAAAGTCGATAAATGGGTGTCACTGAAGACATTGATAATTTTGAGACCCAATGAGAACATGGAAAACTACTCTTGAGGGAAATATTCCTTCCTTTTCGCACTCACATGAAAAGTCGTAAACGAATTCTCAGTAAAACACCCTTAAATAAAATTCAAACCAAATTTTTTATTATTCAACTAAAAATACAAAGCAAAACTTGATTGAAATACCTTTGATTTAAACCAAAGTTGTTAGAGCAAAAGTTAAACGAGTAAAGAGAAATTAAATCCCAAAGTTGAAATCCTGCATCTCGCAAGCAAAGTTTTCGCGTCACTTTTGAAGTGTAGACAATTTCGAGGCTGTACATTGGGAGGTCCGTTGCTACTCCGTAAATTGGTTTACTGGGAGCCGATCTAAGTCCTAGATATCAGCTGAGTATTGCACCAGCGGTATAATAATGATGAAACGATGAAATAATATGATGATGATGATAAAACGGATAATATATATCCAACTGTTGAACGCAGATGAGAGCTGAGTCTCTCAACCCTACGGTAGTAACACAATTGACCTCTTTTTGTTACTTTTAAACAGTTTTTTCTAATTATTTTCTAGTTGCTGCCCACGAATTCGTTTGCGTGGAAATTTTGATGTGTTAAGGGATAAATTATACATAATAACCCTTCCTCTTGAATCATTCTGTCTATTGATGAAAACTGCATCAAAATCCGTTGCGTAGTTTAAACTAGCGACTCGCCCCGGCTTCGCACGGGTACAATGCTGATACTAAATATACTACAGAATGTCTGTCGACATTACATTGGACACCTCTAAAATTATTAGTGTTTCTCTGCTATAGTGTGCATGTATTATACATATAAACCTTCCTCTTGAATCACTCTATCTATTAAAATAAACAGCATCAAATTCCGTTGCGTAGTTTTAAAGATCTAAGCTGCATACATAGGGACAGACAGCGGGAAGCGACTTTGTTTTATACTATATGTATGTAGTGATAGTGAAGATCTAAGCGACAACCTATCTAACTTTAATATCCGGCATTAAAGGAATTGATGTCAGTTCTTCATATGTGTGATAGATGACGCTGTAGTAGTTTTTGTCCCATGTTGCTGTGGTGTCTTGTAGTGCCGCTACATTATTATGTTTGATATTTGTTCTTAGGTTTGCATGAAATTCTCTGGTACTCAGCTGCATCCGGTAAGACTGGAAGCCGACCCCAATAAATTTAAGGCAATATAAGTCTCCACTTTTTTCTGCCACATTTCTCTGTTCTGTGCGTACCTTACCCAGGTGACCCGCGACGTTGACGATATCGTCGACCCAACGAGCTTTAGGAACGCCCTGGTTTCTTTAGCCTAACCTTGTCCACTACTCGGTCAGAGCCTTGCTCCGTGCATACACATACATACAGTCCCGCATTTTACCCATGCCCCCAACAATTTGCAACTGATGAACCTACTGAAGGTGACAGAAACTTTCAGTAGCGCCATCAGGATGGAATTCGGTGTGGACAAATGTGCGGTCATGCATGTAAAGCGAGGGGGGATTGTGGAATCTGCGGGAACCCAGCTCTCAGATTCCATAAATCTTAGATCCCTCTCAGCGACCGAAACCTACAAGTATTTGGGTATGTCGGAAGCGCTGGGCATCATTTCTGTTGACATGAAGCAATCGTTGAAGGAGCGCTTCTTTGGCCGCCTGAGAATAGTATTTAATAGTCTTTTATCAGGCGGAAATAAGGTGCGTGCCTTCAATGGTTGGATCATGCCGGTTTTGATGTACTCTTTCGGCGTACTCAAATGGACTCAAACAGAACTAGACGCCCTGGATAGGAAGGTCCGTATATTGTTGACGGTATATCGAATGCATCACCCACGTTCTTCGGTTATGAGACTGTATATCCCGCGGAGTAGTGGAGGTCGAGGCTTTTTAAACGCCAAGACTCTCCACAATCGCGAGATATGCAGTCTCAGGGAATATTTCCTAGAAACCGACGTAGCCCTCACCCCGCTCTCCTTGGCTAAAGAGAACTGGCGCAGACCTGCAGTGCTTGACACTAATGATCGCAGGGAAGTATGGCAGAGGTAAGGAGCTTCACAGACGCTTCTTCAGTGCCCTGCATGGACCTGATGTAGACCATGTAGCGTCCGTAGCCTGGCTACGCTCCGGGGAACTCTTTAGAGAAACCGAAAGTTTTTATTGTGCAATTATGGATGAAGTTATGATGACGAATAACTACCGGAAATTTATTGTGAAGGATGGCACGGTTGACATATGTCGGGCATGCCACCGTCCGGGTGAATCGATCCGACACATTATCTCTGAGTGTTCTCGTCTAGCTAACGGTGAATACTTGCATAGACACAACCTTGTAGCCAGGATTATCCATCAGCAACTTGCTCTTAAATACAGCCTTGTGGAATCGGAAGTGCCGTACTAAAGGTATGTGCCCGACCCAGTTCTCGAAAATGGCAATATCACACTGTATTGGGATCAATCCATCATCACTGACAGGACTATTGTAGCCAATAACCCTGATATAGTGGTGGTGGACCGATCAGAGCGGCGTGCAATTATTGTTGACATAACGGTTCGACATGACGAGAACCTCTTGAAAGCCGAGAAAGATAAGCAAATCAAGTATCTTGACTTGGCTCGCGAGGTTGTCCACATGTGGCATGTGGACTCAGCGATTATTGTGCCGATAGTCGTATTAGCCAATGGCCTAATTGCCAAGAGCCTCGACCAACATCTGAAGAGGCTCTCGTAAGACAGCTGGAACAAGGGCTTGATTCAGAAAGCGGTACTCCTGGACACGGCTCGTATTGTTAGGAGGTTCCTTTCTCTGGAGCCCTGACCGCCGGTAGCTTGGATCCTATTCCCGATACCGGTGGGCTACTATTTTTTATATTTAAAAAATATATAAAATTAAAATATAATTAATCAGCCATCAAATTTTCAAGTAAACAAAATTGAAGTCATCATCATCATCAGCCTATAATGTTCCCACTGCTGAGACACAGGCCTCCTCTCTATGGGAGAGAGTGGGCTGTAATCCACCACGCGGGCCCAGTGCGGGTTGGTAGATGTCACATGTCTTCGAATTTTTAGTTCTAAGACATGCCGGTTTTCTCACGATGTTTTCCTTCACCGTTTTTGTGAGCAGCGGTGATGAAATAAATGACACAAAGTAATGCGCCTGACTGGGTTCGAACACACGGCTTACAACGAAAAGTGCGTGTTTGTAATTTCAAAATAAAACCTTTATACTGAATGCATAAGTATACGCTATGAATAAGAAAGTATCTATATACTTTCTTATTCATAAAAGCCGACCCCAAGGTAGTTTGGGAAAAGGATAGGCAGATGATGAAGTACCATGGTACTTCATCATCTGCCTATCCTTTTCCCAAACTATCTTGGGGTCGGCTTCCAGTCTAGCCGGATGCAGCTGAGTACCATTATTACGTGAAGCGACTGCCTATCTGACCTCCACAACTCAGTAACTGGGTAATACGCTACCCCTTGGTAAGACTGGATGTCAGACTTTTGGCTTCTGACTACTCGTAACGACTGTCAAAGGTCTACAAATGACAGCCGGGACCAACGGCTTAGCGTGGTATCTAAATACCACGCTAAGCTAAAAAAAAATAAAAAAAAATAAAAAACACGCTAAAATATTTGTGTACCCTAAGGTACACAAATATTTTTGTCTGTCTGTTCCAGGTTAATCTCAGAAACGGCTGGACCGATACTGACGGGACTACTACTTTTAGTTAGAGAAAAAGAATGAAGATTCCGTGCAAAAAAATTAAAACCCATGAAATTGTTAACAAAATCAGATTAAAATAGAATAGACGAAGGTCGCGAGCAACAGGGAGAGCTGAATATATTTGAAATACTCTTTGGGCTTCGGGGTGCCATAATCTTTATGCGAAGCATTTTCCAATTGTCTACATCCACTTTAAATACCACCTTTAATAGCCCCCTGACACGTATGGCGACATATGCGTATGCTCTGTATGGTGTCGGACGTAAAGAATAGCACCATCCCATATCTTCCCGTGGGTGTCGTAAGAGGCGACTAAGGGACTTGCCAGAGAATGGGCAGCAGCGTTCTCTGTGCTTTTGTAACAACCGTACTGCGATCGCCAACCCGCCTGCCAAGCGTGGCGATTATGGCAAAACCCCCCAAAATGTCAATTTGGCGACACTTGGGGGAGGCCTATGTCCAGCAGTGGACGTCTTTTGGGCTGAAATGATGATGATGATGATGACGTATGGCGAGGCTTTATAATGAAAGGTCTTACTTGACGGATTACCCCATCGATGTTTTTTCTATGAGTTTCATACAGACGTTCCCTGTACAAACAGTGCGAACAATGTACATCTATTTAGCTCAAATTGTTTTTTTTTTTTTGTAATGTTCTGGACTTAGGTCTACTGGACACACTTTTAATTTTTTCTTGTCTCTAATATTCATTAGGTAAATGCCATGCATACCCGTTATTTGCATGGTTACTAAAATGCGAATAATAATAATATTTTCATCCCACCATCTCGGAAAGAGTATTTTTACTCTTCGATATCTGAGTGCAAAAGCCGTTTTTATTCTCTAGAGGATAAAGTAAATTGAATTTAGAACATCGTGTGCACTAGGTTTGTGAATTAAAAAAAACATTAAACCTATTTACTGCTACCTCTATGGTGCCGAATATATCATACAACTTTTTTTTAATTTGTTAAAAACTCAGACTCGGAACCTTCTTGGTGTTCTTTTTTCAATTTGCTTTGTACGCGGTTCTTTACGCGGCATTTTTTCACGTCATTGTTAATTATACCGTAATATTATTTTGTTATAATTTAAAGATTATTCTGTAATACTTACCTGTCATAATGTAGTAATTAATACCTAAACTGGAATAAAAGTGTACCTATCTTTTGATTGTAAACGTTTTTTTTTTTGCATTTAGTCATTTCCTCGCTGAGGTGGAATGAAAAGTTACGTGTTGCACTCGAGTGCAAAGATTTTTCACCTCGTGCTCTTTTGATTCCCTCGCTAACGCTCAGGATTCTAATTTTAGAATCCTTCGCTTGCTCGGTCATCAAAATTGAACACGCGGTTAAAAAGCAACTTTGCACTCTTGTATAACAAATAACTATTTAGATGTAAGTTTATTTGAATTGTGACTGTGCTGGTGGTGTGCTTATTATCTTCTTCTATCTACATATATAAATCACCTGTCACGTTGTTTGTCGGGGATGGACTCCTAAACTACTTAACCGATTTTAATCAAATTTGCACACTGTGTGCAGTTTGATCCAACTTGAAAGATAGGATAGCTTACATCTCAATTTATAGTCGCAATATTATTTTATTAAGTCACAATTATCTGTTAACTCCAAACGATTTAAACAGATGGCGGTATCTGTTGACTGGAATGAGTAAGTATTCAATAGATGGCGCTGTATAAGAGCGGAGCAGTAATGAAAAATATTGTGAAAACGGGGAAAATGTGACGCAGACGAATAAATAACAGCCGAAAGTCTTGTAGCGACCTACTAACAGCAACTTACTACAAAAACTACTACAGCGCCATCTATGACACGACGGATGAACTAACTTCAAATTCCTACATCGCGCAAGCAAAGTTTACATCGACTTAAGAGTATATAGAGAAACCCGACAACAACCGTCGGGCAGTTGCCCACCAGACAAAACACCTGTCTGGTCGGAAGATCCTCCCTTTTCAATGGAGTATTGAGGAACTTTACACGCTGTGCCTCATACTCCTAAAGTCTGGCAACTAATCTTACCTGGAGCGAAGAGAATCGAGTGACCCAGTAATTTTTGTAATCAGCTTCGAGTCTCACTGGATGCAGCTGGATACCAGGTATGTTGTTACATGAAGCGACTGCCTATCTGACCTCCACAACCCAAGTAACTGGGTACCACGATACGCCTTAGTATGCCTTGGTTGTTACTTTTATGGTGATGCCTTACGGCGCGTTCCCACTGTCTCGTGTCGATTAATTTATCGTTGGACGACTGTCGTCTCTAGCTGTTCCCATTATACCGATTGACTTGATAATCTATCGTCACTGGAAAAAAGTCGTGGACGACAATTAATCGTGTCGTCCTTTATGTGAACACCTCCATTTAAATACATAAACCACGACGCTTTAAATGATACGATAATCTGTGCGCACGACATATTGGGAAGACGCCCTTAGGAAACATAAATTACGCCTGTAATCGCCGAAGGATAAGACTGAGATGTACCTAACAAGTAGGTACATACACATTTCGTCAGTAATGTTTTAGTCCATGGCGAATATTCCCAGTGGCTCCTAATGAATTGATAACGGGTGGCAATCGGGAATGAAATTCCCAGTTGCCCCTATCGCCACTGGGAAGTTATTGCGCCCACTTCAAATCGCTGTACATTGCGGCGTGGATCGTCGACATCGCTGTCTTGTCTTACGGCCGCGATGTTGGTTGGCCGTCCGACTTTTCCAATGTGGTTTCACGACGCAATGTACTTACAGCTATTTGAAGTGGGGTCAATAAATCCTCGGGAGTAACTGGGAATTTTAATCCAGTTGCTACCCGGGGGCAATACATTGGGGGCGACTGGGAATATTCGCCATGTAGTAGGGGGCGAGCTTATATAGTTATCAACTGAGCAAAAATCCAGATTCCGTGACAGCTACTGAGAAATTCCTGAGGGAAAAACCCAATAACACTTTGCCCGACCAGGGAATCGAACCCAGAAGCTTGTGCGCAGTAGTCGGCAGTCACTGCCTATCTGACTTGCACAACCCAGTAACTGGGTGACACGATACGCATTGCTAAGACTTGCTTGTTGGTTTTTGAATTATCATCATCATTTCAGCCGCAAGACGACCACTGCTGAACACAGGCCTCCCACAAGAAGGGGGGGTTTCGCCATAATCGCCACGCTTGGCGGGCGGGTTGGCGATCGCAGTACGGTTGTTACAAAAGCACAGAGAACGCTGCTGCCCATTCTCTGGCAAGTCCCTTAGTCGGCTCTTACGACACCCACGGGAAGATATGGGGGTTTTGGATTATGCCTTAGAAAAGGGTTGTTTTAAATAAAAACACAGTTAATAACAAAATATAACAAATATACTTTTGTAAGTTGTTTTCTTGTATTTAGACATGATTACAATTATTGTTCTCTATCTATATTCTTTACAGTATTGGTTCACTTAATTTCTACATAAATGAAATGTATTTGTTTAAACAAAATATGGTTTAATTGTTTAACATGTACTGCGACACGCCAAGCGATACATTACCAGTATAACATGAACTCCCTTTTGTATAACTTCCCGTACGATGAGAGATCCGCTTAAGAGGGGACTCTAGTCCCGAGGAATTTGAAGAATAGGTATTTGAAGAAACTATTGACTTTGCGTTGCGCCCGAACAAGCCCCCGTAAAGTGCGAAAGGGACAACTACAGCTCAGGCTGATTTTACCTACAAAAATCTTGACCAAAAGACGTTTTGTATTCCGCTGTTTTCTTTCAAAACTTATCTAAGTAATTCTTATATCAAAATTTAGAGGAGAGGTATATCTTTTCTTCTATTATTTTCTTTTTTGTTAAAAACTTATCTAATTTGTCTGATAGTCGTCTGAACATGGCGGTAAAAACATAAAAAAAAAAATACAAACATCCGAATTGAGAACCTACTCCTTTTTTAGAAGTCGGTTAAAAACGGGCTTTTTTTCGGGTTTTTGCATTGTCATAATTCACTTAGTGATTATGTTTTGAAATAAAGGAAATGATAGGGGCATGTATTAATAAGACCTAGATTTTTTGGGAAAAAAATCATTGCTCTAGACGCATAAACCACGAAAAAACAGCAGAATACGTTTGTATGGAGAAAGGCCCGAAAGGTATAGAGATCCCTCTTAAAATGGTATTGTATAGCTAGTTTGGCCGTGCGTACAAGTGTCGAAACAAATTATTGGTCCTTTTACAATATTTCTGATAATTCCCAGTTTATTTATCTAGCTGATACTTTGAATCTGAAACAGGCACTGACAGTCAAGTTTGTAATTTATGTAAATTGATATAAAGTCGGATACACATTGGAGCAACGCACCATGAAATAAACGATAGAGTTAACTATCGTATGTTCCTGTTTTATTTATTTTATACAAGCTGTTGTTTTGCATGCTCGTCAAAATTCAGGAGGTTGTCAAAGACGACATATTATTATAATCAATTTAAATTACGGTACCTACTTAATTATTAATAAACGCTGATTTTTGGGTTCCGTACCCAAAGGGTCAAACGGGACCCTATTACTGAGACTTCGCTGTCCGTCCGTCCGCCAGTCACCAGGCTGTATCTCATGAACCGAGATAGTTAGCCAGTTGAAATTTCTATAGATTATGTAATACTGTTGCTGCTACAACCACAAATACTAAAAACAGAATAAAATAAATATTTAAGGGGGGCTCCCGTACAACGAAGTGATTTTTTTTCTCGTTTATATAAATAATGGTACGGAACCCTTCGTGCGCGAGTCTGACTCGCACTTGGCCGGTTTTTTTGGTTGTTTAAGTTTGTCAGTATTTCAGAAAAAAACCCCTTAACGTGGTTTAGGTAAGGAAATGATCGAATAAACGTTTGCGATTGTATGTATGTGTGAAAGCGCGGTTAAAGGCGAGGATCAGACGGGCCACGTTTAAAACATGGGTGGTTCAAACTTACCGATTTCCGTAAATAAATAAAATAAAAAAATTACCTACTTATTTTATTATTGATTCGGATCGACAATCACTAGCATAGTTACCTCCTTGAATTTGACGAGGATGCAAAACAACAGCTTATATTTGTGTGCATATTGTCTCGCATTTGAGCCTAGCTTTTGTGTATAAGTTACAATCTTTCAAGCTATAATGTGTATGAAAGGAAAATATAAAAGCACCATTATACACTTTGGAGCTAAAAAACTTGCATAGCTGAAAAATAATTGGACCAAACTTGCACTGTCATATACGGAATATCTTTCGAAAGTTTGACAAGCAGTCTTACCGAGATTTATCGTATTACCCAGTACTAACAGGGTTGTGGAGGTCAGATAGGCAGTCGCTCCATGTAACATACTGGTATTCAGCTGCATCCGGTAAGACTGGAAGCCGACACAGTCATATAAAATAATAATCTCGGGAGATCTCCCGTAGCTGACAGTGTAAGTTTAGTTTTAAACTGTGAAAGCTTAACCTTTTGAACGCCAGAGCATAAACGCACGCGCGTGCCCTCCACGTCAAGCCATAAATTAACCGCAAATACTTACAAATTAAAAACGGGATTTCAAAAGTATTGTTAACTTATTTCTTGATAAGACATTTAATATTTAAGATATATAGATCACATTTTAAAGATTTATAAATAAACACACACAAAAACAATGATTTAAATTGCTTATTTCGTGTTATAGTGCATCACATTTTTTGTCACATATTTGTGTCGTTGACGTACAGGGCCTCAAGTCTACTATTTTTATAAACATCGTCATTCCAACACGATCCCATTGTCGTTTTGCTAAAAGTTCGTAATCTGCTAAATTCATAATGGTCGATCATTGGTCTCGTAATAGAATTGTGTTATAATGACATTAGTGTATTGCCATTATTATAAAACCCGTTAGTAGAAATGATTTTCGAAAAACTACTACTAAATTTGAACATTTATTCATGCCAGATTTAATTTATAATATATATTTTTTCAATATTATTTATTAGTGTTATAGGCAATTTGAAGTATTAAGAAGTTTGTAAATAGCAGAAAACATAAATGTGAAATTAGAAAACTTAATATTTTATCTGTTTGGCTGTCAAAGTCAAATTGTCTGTCAAGTCACTCATTCATAAGTCATTATGTACGAGATTACCATTCTAAGCCATTTCTTTCAATAAAGTGTCAGTGGTTGACCATTGGGAAGTCATAATCATCATCATCATCATTTCAGCCCTTTTAACGTCCACTGCTGGACATAGGCCTCCCCCAAGTGTCGCCACATTGACATTTTGGTGGGTTTTGCCATAATCGCCACGCTT
The DNA here is from genome assembly GCA_949152445.1 of Cerastis rubricosa. Classification (NCBI taxonomy): domain Eukaryota; kingdom Metazoa; phylum Arthropoda; class Insecta; order Lepidoptera; family Noctuidae; genus Cerastis; species Cerastis rubricosa. The sequence goes on from OX424551.1 coordinate 11,711,554, forward strand.
GGCAGGCGGGTTGGCGATCGCAGTACGGTTGTTACAAAAGCACAGAGAACGCTGCTGCCCATTCTCTGGCAAGTCCCTTAGTCGGCTCTTACGACACCCACGGGAAGATATGGGATGGTGCTATTATTTACGTCCGACACCATAATGAAGTCATAATGACGCCATTATATTAGTAGATTACCAAACTTGTCAAAATCAACAATTATGAATAATTGTTGATTTTGACAAGTTTATTTAAGTTTATTTATCAATGGTAGGCTATTCTGATACTATTGTAATAGCAGACTTGAGGCCCTGGGCACGCGTTTGCTTGTCACGTATATGTGACAGTGGCTTTTAAAAGGTTAAAACAGTGATAGAATTGGACCAATCTTTTGGTATACCCTTCATGAACCAGAAACTATAACATTTTCTACTTATATGTTTAAGAAATTACTTTAAATAACGGTACACTTAATAAATGATCCCTTTGATATCTAAAATATTAAAATAAAATAAATAAAAAAGTACCCTTACACCGAATGCTTATTAAAAAGAAAAACTTTGCTGAACTGCTGATCTATCATGACGTCATAAGAGCGTTTATACCCTACTGCATTTCATACAAACTTTCAAGTCGTTATTTTCCGAAATGACTGAACAGATTTTAATGAAACTTCCTACGCATAAGCAGTATACATAGCTCTAAAAAGTTACTAAAAACATTTTCGAAATGTCTTTTAAAAATGAAGATAATTGGAAATTTCTGTTTCTAAAGATAATAAAAAATCGGTCTAATTTAGCTGTTACATTATTTTTCGAAAAAGTTTTTAACAACTTTTTAGACCAAAGTATACTGCTTATGCGTAGGAAGTTTCATTAAAATCTGTTCAGTCATTTCGGAAAATAGCGAAATGAAAGTTTGTATGAAGTGCCGTAGGGTATAAACGCTCTTAAAGCAGTATTGTTTTACTCTTATTCCAGTGTGGGAAAGAGACTGAGCTATACACGATGTCTGGCGCTGTCTCTTTCCCACACTGGAAAAGGAGTACAACAGTAATGTTGTATGACGTCATGGTAGGACATCTGTTGCTTACATTACATATTCTATTTGTGAATAGTACTTGTAATCCTGGAAGGGGTATGCAGAGATGTATCTAATAGTACACCAACTTACGACAGTTGTGTTTTTAAGTCCCATGTAATAGGGAGCAAGCCTATTGTCATCAACCGGGCACCAAATCTAGACTCCGTGGCTGCTACTGAGGAATTCCTTACGGAAAAACCTAATGACAATTTGCTGGACCCGGGATTCGAACCCAGGAGCTAAGGCTCAGCATTCGCGATTGCGGCCAGTGAGCCAATGAGGTAGTCGATTTACAAGTTAGGTAAATATTACATTGAATGACAAAACAGAGTGAAGACATAAAATAATGATTTACACAAAACTTCCATAATCTGTTCTAAACAATCTAAACATACAAGCGTTTCAAACAAAAAAAAATGAACTTTACAAGAACTTTTACAATTATAACCAGTGATCGGAGTAGGTAGATTAATTTTTGGTACTTGTATCATCATCATTTCAGCCGAAAGACGTCCACTGCTGGACATAGGCCTCCCCCCAAGTGTCGCCACATTGACGTTTTGGGGGGTTTTGCCATAATCGCCACGCTTGGCAGGCGGGTTGGCGATCGCAGTACGGTTGTTACAAAAGCACAGAGAACGCTGCTGTCCATTCTCTGGCAAGTCCCTTAGTCGCCTCTTACGACACCCACGGGAAGATATGGTATGGTGCTATTCTTTACGTCCGACACCATACAGAGATCAGAAACGCACACAGAAAGAATAACATAGATAAGCCATTTTTCCGGAAAGTAATTCCGTTATTTCCGGATTCAATTAAATATTGTTAATGTTGGTAGTGATAATATTACTACTCAATTCAAAATTTAAAGGAACGTATCAAAACTAACGATGACGATAACGTTGACGGAACAACCCCAAGCCGGCTGGTCACCGTGGGGTTGATAGACCACCACCCTCTATAATTACTCCAACTACCCAGAATAACAAAATCACAATTAAGTCAAATAAATTATACATAGCAACTCTAAATACAAGAACTTTAAGAACAGATGACAGACTAATAGAACTTGAAGATGCACTGAGGAAGATTAAATGGGACATTATTGGGCTCAGTGAAGTTAGAAGAATGGGAGAAGAAATAAGAGAATACGCAGACTTTATATTCTACTACAAAGGGGAAGTACAAGGAAAATACGGAATAGGTTTCATAGTCAGAAAAGAACTTAAGAAATATATAGAAGAATTTATTGGAGTATCAGATAGAATTGGAATCTTAAATATTAATTTAGCGGGTTACAAAAATTCGTTCTCAATTCTCCAGATATATGCCCCGACAGAACAAGCAACGAAAAAAGAAAAAGACACATTTTATAAAAATCTAACGCATGCAATGCGGTATGCAAAGAAAAATATTATAGTAATGGGAGACATAAACGGTCAAGTAGGAATGAAATCTGATGTAGGAGAATATGTAATAGGAAACTATGGCAAAGGAAAAAGAAGCGAAAATGGACAACGATTTACAAATTTCTGTTTCGAGCACAACTTCAGAATAATGAATACCTTCTTCCCCAAAAAAGATGGTAAAAAATGGACCTGGATCTCCCCAAATGGTAAGGTCAGAAACGAGATAGACTACATATCAACTAACATGCCAAAAATATTTAATGATGTCGGCGTAATAAATGACCTTAACTTCAACACGGACCACAGACTGGTAAGAGGAACTATTTCATGTAAAGACTTAAAAATACGGAGAAGGAAATTTAACGGAACCAGTTGTATGAACCATCAACAAATACCAGAACAAAACTTAGAAGAATTGAAGCAGTCACTAGAAAGAATTCCAAATCAAAACAACATACAACATAAATACAATATCCTAGAAGAATCGCTATCAAAACTAAACAATTGTATAATGAAAAACATAAAAGATAAAATTGGTGTAGAAGCCAGAAAAAAGCTTAAAGAAAGAAAGGAAATGATAAATAACAGGAAACAAAATCGTAAACAAATAACAGAGATTAGCAAGGAAATATCAAAATCAATCAAAAAACATAGGAAGGAAAAACGGTTAGATGCAATAAGGGACCAAATAGTTAAAACAGGGGGCATTAAAAAAGCCCTTAAGCAGCTAAAGGAACATTCAACATGGATACCGAAAGCGATTGATAAAGACAAAAACCAGAAAATATACACCACAAATAAACGCCAACAGATTTTAAACATTGCAACAGACTTTTATAAGAAATTGTACACTGATACAAATGAAACCACGGAAAAGACAACTGAAAAACATAATACCAACCAAGAACCAGTATCATATATAATGCAAAGTGAAGTAAGAAAAGCTATTGAAACACAAAAATCAGGCAAAGCACCTGGGGATGATAAAATAACTAACAACTTACTCAAAAACACCATAAACCAGATAATAGAACCGTTTACGAACATATGCAACGAAATCTTGGATACAGAGCAAATCCCAACTCAATGGACAACATCCACTATAATACTACTGCACAAGAAGGGAGACAGAAACAACATGAACAATTATAGACCCATTAGTCTTATGGCAAATATGTACAAAGTGTTCATAAAAATAATTTTGGAAAGATTGACTAAAGGACTAGACTGTAACCAGCCAAAAGAACAAGCGGGATTTCGCTCAGATTATTCGACAATCGATCACATACACGTCGTCAAACAAGTAATTCAAAAATGCAACGAATACGACCGCCCTTTTTATCTGGCGTTCGTGGACTATAACAAGGCGTTTGATTCTTTAAAACATAGTTACATTTGGAAGTCACTCATAAACCAAGGAGTGGAAAACAAATATATAAACATAATCCAACAAATATATGCTAACAGCACAGCAAAAGTACAGCTCGAAAGAATTGGGGATAATTTTGAAATTCAGAGAGGTGTCAGACAAGGAGACCCGCTGTCACCAAAACTATTTAATGCCGTGCTGGAAAACGTCTTTAGACAATTGGATTGGGATGGATTTGGCATAAATATAAACGGGGAAAACTTAAACCACCTTAGATTCGCTGACGATCTCATTGTTTTTGCTGAGCACCCTACTGAACTTCAAACCATGCTCCAACAACTAGCATCGGAAAGCAAAAAAGCAGGGCTATCAATGAATACGTGCAAGACCAAATTAATGTCAAATAGAACAAAGGTAAACATAGAAGTGGAAGAAGAAGTGATCGAATATGTTGACGAGTATATATATCTGGGACAAATTATAGCTGTAAGAGATCTATCCACTAAAGAAGTAAACAGAAGAGTGAATAACACTTGGCAAAGATACTGGTCTCTTAAAGAAATAATGAAAAATAAAACTGTACCCATTTCAGAAAAAAGGAAGCTTTATAACACCTGCATTCTTCCATGTCTTACGTATGGCTGCCAGACCTGGCCATTATCCCGAAAAATTGAACACAAACTGTGTGTATGTCAAAGAGGAATGGAGAGGAGCATGATTAACCTAAGACTACAAGATAAATGGAAAGCTACGAGAATTAGGAGCATCACTAAAGTGGCCGACGTTAGAGTAAAAACCAGAACTCTGAAATGGAAATGGATAGGTCATATGATGAGAAGCAAGACGGAAAAATGGACCAGGAAAGTCACAGAATGGTACCCAAGAAACGGAAAAAGACGTAAAGGAAGACAGGTAAAAAGGTGGGAGGATGATTTGCCAAAAGGTTGGCGAAGAACTGCTTTGGACAGGAATAAGTGGAGGGATATAGAGGAGGCCTATGTCGCAAGACAGCCTGACCTGGTAGCTGATGATGGCAATGTAGGGTAAAGAAACATAAAACTAAGTTAGATTTAATATTACTACTTGTTTATATATTGAGGTCAGTGTAAATAAAGGCTATTTTTATTTTATTTTATTTTTATTTATTTATTTTATCAAAACTAAATTAAATTATTATTTAACTGATGAATAATAAAAAAACCGGCCAAGTGCGAGTCGGACTCGCGCACGAAGGGTTCCATACCATTATTTATAAAAACGAAAAAAAAAAATCTTTTTTGTATGGGAGCCCCCTTACGGACAGCGAAGTCTCAGTAATAGGGTCCCGTTTGACCCTTTGGGTACGGAACCCTAAAAACAATCGAATTCCGATCGAAGCGTTAATTATTATTTTTATTTTTAGACTTTTTATGGCCACAACTTTTTATAAATTGTTGCACTTAAAATTCAATGAAATCAACCAATTCCGGATGAATGTCCATATTAAAATATATATACGTTTCGAATCAATGACCCCAATTCAACCTACCTACTCCGATCTATGATTATAACTCCGAACCAACGACAGTGGTCCACATTGGTCCTGAATCTAAGGGAATCCCAGCAGTGGGATGAAACAGTAACAGTAACGACGATCGTGTATAGCACACCGGCTCATCATCATATCCAGCAACAGATACGCAGCAAGCACACCACAGCACTACACTAGGACAACCATCACGCTATGATAACGTACGAGCACAGCACGAGTCTACAGCATCTTCCTGATCATATAGTTCAATATGCCTCCGTTCTTGAAGTACGTGAGGTCCACTTCCGTGTCGAAACGTACTATCACTTGGAATGACTGCCCGTTGCTTACCTGTGGAGAATACGATGGGTTTACTTGTAGAAATGGGAGTCAGTCTTTAAACTGACATAATGGTCACTAGAGACTTTTTACTTTATCTAAACTAATATTATAAAGAGGAAAGATTTGATTGTTTGTTTGCATTGAATAGGCTCCGAAACTACTGGTCCGATTTGAAAAATTCTTTCAGTGTTATACAGAATATCAACTACCCCATACAAAATTTCAATACATACTCGACCCAAATGTATGGGGCAGCTGATATTTTTTTCGCTATTACGATGTTTGTCCGATGGAGAAACATGTGCAGTTGTATGGTCTGTAGCACACCCTTAAGTATATAATATACCCTTTCCGTTACACCCTGTATAGACCATTTATCGAGGAAGGCTATAGGATATATATCATCACGCGACGACCAATAGGAGTGGAGCAGCAATGAAAAATGTGACGCAAACAAAGTTGCGCGGGACAGCTAGTTAAAATAAAGTAAAAATCTCTAGTGTTTTTGTAGTTTTTTCGTTTATGCACGTGTAAACATGCACGCCCTTTATATTTCGAGGCTTTATTTATTCTTGAGTAGGTATATTTTTTTTATATTTTATTATTGGTGTGCTAGCTGACATGTGACATTAATTTGATGTAATGGATTCTTTGTTAATAATAGGTCTTTACCTATGAAATTGCCGTATTGCAGTACAGACTTTTTCAAACAAAAAAAAGTTTTGATTGGCCATGAGTTCTAAATTCAAATTAATTTTGTTTTAAAAATATGACATTCTTTTTACAAAATCAGTCTTTTGTTTATTGATTAGCGTTGTATTTTCATTACATTTCAACATTTTTCCTCATAATGGATACTTTGAAATTTCGTGTAATTATGGAATATGAGTTCCGTCGTGGCACCAACGCGGCACAAACGACCCGTAACATCAACGACGTTTACGGAGAGAACTGTACAAACGAACGCACAACCCGTTATTGGTTTGCTCGGTTCCGTTCTGGGAATTTTGACTTGAAAAATGAACCTCGTGGTCGTCCGGAAACTTTGGTCAACAATGATGAATTAAAGGTGATTGTTGAAGCTGATGAAACTCAATCTACAGCTGAGCTGGCAGCAGCTTTTGATGTTAGCATTAAAACAATATTGGTCCATTTGCGACATATTGGCAAGATAAAAAAGCTTGATAGATGGGTGCCCCACGAACTTAACGATCGCCAGCGCAACGTACGCGTCGAGACTTGCCTTGCGCTGCTTAACAGGCACAGAAATGAAGGAATTTTGAACCGAATTGTTACGTGCGACGAAAAATGGATTCTTTTTGACAATCGAAAGCGCTCAGCAAGTTGGTTAGATCCTGGTTCGGTACCAACGCAATGTGCAAAACGAAAAATGACCCCTAGAAAGGTGATGGTCACAGTTTGGTGGTCTAGTGCTGGTGTGATTCATCATAGCTTTTTACAAAACGGCGAGAGCATTACTGCAGATGTGTACATTGAAGAACTGACCACAATGATGGCGAAACTCGCACGTCTGCAACCAGCTTTGGTCAATCGGTCGTCTCCACTGCTACTTCACGACAACGCGCGGCCCCATACTGCACAACAGACCGTCTCTAAGCTGCATGAGTTGGGTTTGGAAGCTCTCCCTCATCCGCCATACTCACCAGATCTTGCGCCTTCCGACTATTACTTTTTCCAAAATTTGGACAACTTTTTAGCGGGAAAAAAATTCAATTCCCGAGAGGCAGTACAAAACGCCTTTGAAGAGTTTGTTGTCTCCCGTCCAGCTGATTTTTTCAAGAAGGGCATCCATAAACTGCCACAGCGTTGGCAAAGATGCATTGATTGCAGGGGTGATTACTTTGAATAAAAGAAATAAATAAGTTCGAAAAAAAAAATACTTTAACTTTTTCAAACAAAACGGCAATTTCATAGGTAAAGACCTAATATAAACTTGAACACTATTGTATAGAATCTGGTTCTTCGCACGCAACAGACTCGACTGGGACAGAGTTTTTTTTTAAAACATTGCCCCACACTAAGAATTTCTCCTGTATCGTGGGTGCGTTTACAAACATTTAAACTCACATACACAAACAGCCAGACCCGGAACAACTATCTGTAGGCCATACAAATATTTGTTCCGTGCGGGGATCGAACTCGCGACACGCAGCGCAGCAGTCGTTCGCCCAAACACTGTGCCAACTGTGCCGTCAAGTCAAGTCAGTTGGTTAGTTGCTCTGTGTAACACACAGGTATTCAACTACATCCGTTTAAACGAGAAGTCTACAGACTGATGATAGTGGTGACGGGAAAGGGAGGACCTTCGAGCAGATGGATGTTGTGTCTGAAGGACCAAGGGGTATTGTATGTAAGTATTACCAGTGCCAACTGGGTTGTGGAGGTCAGTTAGACAGTCGCTTCATCAAAAACATTGGAATGCAGCATCCGGTTGGACTGGAAGCCGACTCAAACATGTTTTGGGAAAGGCAGGCAGACGATCCCGAGTTCTTACCTCAGTTTGACCAGAGTATGTCTGTGGAGGTCAGATAGGCAGTCGATCTACGTACCATACTGGTATTCAGCTGGATCCGGTTAGAAAAGAAGCTTACGGGCTAGACTAATGATAGTGTTGACTGTCCAGCAGACATAACACCTGTATAATCAGAAGATCCTCCCTCTCCTATGGGGGGATGTGGAACTTTACACCCTGTTCCTCACAGCTCTCCCTCATCATCATTCCAGCCAAAACACGTCCACTGCTGGACATAGGCCTCCCCGAAGTGTCGCCACATTGACATTTTGGGGGGTTTTGCCATAATCGCCACGCTTGGCAGGCGGGTTGGCGATCGCAGTACGGTTGTTACAAAAGCACAGAGAACGCTGCTGCCCATTCTCTGGCAAGTCTCTTAGTCGGCTCTTACGACACCCACGGGAAGATATGGGGGTTTTAGATTATGCCTTAGAAAAGGGTAGTTTTAAATAAAAACACAGTTAATAACAAAATATAACAAATATACTTTTGTAAATTGTTTTCTTATATTTAGACATGATTACAATTATTGTTCTCTATCTATTTTCTTTACAGTATTGGTTCACTTAATTTCTACATAAATGAAATGTATTTGTTTAAACAAAATATGGTTTAATTGTTTAACATGTACTGCGACACGCCAAGCGATACATTACCAGTATACCATGAACTCCCTTTTGTATAACTTCCCGTACGATGAGAGATCCGCTTAAGAGGGGATTCTAGTCCCGAGGAATTTGAAGAATAGGTATTTGAAGAAACTATTGCCGTCGCGCTGCGCCCGAACAAGCCCCCGTAAAGTGCGAAAGGGACAACTACAGCTCAGGCTGATTTTACCTACAAAAATCTTGACCAAAAGACGTTTTGTATTCCGCTGTTTTCTTCTTCAAAACTTATCTAAGTAATTCTTATATCAAAGAGGAAAAGTATAACTATTCTTCTATTATTTTCTTTTATCTAATTTGTCTGATAGTCGTCTGAACATGGCGGTAAAAACTGGCTTTTTTTTTCGGGTTTTTGGATTGTCATAATTCATTTAGTGATTATGTTTTGAAAAAGAGGAAATGATACGGGCATGTATTAATAAGACCTAGATTTTCGGGGAAAAAATCATTGCTCTAGACGCATAAACCACGAAAAAACAGCAGAATACGCTTGTTTGGAGAAAGGCCCGAAAGGTATAGAGATCCCTCTTAAAATGGTATTGTATAGCTAGTTTGGCCGTGCGTACAAGTGAAGAAACAAATTATTGGTCCTTTTACAATATTTCTGATAAGTTCCAGTTTATTAATCTGGCTGATAATTTGAATCTGAAACAGGCACTGACAGGCAAGTTTGTAATTTATGTAAATTAATATAAAGTCGGATACACATTGGAGCAACGCACCATGAAATAAACGATAGAGTTAACTATCGTATGTTCCTGTTTTATTTATTTCATACAAGGTGTTGTTTTGCATGCTCGTTAAAATTCAGGAAGTTGTCACAGACGACATAATATTATAATCAATTTAAATTACGGTACCTACTTTATTATTAATAAACGCTGATTTTTAGGGTTCCTTACCCAAAGGGTCAAACGGGGGTCCCGTTTGACCCATTTGTGCTCCTGGAAGATAAAAGGGGATGATCACTATTCTTTTTTCTTCTGCCGGGTAGATTATTGAAAAGTATTGGACACGTATTCTTTCTTTTTAGGGTTCCGTACTCATCGGGTCAAACGGGACCCTATTACTGAGACTTCGCTGTCCGTCCGTCCGTCCGTCTGTCACCAGGCTGTATCTCATGAACCGTGATAGTTAGCCAGTTGAGATTTCTACAGATTATGTAATACTGTTGCTGCTACACTAACAAATACTAAAAACAGAATAAAATAAATATTCAAGGGGGGCTCCCATACAACGAAGTGATTTTTTTTCTCGTTTATATAAATAATGGTACGGAACCCTTCGTGCGCGAGTCTGACTCGCACTTGGCCGGTGTTTTTGGTTGTTTAAGTTTATCAGTATTTCAGAAAAATAACCTCTTAACGTGGTTTAGGGAATAAGAAATTATCGAATAAACGTTTGCGATTGTATGTATGTGTGAAAGCGCGGTTAAAGGCGAGGATCAGACGGGCCACGTTTAAAACATGGGTGGTTCAAACTTACCGATTTCCGTAAATAAATAAAATAAAAAAATTACCTACTTATTTTATTATTGATTCGGATCGACAATCACTAGCATAGTTACCTCCTTGAATTTGACGAGGATGCAAAACAACAGCTTATATTTGTGTGCATATTGTCTCGCATTTGAGCCTAGCTTTTGTGTATAAGTTACAATCTTTCAAGCTATAATGTGTATGAAAGGAAAATATAAAAGCACCATTATACACTTTGGAGCTAAAAAACTTGCATAGCTGAAAAATAATTGGACCAAACTTGCACTGTCATATACGGAATATCTTTCGAAAGTTTGACAAGCAGTCTTACCGAGATTTATCGTATTACCCAGTACTAACAGGGTTGTGGAGGTCAGATAGGCAGTCGCTCCATGTAACATACTGGTATTCAGCTGCATCCGGTAAGACTGGAAGCCGACACAGTCACATAAAATAATAATCACGGGAGATCTCCCGTAGCTGACAGTGTAAGTTTAGTTTTAAACTGTGAAAGCTTAACCTTTTGAACGCCAGAGCATAAACGCACGCGCGTGCCCTCCGCGTCAAGCCATAAATTAACCGCAAATACTTACAAATTAAAAACGGGATTTCAAAAGTATTGTTAACTTATTTCTTGAAAAGACATTTAATATTTAAGACATATATCACATTTTAAAGATTTATAAATAAACACACACGAATACAATGATTTAAGTTGCTTATTTCGTGTTATAGTGCACCACATTTTTTGTCACATATTTGTGTCGTTGACGTACAGGGCCTCAAGTCTGCTATTTTTATAAACATTGTCATTCCAACACGATCCCATTGTCATTTTCCTAAAAGTTCGTAATCTGCTAAATTCATAATGGTCGATCATTGATCTGTCAATGGTCTCGCAATAGAATTGTGTTATAATGACATTAGTGTATTGCCATTATTATTAAACCCGTTAGTAGAAATGATTTTCGAAAAACTACTACTAAATTTGAACATTTATTCATGCCAGATTTCATTTATATATATTTTTACATATTATTTATTAGTGTTATAAGCAATCTGAAGTATTAAGAAGTTTGTAAATAGCAGAAAACATAAATGTGAAATTAGAAAACTGAATATTTTATCTGTTTAGCTGTCAAAGTCAAATTGTCTGTCAAGTCACTCATTCATAAGTCATTATGTACGAGATTACCATTCTAAGCCATTTCTTTCAATAAAGTGTCAGTGGTTGACCATTGGGAAGTCATAATCATCATCATCATCATTTCAGCCCTTTTAACGTCCACTGCTGGACACAGGCCTCCCTCAAGTTTCGCCACATTGACATTTTGGGGGGTTTTGCCATAATCACCACGCTTGGCAGGCGGGTTGGCGATCGCAGTACGGTTGTTACAAAAGCACAGAGAACGCTGCTGCCCATTCTCTGGCAAGTCCCTTAGTCGGCTCTTACGACACCCACGGGAAGATATGGGATGGTGCTATTCTTTACGTCCGACACCATAATGAAGTCATAATGACGCCATTATATTAGTAGATTACCAAGCTTGTCAAAATCAACAATTATTCATAATCGTTGATTTTGACAAGTTTATTTAAGTTTATTTATCAATGGTAGGCCATTCTGACACTATTGTAATAGCAGACTTGAGGCCCTGGGCACGCGTTTGCTTGTCACGTATATGTGACAGTGGCGCTTAAAAGGTTAAAACAGTGATAGAATTGGACCACTCTTTTGGTATACCTTTCATTAACCAGTAACTATAACATTTTCTACTTAAATGTTTAAGAAATTACTTTAAATAACGGTACAATTAATAAATGATCCCTTTGATATCTAAAATATTACAATAAAATAAATAAAAAAGTACCCTTACACCGAATGCTTATTAAAAAGAAAAACTGCTGAACTGCTGATCTATCATGACGTCATTAGAGCGTTTATACCCTACTGCATTTCAATCAATCTTTCAAGTCGTTATTTTAATGAAACTTCCTACGCATAAGCAGTATACATAGGTCTAAAAAGTTACTAAAAAACATTTTCGAAAAATAATGTAACAGCTAAATTAGACCGATTTTTAATTATCTTTAGAAACAGAAATTTCCAATTATCTTCATTTTTAAAAGACATTTCGAAAATGTTTTTAGTAACTATTTAGAGCTATGTATACTGCTTATGCGTAGGAAGTTTCATTAAAATCTGTTCAGTCATTTTGGAAAATAACGAATTGAAAGTTTGTATGAAGTACCGTAGGGTAGAAACGCTGTTAAAGCAGTATTGTTTTACTCTTATTCCAGTGTGGGAAAGAGACGGAGCTATACACGATGTCTGGCGCTGTCTCTTTCCCACACTGGAAAAGGAGTACAACAGTAATGTTGTATGACGTCATGGTAGGACATCTGTTGCTTACATTACATATTATATTTGTGAATAGTACTTGTAATCCTGGAAGGGGTATGCAGAGATGTATCTAATAGTACACCACCTTACGACAGTTGTGTTTTTAAGTCTCATGTAATAGGGAGCAAGCCTATTGTCATCAACCGGGCACTAATCTAGACTCAGTGGCTGCTACTGAGGAGTTCCTTACGGAAAAACCTAATGACAATTTGCTTGACCTGGGATTCGGACCCAGGACCTTAAACTAGTAGTCGCGATTGCAGCCACTGAGCCAACGATGCAGTCGATTTACAAGTTAGGTAAATATTGCATTGAATGAAAAAACAGAGTGAAGACATAAAATAATGATTTACACAAAACTTCCATAATCTGTTATACAATCTATACATACAAGCATTTCAAACAAAAAAAAATGAACTTTACAAGAACTTTTACAATTATAATCAGTGATCGGAGTAGGTAGATTAATTTTTGGTACTTGTATCATAAACGCACACAGAAATAATAACATAGATAAGTCATTTTTCCGGAAAGTAATTCCGTTATTTCCGGATTCAATTAAATATTGTCAATGTTGGTAGTGATATTATTACTACTCAATTCAAAATTTAAAGGAACGTATCAAAACTAAATTAATTTATTATTTAACTGATGAATAATAAAAAAACCGGCCAAGTGCGAGTCGGACTCGCGCACGAAGGGTTCCGTACCATTATTTATAGAAACGAAAAAAAAAAAAAAACTTTTTTGTATGGGAGCCCCCCTTACGGACAGCGAAGTCTCAGTAATAGGGTCCCGTTTGACCCTTTGGGTACGGAACCCTAAAAACAATCGAATTCCGATCGAAGCGTTAATTATTATTTTTAGACTTTTTATGGCCACAACTTTTTATAAATTGTTGCACTTAAATTTCAATGACATCAACCAATTCCGGAGGAATGTCCATATTAATATATACGTTTCGGATCAATAACCCCAATTCAATCTACCTACTCCGATCTATGATAATAATTCACAACCAACGACAGTGTTCCACATTGGTCCTGAATCTAAGGGAATCCCAGCAGTGGGATGAAACAGTAACGACGATCGTGTCTAGCACACCGGCTCATCATCATATCCAGCAACAGATACGCAGCAAGCACACCACAGCACTACACTAGGACAACCATCACGCTATGATAACGTACGAGCACAGCACGAGTCTACAGCATCTTCCTGATCATATAGTTTAATATGCCTCCGTTCTTGAAGTACGTGAGGTCGACTTCCGTGTCGAAGCGTACTATCACTTGGAAGGACTGCCCGTTGCTTACCTGTGGAGAACAGAATGAGTTAGAAAGATTGAAAATTGGGGAGAGCGGCATGGGTAAAAACACAGATTATACACTAGATTCGTATTTAGTACAACATTCTGTATGGTGTCGGACGTAAAGAATAGCACCATCCCATATCTTCCCGTGGGTGTCGTAAGAGCCGACTAAGGGACTTGCCAGAGAATGGGCAGCAGCGTTCTCTGTGCTTTTGTAACAACCGTACTGCGATCGCCAACCCGCCTGCCAAGCGTGGCGATTATGGCAAAATCCCCCCTTGGGGAGGACTATGTCCAGCAGTGGACGTCTTTCGGCTGAAATGATGATAACGATGACAACATTCTGAACCCCCCCACATAGCAATTATTTATCGGTGTTTCCTACAAAAGGGCAATACCTACACGGTCAAAATGTATAGAACAGCTGATGCCTCCGTGCCTCGGAAAGCACGTTAAGCCGTTGGTCCCGGATGTCATTTGTAAATGATAATGATAAATGATAAATGATGTTTATTTTGCAAGTAGGTTTTTACAAACACTTTTACACGTCATTTTTTTTAAACTAGATGGGGCCGGTGTTTCGTACCTGACTACTCTGAGAAGAAACAGCCGAAACAAACTCAGAGGTCACAGTCTCTTTTAAGGTCCAGACAAAATCTTGACAAACTCACATGAGGACTATGCAGATACGTGTCTGAAATGGTCTTTTGAAGAAAGAACCACACAGATTTGAGTGGACCTGTCCAGTCAGTGCAAGCATTTGTCAGTTATCGTGTAGCTCGACTTATAACTCTAGGAGCTCAACGAAACGACGAACAATACCAAAGAAAGGACATTTGGGTAGGTCGCTTAAAGTACTCAAACTGCCAGATAGTGGTGGGAGAAGATCAATAAATTACGAAAAAATAAAATGTGACCTACATGGTCCTCACATTCACAATAATCAAATGTAATTAATAATAATTAACGTCGATAAATGTCACAATAATAATAAAAAAGTAAATATTTATGTCAAATCAATAAATGTAAAATCAGTAAATGTCACATCAAAATAATAAAAAGTAAAGTAAAAAAAATAATCAAATACTGAGAAAAGTATTCATGTCAAATCGGTAAATGTCACCTAAAATAATAAAAAATAAGGTAAAAATAAAATAAAAAATATCACAGTGTATAAAATAAAATAAAGGAATTAACAATAAACAATAAACAAAGGAATCAACAATAAACAAGCGAAGTCCGAAACTTCGACATTCACAAAGCTTTCATTGGAGCAGTTTAATCCCAAGCCTTTTTATCTTCGAGATAGTAATTTACATGATAGTAGGCTTTCAAGCATAGCTTCTTTTTTATAAACGATTTGAATTTATTTAAGTTTAGTGCTTGAATATGGCTCGGAAGCTTATTGTAAAAACGTATACATTGGCATCTGAACGTACCCCCTACTTTTTTGAGCCTCGTTGCAGGAACAACAAATTTGTGTTTGTTCCTCGTATTTATGTTGTGGATATCACTGTATTTTTTAAACAAATTGATATTTTTATGGGCGTACAAAAGGTTTTCATAAATAAACTGAGAGGGCACAGTAATAATATTAATCTCTTTAAATTTTTCTCTGAGGGAGTATCTAGGACTTAATTTATAAATTGAACGAATTGCCCTTTTTTGCAAAACAAATATTGTCTGAATATCGGCGGCATTGCCCCACAAGAGAATACCTTACGACATCACGCTGTGGAAATAACTAAAGTAAACTAAACGGGCTGTCTCTAAATCAGTTAAATCACGAATTTTTCTAACGGCGTATGCTGCAGAGCTAAGTTTTTTTGACAATTTGTCTATATGCGGGCCCCACTGAAGCTTGGCATCCAGAGTTATGCCTAAGAACACTGTGCTATCTTCCGGTTTCAACTCTTCATCCTTGATTAGTACTCTAGTTTCTACTTGTCTTACATGGGGCATCGTAAACTTAATACATTTGGTTTTTTTCTCATTTAGGAGTAGATTATTAACATTAAACCAATTAACGACTTTTGCCAGGGCGCTATTAACCTCGTCCGTAACTATCTGCTGACGTTTGAGTTTAAATAAAAGAGAAGTGTCATCTGCAAACAATACTATGTCATGATTATCCTTTATGAGGTAAGGCAAGTCATTTATATAAATAAGAAACAAAAATGGGCCAAGAATTGAGCCCTGGGGTACCCCCATTCTTACAACGGATCCGGGAGATCTTTTTCCATTAACATCAACTCTCTGAATCCTATCACTCAAATATGAAGTAAGAAGATCCAGAGAGGCGTTACGGATTCCGTAGTGGTGTAGTTTTCTGATTAATGTTTCATGAAGAACGCAATCGAAAGCCTTAGACAAATCGCAAAAGATGCCCAAAGCATCGCATTTGTCCTCCCATGCATTATAAATGTGGCCTAAAAGTTCAACACCTGCATCAGTAGTTGAACGACCCCTTGTAAATCCGAACTGTTTGTTATGTAATAACTTATGTTTATTAAAAAAACGCTGCATTTGTTCTAAAATTAGCTTTTCAAAAATTTTACTAAATGTGGGTAGTACTGAAATGGGTCTATAATTAGTGGGGTCTGATGTACTACCCGATTTAAACAATGGTATTATTTTACTATTTTTCATTAGATCAGGAAACTCACCACGGTCAATACAATCGTTAAATATTACAGCTAGAGAAGGAGCTACAATGTTTATAATGGACTTAGCAACGTCCACGGAATGACCCCATAGATCGGCGGTCTTTTTAACATTTAAGGTGTGAAAAGTTTTAATTATATCTTTACAAGTGACATATTGAAAATTAAATTCGGAATCACAGACTGAAACGCTTTCCTTAAGTAAAGACTCGGCAGTAGCAGGTGAAGAGTTTAGCGATTTAGTAGTCGATACAGGAATATCCGCAAAGAAATTTTCAAAGGCTGTGGCAACTTGAGTGTCTGAATTTAAAACTGTATCGCCAATAGCAAGGCTGTAGTCACTATTTCGGTTGCAAGACCTTCCCGTTCCGCTATTAATAATGTTCCATGTCATTTTAATTATATTACTACTGTTTTTAATCTTTGAACTCAAGTAACGTGACTTTGCAAAAAAACAAACTTTTTTAAATATTTTAGAATAATTCTTAACATATAACTTAAATTCTACAGTGTTTTTAAAGGTCCGCTCTGCATACAACTCATATAGACGTTTTCGGCTCTTATGAATACCAATAGTGGCCCAGTCGTTAAAGGATGCGTTACTATTAACCGAGATTGTCTTAGGGATAAATGTGGTATTATACTGTGTGCAATACATTCTGAAAAAATCGTTATAATGTTGGTTGGGATCATTATTAGTTGATAATAGTGGTAATTTAGACAAAAGCTTAGTTTTAAAAGTTTCCAGGCGAGTTTTAGTTTTTGGATTAACAATGATATCCTTTTTAGTGACTTTCTTGTCTACATTTGAAATTGTGACCAATTGCCCACAATGATCTGAATCTAATAAGTTAATAATTTCTTTGTGGGTAGGTATAATATCTGTGTAAATATTATCTAGGCAAGTGGCACTAGTTGGGGTTATTCTAGTGGGCTCCAGAAATTTGTTTTCAAGATTGTATGAATGAAACAGGCTTAAAATTTTAGTACTTAACCCAGACTTTTCTAACAAATTAATATTAAAATCACCACAAGTGATTATAGACTTCCTAGAATTACAGATTTTATGGAACACTTCATCCATTACCTTTTCAAAACAATCATACAATCCTGAAGGGGGTCTATACACACTTAATATGATAAACTGCTCCAATTCTATACAGGCTATTTCAACTGTTCGCTCAACAGATAGGCTTACAATATCCTTGCGGTCTTTAAATTTAAGCTGATTATTTACTAGGATTAATGCGCCGCCATGTATAGCATTTACCCTGCTGAATGAACTACCAACCTGGTGATTACTAAAATTGAACATTAATTGGTGACATTTGAGCCAATGCTCCGTTATACAAAGAATATCTATGTTGTTACAATTCATGAAAAGTTCTACTTCTAATTCTTTGTTCAAAAATCCTTGAATATTTTGATGAACCAGGTTGATACTATTAAAATTCTCAAAACATTCGCCCGATTCATTGTCTGGCTTCCTTATAATAGTGCAAGAGGTTGCCTCTGTTGTCTCAATTTCTAATTTAAATGATTCACTGATTCATTCATTGTTGACAACCTATTGGCAGAGTAATTAAGCTTAGGATGTTAAGCTTAGGTGTGTGTAGATCTTTGACAGTCGTTACGAGTAGTCAGAAGCTAAAAGTCTGACATCCAGTCTAACCAAGGGGTATCGTATTACCCAGTTACTGGGTTGTGGAGGTCAGATAGGCAGTCGCTTCATGTAAAATACTGATACTCAGCTACATCCGGTTAGACTGGAAGCCGATCCAAAGATAGTTTGGGAAAAGGCTAGGCAGATGATGGACACTAATACTACTATTAGCACTCAAAACGGGATAGTTACCATGTTTACTATTAGTTTTGAGCTCCCGATATTCATATTCAATTTATTTGCATTCTATAGTGTATATAAGGTGATACAAAAATGCTTATATACAAGTACAATATTATAGACCCTGTTAGGGCACAACTATGGTCATATTAAAATTAAAATACTATTTTTAAGTGATAAGTAACCATTTATAGTTATAATTAACATTATAGAGTTAATAGTAACATTCTTACTTAGTTAATAATGCAATTACACAATAACAACTACATAATTATATCCATTGTAGTAACATAAGGCCAATTTTAAATTATACCAATTTAAAATTCAGATTAAAAAGCATTATAGTTATTTATTTACAATTATTAATATCAACAGTATTATATTAATTAAAGTAGATAATATATTCCAGCGCTGTAGCAAGGACCATGATCGCGGATAATCACAATCGCAATCTTAATATCGGGAACTCGAAACAAATAGTAAACATGGTAAATATCCCACTTTCAATGTTAATGTTAGAAATGAATCCGCAAAAAAATACAAGATCATCGGTAAAAAAAATTGAATTAAAAATTTAAAAGACAAAAACAAATTAATCCAAGCGTCGTAGCGTCGGGGGTTACGCCACGACGCTTGGATTAATTTGTTTTTGTCTTTTTTAGAGGTTTTTAGTGTCGGGGGTTTTGAATTTAATTTTTTTTTCATGCTTTTTAAACTTATATTATTTTCCTTAGCCTTGACTGTCCCGCTCCTGGGCATAGGCCTCCCCCATTCCTTCCAATTTTCTCGGGGTTGCGCTTCTTCTCGTTACTTAATATTTTGGGGGGAGAGGGGGGTGCTGTAAGCCCACCCCCCTCGACAATGCCCATGGTGACAAGTGACAAGATTTTAAATTTCAAATCGACTAGACCTGAGGAAGTTGTTTATATCCCTTTATCAACTAGAAAAGAGGTGATAATCTTCAAACGGCTGAGCAGATTTTCTCGAAACATAGCTAAGAACACTCTCGATTAAAATACCTTTCAAACAAAACCACTTTTATCAAAATCGGTTCATCCGTTCAGGAGCTACGATGCCACAGACAGACACACAGATACACACGTCAAACTTATAACACCCCTCTTTTTTGGTCGGGGGTTAAAAAATCAGCTGTTTCCTACAAAACTTCAATACGTCCAAATGTATGAAACGGATGCAGTTCAACCTGTATGTTACACGGAACAACTAATTAACTGGTCCCAACCGAGTCTGTTCAGCCAGTCTGACCTCTACAACACAACACCTCGTGCAACATCCAGCATCCCTAAACGATGATAATCTACCCACGAGGTGTTGTGTTGTGGAGGTGAGACTGGACAGACTCGGTTGGGACCGAGTTAGTTAGTTGCCCGTGTACCATACAGGTCCATACAGACCATACAGGATTGCATCCGTTTAGAAACGAAGCCTACAGCCGAGACTGATGTTAGTGGTGTATGTAAGATAAGATAAGATATTTATTTTGCAAATATGGGTACAAAAATGGTGACATAAAAAAAATATAATTAGCAACAGCCATATTTTACGAGAGCCTAGGCATGCTTAAATACATTATTACATTAATCATTAGTAAGATAACACTGTCAATAAAAAATTATTTACGATTACAATATGATTACAATTTCATTTCAATACAATTAAATTAAGATAAATATAAATTAAATGTCACGTTTTTCTAATTTCTAGTCATTATAAAAATTAATCAAGAGATAGCTCTGTCCATTAAAAATTCTGTCACGGTATATTACGCTTTGTCTACTAAAAAGTTTCGGAGCTTTTTAGGGTTCCGTAGCCGAATGGCAAAAAACGGAACCCTTATATATTCGTCATGTCTGTCTGTCCGTCCGTATGTCACAGCCACTTATTTCCGAAACTATAAGAACTATACTATTGAAGCTTGGTAAGTAGATGTATTCTGTGAACCGCATTAAGATTTTCACACAAAAATACAAAAATAACATCGATAAATTTTGGGGTTCCCCATACATAGAACTGAAAACCAATTTTTTTTTTTATCAAACCCTTACGTGTGGGATATATATGGATAGATCTTCAAAAATGATGAGGTTTCTAATATCATTTTTTTCTAAACTGAATAGTTTGCGCTAGAGCCACTTCCAAAGTGGTAAAATGTGTGTCCCCCCCCCTCTAATTTCTACAGAAAGAAGAGGAAAATTCTGAAAATATTTAGGATTGTAGGACGTAAAAAAACTATCAACGAAAATTGGTTTCAATAAGATATGATGGTTAGTTTTTGAGATATGGAACTTTTTCATCAAACTGCAGCAGTAACTTTGTTTTTCATTAATATACTATGAAAAACCAATTTAGTTTTGCGGTTGAGTGGAAGTTTACTAACTAATACTACTAACTAATGAATGACTGTGTGCGAGTAAGATTCGCTCTTGGCCGGGTTTTTTTAAATCATGCCAAATTTAATTCTTTCGAACTCCTTGGTAAGTCTGAAGGTAGGTTAGGTATGTCTGAAGGACTTGAGGATCTGACAGCTCTCCCTCTGCTCACCTGCACAGTAATAACATCTCCAGGTGCGATATTCTCCGGCAGCTGTATGTCGTAGGTCTCGCTGCCATCGAGCCCGAAGCTGTCGGCGCTCTGTCCGGGCGAGAACTGCAGCGGTATGATGCCCATGCCCACCAGGTTGGAGCGGTGGATGCGCTCGAAGGACTCTGCTATTACGGCGCGGATGCCCTGCGGATGGAAAAAAAGGGTTTAAAAACAGTTGAAGAAGAAGATCATCATCATCATCATCATCATCAGCCTATAATGTTCCCACTGCTGGGACACAAGTCTTCTCTCTATGAGAGGGAGTGGGCTGTAACCCACCACGCGGGCGCAGTGCGGGTTGGTAGATTTCACATGTCTTCTAATTTTTAGTTCTAGGTCATGCCGGTTTCCTCACGATGTTTTCGTTCACTGTTTTTGAGGGTAGCGGTGATGAAAATAAATTACACAAAGTAATGCCCCTGCCTGCGTTCGAACCCACGGGTTACTGCTCGTAAGTCAGGGCTGCCACCACTGGGCCACCGCTGCTCTCTTTAAGATATCTATTAAGATATAACATGATTTAAAATACAAATACAGATTAAGCTCCAAACTTAAACTTCTTTATACCACTCTTTCTCTTTAAAACCTAGGTTATAATTCAGTTTTTATTAACACAGAACAGCAGATTTTTGTATTTAATGTATACAGGCCTCTGCAAACTGACAGGTACATTGAGCAGCTCCTTTCAAGATTTTTCAGTCTCAGTTTGCGGAGGTCTGGTCTAATGATATGTATGTTTAAAAATATAATCTATATATATAAATTACGTGTCACGATGTTTGTCCGGAATGGACTCCTAAACTACTTAACCGATTTTTATCAAATTTGCACACCGTGTGCAGTTTGATCCAACTTGAAAGATAGGACAGCTTACATCTCAATTTATAGTCGCAATATTATTTTATTGAAAATTAAGTCACAATTATCTGTTAGCACCAAACGATTCTAACAGATGGCGGTATCTGTTGACTGGATTGAGTAAGTATTCAATAGATGGCGCTGTATAGGATCGGAGCAGCTATGAAAAATATTGCGAAAACGGGGAAAATGTGACGCAGACGAAATTGCGCGGGACAGATAGTAAATTAAAACTTAAACAACGTCGTAGTCGTTGTGTCGTAGAAGACTACGACAGGATATTCACAAATATCCTCACATACTTGTTTATTAAAAGTAGGTATTTACTTACCAGTAAATAAGGTCCTTTCGCAGCCCAGTCACGACTGGATCCAGAACCGTAGTCCTTACCGACGATGGCGATTAGCGGCACGTTCTCTGACGCGTATCTGTCGAGGAAAACATATAAATAGCTATTAGAGCACTCATCAAAAATACGATTAGGTTATCTTGAGACTGAAATAAATCACTTGTTTGCCGGTCACATGAAACTGGGACAAGTCAGGATTGGAAAATAAGTGCTACTAGCTCAAAAAAACAAGTGCTACCAGCTCAAAAAATAAGTGCTGCTAGCTCAAAAATTCAGTGCTACTAGCTCAAAAAATCAGTGCTATTAGCTCTAAAAGTAGAACCGTATCCTTATAAACTAAGCTAGCTTGAGACGTTAGCTTACTAGTCTAGAAATGAAGCTAGTTCTGTATACACGAAGTCAAAGTTATTAGCCAGCAAGCTAACTATCCTGGTTTGAAAATCTAGGTTACCTGTCAGCAGCATCGAATATATCCATGGCGTCTCCACTAGGATGGTGCACGGTCTTGGGTCCCGCGCTGGCGGCCATCTTGTTGACGAGCCGGATATTCGCGAATGTGCCGCGGGACATGACGTCATCGTTGCCGCGCCGGGAGCCGTACGAGTTGAACTCGCGGGGAGTTAGGCTGTGGAGGAAGAAGACTATATTAAATATAATATGAAAGTTGCCAACACTTTAAAGGTCCCATTAAAATAGACGGACCAAAGATATCCTAACAAAAAAGCACTGATTGATTTTATTTTGACCTCATACTGGATGTGTTTAAACTCAAACTCAAAGCATTCATTTCAATTAGAACATTACAGGCACTTTTGAAAAAAACGCCAAGCTACAGTCCCAGTCACAAGGCATAATAACTTGTGAAAGTACTGTAGTTGCCCATTCCAAAGCGTAGATCTCTATGGAGAAGAATGGGCAAGAAACTCCATGGACACTCTTTTAAATCAAAATATGTTACAAAATCTTGGTTACATCATTCATGTTAAGAATTACAAATATGTGAGGACGATGTAGAAATATGGGCAAGTTTAGAGCGTCTAGAGTAAAAGATTAAATCAGTAATTCAAAAATAAAGTAGTTAAAATAAAACGTGGCAGCTAAGAGATGACCAGTCACAACTGACAGCGCCCGTAAACGAACATGACGCATATATCAGGCATAATTCACCTCAACCATATTGAATTAATCTAGTGTGCTGACAATTTATTATTTTAGTTCAAAATAAAATCACTTTAATCAGTGCACGATTCCAAGTATTATTTATAGTAAACACTATGTCATCCGCTCTTGTATTTAAAAAAACCGACCAAGTGCGAGTCGGACTCGCGCACGAAGGGTTCCGAACCATTATTTATAAAAAAGAACAAAAAAAAAACACTTTTTTGTATGGGAGCCCCTCTTAAATATTTATTTTATTCTGTTTTTAGTATTTGTTGTTATAGCATCAAAAATAATACATAATCTGTAGAAATTTCAACTGGCTAACTATCACCGTTCATGAGATACAGCCTGGTGACAGACGGACGGACAGCGAAGTGTCAGTAATAGGGTCCCGTTTGACCCTTTGGGTACGGAACTCTTAAAATATGGGGCATCTGACTACAATAATTATACATTTGTGGGGATGGCCGAAATCATCTAACCAACCATTTTAAGGTAGAAACGCCGTCGAGCGATTTCAGTAATCGACATTATCAGTATATTGATGTAAACAATATACTACATTTATTTATAAATGTGTTTTGTTGTATTTTTTTTTAAACGTTTGCCCCACACTAGGAATTCCTCCTGTATTGTGAGTGTGTTAATAAACATTTAAACTCACATACGCAAACAGCCAGACCCGGAACAACTATCTGTAGGCCTTACAAATATTTGTTCCGTGCGGGGATCGAACCCGCAACACGCAGCGCAGTAGTCAATCGCTCAGCCACTGCGCCAACCGTGCCGTCAAAAATACAAATATATAAACTGAACAGCCTCTGAAATATCTTCACCTCTGAAGGCACTCGGCATGGGATGAGGAATCTGCTCGTCAGTGTACTCACCCTCGGTCAGCCAGGAACCTTGCGGCGGCAGAGTTGCGGGCGATGGAGCCGGCCGGCGAGATGTGGTCCGTGGTCACCGAGTCGCCTAGCAGGAGCAGGCACCGCGCGTTCTTTATGCCTTTAGACGGGTTCAGCTCCTGGAAGAAATTAGGAGATGATCACAAATTTTTTTTCTTTATCTTTCGGGTAGATTATTGAAAAGTATTGGACGCGTATTTTTTATTTTTTCACGTGGTCGTTGTTGGATTCCGTGAGCTACTCAATAAAAACACATTATAAGATTCCAAATGTATTGTGCACCGCACATGCAAAACGATCAGACTAAACTAAAGTGACATCTGTCTATAAACCTTACTCTAGACAACATAGAGTTTACAATGGAACACATACAAACTCCTTGCAGGTATATTTCTAACACTGGCCCTTGATCCAATATAAACTCATGTAAATCACATTACCCACAATAAAATATCTAAGTGTAGACACATCTGCTGTCTAAAAATATACTATAACATAACAACAACAAAACACAGCAAAAGCATAAATTTATCAAAGCATCCGTCACATATACGTGGGACACTCAGAAAGTTTTGCGAAACTAAAAAAAATTGTTCTATACGTACATATATTTTTATTAAATCTTTTCAAAGTACTTTCCACCAGCCTCTATACAAAGATTCATGCGCCTAAACCAGTTTTCAAAACACTTTTTCCAGTCCGCCGCAGACACCTCGTTTACAGCCTGCTCGAACCCAGCCAGCGCATCTTCCGGCGACGAAAATTGTATCCCTTTGAGCTGATTTTTTATTTTTGGGAATAAAAAGAAGTCACACGGTGCTAGATCAGGGCTGTAAGGAGGGTGACCCAGGAGTTTGACTGGCGTGCTGTCCAGGAAGTCCCTCGTTTTGAGTGCGGTGTGCGCAGGTGCATTGTCGTGGTGGAGCAGTAGCCCGCGGAGCCCTGTGTTTGGTCGCTTGTTGCTTATAACAGAGAAAACTTCTGGCAAACATTTGGAAGTATACCATTCGGCATTAATGCTTCTTTGATCCCGTAAGGGAATTGATACCAAGTGGCCAGTCAAATTAAAAAAGCTAGCGATCAAAATCTTACCCCCGCTTCTAGATCGCTTCACTTTGGTAGGCGTTGGCTCATTTTGAAACACCCAAACAGTCGACTGGCGCTTGGTTTCTGGGTCGTATTGATAAATCCAGGACTCATCACCTGTAACGATGTCGTAAACACGCCGAGACGAGCCTGCTTCAAATTTGTTAAGCATATCACGGCACCATTCCACCCGGGCCTGCTTCTGAGCATCGGTGAGGTTGTGCGGCACCCAGCGTGATACTATCCTCCTCACGCGAAGATGGCTGTGTAGAATCTCGTGAACGCTTCCCGATCCAATCTTCAATATGTGTTGAATCTCCTGATATGTAATTCGCCTATTGTCTTGGATTAAATTTTTCACTGCTAGCACGTTTTCTTCGGTAACAGCCGTCAAAGGGCGACCGCTTCTTTCGTCATCCCCCAAAGTTGGTCGACCGCGCTTGAATTCGTTATACCAACGATACACGGTTGCCTTGGAAGGGCCTTCATCCATGAATGCCATTTGAAGTCTATCGTACGATTCATCCGGTTTCAGGCGACACTTGAAATCGTATAAAATCATAGCTCTAAAATGTTCCCGGCGCAGATCCATATTTCAGTGAGACACAATACTTTGAATTAACTCGCAAAAAATGTGGAGGGAAATTTTGAAATTGGAACTTACTTATTTTTACTTATAAATAATCATATTTTCGAAAAACATAATAACTGGCCAGTCTCCCATATATAAAAACTTTTTTTCGCAATACTTTCTGAGGGGCCTGGTAAACAGTAAATATTCAAAAAACTATGTGATACGGATCTAAAACAAATTATACTTCTGCAAGTATGCCTTATCTACTGCTTAGAACCATCGTATATCATTTATTTAATGATAGAAATAAATGACATACAAACTTATCATGTTTTTCCTTTACCAACGGTTTCGTTAAAACATCGGCCACCATTTCATCAGTAGATAGGTATTTTATAACAACTGTACCTTCCTCAACAATTTCCCTAATGAAATGATGTCTCACGTCAATGTGTTTCGTTCTGGCATGGTACATAGAATTAGAGCACAACTTCAGTGCAGACTGATTATCATTAAACAACGTAATCCTATACTGTACCCCGTAAATTTCGAACAGAAACTTGCGTAGAAAAAGTGCTTCAGTCGTAAAACTACGGAGATATATTGAGTTGAAATGGCGCATGACGTCACTTGTAGGTAATTTTATACCTACTTGTGACGTAGTGAGCCCCGACTCTCCAACTTTAATGGGTTTTAACTAAGTAATTTTTTGATATTTTGATAAAACAAAAAATATGTGTCTAATATTTTTCTTTCAACTACGCAGTAATGTTATCATTAATCACTACAAAACCGATCACAAAGGATGTCTTTTTTGCTTAGAAACAAAACAGTGCAGAAAAGTTATATGAAATCTCATTCTTGCACTGTTTTAAATTTTTAAATTTAGAATTAAATTTACCAGAGAGGTTTAATGCCTCCTATTAAGTTTAATAAAATTTATGCATTAGATCAAAAAGATACTGGCTGAAAGTAAAAATCGGCTGAATAAAGCCGACTTGGTGAAAAAAAAACAAGTGGCGCGCATTTTGTACCATTGTAAGACTTTGATACTTCTCACCGGAAGCGCCGGCCGCGAGCTGCGCCGGCCGCTCCAGCCGCGCCGGCACTACCACATCGTCCACATAACTGAGCGGTTACCATATTTTCATTCTCGCCGATTCAAATCCGATCACAATAACACAACAGCCGTATGAAATTCGCGCGCGCGCGTGCGTGACCTATCAGCTGTTAGCCGCGTGACGCAGTTCTGTCTCATTACTATCGTACCGTGCCACAGTGGGTAGGCAGAGTACCAGCGCGGCTCGCAACCCCGAAATTCATACAGCTGTTGTGTTATTGTGATAAAAGTAAATGAGTATAAAAAATGTTTCTTTTGGGAATGTTGTTTGTTATCATGAGAATAATCATGTGTCTCAGTATCGTTCACTAATTACTAGTCACCTTATTCAAAGTGTTGTTTTGCATCCTCGTCAAATTCAAGGAGGTAACTATGCTAAAGATTCTCGACCCGAATCAATAATAAAATGGGTACGTAATTTTTCTTTTTAAGCCCCGACCAAAAAAGAGGGGTGTTATAAGTTTGACGTGTGTATCTGTGTATCTGTGTGTCTGTCTGTGGCATCGTAGCTCCTAAACGGATGAACCGATTTTGATAAAGGTGGTGTCGTTTGAAAGGTATTTTAATCGAGAGTGTTCTTAGCTATGTTTCGAGAAAATCTGCTCAGCCGTTTGAAGATCATCACCTCTTTTCTAGTTGATGAAGGGATGTAAACAACTTTCACAGTTAGTCGATTTGAACTTTGAAATATTGTCGCTTGTCACCATGGACATTGCTGAGAGGGGGGGGGAGCACCCCCCCTCCCCCCCAAAGCTTACATTAAAAAAAATATATATTTTTCTTTGGTTTCGTTAATTAGCGAGAAGAGTCGCAACACCGAGAAAATTTGAAGGAAAGGGGGGAGGCCTATGCCCAGGAGTGGGACAGTCAAGGCTAAGAAAAAATAATATAAGTTTAAAAAGAATGAAAAAAAATTAAATTAAAAATTTAAAAAA
The DNA here is from genome assembly GCA_949152445.1 of Cerastis rubricosa. Taxonomy (NCBI): domain Eukaryota; kingdom Metazoa; phylum Arthropoda; class Insecta; order Lepidoptera; family Noctuidae; genus Cerastis; species Cerastis rubricosa. The sequence goes on from OX424551.1 coordinate 11,739,740, forward strand.
CCCCCGACACAAAAAACCTCTAAAAATCCAAAAATAAATTAATCCAAGCGTCGTAGCGTCGGGGGACCGCTAAGAAGACCACTTAGAGTACAGAACAAAGCGGATCCCCGACGCTACGACGCTTGTATTAATTTATTTTTGGATTTTTAGAGGTTTTTTGTGTCGGGGGTTTTTTAAATTTTTAATTTAATTTTTCTTATTTACGGAATCGGTAAGTGTGAACCACCCGTGTGTTAAACACGGCCCGTCTGATCCTCGCCTTTTAACCGCACTTTCACACATACAAACAAACTCAAACGTTTATTCGATAATTTCTTATTCCCTAAACCACGTTAAGGGGGTTATTCTGAAATACTGACAAACGTAAACAACCAAAAAAATCAGCGTTTATTAATAATTAACTTGGTACCGTAATTTAAATTGATTATTTATGTCTTTTGTGACAACGTCCTGAATTTTGACGAGGATGAAAAACTACAGCTTGTATGCAAATAACGTACCCGGGTCATGTTGTCGAAGAAGGGCGGTCTCTTGATGTAGGTGGAGGCGGGGTCCCAGCCGTACAGTTTGCCCTGCGGGACCGACAGCGCCTGCCACGACGGAGAACCTTGCTCGATCTTAGCGTACACCTGCGTGTTGGAAGATGAAGTGTTAGCTTATCATCATCTGCCTAGCCTTTTCGCAAACTATCTTAGGGTCGGCTTCCAGTCTAACCGGATGCAGCTGAGTACGTAGTAAGCGACTGCCTATCTGACCTCCACAACCCAGTAACTGGGTAATACGATACCCTTTAGTAAGTCAGACTTTTGGCTTCTGACTACTCGTGACGACTGTCAAAGATCTACAAATGACAGCCGGGACCAACGGCTTAACGTGCTTTCCGAGGCGCGGAGGAAACTCGGTGTGTAATTATGGTCACCCATTAAAGATGGACCCGTGCGGCTGTTATTATTTAGCCACGAGCTCCTCCGAGTGAAGTGTTAGCTTATCAATAAAGCAAAATATGACTGTATTGCAGCGTAAGTCTAATCCACCGGCCTTAAAAGTTAGATAAACAATAACTCATCTCTCGTACCACCGTCGACTTTGTCTCATCCATCGCAAATTAAAAAAAATATAAGAAAAATCAAAATATCTGTCAAAAACTGAAAGCACATCAGAAGAGAATGCTCTGTATGGTGTCGGACGTAAAGAAAAGCACCATCCCATATCTTCCCGTGGGTGTCGTAAGAGCCGACTAAGGGACTTGCCAGAGACTGGGCAGCAGCGTTCTCTGTGCTTTTGTAACAACCGTACTGCGATCTCCAACCAGGCTGCCAAGCGTGGCGATTATGGCAAAACCCCCCTTATGTCAATATGGCGACACTTGGGGGAGGCCTATGTCCAGCAGTGGACGTCTTTCGGCCGAAATGATGACGACAACGTACCTCCTTAAACATGCCGGGTATGACATGCTTGTTCTCGACCTCCTGTATCTCAGCGCGAGTCGGCCAGATCTCGCGGAGGAACACCGGAGTACCATCAGCTCTTGTACCTGGAATGATATGGTATAATATACGAGATAAGATAAAATAGTTTTTAACCCGTTTTGCCCTCGCCGTCGCCACGGAGGAAACCTATCCATATTTTGATACTCATCATCATTCTCTTGCCCTTATCCCAAGTACTCATATGAAGACTAAAGAAAACCGGCCAAATGCGAGTCGGACTCGCGCACGAAGGGTACCGTACCATTATTTCTAGAAACGAGCAAAAAAAACACTTTTTTGTATGGGAGCCTCTTTAAATATTTATTTTATTCTATTTTTAGTATTTTGTTGTTATAGCGGCAACGGAAATACATAATCTGTAGAAATTTCAACTGGCTAACTATCACGGTTCATGAGATACAGCCTGGTGACTGGCGGACGGACGGACAGCGAAGCCTCAGTAATAGGGTCCCGTTTGACCCTTCGGGTACGGAACCCTAGCAAGGAGTAAATGATAGCGTGACAGTTGTCATAAGGACTGACAGAAGTGAAAACTCGAGACAATGTGTTAAATGTATCTCCTCTTTTTTCAATAAAGATATTTTTATTCTTATCTCCTTTATTTATTTAAATATCTTAAAACACGTTTCCGCCGGTGTCGGGAGCAGGGTCCAAGCTACCGGTGGTTAGGGCTGCAGAGACAGGAACCTCCTCACAATGCGGGCCGTATCGAGGAGTACTGCCTTCTGAATCTGGCTCTTGATCCAACTGCCAAGTGCGAGCTTCGACAGGTGTACGTGGAGGCTCTTGGCCGTTACGACAATCGGCACAATGATAGCCGTATCGACATCTTCTTCTACTTCATCTTCTTCATGGGGTTTTTGGTTTCCGCACTTAGTCCCTTAAGTGGACCATTGTGCGTGAGCCATAGTGGCCGTTACTCCAACCAGCCCACCTCCCTCCAGAAGCAGATCACACTTCCCGGTCTTCTCAGGGCAACCGCAAGGGATCTTCAAGGGAGCCGTATCGACAACCTCGTGAGCCAATTTGAGATATTTATTATGTTTACTTAATTTATTATTATAATGGATCTACACGTGACTAATTTTGCGCAATACGTCACGAGCATGTCGAGGTCATCGGTGACGCGGACCCATAGGTTTTTCTCTTACCAAAAATCGCTTAAAGCGGCTTAAGAAGTTTTCACTTCGAACCCCAACTGACATGAGGTAAGGGCAAGAGAATTATGGTGATGACCATAGATCGGAGTCATCATCATCATCATCATCATCATCATCATCATCATCATCATTATCAGCCTATAATGTTCCCACTGCTAGGCACAGGCCTCCTCTCTATGAGAGGGAGTGGGCTGTAATCTACCACGCGGGCCCAGTGCGGGTTGGTAGATATCACATGTCTTCGAATGTTTAGTTCTAGGACATGCCGGTTTCCTCACGATGTTTTCCTTCACCGTTTTTGAGGGCAGCGATGATGAAATAAATTACACAAAGTGATGCGCCTGCCTGGATTCGAACCCACAGCTTACTGCTCGTAAGCTGGGGCTGCCACCAATGGGCCACCGCTGCTCTCATCGGAGTAGGTAGATTGAATTGGGGTCATTGATCCGAAACGTATATATTAATATGGACACACACAAAAAATATTATTACTTCGATCGGAATTCGATTGTTTTTATTATTCAACAAATAAATAATAAATTAATTTAGTTTTGATACCTTCCTTTAAATTTTGAATTGAGTAGTAATAATATCACTACCAACATTAACAATATTTAATTGAATCCGGAAATAACGGAATTACTTTCCGGAAAAATGGCTTATCCATGTTATTCTTTCTGTGTGCGTTTATGATACCAAGTACCAAAAAAACAATCTACCTTCTTCGATCACTGGCGATGACTTACCCAAGGGCTGCGTCTCAAAGTCAATATCGACGGTGCCAGCTAACGCGTACGCGATAACCAGCAGTGGGGACGCTAAGTAGTTGGCGCGAGTGTTGGGGTGGATGCGACCCTCGAAGTTCCTGTTGCCTGACAGCACTCCGCAGCAGACCAGCTCGTTCTGTAAGGGGGGAATACATGGTAAGGTCTAACGTAATAAATTTAAGGATTAATATTTCACAAAAAATGGATTTATTTTTGACTAATATTATAAAGAAGAGGAGGAGGCTCTGTATGGTGCCGGCTCTGTATGGTGCCGGACGTAAAGAATATCACCATCCCATATCTTCCCGTGGGTGTCGTAAGAGGCGACTAAGGGATTTGGCAGAGAATGGGCAGCAGCGTTCTCTGTGCTTTTTTGTAACAACCGGACTGCGATCGCCAACCCGCCTGCCAAGCGTGGCGATTATGGCAATGTGGCGTTGGGGGAGGCCTATGTCCAGCAGTGGACGTCTTTTGGGCTGAAATGAAAAATGAAATGATAAAGAGGAAAGATTTGATTGTTTGTTTGCATTGAATAGGCTCCGAAACTACTGGTCCGATTTGAAAAATTCTTTCAGTGTTAGATAGCCCATTTATCGAGGAAGGCTATAGACTATATATCATCAAGCTACGACCAATAGGAGTGGAGCAGCAATGAAGAAAGTTGTGAAAACGATAGATAGACACCTACCACTGTTTGTCTCTGCATTACCCAAAGGTTGACTGGTAGAAAATGCCTATGGCATTAAGTCCGCCACTGTACATTGTACTTGAAGTGTTAAATAAATAAATAAATAACACGGGGAAAATGTGACGCAAACGAAGTTACACACACGGCTAGACAGCTGTGTGTGTAACTTCGTTTCTTTAGCATTGTAATTATCAAATCAATCAATCAAATATGTTTATTTGCAAGAATATGGTACAATAGGCGTTACAAGAAGGGTTCCAGCATATCCTGCCATTATATGGCGTACAAATATTTCTATAATATGTAAAAATCGAGACTTATAATATTAATAACACTAATACATTATATTGGTAAGTGTGAATGAATTAATTAAACATCATTTTATTGGAATAAAAATTTCAATTTTTGTGTAATTGTAATAATATGGTAGAATTTAGGCTTCCTTTATTTTATTATGATACTAACGATTTATCCTCTAAATATTCTTTAACACTATAATATTTTTTCTCTAATAATAATCTGAACAATGACCTTTTGAACAACGACAAAGGCAAATCTTGAAGATTATTTGGCAAATGATTATATATAATAATTGCCATGCAGTAAATATTTCTTTTAAATAGCATTAATTTTATTTGGGGTAATTTCAATTTGTCTTTATGTCGTGTTCTACTATTAACTTTATAACTGCTTTTTTCAAATAAATTATAATTTTTTTTAACAAACATGCATGTTTCAAATATATAAAGACATGGTAAAGACAGTATTTTAAGTTTTTGGAATAGTGGTTTACAGCTATCTAAAAAATCGGCTCCACATATTGCCCGGATACATTTTTTTTGTCCTTTGAAAACTCTTTCCACGTCTACTGAGTTTCCCCAAATAATAAGACCATATCTGAGTACAGATGCTACATAAGCATGGTAAGCAACCATTGCGGTCTTTAGATTAACCGTTTGTCTTATTCTTTTCAGGACATACACAAACCGATCAATTTTTTTGAGTATTTTGTCAATGTGCGGTTTCCAACTGCAATTTTTGTCCACGGTTATACCTAAGAATACACATTCATCAACAGTGTTTAAGACGGAATTGTTATACTGAATCTCTAAACTATTTGTGTTTGTGTTGAGTGCTTGAAATTGGATTATATTTGTTTTTGTCATATTTATTTTTAAGTTATTTATTTCTAACCTATTACTACTATTTCATTACTATTTCATTTTATTTATTTTCTACTATTAATAATGAAAGTGTTTGTTTTTTATTTATTTTTCTAATAATTTTTATTTATTATATGACCCAAAATTGTTGATTGACATAAAGCAATTGAATTGAAAGGGAGCCTGTATTCTGACGGCACGGTTGGCGCAGTGGTTGAGCGATCGACTGCTGCGCTACGTGTCACGGGTTCGATCCCCGCACGGAACAAATATTTGCCATTTTTTTTTACGGGCTCTGTCAGTTGTGACTCTCTCTCATCTCTTAGCTGCCAGGGTTTATTTTAATTATTTTATTTATAACTTTATTTTCGAATTATTGATTTCGTATTTTACTCTAGACGCTCTTAACTTGCCCGTATTTCTACATCGTTCTCACATACTAGTAATTCTCAACACGAATGATGTAACCAAGATTTTGTAACAAATTTTGATTTAAAAGAGTGTCCATGGAGTTTCTTGCCCATTCTTCTCCATAGAGATCTACGCTTTGGAATGGGCAACTACAGAATTTTCACAAGTTATTATGTCTTGTGACTGGGACTGTAGCTTCGCGTTCTTTTTTTTGTGCTTTGACTTTCAAAAGTGCCTGTAATGGTCTAATTGAAATAAATGCTTTGAGTTTGAGTTTGTATGGCTTACTGATAGTTGTTCCGGGTCTGGCCGTATGTGTATGTGAGTTTAAATGTTTGTAAACGCACCCACGATACAGGAGAAATTCCTAGCAGCGCAGCATAATAAGGTTAACCGAATAGATCGCGTTAGAAACACCACCCTGAGGTCCATAACTCAAGTAGCTGATGTTGGAGAAAAAACACCCAGGCTGAACTGAGAGTGGGCAGGCCACATAGCACGGATGTACCCGGAGAGATGGGCAAAGATGGTAACACACTGGACGCCTGAGGAAGGACAGCGTCGTAGAGGTCGACCATGACGAAGGTGGCGTGACGATCTGATCCTGTTTGCGGGGCTAACATGGCCAGAGATCGCACAGGATAGAGAGGTATGGAGAAAAGGGGGGTCTTTGATCAGCTGTGGGACACTATGAAGGGTACAAAAAAAAGTAAACTTAGATACTTACTCACATCGAGGGCCTGGTGTTAGATTAATGATATCTTCGAAACAATGCGTTTTTGGACCATACCACCTATTCTAGGACTTTTTGTATTACTTTTACTTATAGATTACTAGCTATCCCACGCAACTTCGTCTCCGTCACATTTTCCCCGTTTTCGCAATATTTTTCATTGCTGCTCCGCTCCTGTACAGCGCCATCTATTGAATACTTACTCAATCCAGTCAACAGATACCGCCATCTGTTAGAATCGTTTGGAGCTAACAGATAATTGCGACTATAAATTGAGATGAAAGCTATCGTATCTTTCAAGTTGGATCAAACTGCACACGGTGTGCAAATTTGATGAAAATTGGTTAAGTAGTTTAGGAGTCCATCCCGAACAAACAACGTGACGCGTAATTTATATATATATATATATATATACAGGGTGTAACGGAAAGGGTATATACATACTCAAGGATGTGCTTCAGACCATCAAACTGAACATGTTTCTCCATCGGACAAACTTCGTAACAGCGAAAAAAATATCAGCTGTCCCATACATTTGCGTCAAATAGGTATTGAAATTTTGTATGGGGAGCAGATAATTTTTTAGCTATTAATATGTTTGTCCGATGGAGAAACATGTTCAGTTTTATGGTCTGTAGCACACCCTTAAGTATTTATATACCCTTTCCTTTACACCCTGTATAGATAACACAAGGGTTATGCACACATAAGACAGCTTCTATTACTATATCAAAGAGTCTTTTTTTGTCTTACCTTCTCAATAGTGTTGGCAATATTATCATCGATAGGGCCCGAGTTACCGATACACGTCATACACCCGTAGCCCACGATGTCGAAACCTAGCTTCTCTAGGTATGGCACCACACCGGATTCCTGAAAATAATAATAACGATACGTTAAGATATGGTGGTGGTGGATCGATCAGAGCGACGCGCAATGATTGTTGACATAACGGTCCCACATGACGAGAACCTCGAGAAAGCCGAGAAAGATAAGCAAATCAAGTATCTTGACTTGGCTCGCGAGGTTGTCGAGATGTGGGATGTTGACTCAGCGATCATTGTGCCGATAGTCGTATCAGCCAATGGCCTAACTGCCAAGAGCCTCGACCAATATCTGATGAGGCTCTCGTTAGGCAGCTGGATCAAGGGCTTGATTCAGAAAGCGGTACTCCTGGACACGGCTCGTATTGTTAGGAGGTTCCTTTCTCTGGAGCCCTGACCGCCGGTAGCTTGGACCCTGTTCCCGATACCGGTGGGCTACTATTTTTTATAATTTCAAATGTTTTTTTTTGTAATATTTTTTATACGAAAATATTTAAAAATGTAAATTATATGTATAGAAATAAATAGATGGGAATAATGATAGGTTAAACACTTTACACTAAATAAAAATGTCCAAAACGTAGCTGATGATTGTCTTTGATCCAATTCAAATAAATTGTTTTACTTCGACCTGAACCATCATTCACCATCATTAAGTAAGTAAGTAATTTTTTTTTTGTTGAAATATGGTGTACATGAAACATTGCATGCAAGATAATAATGGGATACAGAAAAGTTCTAACATGTTCAGCCGCATATCGTGGCGTACAAATTGGTAAGAAGAGATGGTGGAACCGCGATATTATTCATAAAAGTTACATTTCATCATTATTCATTAAATAAAATTTAATTAATTTTTATTAAATTACAATTATTCAAAAATACAATAAATTACAATAAAATGTCAAAAAATACAAAAGATTACAATAACATGTCAAGAAATACAACATTGTCATATCAAAAACGAAGAAAACTGTCCTCTTTCATAAACTCTGCTATACTGTAATATGCTCTTTCAGTTAGTAAACTCTTCAATTTACTTTTTAGAGCAGATATATTTAATGTTTTCCATGATTTGGGCAATTTATTAAAAACGGTTGGAGCCATGCAAAAGATGCTTTTACTCATAAGAGTTGTTTTAGCGCCGTGAACACAGAGTTTGAAATTGTCACGTCTATTCTCTTGCCCTTATCCCAATTTATTTGGGGTCGGCGCACCATGTCTTCTTCCATAGTTCTCTATTACTAGTAATCTCATCAGACACCTCCTGTCTTGCCATATCATCCTTCACACAGTTCATCCATCGTTTCCTTGGTCTTCCTCTTCTCTTATACCCATCCACATTCATACTCAAAATTTTCCTCACTACATTTTTCTCATTCCTCCGTATCACATGTCCATAAACGATACCCAATTTAAACCATTATTGGCTTAAATAGTAAACAACCTGTTCCCTGATGGAATCGCCTGTGTAACTTGAGCAGTTATCCATGCTAACTTCGTCAGTTTTCAGTAATAATAAACGACACCTAAATCAATGCCAAAATTCTTTGTTTGAATCATTGACATTATCGAAAAAAGAAAAAGTCGAAATAACATTCATCATCATCATCATTTCAGCCCAAAAGACATCCACTGCTGGACATAGGCCTCCCCAAGTGTCACATATTTTGGGGGGTTTTGCCATAATCGCCACGCTTGGCAGGCGGGTTGGCGATCGCAGTACGGTTGTTACAAAAACACAGAGAAAGCTGCTGCCCGTTCTCTGGCAAATCCCTTAGTCGCCTCTTACGACACCCACGGGAAGATATGGGATGGTGCTATTCTTTACGTCCGACACCACACAGAGAGATAACATTACTTGCACGGATTCTCTGGGATTCCTAAAAGTAATGTTATTTTCGAAATTTCAAAAGTAATGTTATTATTTTTTTGGAAATCGTTTATTTTGGTATTGATAATTTTCAATTGCATACACAGCAAGTAAGTAGAGGCACCTAACACAAGCATCTAAGGAGATGCTTAAAAGTTCATGTCAAGTCCATGGAGTTTTTTGCCCATTCTTCTCCATAGAGATCTACGCTTTGGAATGGGCAACTACAGTACTTTCACAAGTTATTATGTCTTGTGACTGGGACTGTAGCTTCATTTTTATTGTTTGACTATTCAAAAGTGCCTGTAACTGGCCTACTTGAAATAAATGATTTTGATTTGATTTGATCTCAAAACCATTTGTTTTTAAAGATCAAATTTTTTAAATACTCTACAAATACACACAAAATATACAAATATTTAATTAGTTACGCGTTAAATAAACAAAAACCCCTTACCCTTAGATAGTAGGTGACGACACCGGATCCAGGTGATAAAGAAGTCTTGATGTAAGGAAGCACGCTTAGACCATTCTCTACCGCCTTCTTGGCTAGGAGACCTGGGAAACAGAAGTACGTGAGTGACTCATCTATACATATAATACTATCGAATTATTGTCCGTTATGTTATGACAGCAGCCAAGTGTTGTGGCCAAGTGGTGGCAGCCCCGACTTACGAGCAGTAAGCCGTGGGTTCGAACCCAGACAGGCGCATTACGTTGTGTAATTTATTCCATCACCGCTGCTCTCAAAAACGGTGAAGGAAAACATCGTGAGGAAACCGGCATGTCCTAGAACGGATGCAGCTGATAACCAGTATTTTACATGGAGCGACTCCCTATCTGACCTCCACAACCCAGCTAGTACTGGATAAGACGATACCCCTTGATAAGACTGGTTGTCAGACTCTCGAAAATGTTCATTCCAGCCCAAAAGACGTCCACTGCTGGACATAGGCCTCCCCCAAGGCACATTGTCATTTTGGGGCGTTTTGCCATAATCGCCACGCTTGGCAGGCGGGTTGGCGATCGCAGTACGGTTGTTACAAAAGCACAGAGAACGCTGCTGCCCATTCTCTGGCAAGTCCCTTAGTCGGCTCTTACGACACCCACAGGAAGAGATGGGATAGTGCTATTCTTTACGTCCGACACCATATAGAACGAAATTCGAAAATGTTATAGGGGTGTGAAGCGTAGGCGTTGGGGGGGGGGGTGTTGAGAAGTTCTTGACGGGTGTGTCGGAAGTGGTGTTGGGGATACGTTGAAGAATGAAATGGGGGTGTGAAGGGTAGGCGTTGGGGGGTGTTGAGAAGTTGATGACGGGTGTGTCCAAAGGGTGTTGGGGATGCGTTGGGTGTGAAGGGTAGGCGTTGGGGGGTGTGAAGGGTAGGCGTTGGGGTTGTGAAGGGTAGGCGTTGGGGGGGTGTTGAGAAGTTGATGACTGGTGTGTCGAAGGGGTGTTGGGGATGCGTTGAAAAATGTTATGTGGGTGTGAAGGGTAGGCGTTGGGGGGTGTGAAGGGTAGGCGTTGGGGGGTGTGACGGGTAGGCATTGGGGGGTGTGAAGGGTAGGCGTTGGGGGGTGTGACGGGTAGGCGTTGGGGGGTGTGAAGGGTAGGCGTTAGGGGTTGTTGAGAAGTTGATGACGGGTGTGTCGAAGGGGTGTTGGGGATGCGTTGAAGAATGTTATGGGGGTGTGAAGGGTCGGCGTTGGGGGGTGTTGGGACATTTTTGACGGGTGTGTCGCGAGGATGTTGTTGGGGGCGTGTTAGAGTGCTGGTAGGGATGTATGTTGGTACTCACCAGCTCCCAACATCACACTCGGGTTCGAAGTGTTGGTACAGGACGTGATGGCCGCGATGATGACAGAGCCGTGAGTGATGGAGTAGGTCTTGCCGTCACTGTAACTGAAGCTGGCGCTTGTTGACAGTTTCGCTGGGGTTATGCCGTAGCCTTTGAAGCCGACCTGGAGAAGAAGAAAATATTGATATTTTTGTTTTATTAACTCTTATTAAATAAAAATTACTCTTATTAAAAGAAAACCTGATCCTGATTAAAAAGGCATATTACTCAGTAAAGCAATATCTTGAAGAAAAATATTTATGTGATACTAGCTGTCCCGCGCAACTTTGGTCTGCGTTACATTTTCCCCGATTTTGAAACATTATTCATTGCTGCTCCGCTCCTATCCTATTTGTCGTAGCGTAATGATATATAGCCTATAGCCTTCCTCGATAAATGGGCTATCTAACACTGAAAGAAATAAATCGGATCAGTAGTTCCTGAGATTAGTGCGTTCAAGCAAACAAACAAACTCTTCAGCTTTATAATATTAGTATATAGATGTACTACTGTAACAACTGTTATATTGACTGTGTATATTGTTTTTTCATTTTTATATTAAAAAAAAAACCATTTAAATCGCAAAGCCCTTACAGTCTACTAAGTTAAAGAACTTACATATTGTTAACATCTTCAAGACTATACTTAGTTCGCAATAAAGAATTTGAATTTGAAGAAAACTAAACAAAACCAATTTATTAGGATCTCTCATTGTATAGATATATAAATCGGTAGCAACACCACAAAAAGTATAATAACAACGTAGTACAAATCGTACTACAGCGCAATCTATAACACAAATGAATAAGTCAACATTTTAAATCACGCAGTTAAAAGTTACCCGCGACTTTAGACCATATTGAAAAACGGGACAATAACTGTCGGACAGTTGCTCACCAGACATAACACCTGTCTGGTCGGAAGATCCTCTCTAGTCTATGGGGCATGAAGAAGTTTCCACCTTGTTCTTCATACGTCCAAACAACGTTGTACGTACAAACAAAGCGAGATCTCTTATACTGCAAACGTACACCTTGATGTGTCACTGTGTGGATATAGGTAGATCAGTAGGTTCATCATCATCATCATCATCAGCCTATAAAGTTCCTACTGCTGGGACACAGGCGTCCCCTCAATGAGAGAGAGAAGGCTGTAATCCACGAGATGTAGAAACGGCATGTCCTAGAACTAAAACCGCCATGTCCTTGAACTAAAAATTCGAAGACATGTGACATCTACCAACCCGCACTGGGCCCGCGTGGTGGATTACAGCCCACTCCCTCTCATAGAGAGGAGGCTTGTGTCCTAGCGGCTAGTGGGAACATTATAGGCTGATGATGATGATAATGATTGTGTGTACTACTCTGCCCATCTCTTCAGGATTTACAGGTGTGATACTCCAATCCCACAAGGCCACACCTACAACGAAACATCTAAAACCACACGTGTTTAACTGCATATTCGCATGTAATACATATAATATTTTAATAAGAACAAATCGCACTTCCGCTTGGTAAGCGAATTTGTATTACGATTCTTAGTAATGACCTTGATGAGTCAGCATTGTGTGAGTTATTGTAAATGGTGTGGTTTTGTCTGGTTTTAAATAATTTCATTTGCACATTGCTCGCAGAACAGATGGCCGATGGGGCCGAAAAGTTCTGGAATGGTGACGGTGCGTTGGAAAGCCTCCCATTAGGTGGACCGATGACCTGGACCGCAAGTCTGCTATTGGTATAAAAATCGTCATTCCAACACGATCCATTTGTCATTTTGCTAAAAGTTCGTAATCTGCTTAATTCATAATGATCTGTCATTTGGCTGTCAAATTCTATGCCATTTCTTTCAATGGAGTGTCAGTGGTTGACCATTGTGAAGTCATAATGACGCCATTATAATTAGTAGATTACCAAACTTGTAAAAATCAACAATTATGAAATCAATGATAGGCCATTCTGACACTATTGTAATAGCAGGCTTGAGGCACTGGTGAAGGTTGCGGGGATCCGCTGGATGCGAATCTCACGGGACCGGTCAATGTGGCGACACTTGGGGGAGGTCTATATCCAGCAGTGGACGTCGCACGGCTGAAATAATGACGATGATAAATGAAACGTTGACAGATAGACCGCGGCGAAGGTGGTGTGTCGATTTGATGTTGTTTGCGGGGCAAATTCTCACAAAAATTTGAACGATAAAGGGGAGGCTTTAGACCAGCAGTGGGACTCTAATTAGACAAATAAAAATTCATCATCCCAAAAGACATTCACTGCTAGAAATAGGCTTCCCACAAGCGTTGTCACACCAACCAGTCCTGTGATTTTCGCATCCAGTGGATCCCAATGGCCTTCGCCTGGTCATCATCATCTGCCTAGCCTTTTCCCAACTAATTTGGGGACGGTTTCCAGTCTAAACGGATGCAGCTGAATACCAGTATTTTATATGGAGCGACTGCCTATCTGACTTCCACACGCCAAATAGAATTGGGTAATATGATACCACCTCGTAAGACTGGTTGTCAAACTTTCGAGCCGTAACGACTGTCAAAGATCTACAAATAACAGCCGCGACCGACGGCTTAACGTACTTTCCGAGGCACGGAGGAATCTCGGTATGTAATTATGGTCACCCATCCACGGACCAACCTAGGCAAGCACGGCTTAACCTTAAAGATTGACCCGAGCAGCTGTTATTATTAAGAGCGTTTACACCTTACGACATTTCATACAAACTTTCAAGTCCTTATTTTCCGAAATGACTGAACCGATTTTAATGAAACTTCATTTGCATAAGCAGTGTACATAGGTCTAAAAAGTTAAAAAAAAAACTTTTTCGATAAATAGTGTTATAGCTAAATTAGACCGATTATAAATTATCTATAGAAACAGAAAGTTCCACTCAACTTTTTTAATCAAAAGACATTTCGAAAATGTTTTTTTGTAACTTTTTAGACCTATACATATCCTGCTTATGCATATGAAGTTTCATTAAAATCGGTTCAGTCATTTCGGAAAATAAGGACTTGAAAGTTTGTATGAAATGTCGTAAGGCGTAAACGTTCTAAAGCCACAAGCCCCCAATACTATACCAGGCCCCTCAGAAAGTATTGCGAAAAAAAGTTTTTATATATGGGAGACTGGCCAGTTATTATGTTTTTCGAAAATATGATTATTTATAAGTAAAAATAAGTAAGTTCCAATTTCAAAATTTCCCTCCACATTTTTTGCGAGTTAATTCAAAGTATTGTGTCTCACTGAAATATGGATCTGCGCCGGGAACATTTTAGAGCTATGATTTTATACGATTTCAAGTGTCGCCTGAAACCGGATGAATCGTACGATAGACTTCAAATGGCATTCATGGATGAAGGCCCTTCCAAGGCAACCGTGTATCGTTGGTATAACGAATTCAAGCGCGGTCGACCAACTTTGGGGGATGACGAAAGAAGCGGTCGCCCTTTGACGGCTGTTACCGAAGAAAACGTGCTAGCAGTGAAAAATTTAATCCAAGACAATAGGCGAATTACATATCAGGAGATTCAACACATATTGAAGATTGGATCGGGAAGCGTTCACGAGATTCTACACAGCCATCTTCGCGTGAGGAGGATAGTATCACGCTGGGTGCCGCACAACCTCACCGATGCTCAGAAGCAGGCCCGGGTGGAATGGTGCCGTGATATGCTTAACAAATTTGAAGCAGGCTCGTCTCGGCGTGTTTACGACATCGTTACAGGTGATGAGTCCTGGATTTATCAATACGACCCAGAAACCAAGCGCCAGTCGACTGTTTGGGTGTTTCAAAATGAGCCAACGCCTACCAAAGTGAAGCGATCTAGAAGCGGGGGTAAGATTTTGATCGCTAGCTTTTTTAATTTGACTGGCCACTTGGTATCAATTCCCTTACGGGATCAAAGAAGCATTAATGCCGAATGGTATACTTCCAAATGTTTGCCAGAAGTTTTCTCTGTTATAAGCAACAAGCGACCAAACACAGGGCTCCGCGGGCTACTGCTCCACCACGACAATGCACCTGCGCACACCGCACTCAAAACGAGGGACTTCCTGGACAGCACGCCAGTCAAACTCCTGGGTCACCCTCCTTACAGCCCTGATCTAGCACCGTGTGACTTCTTTTTATTCCCAAAAATAAAAAATCAGCTCAAAGGGATACAATTTTCGTCGCCGGAAGATGCGCTGGCTGGGTTCGAGCAGGCTGTAAACGAGGTGTCTGCGGCGGACTGGAAAAAGTGTTTTGAAAACTGGTTTAGGCGCATGAATCTTTGTATAGAGGCTGGTGGAAAGTACTTTGAAAAGATTTAATAAAAATATATGTACGTATAGAACAATTTTTTTTAGTTTCGCAAAACTTTCTGAGTGTCCCACGTAATTACACCTGGAAAACGGGACATTCACCATGTTTACTATTTGTTATGAGTTCCCGATATTTGGTCAGTGTTCCTGAACATGTCAGTTCAAAAACTTAGGCTCACAATGACAAACTAACAGACAAAATACAGAATTATTCTATCGCTTGAAAAACACGGAAGAGAGTATGCGAAAAAAGCTGAATTGTATCTTTTGAAATAATAAATCATAATCAATATATCTTTACTAAGACATTTAGTACACCTTTCTTTTTGAGGGCTTACGCTGTGAGGTTTTAATCGTATTTTTGTGAGGCTTGGATTAAAATTCATTAGTGATAGTTTGTGAATAAACATAACACACATATACATACTTAATTTATGTTTGTGTTTGTTAAATGTAAGTGCTCTGAGTTATATGCGATTTAGGTAAGTGATATCTACATCTACTATTTTTGTGTTTTAGGCAATCTATATACAGGGTGTTTGGTGCATCGTGTGCCAAATTGAAATGGTCGACTGGGGGGGTCATCTGCTATCCTTTCAGACCCCTAAACAATTCTCATGCCCTGTGAAATTTTTTTTCCTCGAATTTTTATTGGTTTATTAAAAAAATACCCTTATTTTACATTCAAATACAAACGGCACACGATGCACCAAACACCCTGTATATAGATACAAACCATACCTATACAAATAAATAAAATTGAAGTGTCTGTTTGTAATATTAAAATAACCGCTTTTTACTACATGCATATGAATGTATATACGTTACACGGGCGGGTACGGTACCAATTTAACACTGTTTTCAATTTATGTCTGTCTGTCTGTCTGTTTGTTTGTTCCGGCAAATCTCTGGAACGGCTGGACCGCTTTTGACGGGACTTTCACTGGCAGATCGCTGATTTTATTTATTTTTATTTATTCAGTAATACATTTCAAGCTAACAGTAATATACCAAAACGCTTAAAAGTTAACAATAATCAAATTAGAATTTCAAATACATAGCATCTCCAATTAAATAAATATATGTCAAGTGGTGCTTAGGTCATATCACAAATAAAATGATATAAATAAGTCCTAGTATGTCAATAATCATATAAGAATGTCAAATACATAGCATCTCCAAGTAAATAAATATATGTCAAGTGGTGCTTAGGTATATATCACAAATAAAATGATATAAATAAGTCCTAGTATGTCAATACATAAAAAAATAACTAAAAAAATAACATGTAGTATGTCCTATAATGTACGGTTATACTGGAAGCTGACCGAGTAGGTTGATGTAATAATGAGTAACTTAGGCTACTTATATTTTAGAAGAATTCTAAAATTATAAAAAAGAAAAAACTAAAGATAAAGATCATTTTATTTGTCTCAACAAGCGTATACATGCAAATTAAGCATGCAGGATGTCACAATATTAATAGAACGTACATGTTTCACCCGCAAGGCGTACAAATTACTAAATAACTTTTTGTTAAATTCTACGCGGACGAAATCGCGGGCACAGCTAGTACCTAGAACATAACATCACGCCTGTAAGCCTTGGAGGGTGGGTCAGAGGTGTACCTAATAGTACCCCCACATTTCACCCAGTTATGTTTAAGTCCCATGTAATATGGGCGAGCCCATTGCCATCAACCGGGCACAAAATACAGACTCCGTGCCTGCTACTGAGAAATGCCAGATGGAAAAGCTCAATAACTGTAATGGTAAATGTAAGTAGATTTATTTATTAAAGGACAACCAAAAACCGGCCAAGTGCGAGTCGGATTCGCGTACGAAGGGTTCCGCATCATATAAACTAATATTATAAAGAGGAAAGATTTGATTGTTTGTTTGCATTGAATAGGCTCCGAAACTACTGGTCCGATTTGAAAAAATCTTTCAGTGTTAGATAGACCATTTATCGAGGAAGGCTATAGGCTATATATCTTCACGCTACGACCAATAGTAGTGGAGCAGCAATGAACAATGTTGCGAAAACGGGGAAAATGTAACGCAAACGTTATTTATAAAAACCGGCCAAGTGCGAGTCGGACTCCCACACGAAGGGTCCCGTACCATTATTTATAAAAACCGGCCAAGTGCGAGTGAGACTCCCACACGAAGGGTTCCTTACCATTTTTTGAAAAAACGAGCAAAAAAATCACTTTCTTGTAAGGGAACCCCCTTAAATATTTATTTTATTCTATTTTTAGTCATTGTTGTTATTGCGGCAACAGAAATACATAATCTGTAGAACTTTTAACTGGCTAACCATCACGGTTCTTGAGATACAGCCTGGTGACAGACGGACGGACAGTCTCAGTAATAGAGTCCCGTTTGTCCCTTTGGGTACGGAACAATAAAAAGCATACTTACACCCAAAAATACATGTTAAAGTGACTCATATTATTTTTACATCGTACAGTGTAGCCTTAATTAAAGAATGCAAGGCATGCATTAACAGAAAAATTAATATTTTAAAAGTGTAACCATGGAGTTTCCTGCCGGTTCTTCTCCATAGGAAATGACCAACCCGAACCGAGCACCTTTTGTTGACGTTTTATAAGTGCCCATGTAGGCCTATGTGAAATAAAATATTTTGATTTTTTTGATGATAAATGTTTTCTTTAAGACAGACGACGTCTCATTTATACACTAATTATAAAATAACTTAATTACCAGAATTCGCAATAATACTTAATTATCAGGACCATTTTACAAGAAAGTTGTACATATCATTTCTAATGATTTTAATATTAACACTAGTTACTTAAATTACGTAGTCATCTCTAATGACGTAATTAGACAGTAATGACCTGAATGACGCATTAAGATTATTGGGTAAGCAGAAATCATCATGTTTATGTAGCAGTTGTATGAATCAGTTTAGACAGGTTTAAGGGTACACAAGTCGGT
Source organism: Cerastis rubricosa (assembly GCA_949152445.1). Lineage (NCBI taxonomy): Eukaryota > Metazoa > Arthropoda > Insecta > Lepidoptera > Noctuidae > Cerastis > Cerastis rubricosa. Next base: position 11,757,963 of record OX424551.1, read on the forward strand.
CATTCTTCCATACAAACGTAGTATAGTGATAACTCGTCTGTTTGACGGTGTAGGTCAAAACTAAAAATTTTATCAACTGGTCTTGTCATTATCTAGCCCTGTGTGGAAGCAGAATTGGAAAAAAAATATTGGTTTGGAAGTTATGAGCGTCGAAACTTCCGCATTTCTACAATAATTTTAACTCATCTTTGGGCGTAAATAAATAACAAATGTAGTATAAAAATGGAAAAAGTGAAACCGTACAGGGGTAGATAATTTATTCAAAAGTCGCTCGGTTTCGATTTCGATTCGATAATTCATATATCTATCTTGTTTTGGCATTACGAAAGCGAGTGAGATGGACATGCGACTTTCCGAATCGAAATCGAAACCGAGCGTTTGTGAATAAGGGGCCTGGTAACAAACATGCCACAAAATATCAATTTGTGGCATGACCACATCGTAAGTGGGTTATCGTTAAAATTGATTTAACTATAATTAAATATACCGGGTTTTTGAGGTAATTGTATACAGGCTGTGACTATGAAATTACCATCATCGTTCTGCTAGTCCCACGAGGAGCTCGTGGCTAAATAATAACAGCCGCACGGGTCGATCTTTAAGGTTAAGCCGTGCTTGGTCCGTGGATGAGTGACCATAATAAATTACATACAGAATTTTCTCCGTGCCTCAGAAAGCACGTTAAGCCGTTGGTCCCGGCTGTCATTTGTAAATCTTTGACAGTCGCTACGAGTCGTCAGAAGTCAAAAGTGTGACATCCAAGTCTTACCAAGGGGTATCTATTCTTTATTGCCATATCATCCTTCACTATGAGTCCATCGTATCTCTAGTAATTTAGGGCCTACGCAATATGGTTTTTTCTTACTTCTCCCCCCTCCGTTTCAGCCGACATTCACTCCTTTTTCTTTGACATCCCTCTCACAATCCATCCATATTTATTTGACCCTTTCTCTTCCACTTCATCCATCAAAATTTAAGTTCATTGCTCTTTATGTTGAAAGCGACATCAGTCATTCGGAATCTGAAAACATCTGTTTTAATTCTTTTTTGAAACAGATATTCAGATTTATGCTGTCTATGGGCCTCTGATTTGGCTTATTTAAAAATTGAAACACGCCGTATGTGTTATAACAATTAACAAAACCACATCAAAGATAAGGGATATATTTGGTCGCTATATATTATGTTAAAACCACAAATATCTTTATTATTACATACCTACACTTTTGACTCGGTGAGTATTATTAAACTATTCAATTTTGTTGAAGTACTTTCTTGTAAGGCAATTGCATGTGGTTTGGTGGTGATGCCATTTGTTATTAATAGCGGCAACAGAAATACATAATCTGTAGAAATTTCAACTGGCTAACTATCACGGTTCATGAGATACAGCCTGGTGACAGACGGACGGACAGCGAAGTATCAGTAATAGAGTCCCGTTTGACCCTTTGGGTCATCATCATCATTTCAACCGAAAGACGTCCACTGCTGGACATAGGCCTCCCCCAAGTGTCGCCATATTGACATAAGGGGGGTTTTGCCATAATCGCCACGCTTGGCAGGCGGGTTGGCGATCGCAGTACGGTTGTTACAAAAGCACAGAGAACGCTGCTGCCCATTCTCTGGAAAGTCCCTTAGTCGCCTCTTACCCTTTGGGTACGGAACCCTAAAAATGTAGAAGTGTTTTGTTTTATCTAGTTCTAGTTGCGCCCCGCGGTTCCACCCGCGCAGACCAGGATAATAACTCTTATGTGTTAATCCAGGGTACAATCAATCCACATACCAAATTTCATCCAAATTTTAGCCATTGAGGCGTGAAGGAGAGACAGACACACACACTCACTCACAAACTTTCGCCTTTATAATATTAAGTGTGATTTTTAGGTTTTTAGCAATTTTTCAAGATGGACGGATACAGCCCAGTCGTACCATTTGGTGATTTAGCTTATGAAGTTACCTTAATCGTAAAGCTATTTCACTAAATAGTACTGCTGGGTATTGCTTCAGCTGCATCCGGTAAGACTAGAAGCCAACCTCAATATTGTTGGAAAAGGGCTGGGTAGTTGTGAGACAAGAATACTGTCAATTGCTGGCAAGGAATGATGGACTTTCCCAAGCAATTTAGGTTATGTGATTCCTAAATGTCATTTTGTGTAAATATGTATTTTAGCGTCCGAGGAGCTCGTGGCTAAATAATAACAGCCGCAAGGTTAAGCCGTGCTTGCCGAGAGTGGTCCGCGGATGGGTGACCATAATTTCATACCAAGTTTCCTCCGTGCTTTGGAAAGCACGTTAAGCCGTCGGTCCCGGCTGTTATTTGTAGATCTTTGACAGTCGTTACAGGTAGTCAGAAGCCAAAAATCTGACATCCAGTCTTACCTTTGTACATTTTTATTTTGCATTTTTTTGGTTATCTTCTTTGCGATGTGTGTTTACTATTGTAAAAATATTTATTCGTTTCGTCCTCTTCTAATAAAAAATATATTTTTACTTAAATATGCGGTTTTATTTTTGAAACCTAATGATGATGATGAATATTTGTGTATCACCTTTCTGCACATTTAAAAAATAACACTTAATCGATGCCCAAAAAATTTAAGAAAACATTAAAAATAATATTGTTCTGAACAAACATCAGCATCATCATTCTCTTGTTTTATCCCAATTTATTTGGGGTCGGCGCAGCATGTCTTCTTCTTCCATACTTCTCTATTACTTGTCATCTCATCAGACACCTCCTTCCTTGCCATATCATCCTTCACACAGTCCATCCCTCGTTTCTATGGTCTTCCTCTACTCTTATACCCATCCACATTCACACTCAAAACCTTCTTCACGACATTTTCCTCATTCCTCCGCATCACATTGCCCATACCACGACAACCGATTACCACACATCTTTTCAGTCACCGGCGCCACTTTCAGACTTCCTCTAATGTACTCATTTCTTATTTTATACATTCGCGTAACTCCACCACATACCCCCTTCGCATTCTCATCTCAGCCACATGCAAGTGCCTTTCATTCATCCCTTTTGTGGCCCAACATTCTGATTCATACAAGACAGCAGGTCTTACAAACAAAACACTAAAAAAAACTGTTAATGTCAAGAAAACATAGTAAGAACTTACTCGTTTTCGTAGTCTATAAGAAAAAAACTGTTGTAGAGACAATCATCATCTGCCTAGCCTTTTCCCAAACTATCTTGGGGTCGGCTTCCAGTCTAACCGGATGCAGCTGAGTACCAGTATTTTACATGAAGCGACTGCCTATCTGACCTCCACAACCCAGTAACTGGGTAATAAGATACCCCTTGGTAAGACTGGATGTCAGACTTTTAGCTTCTGACTACTCGTAACGACTGTCAAAGATCTACAAATGACAGCCGGGACCAACGGCTTAACGTGCTTTCCGAGGCACGGAGGAAACTCGATATGTAATTATGGTCACCCATCCACGGACCAACCTCGGCAAGCACGGCTTAACCTTAAAGATCGACCTGGGCGGCTGTTATTATTTAGCCACGAGCTCCTCCTCAGTTGTAGGGACAACTGCCTTTATATATCAGAATTTAGAAGTTTAACTTAAAAACTTTCGTAGATAGCCTATTGCTATATAAATCGGACACAGATCAGGACTGGGCTGATACTGAAAATATTATTATTAAATGACCCAACATTGTCCTTCTCTGTCGTGTTTATTTGTCGCAATACAGAATGCTTGGTAAGCCCTCGTGGCTAAATAATAACAGCCGCACGGGTCGAGCTTTAAGGTTAAGCCGTGCTTGCCGAGGTAGGTCCGTGGAAGGGGTTGTGGAGATCAGATAGGCAGTCGCTTTAGGTAAAATACTGGAACTCAGCTGCATCCCGTTAGACTGGAAGCCGACCCCAAGATAGTTTGGGAAGAGGCTTTGCCTTAACGTGTTTTCCAAGGCACGGAAGAAACTCGGTATGTAATTATAGTCACCCATCCAAGGATCAACCTCGGCAAGCACGGCTTAAGGTTAAAGATCGACCCGTGCGGCTGTTATTATTTAGCCACGAGCTCCACTTACAGACAAATACGCAAAGCAAAATTCATAATGTGACACTTGTTATCTATACAAATAAATAAAATTGAAGTGTCTGTTTTTAATATTAAAATAACCGCTTTTTATTACTATTATACGGTACATATACCAAAATATTTTTTTTTACAATTTTTGTCTGTCTGTCTGTTTGTTCCAGCTAATCTCTGGAACGGCTAGGCCGATTTTGACGGGACTTTCACTGGCAGATAGCTGATGTAATAAGGATTAACTAAGCCTACTTCTATTTTTATAAAAAATCTAAAATATAATAAAAAAGCTAAATAACTTTTTTGTTAAATTCAGCGTGAACAAAGTCGCGGACACAGCTAGTTGCCACTATAATTTGATTCAAAGTTGACAAACATATTTTTCACAGTCACAGTTTCTATCAAAACAACTATTGTTTTCAATCCTTAATCCCAGGTAAACACCTTTAAAAGTATGAAGTGTCAATAATAATCATTAAGGATTAAACCTTTCTCTATTAGTTAATTACTTTCCACCTAATTATAGAACAGGTACCTACATCTCATTAGACTTTTTGATATAAATAGTTTAGTAATGCCAAAATTTAAATCAGTATTCACTTAGATTTTACACAAGTAAGATATAGTAAGTGAGCTTTTTATAGTAAAAGTGTAAAAAGTTTGATTAGTGATAACTTGGTTATGTGTATATGACAGTGAGTGAGGTTTTATAATAACAGCTCGGGTAAATCTTTAAAGTTAAGAGCGTTTAAACCTTACGGCATTTCATACAAACTTTCAAGTCGTTATTTTCCGAAATGTCTAAACCGTTTTCAATTAAACTTTTAGGCATAAGCGCATTAAATGTTACTAAAAACATTTTCGAAAGGTCTTTAAAAAAAAAGATAGGTAATTGGATACTTCTGTTTCTATGGTTAATTTATAATCGGTCTAATTGAGCTGTAACACTATTTTTCGAAAATGTTTTTTTTTGTTACTTTTAAGACCTATGTATCCTGCTAATACGTATGATGTTTCATTACAATCAGTTCAGTCATTTCGGAAAATAAGGACTTGAAGGTATGTATGAAATGTCGTGAGGAGTAAACGCTCTTAAGCAACGTTATTGAGGTTAGTCAGTGGATGGGTGACCTTCCATTCCATATCGAGTTTCCATTACATGGAGAGAAACCCAGTCTGGCATCAGTCTTAATTCAGTAGCGGTGTTGTGGAGGTCAGATAGGCAGCCCCCTCATGCTACATACTGGTATAAAACTACAAGTTTCATTTTTCTCTATTAATTATTATTGTATGTCTCCAGCGTTTTTTGCCGGTTTATTTCACATTCAGTAGCAGTGATCACACACTCAGTAGACACGTTTCACATTCTGTCACTGGGTGTAGTGATAACTACCGCTGACTGATTATATCACCGCAGCGCTTGCTGATAGTGAACATACAATGAAATAATCGTTTAGCTTCAGTTTTCACTCACTCAGTAGACATGTTTATAGTTCTGTCACTGGGTGTAGTGATAACTACCGCTGTCCAATTATATCACCGCAGCGCTTGCTGATAGTGAACATACAATGAAATAATCGTTTAGCTTCAGTTTTCACTCACTTAGTAGACATGTTTTGCCGATTGTGCATTTATCATGCTGTATTTTTTTGTAAAATTGTCATTTTGAGACAGTTGTCACTCACTCAGTAGACATGTTGGTCATTCTGTCACTGGGAGATTGATGATTGCCGCTGAATGATACAAATCTTCACTTTTAAATGTGTGCTTCATTTAGTTTCCAAACTGTATGCCTTCTAGTAGTAGTGATCACTCACTCAGTAGACATGTTTATAATTCTGTCACTGGGTGTAGTGATAACTGCCGCTGAGAGACACTGATGGTTCAATTTCTGTCATATTATATGTTGATCAATGCATTTCTCTTTATCTATTTATCATTCTTACAGCAGTTTCTTTCGTATTATGTGCCTTTAGTAGTAGTGATCACTCACTCAGTAGACACGTTTAATAATTCTGTCACTGGGTGTAGTGATAACTGCCGCTGAATAACACCTATCATCTATTTTAGGCGTTTGTACATTTATCACGCTGTATTTTTTAGTATCTTTGTCATTTTGAGACAGTTGTCACTAACTCAGTAAACATGTATATAATTCTGTCACTGGGTGGTGTGATAGCTACCGCTGACTGATTATATCACCGCAGCGCTTGTAGATAGTGAACATACAATTAAATAATCGTTTAGCTTCAGTTTTCACTCACTCAGTAGACACGTTTCACATTCTGTCACTGGGTGTAGTGATAACTACCGCTGTCTGATTATATCACCGCAGCGCTTGCTGATAGTGAACATACAATGAAATAATCGTTTAGCTTCAGTTTTCACTTACTCAGTAGACATGGTTATAGTTCTGTCACTGGGTGTAGTGATAACTACCGCTGTCCGATTATATCACCGCAGCGCTTGCTGATTGTGAACATACAATGAAATAATCGTTTAGCTTCAGTTTTCACTCACTCAGTAGACATGTTTTGCCGATTGTGCATTTATCATGCTGTATTTTTTTGTAAAATTGTCATTTTGAGACAGTTGTCACTCACTCAGTAGACATGTTGGTCATTCTGTCACTGGGAGATTGATGATTGCCGCTGAATGATACAAATCTTCACTTTTAAATGTGTGCTTCATTTAGTTTCCAAACTGTATGCCTTCTAGTAGTAGTGATCACTCACTCAGTAGACATGTTTATAATTCTGTCACTGGGTGTAGTGATAACTGCCGCTGAGAGACACTGATGGTTCAATTTCTGTCATATTATATGTTGATCAATGCATTTCTCTTTATCTATTTATCATTCTTACAGCAGTTTTTTTCGTATTATGTGCCTTTAGTAGTAGTGATCACTCACTCAGTAGACATGTTTAATAATTCTGTCACTGGGTGTAGTGATAACTGCCGCTGAATAACACCTATCATCTATTTTAGGCGTTTGTACATTTATCACGCTGTATTTTTTAGTAACTTTGTCATTTTGAGACAGTTGTCACTAACTCAGTAGACACGTTTATAATTATGTCACTGGGTGGTGTGATAACTGCCGCTTAATAACACCTATAATCTATTTTAGGCGTTTGTACATTTATCACGCTGTATTTTTTAGTAAATTTGTCATTTTGAGACAGTGTTCACTCACTCAGTAGACATGTGTCACATTCTGTCACTGGGTGTAGTGATAACTGCCGCTGAGTGACACCGACATTGCACACTTGCATAAAACTAATCTTCTGATTTTTGGTGTAATTAATATTGTCCTCAGCATTACTTGTCTTTTAGCAGTAGTGATCACTCACTCAGTAGACATGTCAAGTAATTCTGTCACTGGGTATAGTGATAACTACCGCTGACTGATAATATCACCGCAGCGCTTGCCGATGGTGAACATACAATTAAATATTTTTTTAGCTTCAGTTTTCACTCACTCAGTAGACATGTTTTACATTCTGTCACTGGGTGGTGTGATAACTGAGGCTGAATGACACCTACCATCTATTTAAGGCGTTTGTTCATTTATCATGCTGTATTTATTAGTAAATTTGTCATTTTGAGACAATTGTCACTCGCTCAGTAGACATGTTAATCATTCTGTCACTGGGTGTAGTGATAACTGCCGCTGAATTACAATAATCACCTCATGTCCGCATTATTGCCGCTGAGTGACATCGACATTGCAATCTTGCATAAAACTAATCTTCTCATTTTTGGTGTAATTAATATTGTCCTCAGCATTACTTGTCTCTCAGCAATAGTGATCACTCACTCAGTAGACATGTGTCACATTCTGTCACTGGGTGTAGTGATAACTACGGCTGACTGATAATATCACCTCAGCGCTTGCCGATAAAGAACATGATACAATTAAACATTTTTTTAAGCTTCAGTTTTCACTCACTCAGTAGACATGTTTCACATTCTGTCACTGGGTGTAGTGATAACTGCCGCTGAATGACACCGACATTGCATATATTTTCATAAAACTAATCTGTTTATTTTTGGTGTAATTAATATTGTCCTCAGCTTTGGTTATCTCTTAGCAGTAGAGATCACTCACTCAGTAGACATGTGTCACATTCTGTCACTGGGTGTAGGGATACTTGCCGCTGATTGACAGTAATCATCTCATGTTCGCTGTTATTTATTAATTTTCAGCATGCTTACTATCGACTAGTCGCTTAGCATTTAGTAGTAGTGATCACTCACTCAGTAGACGTGTTTATAATCCAGTCACTGGGTGTAGTGATAACTGCCGCTGGGTGACACCGACATTGCACATTTGCATAGAACTAATCTTGTCATTTTTGGTGTAATTAATATTGTCCTCAGCATTACTTGTCTTTTAGCAGTAGTGATCACTCACTCAGTAGACATGTCAAGTAATTCTGTCACTGGGTGTAGTGATAACTACCGCTGACTGACAATATCACCGTAGCACTTGCCGATATTGAACATACAATTAAACTTTTTTTTAGCTTCAGTTTTCACTCACTCAGTAGACATGTTTCACATTCTGTCACTGGGTGTAGTGATTACTGCCGCTGAGGTGTTCTGATCATCTCATTTCTGATGAAATTCATTATTTAACAGTATCTGTTGATACTTAGTAGTAGTGATCACTCACTCAGTAGACATGTTCACATAATATCTGTCACTGGGTGTAGTGATAACTGCCACTGATTGACAGTAATCACCTTATGTCCGCATTATTAATTTATTTTCAGCACCTACACCCTCGATTTGTCCTTTAGTAGTAGTGATCACTCACTCAGTAGGCATGTTCACATAATATCTGGCACTGGGTGTAGTGATAACTGCCACTGATTTACAGTAACCACCTCATGTCCGCATTATTAATTTATTTTCAGCACCTACACCCTCGATTTGTCCTTTAGTAGTAGTGATCACTCAATCAGTAGACATGTTCACATAATATCTGTCACTGGGTGCAGTGATAACTGCCGCTGAATGACAATAATCACCACATATCCGCATTATTAATTTATTTTCAGCACCTACAATCTTGATTTGTCCTTTAGTAGTAGTGATCACTCACTCAGTAGACACGTCACGTATATCTGTCACTGGGTGTAGTGATAACTACTGCTGACTGATAATATCGCAGCGCTTGCTGATAATGAACATACAATGAAATAATCGTTTAGCTTCAGTTTTCACTCACTCAGTAGACTCAAATCAGTGGTGGAACAAAAACTTGAGGGATTTAGGGGAGACTGATGAATGTCATTAAACGATACGAATCTTCACATTTAAATGTATGCATCATTTAGTTTCCATATTGTATGCCATTTAGTAGTAGTGATCACTCACTCAGTAGACATGGTCTTGGTTCTGTCACTGGGTGTTGTGATAACTACATCTGGTTATTTATTTCTAGTTTCTTAATTGTTATTAATTACTTATAACGAAATTACGATTTCAAAATTATGTCGGTTGATTATTTCAAGTGAAGACTAAAATATTAACTAATTGCTGATTGTCAACAGGTAAATCTCATTAGTGTTTTAACATAAATAGCTATGCATTGTCCGAATTTAAATCAGTAACCACTTGAAGCTTGCATTAGTAACTATACTAGTAGTGCAATTGAAGATGTGGTGTTTCTGGTGACGTGATTGTGAATGGTTAAGTGATTGCAATAGAATTTTGATATCACTGGGTGTAAAAGTGATACCTATCATCATTTTTAGCGTTTGTTTATTTATCCTGCTGTATTTTTGGTGAATTTGTCATTTTGGGACAGTTGTCATTCACTCAGTAGACATGTTTCTCATTCTGTCACTGGGAGCGTGATGACTATCTTCAGATGATTTCTACAGCATTTAAAAAACGTTATTTTATGTGACAAACGTTTTATTTCGATTAGATTATTTTTCAAGCCCATTGGCTTGGCTCATGAAAAGTCAGGTGAGTCACTGTGAATTCGTTCAGATTTCTGTGCTTTTTAATTTGTGTACTTATTCATTTGTGGTCATTTATTTCTAGTTCCTTAATAGTTATTAATAACTTATAACATAGTTACTATTGCGAAATAATTTCGCTTGCTTATTTTTTTTTAGTGTATTAAGATAAATAGCTATGCTGTGTCCGAATTTAAATCAGTTCCCATTTTAAACTTGCATTAGTAACTTTAACTAGTAGTGCATTTGAAGATGTGGTGTTTGTGGTTAAGCATGTACCCGTAATGGTCATCGCACCTAGTAATAAGATATTCATACCCGTGGTAAATAATTTTGTTTGTCCACAGCATTACTTGTCTTTTAGCAGTAGTGATCACTCACTCAGTAGACATGTGTTACATTCTGTCACTGGGTGTAGTGATAACTGCCGCTGAATTACAATAAACACCTCATGTCCGCATTATTGCCGCTGAGTGACATCCACATTGCACACTTGCATAAAACTAATCTTCTAATTTTTGGTATAATTAATATTGTCCTCAGCATTACTTGTCTCTCAGCAATAGTGATCACTCACTCAGTAGACATGTCAAGTAATTCTGTCACTGGGTGTAGTGATAACTACCGCTGACTGATAATATCACCGCAGCGCTTGCCGATGGTGAACATGCAATTAAATATTTTTTTAGCTTCAGTTTTCACTCACTCAGTAGACATGTGTTACATTCTGTCACTGGGTGTAGTGATAACTGCAGCTGAATGACACCTATCATCTGTTTTACTCGTTTGTGCATTTATCATGCTGTATTTATTAGTAAATTTGTCATTTTGAGACAGTAGAATTGATTGTATTCGTTTTCAAGCCAATCTCATGAATACTGTTAAATACTGTAAATTTGTTGAGAGTTTTGTATTTTTTTTTTGTGTATTAACTCATAGACGTTTATTTATTTCTTGTTTCTTAATTGTTAAATTTTATTTTATTTTATTTGTAGTATTAGTAGTATTAGTTCCCACTTGAAGCTTGCATTAGTAACTATAACTAGCAGTGCAATTGAAGATGTGGTGTTTGTAGTCAAGTGGTCACGTGATTGTAAATGGTTCAGCGATTGCAATAGAAATTTGATGTCACTTGGTGTAGTGATAACTACCGCTGACTGATAATATCACCGCAGAGCTTGCCGATAGTGAACATACAATGAAATAATCGTTTAGCTTCAGTTTTCACTCACTCAGTAGACATGTGTCACATTCTGTCACTGGGTGTAGTGATAACTACAGCTGAATGGCTTTATTCAGCCATCAGAAATGGAAAGTTGGTTTTTCTTTGTTACTTTGGAACTGTTGTCACTCACTCAGTAGACATGTTGATAAATCTGTCACTGGGGCGCGTGATGACTGTTAACGAGTGAGACCGAATTGCCAATTGTATCTACGCATTCTTCGTATAATGTTTTGTTTTCTTTCATTTTCTGTGTTATATTTTGTTCTCTTTAATTGTCTCGGTGTGTTAGATCATTCCTCTTTTAATAGTAGTGATCACTCACTCAGTAGACATGTGTCACATTCTGTCACTGGGTGTAGTGATATCTACCGCTGACTGATAATATCACCGCAGCGCTTGCCGACAGTGAACATACAATGAAATAATCGTTTAGCTTCAGTTTTCACTCACTCGGTAGACATGTGTCATATTCTGTCACTGGGTGCAGTGATAACTACCGCTGACTGATAATATCACCGCAGCGCTTGCCGATAGTGAACATACAATGAAATAATCGTTTCGCTTCAGTTTTCACTCACTCAGTAGACATGTGTCACATTCTGTCACTGGGTGTAGTGATAACTGCCGCTGAGGAGTTCTGATCATCTCATTTCTAATGAAATTCATTTTTTAACAGTATCGGTTGACACTCTGTAGTAGTGATCACTCACTCAGTAGACATGTTCACATAATATCTGTCACTGGGTGTAGTGATAACTACAGCGGAGTGTCTACATTCTTCCTCCTGAAAAGTTAGGTTTTCATGTCACAGTTTGGAACAGTTGTCACTCACTCAGTAGACATGTTGATAAATCTGTCACTGGGCGCGTGATGACTGTTGACGAGTGAGATCGAATTACCAACTGTATCTACGCATTCTTCGTATAATGTATTGTTTTCTTTCATTTTCTGTGTTATATTTTGTTCTCTTTAATTGTCTCGGTGTAGTAGACCATTCGTCTTTTAGCAGTAGATCACTCACTCAGTACACATGACAAGTAATTCTGTCACTGGTTGTAGTGATAACTGCCGCTGGGTGACACCGACATTGCACATTTGCATAGACTAATCTTGTCATTTTTGGTGTAATTAATATTGTCCTCAGCATTTTCATGCGAATCTCATGAATACTGTCAATTTGTTTAAAGTTTTGTATTTATTAATTTGTGATTGACTCATAGACGTTTATTTATTTCTAGTTTCTTAATTGTTATTAATTACTTATAACATAATTACTATTGCAAAATAATTACACTTGATTATTTAATGTGAAGACTAAAATATATTAACTAATTACTAATTGTCAACAGGTAAATCTCATTAGTGATTTAACATAAATAGCTATGCTGTGTAGGTACTTAAATCAGTCCCCACGTAAAGCTTGCATTAGTAACTATAACTAGCAGCGCAATTGAAGGTGTGGTGTTTGTGGTCAAGTGGTCACGTTATTGTAAATGGTTCAGTGATTGCAATAGAAATTTGATGTCACTGGGTGTAGTGATAACTACCGCTGACTGATAATATCACCGCAGCGCTTGCCGATAGTGAACATACAATGAAATAATCGTTTCGCTTCAGTTTTCACTCACTCAGTAGACATGTGTCACATTCTGTCACTGGGTGTAGTGATAACTACCGCTGACTGATAATATCACCGCAGCGCTTGCCGATAGTGAACATACAATGAAATAATCGTTTCGCTTCAGTTTTCACTCACTCAGCAGACATGTATCACATTCTGTCACTAGGTGTAGTGATGACTACCGCTGATTGACACCGATACAGCACATTTACATAAAACTAATCTTAAAATTTTTGGTGTAATTAATATTGTCCTCAGCATTACTTGTCTCTTAGTAGTAGTGATCACTCACTCAGTCGACATGTCAAGTAATTCTGTCACTGGGTGTAGTGATAACTACAGCTGAATGACACCTACGATCTATTTAAGTCGTTTGTTCATTTATCTGAAGACAATTTCTGTGCTATTAAAGAAAAATAAGTATTATACAATAATTAGTAAGCAACATGATGGAATGTATAAATACATGTGGTCACTACATGTGTTTTAACTCATAGACGTTTATTTATTTCTAGTTTCTTGTTATTAATTCCTTATAACGAAATTACGATTACAAAATTATTTCTGTTGATCATTTTATGTGAAGACTTAAATATTTTAACTAATTACTGATTGTCAACAGGTGTGTGTCATTAGTATTTTAACATAAATAGCTATGTTGTGTCCGAATTTAAATCAGTTCCCATTTGAAGCTTGCATTAGTAACTATAGAGTAGTGCAATTGAAGATGTGGTGTTTGTGGTCACGTGATTGTGAATGGTTCAGTGATTGCAATAGAATTTTGATATCACTGGGTGTAGTGATAACTACCGCTGACTGATAATATCACCGCAGCGCTTGCCGATAGTGAACATACAATGAAATAATCGTTTCGCTTCAGTTTTCACTCACTCAGTAGACATGTGTCACATTCTGTCACTGGGTGTAGTGATAACTAGAGCTGAATGGCTTTATTCTGCCATCAGAAATGAAAAGTTAGTTTTTCTTTGTTACTCTGGAACAGTTGTCACTCACTCAGTTGACATGTTGATAAGTCTGTCACTGGGAGCGTGATGACTGTTAACGAGTGCGACCGAATTACCAATCGTATTTACGCATTCTTCGTATAATATTATGTTTTCTTTCATTTTCTGTGTTATATTTTGTTCTCTTTAATTGTCCCGGTGCAGTAGATCATTCGTCTTTTAGCAGTAGTAATCACTCACTCAGTATATATGTCAAGTAATTCTGTCACTGGGTGTAGTGATAACTGCCGCTGAGTGACAGTCATTATCACATTTAGTTTTATTTCATTGTTTTAGTCCATATTCTTAATGATCACTCACTATAGAACTGCTCAAAATTCTGTCACTGGAGGTAGACGTGATAACTAGACCTGAGTGATACTGAAATCGCACCTGGTTAAAAAAACCTTCTCATTCTATTGTAATTAATATTGTCTTCAGCAAAATTTGTCTCTTAGCAGTAGTGATCACTCACTCAGTAGACATGTCAAGTAATTCTGTCACTGGGTGTAGTGATAACTGCCGCTGAGTGACACCGACATTGCACATTTGCATAAAACTAATCTTCTCATTTATGGTGTAATTAATAATGTCCTCAGCATTACTTGTCTCTTAGCAGTAGTGATCACTCACTCAGTCGACATGTCAAGTAGTTCTGTCACTGGGTGTAGTGTTAACTACCGCTGACTGATAATATCAGCGCAGCGCTTGCCGATAGTGATCATACAATGAAATAATCGTTTAGCTTCAGTTTTCACTCACTCAGTAGACATGTGTCACATTCTGTCACTGGGTGCAGTGATAACTACCGCTGAATGATAATATCACCGCAGCGCTTGCCGATAGTGAACATACAATGAAATAATCGTTTAGCTTCAGTTTTCACTCACTCAGTAGACATGTTTTACATTCTGTCACTGGGAGCGTGATGACTATCTTCAGATAATTTCTCCGGCATTTAAAAGTCCTTGTTTTATGTGACAAACGTTTTATATCGATTGTATTATTTTTCAAGCCGATTGGCTCAGCTCATGAAAAGTCAGGTGAGTCACTGTAAATTTGTTGAGTTTTCTGTGCTGTTTTAATTTAAGTATTTACTCATTTGAGGTTATTTATTTCTAGTTTCTTAATTGTGATTAATTACTTATAACATAATTACTATTGCAAAATAAATAATGTTGCCTGGTTAGTTAATGTGAAGACAAAAATGTATTCACTAATCACTGATTGTCAACAGGTAAATCTCATTAGTGTTTTAACATAAATAGCTATGTTGTGTCCGCATTTAAATCAGTTCCCACTTGAAGCTTGCATTAGAATCTGTAAGTAGTAGTGCTATTGAAGATGTGGTTTTTGTGGTTAAGTATGTTAACGTTATAGTCATCCCATCTGTTAATAAGATATTCTTATTCCTGTGATAACCATTTTTTTTTTGTCCACAGCATTGTTTGTCTTAGTAGTAATCACTATCTCAGTAGACATGTGTTACATTCTGTCACTGGGTGTAGTGATAACTACCGCTGACTGATAATATCACCGCAGCGCTTGCCGATAGTGAATATACAATGAAATAATCGTTTAGCTTCAGTTTTCACTCACTCAGAAAACATGTTTTCCATTCTGTCACTAGGTTTAGTGATAAGTACAGCTGAATGACACCTATCATCATTTTTCTCCGTTTGTTCATTTATCCTGCTGTATACTTTTAGGAAATTTGTCATTCTGAGACAGTTGTCACTCACTCAGTAGACATGTTGGTCACTCTGTCACTGGGAGACTGATGATTGTCATCAAATGATACAAATCTTCACTTTTAAATGTGTGCTTCATTTAGTTTCCAAACTGTATGCCTTTTAGTGGTAGTGATCACTCACTCAGTAGACATGTTTATAATTCTGTCACTGGGTGTAGTGATAACTGCTGCTGAGAGACACTGATGGTTCAATTTCTGTCATATTATATGTTGATACTACTGTTGAATGGCACTTATCATCATATTTCGGCCGTTTGTTCATTTACTCTGCAATAATTTGTGCAGTTTTGTGACTTTGAGAAAGTTGTCACTCACTCAGTAGACATGTTTTTCATTCTGCCACTGGGAGCGTTATGTCCATCACTGAGTGACATAAGCATTATGAAAAAATCTTGTTTTATATTATGATACTGACCACTACTGAAAGTTTTACCATATCATATTGAAAGTTTCAAAGGACGTCACTTTTATTTGAATAGCTCTGATTTTTATACAAATGCGATGGACCTCAAGAGAATCTTTTTTTTCTAATAGAGTAATAATGAATACGGTGAAGTGATTTATTTCTAGTTTCTTAAGTGATTTTAATTACCCTTCACATAATAATTAATGCAACATAATGACGCTTGATTATTTAATGTGAAAACTAAAATGTGTTTACTAATCATTGTAAACTAATTAGCAACAGGTCATCATTAAGGTTTCAAAGATAAATAGTTATGGGGTGTCCAAATGAATATCAGTTCGTACTAGGAACTTGTACTAAACTTAGTAACTTGCAGTGAAATTGAGCAGTGAAGTTTAAGTCAAGTGTGATTCTGTAATTGTGACGGCATTAGAATTCCAGCGAAGAAGCTAGGAGTCGGATGGAGAGAGTAGGATGAAGTATTGGTAAAGTACTATCATTTTTATTTCAGTTTCAGTCAACAAGTGCAAATATTAAACATGCGCTTTTCGGATTGGTTCAGCATTGTCTACTCTCAGCAGTAGTAGTCACTCAGTCAGTAGACATGTTTATAATTCTGTCACTGGGTGTAGTGATCACTATTACTGATTGATACAGTCATCATCAACCAAAGTCATTTCATATTGAATTATGTTCAATCAGGAATTTTGAATATATTACTTTATCTCAGTATTTTTTTTTTGTATGTTTTCTAACTTCTTTTAGTAGTAGTAATCACTCACTCAGTAGACATGTTTATAATTCTGTCACTGGTTATAGTGATAACTACCGCTGAATGATAATATCACAACAGCGCTGGTCGATGCAAAAATAATAATAATTAAATCTCTTAGCGTCAGCTGTCAGTCACTCCGTAGACATGGTTCGTATTCTGTCACTGGGTTTAGTGATAACTGCAGCTGAACGACGATTATCATCATAGTGTCCAATGCTTTATCATTTCGAGACAGTTGTCACTCACTCAGTAGAGAAGTTGGTCATTCTGTCACTGGGAGACTGATCATTGTTGCCAAATGATACGAATCTATTATATGTATTTAAATGTAAGCTTCAAAGTGTGATCCTGTATTTTGATTGCACCAGATGGTTGCAAAAAACTTGGAGGGAGGACGAAACTTTGGTAAGATTTTAATTCTTAATAATTTTGTTCTCAACAAGTGCATTTATTTACAATTGGAATAAACTTTTGGAACGAAAATGCATTGAATACTACACTACTTTCAGCAGTAGTGATCACTCACTCAGTAGACATGTTTATAATTCTGTCACTGGGTGTAGTGATAACTGCTTCTGGCAGTTGCCGATCTGGTTAGAAATGATTAATATCAAACAATTATTTGTCATCATTTGTCTCAATATTGTCCATCACTGCATTTCGCTGCATCACTTTTTTGTCACAGAGTAGCAATTGTCACTCACTCAGTCGGCATGTTGATAATTCTGTCACTGAGAGCGTGATGATTATCACATAATGACACTGAAATATCATCATGACGTTTCTACTGTCATTTTTACTGAGAACATCTCACAGCGCAAGTTTTCACTCAGTCATTTGACATGTGAATAGTTTTGTCACTGAGTGTTGTGAATATTTTATTTTATTATATTTGGGTGGCTTACAGCTAGAAATACAGATGTTATAGTGATGTAGCAACGACAAGCCATTTACAAGCCTCCACAGTTATTGCCGCTACTTGTCCGCTCGCTTCAAAATTTTTTCGTTTGTCACTCGGTCACTAACTCAGTAGAGATGTTGATCATTCTGTTACTGGGTGTAGTGATTCTGTTACTCACGCTGGCTGACGCTGATCATCACTGCACCGACTACTATTCATCTAAATTACATTATTTTTTAGTGTTTTTTGCCACGCAGCATTCTGGGTGTGTGAAAATTTCTGACGAATAAATGTATCGTATTTGTGTTTTTCAGGAAATTTTGGAGCTGTTTTTCTTAATAACAATATTTCTGTCGTAGTTGTCATTCACTCAGTAGACATGTTTATAATTCTGTCACTGGGTGCCTGATGATTGTTACAAAGTGATAATTACATCACACTGTTGTTCATTTTTATAATTTTTAGTATTTTTACTCATGTATACTGCTTTCAGTTATCAATTCTTATTCAGTAGTAGTTGTCACTTACTCAGTAGACATGTTTTTATTCTGTCACTGGGTGAAGTGATGATTCCTACTGAGCAATATTTATCAAAAGAGTACTCGCTTTAAAACCATGTATTACGTTTAGAGCAGGGTATATTTTATTATTTATTCATTTGAAATGTTATGATGCGTTTGAACACTGTAACAAGTGTTCAACCGCACCCGGTTAGACTTTTTTTTTTTTTACGATGGGAATTCATCAAATGACTTCTTCCGCTCTGGGTGGAGCGGAAGGGAGTGTCAGACTTGACTGACTAAAACCCATCCATGTTTCTTCTTAGCCCTTTGCGTTTCAGGGGCACGGTATCTCTTTCGAACAACCCGCAGCCCTGGCAGGCATCGGCCCTCTCGGACCCCATCCGGTTAGACTGAAAGCTGACCTAAACATATTTGAGAAAAACCTGGGCAGATGATGATTCATTTTAGATGTTATTTTGTCAGTCATTTGCTATAACTTTCTACTTAATCTTGGTAATTAATACTAAAAAACAGTTACCTATCACTAATTGTCACCCCTAATTATGTATCACTAATTATTTTATAACGATTCTAGTAGTTCATCACTCATTTAAAATAGGATAATAATTAGCAACGAATTATCATTACTGGTACATCTCATTAGTACCAACCATATAAGTTCTTGTGATTGTTCCATATTTAATCAGTATCAGTTGGATAACTGCAGGAGCAACAACGTAAGTAAAAAAAGTTTTCATCTGCATAGCATTTTGCCAACGGTGTTTGATGGAGTTGAATACCAGAATATTAAATAGAGCAACTGCCTATCTGACCTCCACAACCCATTTAGTACTGGTTTATACCCCTTGGTAAGATTGGTTGTGTTAGTGAAGTTTCTTAAGTAAAATTATTGATCTCGTCTATAGAATAACGAAGTGAATGCATAAAAAGGTAATTATAACTTCTCTATTTCGCTTAGTACATTATTTGTGTAGTTATATCAGATCGTCACCTTTCACTGGGTATAGTGACATGGCTACCGGGCGATACTAATCTTCAAATTGTTGTCATTATTTGTTTATTTTATTACATTACCATCTCTGAGTAGTAGTTGTCACTCACTCAGTAGACATGCTGATCATTCTGTCACTGGGTGTAGTGATGATAGCTACCGGGCGATACTAATCTTCCTAATGTTGTCATGATTTGTTTATTTCATCACATTATCATCCCTCAGTAGGTAGTAGTTATCACTCACTCAGTAGACATGTTGATCATTCTGTCACTGGGTGTAGTGATGATAGCTACCGAGCGATACTTATCATCACATTGTTGCCACTATTTCTCCATTTATGTCACATTATCATCCCTCAGTAGTAGTTGTCACTCACTCAGTAGACATGTTGATTATTCTGTCACTGGGTGTAGTGATGATAGCTACCAAGCGATACTTATCATCACATTGTTGCCACTATTCCTCCATTTATGTCACATTATCATCTCTCAGTAGTAGTTGTCACTCACTCAGTAGACATGCTGATCATTCTGTCACTGGGTGTAGTGATGATAGCTACCGGGCGATACTAATCTTCCTAATGTTGTCATGATTTGTTTATTTCATCACATAATCATCCCTCAGTAGTAGTTGTGACTCATTCAGTAGACATGATGATCATTCTGTCACTGGGTGTAGTGATGATAGCTACCAAGCGATACTTATCATCACATTGTTGCCACTATTCCTCCATTTATGTCACATTATCATCTCTCAGTAGTAGTTGTCACTCACTCAGTAGACATGCTGATCATTCTGTCACTGGGTGTAGTGATGATAGCTACCGGGCGATACTAATCTTCCTAATGTTGTCATGATTTGTTTATTTCATCACATAATCATCCCTCAGTAGTAGTTGTGACTCATTCAGTAGACATGATGATCATTCTGTCACTGGGTGTAGTGATGATAGCTACCGAGCGATACTAATCATCACATTTTTGTTAATTTTTGTTTATTTCATCACATTATCATCTCTCAGTAGTCGTTGTCACTAACTCAGTAGATATGTTGATCATTCTGTCACTGGGTGTAATGATGATAGCTACCGAGCGATATCATTCTTAAAATTTTTGTCATTATTTGTTCTTTTTAGTACATTGTCATCTCTGAGTAGTAGTTGTCACTCACTCAGTAGACATGCTGATCATTCTGTCACTGGGTGTAGTGATGATAGCTACCGGGCGATACTAATCTTCATATTGTTGTTATTATTTGTTTATTTTATCACATTGTTATCCCTCAGTAGTAGTTTTCACTCACTCAGTAGACATGTGGATCATTCTGTCACTGGGTGTAGTGATGATAGCTACCGAGCGATGCTCATTATTGTCATTATTTGTTTATTTTATCACATACTCATCGCTGAGTAGTAGTTGTCACTCACTCAGTAGACACGCTGATCATTCTGTCACTGGGTGGTAGTGATGATTGCCACTGGGAGAATCTTATTGCTCTTCTATCTTTGTGTACTTTACTTTATTAGGCTTTTTGTGTGAAAATGCATAAATGAATAACTATCCCTCAGTAGTATTTGTCACTCACTCAGTAGACAGGTCATATTATTCTGTCACGAGACGATGGTTCGTGTGATGATTACCGCAGAGTGATTTTAAACATCATCTTCATCACACGTCAGTAATCATTGCTGCTGAACGAGACAGATCATCATCGGTACCATTGTATTAACATCTTTCAGTAGAAATTGTCACTCACTCAGTAGACATGTTTATAATTCTGTCACTGGTTGTGGTGTCCTGATGATTACTACTACGAGATATACACAACTTGCAGTAACAATTAACTCAATGGACATAGATGTACAGGATTTCTCACCAAAGATTTAAAAATTAGAATTATTTCATTCACTAAGTAGACATTCTTTGCATTTTCTGTCAGTAGGTGTAGTTATTACTTCTGCTGTGGTTAACCAACACAATCATCAAGGAATTCTACACAAGACATCTCACGTGTAGCCCTGAAGGGTAAGGCAGACATTTATATTTTATGTTATTTTATGTTTATGTACCTTCTTTGGTAACAATGTTAATAGCTTAATTGAAAAATCTTGAAATTTTTAAATATTTTTCACTTAACAATTAATTCAATTTTTTAATACTTTTAATGTTATTTTTTAATAATTTAAAGTGTATTAAATTTGTAATGAAATAAATAAAGGAAATGCAATATTATGTGTGTAATTTAAACTATTTTTACACGGTTTTTTATGATATAAATGTTCTTATTAATAATCTTTGATAATAAAATCACAATTTTGAAGTTTTTCCATAATTTAAAACATAAAATCAGCAGTAGTAATCACTCACTCAGTAGACATGTTTGTAATTCTGTCACTGGTTGTAGTGATCACTACGGCTGAGCGATACTATCATCATCACGCTACGGAGAACCATCATCAGTAACAAAAGCAGTAGTAGTCACTCAATCAGTAGACATGTTTGTAATTCTGTCACTGGGTGTAGTGATCACCACGGCTGATACTATCATCAAATCATCATCACGCTACGAAGAATCATCATCAGTGAATATATCATCGGTAACAAAATCGGTAGTAGTCACTCACTCACTAGACATGTTTGTAATTCTATCACTGGGTATACTGATCACTATTACTGAGTGATAATATCATCATCATACAAAGAACAATCATCATTAAGGTACAAATAACCATCATCAGTAACAAAAGCAGTAGTAGTCACTCACTCAGTAGACATGTTTGTAATTCTGTCACTGGGTGTAGTGATCACTACTACTGAATGATAATATCATCATCACACAAAGAAGATTCATTATCAGTGAATATGTCATCGGTAACAAAGGCAGTAGTAGTTGTCACACATTCAGTAGACATGTTTGTAATTCTGTCACTAGGTGTAGTGATCACCACGGCTGATATTATCATCATATCATCGTCACGCTACGAAGAATCATCATCAGTGAATATATCATCGGTAATTAAATCGGTAGTAGTCACTCACTCACTAGACATGTTTGTAATTTTGTCACTGGGTATACTGATCACTATTACTGACTGATAATATCATCATATCATCATCACACAAAGAACAATCATCATTAAGGTACAAAGAACCATCTTCAGTAACAAAAGCAGTAGTAGTCACTTACTCAGTAGACATGTTTGTAATTCTGTCACTGGGTGTAGTGATGAATACGGCTGAGTGATACTATCATCACATAATCATCACGCGGCGAAGAACCAGCTTCAGTAACAAAAGCAGTAGTAGTCACCCACTCAGTAGACATGTTTGTGATTCTGTCACTGGGTGTAGTGATCACTATTACTGGCTGATACTATCATCATCACACAAAGAAGAACCATCATCAGTAACAAAAGCAGTTGTAGTCACCCACTCAGTAGACATGTTTGTGATTCTGTCACTGGGTGTAGTGATCACTATTACTAGCTGATGCTATTAACATCACACAAAGAAGAACCATCATCAGTAACAAAAGCAGTAGTAGTCACCCACTCAGTAGACATGTTTGTGATTCTGTCACTGGGTGATCACTATTACTGGCTGATACTATCATCATCACACAAAGAAGAACCATCATCAGTAACAAAAGCAGTAGTAGTCACCCACTCAGTAGACATGTTTGTGATTCTGTCACTGGGTGTAGTGATCACTTTTGCTTCAGGACAAATTCTACAAATAAGGAGAAACGCTTAAGATTTAAGTTTCTGCGTGAAGCCATGGGAAGAGGGCAGGAAGATTATGACAAGTTTTAATGTTTACTGTTAACTTTACTTAAAAATACCTGCTTAACCCTCATACTATTCAATGCATCCATCAGTACTATGTTTTGAGTGCGTAAAACGTGATAGTTAACCCCAAAAAAAGTCGTTTCCTAGCCATAAGTTTTGTGTTGAGTTTCTTATTTTGATGTGCAGAAAGAAACCGTCAACTATGTTTTCTACTCTTTTTTGCTCTGTATGGTGTCGGACGTAAAGAATAGCACCATCCCATATCTTCCCGTGGGTGTCGTAAGAGGCGACTAAGGGACTTGCCAGAGAATGGGCAGCAGCGTTCTCTGTGCTTTTTGTAACAACCGTACTGCGATCGCCAACCCGCCTGCCAAGCGTGGCGATTATGGCAAAACCCTCCAAAGTATGTGGCGACACTTGGGGGAGGCCTATGTCCAGCAGTGGACGTCTTTTGGGCTGAAATTATGAATGATGATGATGATGTTTTCTACATGGTTGACGGTTTCTTGAAGGGTCGTGGTGGTCTGTTTACACCTTGTATATTTTTGTTCCAGCTCTGTTTTTATGTTATAGTGTACTAGCTGTCCGGCGCAACTTCGTTTGCGTCACATTTTCCCCGTTTTCGCAACATTTTTCATTGCTGCTCCACTCCTATTGGTCGTAGCGTGATGATATATAGCCTATAGCCTTCCTCGATAAATGAGCTATCTAACACTGAAAGAATTTTTCTAATCGGACCATTAGTTTCGGAGCCTATTCAATACTAACAAACAAACATACAAACAATCAAATCTTTCCTCTTTATAATATTAGTTTAGAAGTGTAACCAACTGTAGAAAATCTAAGCAAGCAAAAAAACGTAGATTTTTTCACAATCTTCAAGATACTTCAGTACTTTTTTTTTGTTGCTTTTTGTGTTGGTCTTATTTTTTTTCCAGTTTTAATGCAAGCACATTAACTATACCATAAAAAAGCCCAACGGAGCTAGAATAGAAACTCGGCATGTTTTTTAAACTGAAAAATTACTGTTGACGCCTTGCATGTGTGCGTGCACAACGACTACATACACCCATACGGCTGGGCGTGCGGACGGTCTGTCGTCTGTGGGTCGATTTTCTCAAAACATTTTTTTAACATTGTTAATTTTAAAGCTACCTAATCATTTTAATACTTGGCTCATTTAAAAGGCCCTTTAACATCACCGAGTCCACACCCCTTCGCTGCCAGCATTCCACGAGTTCTACAATAACGGTAAACATACCTTATTAGTCAGGCACTCCTGGAAGTCCTTCTTCATGACTGACACGGACACTCTGTCCTGAGGACGCTTCGGTCCGCTCACTGACGTCACGACCGATGAGAGGTCAAGCTCTACCACCTGGAAAATATTATTATAAGCTTAGTTTCTAGTGAGGAGCTCGTGGCTAAATAATAACAGCCGCACGGGTCGATCATTAAGGTTAAGCCGTGCTTCTCGAGGTTGGTCCGTGGATGGGTGACCATAATTACATACCGAGTTTCCTCCGTGCCTCGGAAAGAACATTAAGCCGTTGGTCCCGGCTGTCATTTGTAGATCTATGACAGTCGCTAAGAGTAGTCAGAAGCCAAATGTCTGACATCCAGTCTTACCAAGGGGTATCGTATTACCCAGTTACTGAGTTGTGGAAGTCAGATAGGCAGTCGCTTCATGTAAAATACTGATAATCAGCTGCATCCGGTTAGACTGGAAGCCGACCTCAACAACGTTTGGGAAAAAGGCTAGACAGATGATGATGGATATGTTAGCTTACCTCAGAGAAGATAGGATCCTGGTCAGCATTATTGTAGTCCCTGAACTGCTTGGTGGCGCGCAAGTAAGCTTCGATGATGGAGATCTTCTCCTTCGAACGGTCTGGAAAGAACAAACACCACAATTTATAAATATTTTTCTCTGCTAGCTTCTAAGAGTAGCAATATTGGAACGTTATTTAGGGTTCCGTACCCAAAGGGTCAAACGGGACCCTATTACTGAGACTACGCTGTCCGTCTGTCACCAGGCTGTATCTCACGAACCATGATAGTTAGCCAGTTGAAATTTCTACAGATTATGTATTTCTGTTGCTGCTATAACAACAAATACTAAAAACAGAATAAAATAAATATTTAAAGGGGTCCCATCCAAAAAGTGTTTTTTTTGCTCGTTTTTATAAATAATGGTACGGAACCCTTCGTGCGCGAGTCCGACTCGCACGTGGCAGGTTTTTTATATAGAGTGACTGTTAATTAGTGATCGATACTTAAACACGTGATTATAATTATGATAACAAACAACTTTCCTAAAGAAACATTTTTTATACTCACACCTCTAGGCTATCACTAGGCTCTGTATGGTGTCGGACGTAAAGAATATCACCATCCCATATCTTCCCGTGGGTGTCGTAAGAGCGGACTAATGGACTTGCCAGAGAATGGGCAGCAGCGTTCTCTGTGCTTTTGTAACAACTGTACTGCGATCGCCAACCCGCCTGCCAAGCGTGGCGATTATGGCAAGACCCCCCTTATGTCAATGTGGCGTTGGGGTAGGCCTATGTCCAGCAGTGGACGTCTTTTGGGCTGAAATGATGATGATGATGACTAGGCTATCACTACTATTCTGAGTGAAACGAGGCATGATAGGTTTTTGTAACTTACTTGTCTGACTGAGGTACTCCAGCGACCGGTGATCGACGGGGAAGTGCGCGACCGTGGCACCGAACTCGGGACACATGTTGGCGACCGTGGCTCGGTCCGCGATGCTGAGCGCGGACACGCCGGGCCCGTAGAACTCCACGAACTTGCCCACCACGCCCAGCGAGCGGAGGTGCTGCGGACAAGAGGCTATGGTTAGGACTTGCATACAGTAAGATATAACATTACGAGGCACCGAACAAGTACACCAGTATTTCGCCAGCTATATTTAAGTCCCAAATAATCGCGTGCCTATTGCCGTCAAAGGTGCCTATTGCCATCAAAGTTGCCCATTGCTATCAAGGGTGCCTGTTTACATCAGTGACGCCTATTACCATCATGGTCGCCCATTGCCATCTAGGGTTGCCTACTGCCAACAAAGGTACCTATTGCCATTAAAGGTGCCTATTGCCATCAAAGGTGCCTATTGCCATCAACCTGGCGAAAATCCAGACGACGTACGGAAAAACCCATTAAAACTTTGTCCAACCAAAAAGTTACTAAAACAATTTTCGTAAAATGCTGTTACAGCAAAATAGACCGATTATAAATTATCTATAGAAACAGAAATTTCTAATCATTTTTTTTTAAAGTCATGTCGTCAATATTTTTAGTAACTTTTTAGACCTATCCTATCCTGCTTATGCGTATTAAGTTTCATTAAAATCGGTTCATTTAGGAAAACAAGGATTTGAAAGTTTGTATGAAATACCGTAAGGCGTAAACTCTTAAGTGCCGCGTCGTTTGTGGACCGGCACCACATTTACACTCCAGGGCAGAGTCATTAGTGAATCTCCACCTGAGCAGGTTTTCCTTGCTGCGACCAACCTGGGCCCGGAGTTTCTTTAATAGTATAGGATCCCGCTATATAACGACCTTCACCGAGCTGGTTATTGGATGAAACTTATTTTATATTAAATTTAATATGTCAATAAATATATTGCATATGGGTTGCCTAAAAAATTTCAGTCAGGACATTTTTTTTTTTTTTTAACTTTTCACCGGTTTGGTTAATAGACAAATTCCATACCAATCGAAAGTATAAAGCCCATAGAATATGCAAACGTTAGGTTGCCTTTTCTTTTCCCGTCACAACTCTCGGGTAGGCAGGTATAAACAGGTAAATCGATACTAGTAACTTGCACCGGTCTGGTTAATGAATTAAAAAAGGCAACCTAACGTTTGCATATTTTATGGGCTTTACACTTTCGATTTATATGGAATTTGTTAATTAACCAAACCGGTGAAATGTTTCAAAAATTTTTGTTCAAAAAAATTTTTTTAATCATATCCTGGACTGAAATTTTTTAGACAACCCATATGCAATATATTTATTGACATATAAAATTTAATATAAAATAAGTTTCATCCAATAACCAGCTCGGTGAAGGTCCTTGTATGGCGGGATCTTAGGCCATAAAGACTTCCTGCTCAGCAGCGGCAGGAAGGTCCAGGTGTGTGATGTCCAGTGATCGGAGTAGGTAGATTGAATTGGAGTTATTGATCCGAAACGTATACAAGGTGTTGTTTTGCAACCTCGTCAAATTCTAGGAGGTAACTATGCTAATGATTCTCGACCCGAATCAATAATAAAATGAGTAGGTAATTTTCTTTTTTTCATTTATTTACTGAAATCGGTAACTGTGAACCAACCGTGTTTTAAACACGGGCCGTCTGATCGCCGCCTTATAACGTCGCTTACACACAAACAAAAAACCTCAAACGTTTTTTCGATAATTTCATAATCCCTAAACCACGTTAAGCGGGGTATTCTGAAATATTGACAAATTTAAACAACAACAAAACGCAGTGTTTTGTAATAATTTACTAGGTACCGTAATTTATATTGATTATTCATGTCTTTTGTGACAACATCCTGAATTTTGACGAGGATGCAAAACAACACCTTGTATATAAATATGGACATTCCTCCGGAATTGGACGATTATAAAAAAAAAAATCGGCAGATAAATAATAAATTAATTTAGTTTTGATACCTGCCTTTAAATTTTGAATTGAGTAGTAATAATATCACTACAAACATTAACAATATTTTATGAATCCGGAAATACCAGAATTACTTTCCGGGAAAATGGCTTATCCATGTTATTCTTTCTGTGTGCATTTATGATACAAGTACCAAAAATCAAATTTACCTACTCCGATCACTGGTGATGTCATGTGAAAGGTCACCGGGTCAAGATGTAAGGGTAACATTCTCTGGGTCGAGTTACCTTGGTAATAGTGAGCACCAAGTCAGTGGAGGTGACTAGCGGGTTCAGTTCACCGACCAGCTTGTACCCGACGACTTTGGGGAGTAACATGCTGATCGCTTGACCCAGCATCACGGCTTCAGCTTCGATACCTGGGTGTGAAGAAAATTAAGTTGTTTATTTACACTGATTTACATAAATTACTAATAGAGGATGGTGATCAGCTCGTGGCTGTGAGTTTGAATAGTACATTGTGTATTAAGGGCGGTAAGTAAGGAATTACGATCGAGGCTCTAGTAGAACCCCGAAGTCGAAGACTGGGGGCTTCTAAGTCGAGGTTCGTAATTCCCGTACCGCCCGTGAAACATACAATGTTTTATATCACATTTGCGAGTGAATAATTATGAATTATAGCTTTACTACACACGTCAGCACAACTATTATTACGAAATACGTGAACCTTTCGAAGCGGATGGCGGGCTCCACCTACACCACAGATTATACAAATGTTTCGTTCTGAAACGTTATGGGCAAATACTTACTTAGGTATACAGCCATGAAGGAGTGTAAAAATAAAAACGACGTTTTGTTACAAAAATCTATCGATTATTAAGAATATTAGTTGAGTATTTAAGTAACATGTACCAAGATAGCAATGAAATTCCTGTTTAGATGACATTTTAAGACAATTTTTCAAATGCGTGTAAACTCCTTGCTTGAACTTTCATGACCTGTGCTGTGCTATAAATTTAAAAAAAGCCCGAGGGTTTTATATGGGGTATTAGGGGCAAGTTAACCTGAATGTTTAGATATTGTTTACGTGGTGTGATGAAAAATTTGTTAGTTTTTGTCTTGGAAACTTGGCAGTTGGTGAGATTGTCAGTTTGTGCAATTATCATTTTGCAAGTTTGAAATGTGAAAGAAGCAATGTTTGTATCTTGCTACATCGTTCTCACATAATGTACCATCTCAACATGAATGATTTAACCAAAATTTTTGTAACGAGATTCTTATTTAAAAGAGTGTCCATGGATTTTCTTGCCCATTCTTCTCCATAGAGATCTACGCTTTGGAATGGGCAACTACAGTACTTTCACAGTTATTATGTCTTGTGACTGGGACTGTAGCTTCATTTTTATTGTTGTTCGACTATTCAAAAGTGCCTGTAACTGGCCTACTTGAAATAAATGATTTTGATTTTGTCTTTTTTAGAAGTTTGTGTACTCGGAAGTTTACGCGTTTTTACTACCTTAGATATTGGTATTTAACTCACCGCCAACTCCCCATCCGACGACACCAAGCCCGTTGATCATGGTGGTGTGACTGTCGGTGCCCACCACAGAGTCGGGGTGAAGCACGTCCCCGCTGAACACTACGCGAGCTAGGTATTCCAGGTTCACCTGGGGAAGACAACAATCATTTCCATAGCACCATCAAAACACAGATACTCGATGTTTCCCTATAGCTGCCATCAGTAAGGAGTTAAGAACCAAAAGTGTCAAGCCACATTACTTTTTTTTCCAAAAGCTACATACCTGATGCACTCTCCCGGAGCCGGGTGATGCGACCAGCAAATTATCAAACTTCCAACTGAAGCTATTACCAGTCAAGCTAATATCAACTTCACCCCTTTTATAATCTATTATATCCTTCATCATTTCAGCCCAAAAGACGTCCACTGCTGGACATAGGCCTCCCCCAAGTGTCGTCACATTGACATTTTGAGGGGTTTTGGCATAATCGCCACGCTTGGCAGACGGATTGGCGATCGCAGTTCGGTTGTTACAAAAGCACAGAGAACGCTGCTGCCCATTCTCTGGAAAGTCCCTTAGTCGCCTCTTACGACACCCACGGGAAGATATGGGTCCCGTTTGACCCTTTGGGTACGGAACCCTAAAAATGATGAGTACTTACTATTGAACCGGTCATGATAGCAGCGCAAACCCAACTGTATGTGTGGGTGTTAAAGTTGTTTTTTTCTTAAAAGCTACATACCTGACGTACAATACCAGAGCTGGGAGGTACGATCAACATATTATCTATCTTCCAATTGATGCTATTACCAGTCAAACAAATATCGACTTCAGCCCAGTGTTATTTAAGTTGATTTTAGAATAACTAGTACTACTACGATTCTCCAGTACGACTAGTAGAAGTATTAAAATAGCCATGGAGTTTCGTGCCGGTTCTTATCCATTGGAAACGACCAACCTGAACCGTGTAGCTTTACTCGACATTTTATAAGTGCCCAAATACTTAATAGTACATTAATTCCGCGGTCTATAATGACTACTTTGCTGATCGCGCTGATTATGACCGACAGCGCAGCGTAGCGCAGCTCCAGGCCGACACAGCGCGGTCAGCTGACAGCAGGGCTGCAATGATGGCCAAGCTGAAAGGCCTAGAGCGTAGCTAGGCTAGCTCGAGGCAATCATAGCGGGACCAGCGAAGCAGTCATTGTGGGCCAAGGTTTGAATAGTGCTTTACTCAAAAATGAAAGTAAGTATCTAATCTAAATAAAACCAGCAAGTAATTTAAATAAGCTTTTGTTACTTCTTTGTTTTTTTTTTCGAGCAATGGTAATTGAAACTATACAGCCTAATATGGAATAAAATCTTTTTGTACCTATCTCTATAGATACAAACAGCTGTGTTCTAAATAAAATCTTATTGGATTTGATTTTTTAAAACGTTGAAACGTCAGAATAACGGCCGGCAAAACATTGCCGGCCTGTTAGAGCGGCCAGCAAAACTTTGCCGGCCGCTCCTTGAAACAGAACGGCAAGGTCGACTTTGCTCAAACAAGGTTGTCAAAATAATGACCACATTACATGCATTTTTGAGTAAAATTAATAAATAAAATATTTTGATTTCATGGTAGCAGCGCAAATCCAACTGTAATGTTTGTCCTAAAGTTGTTTTTCCAAAGCTACATACCTGATGTACAATGCCAGATCCGGGAGGTACGATCAGCATATTGTCGAAGGCCTGAGCGCCCCACTTGAGGAACTGGAAACGTTCCTTGTTCCTCTCGAATTCTAGCTCCTGGTTCTTGTTCAGTGCGTCTGGGCTGGAAAGAATATCATCATCATTCATCATTTCAGCCGAAAGACGTCCACTGCTGGACATAGGCCTCCCCCAAGAAGGGGGGTTTTGCCATAATCGCCACGCTTGGCAGGCGGGTTGGCGATCGCAGTACGGTTGTTACAAAAGCACAGAGAACGCTGCTGCCCATTCTCTGGCAAGTCCCTTAGTCGCCTCTTACGACACCCACGGGAAGATATGGGATGGTGCTATTCTTTACGTCCGACACCATACAGAACAGGAAAAGAATAGTTTGTAAGTTATTGGATAATGACGGTTTTATTAAAACGAAAAATAACAATGATAGGAATAATGTATTAAAAGCTATAAAAAAAAAGTTTGCCGTGATGGGACGCCCGGCAGATGTGAAACATTCATGTTAATTTTAGAATCCATAATTAATAAGAAACCTATACTTAGTATAACGAACTTTACAGTAAAATAAAGAAAAAAATAACCGAAAACCCGAAAACTTTCCTCGGCGTCGTCGGGGCCATCTTAAATTTTCATTTTGACCTCATTTTCGATATCAGCGACCCCAAAAACCATCAAAACGACACCCATCTTTCATCATCATCAGCCCATAATGTTCCTACTGCTGGGACACAGGCCTCCTCTCAATGAGAGGGAGTGGGCTGTAATCCACCTCGCGGGCCCTGTGCGGGTTGGTAGATGTCACATGTCTTCGAATTTTTAATCCTAGGGTGCCGGTTTCCTCACGATGTTTTGGTAATGAAATAAATTACACAAAGTAGGGTAAAGCAAGAAAGAAAAAATATTTATTTGTCGCAGGGACATGACGTGCATACAAAATGAAAACAGTAAACATAGGTACAAAGCATTTGTAAGTACAATAACATAAAATATACAACAGTAAGATTTTAAAAATAACAAAATAAAAATAGAATTTAAGTAAAAAGATTCGTCAGCTTGCACGTCGTGAGTGCGACAAGCAGGTTCCCACTCAGCATGATGCTGTGCTATGGGGGGCCCACAGCACAGCGCTGGGCAGCAGTGGTCACCCGTAAAAAAAAGGTAGTGTAGGGGCTGCCACCACTGGGCCACCGCTGCTCTCACGATGTCTCTACACCCATGTTTATAATAGATCAACAATTGATCCAAAATAAACTTTATTTGAATGGGGAAAGGTTAATTTTGCAAGGACGTCGAGGGGGCATACATATGGGTCGAATAGAATAGAGCGGTAGCAGATATTTTCTCGTTATTACGATGTTGTCTGATGGAGAAACATGTTCAGTTTGATGGTCTGTAGCACACCCTTAAGTATGTATATACCCTTTCCGTTACACCCTGTATACATACCCAGGTAGGTATTTTTAGGGTTCCGTAACCAAAGGGTCAAACGGGACCCTATTACTGAGACTTCGCTGTCCGTCCGTCCGTCCGTCTGTCACCAGGCTGTATCTCATGAACCGTGATAGATAGCCAGTTGAAATTTCTACAGATT
Source organism: Cerastis rubricosa (assembly GCA_949152445.1). NCBI lineage: Eukaryota > Metazoa > Arthropoda > Insecta > Lepidoptera > Noctuidae > Cerastis > Cerastis rubricosa. The sequence continues at coordinate 11,790,454 of OX424551.1, forward strand.
TTGTATTTCTGTTGACGCTATAACAACAAATAATAAAAACAGAAAAAAAATATTTAAGGAGGGCTTATACCCATACAAAAAAGTATTTTTTTCTTTTTTATAAATAATGGTACGGAACCCTTCGTGCGCGAGTCCGACTCGCACTTGGCCGGTTTTTTTTTAAGTTTAGGTAGGCTTGCGTTTGGCCCCAACTGCACTTTTTACTATAAATTGCCTTTTGTGGGTCGCTACAGCTATACCTACTTGTATTATTATACAAAAAAGCTGTTAGTAAACCTATTTTAATAAATAATTAAACGTACCTCCTAGCAAAGTCCACCTGCACAGAGTGATCGATGACAAGGTCAGCTGGACATATGGGGTTGATCTTCTGAGGGTCGCCACCCAGGTTCTTGACGGCATCTCTCATGGCTGCGAAGTCGACCACTGCTGGGACGCCTGTCAGATCCTGCGTAATAAAATTGAATGATTATATACACACAAAAACTCGTGCAACTATTCTAGGGAAAAACTGAAGAATGTTACATGCGCCAAAATGGTAGCCCTGCAAGCGAGTGTCAGGTATGGTGGGAGGGTGGGTGCGAGGGAGGGTGAGGGGACATCAGACAGTCCCTAAAGCTCGTTGGGTCGACGATATCGTCAAAAAGTCGCGGGTACACCTGGATAAGGGACGCACATAACTGGGAAGTGTGGCAGAAAGAAGGGAAGACTTATACCCAGCAGTGGCAATTCTGGGCTGAATGTGATGATGATGAATTGTAGGTTTTCACTTAAGAGCGTTTATAAGACACTAGCTGTCCGGCGCAACTTCGTTTGCGTCACATTTTCCCCGTTTTCGCAACATTTTTCATTGCTGCTCCACTCCTATTGGTCGTAGCGTGATGATATATAGCCTATAGCCTTCCTCGATAAATGGGCTATCTAAAACTGAAAGAATTTTTCAAATCGGACCAGTATTTTCGGAGGCTATTCAATGCAAACAAACAATCAAATATTTCCTCTTTATAATATTAGTTTAGATTTCATACATACTTTCAAGTCCTTATTTTCCGAAATGACTGAACCGATTTTATGAAACTTCATACGCATAAGCAGGATACATAGGTCTAAAATGCTACTAAAAAACATTTACACACACACACAGCAGTATCTCTAACCTGGAGTATAACACTGGTCGGTTTGAAGGCGATTTCAACAGCGTCGCCAGGCAGGTTCTTCTCCCATTCTCGCACATTCTTACACCTGGAGGCTGTTAATCATCAGCTCTCACCTGTAGTATAACCCTGGCAGGTTTGAATGCGATCTCCACAGCGTCGCCAGCCTGGTTCTTCTCCCACTCCAGCACGTTCTGCACATCCTTCTCCAACACCTGGAAGCCGTCGCAGTTCCTCACGCACGATTCCAGGAGTACGCGCACCGAGAAGGGTAGACGATCTGTGAAAGAAGATTTATTTTATTAAACTAACATGATCACTAATATATGATTTTTCAACTGTGAATAAATTCTAAACAATGCCACTAAAAGTTCGCGGCGAGCGGACACAGTGAGTTTTGTGTGTCGAAAACAGAATCGAGTTGTGACAGTAGTACGGAGCGCGAAAAAAAAACGGCCAAGTGCGAGTCGGACTCGCGCTTTTAGGGTTTCGTACCATTATTTATAAAAAAACACTTTTTTGTTTGGGATCCACCCTTAATATTAATATTATTCTGTTTTTAGTATTTGTTGTTATAGCGGCAACAGAAATACATAATCTGTAGAAATTTCAACTGGCTAACTATCATGGTTCATGAGATACAGCCTGGTGACAGACGGACGGACGGACGGACGGACAGCGAAGTCTCAGTAATAGGGTCCCGTTTGACGCTTTGGGTACGGAACCCAAAAACGAACAAGAAAGAGGAACACCCACCCGCAATAAATAACTTTAGCTTATCCGTGATCATTGCATTTGCAACAACGCCGAAATATCGGGAACTCAAAACAAATAATAAACATGGCAAATATTCATTTATCAGTGTGCCCATACCTCCATTACTAGAAGGTTCCCAGGTATTGTCTAGAGCAAAAAAAAACCGGACAAGTGCGAGTCGGACTCACCCACCGAGGGGTCCGTACAAATTCACTTTTGATATGCGCGCTAATCTATCTATACTAATATCATAAAGCTGAAGAGTTTGTTTGTTTGTTTGCTTGAACGCACTAATCTCAGGAACTACTGGTCCGATTTGAAAAAATCTTTCAGTGTTAGATAGCCCATTTATTGAGGAAGGCTATAGGCTATATCATCACGCTACGACGTAAAAGAGCGGAGCAGCAATGTAAAATGTTGCGAAAACGGGTAAAATGTGACACAGACGAAGTTCCGCGGGACCGCTAGTTAAATCATAAAAAACAAAGATTATATACATTTTTTTTTCACAGCTTTAACGGACTGCAAACCTGAGTATATGGTTATAATTTCAACTCGATACCTCCACGCGTGCCCGAGATAAATGGTCTTGACAAACAGACGGACAACAAAGTGATCATAAAAGGGTTCCATTTTTTTCCTGTTGAGGTACGGAACCCTAAAAATGATGGCAATGAAGGTGAGAACAAGTTCGGCTTCAGTAGGGGTACGTAAATATCCATTATACCAATTACCAAGTATTTTGCTCAACACTACGTTGTTTACCAACATTTCAGATGCAAAACATTGCTGTTTGTACTGCAGGATATTCACCCGTTCTCACGGCGCACAGTGGAACGAATGTATGGGAGCGGTTGGACGTAGACATGTCCGAAAAAAAAGAGTAAAATTATGCCAAACTAATGATGCCATCTTATTCGATTACTTAATGCCTTCATAACTTGTGGTGATGAATTTCTTCATAACTCCCATATTTCGGGAGTAATTTGAGAAAATGTGAAATTTTACTATGAAAATGAGTGTATCGAGCTCTCTCCCTCCTGATTCCGGGCTTGTTTCAAGTAGCGGTCTCTAATATCATAATGCTAATACTAAGAGCTATATTTAATACTAAGACACATAGTGCGCCAAATGTGCACTTTCTGGGATAAAGAGTGATGTTTATTTTATAACACAATTTTTTTATTTTTTGTTTATTTTGTTGATTAAAACCGTTTTTCTAAAGGTTTACCTTATTACAATAACATTTCTGAGCAGCCAATTAGAGAAGATATAAGCTAATTAGGATATATAATTAGGGACTTAAGGTTTACATATAAAACTGATGCACTAATGATTACTGATAAGAACATTGCTATTATTTAATTACTAAATGGCTCTTAATACACTAATTTAGCATGCATCATTTACAAATTATCACAATAACTAATTACCTTGCAATATTTAACAAAGGATACCTGGGATACCTGGATTTTATATAAATAGGTCACTATTAATAACTTTAAAATCAGTGTTGATTTACACCTCGTTGTATCCAAGCTAATCTCGCAATGTATTTTCCAAATTTTAATACAAATCTTGATATTCACGTTGCTTTATGCGCACGCGCACATAAAGATTTACGCGACTTTAACTATTTGTTCAGTGTTTTAAAAGATAACAGTTGTGTTCAGTTATGTGAAAGTGCTGAAACAAGTTTAAAAGACTGGTGTCGTCGATTTTGCTACCGCATTTATGCAAAATGGACACAGTCTGGAAGAAGCACAGATAAGTTTCGGAAGAAACATGAGATTTGGCTACAGGCTGCAATTCAATGGCCGGAATTACAGAATGAAAATATGGAACCTTCTACAGAAAATATAAGTGACGTCATCGAGCCCATAATTTCTCCTGCTAAATCTGATGCTTCAACTTGTACACATCCTAGTCCTCGTAAATCTTTTGAGGACCTTAGTAACCGGCAAAAAAGAAGACGCACTGAAGATAGTCTTTCATGCAGCAGCAGCAGCGCTGAAATTATGTTTTCGGCCGAAAGGGCGCTTCAAAAGGCAGGACAAAGCGATACAGCTTATGTTATGAAATACTTGACGGAGAATCCAGAAGAGGCCTCAAAAATCAAAGCCTTCATTGAAGGTAAATCAATTCAGGTACGGGAAATATCCCCTTTGAAGGCATTGGCTCTTTATGTATCGATGAACTTATCGAAATGGCGCTATAACACTCTTCGGGATTTCAACACTCAAGAAGGAGCTCTTCAATACCCGAGTTACTACATGTTGGTTAAAGAAAAAATTAAGTGCTATCCGGCCAAAGAAGATCTCACAGTTACAGAGAGCTCTGCAAAAATCAAATTACAAGCCTTGATGGATTTAACCTCAAGAAGACTTATTAGGTCGTTAGAAACCCCTGTTGATCCCAATCAACAGCTCGTATTGACCAGCAAATGGGGTTTTGACGGATCATCTAGCCAAAGCATTTATCATCAAAGGACGAGTGAAGATGAGCAAATCGATCTTGCTAGTAATTTTATGATTAGTCTTGTACCACTGCGGCTCGTCTCAAAAGGTGTAACAATTTGGGAAAACGAGCGACCATCTTCCACTTCATTTTGCCGGCCAATATTGTTTAAGTTTATAAAGGAAACCAAAGAAAATGTGCAGAGAGAGATGGCTGAAATCGAAGCAGAGATTGAAGCCTTAACTCCATCCACCATCACTGATGGAATTAGTGTCAAACACCAACTGCTGTTGACAATGATTGATGGTAAAATTCATTCCATTATATCCAATACAGCAGCTTCAGTGTGTGACATATGCAAGGCTTGTCCTAAAGAAATGAATAATTTAGAGTTAATCAAAGATAAACACGCAAACGAGGACATGTATAAATATAGCTTAAGCACCCTTCACGCTTGGATTCGCTCAATGGAATGCTTATTACACATTTCCTACAAATTAGACATAAAATCATGGCAAGTAAGGGGTGATATAGCAAAAAGGCAAGTTGATGACAGGAAGAAAAGAGTTCAAGAGGCTGTAAGAAGAGAAACGGGCTTACTTCTCGATGTTGTGAAACAAGGCAGTGGATCCACCAACAATGGCAACTCGGCAAGGAGTTTTTTTGAAAACTACACTAAATCTGCTGAACTGACCGGAATAGATGCTATGCTTTTAAGAAAAATCTGTGTGATCTTGCAGTGTATTTCATCAGGAGAGAATATCAACGTAACTAAATTCCGAGAGTTCTGCTTTGATACTGCTAAGCTTTACGTGGAGTTATACCCATGGTATTATATGCCTTCTTCACTTCATAAAATTTTAATGCATGGGCCAGACATAGTTCAGAACATGTCAATTGTGCCCATTGGTTTTCTATCCGAAGAGGCATCTGAGGCTAGAAATAAAGATTTTAGAAAATATAGAGAGGGGCATTCTCGAAAGCATAGCAGTATCTCATGCAATGAAGATATTATGCACAATCTTTTACTGTCTTCTGATCCACTTGTTACAAGTATCCGTCCAAAAGGAAATAAGTTTGTAAAAAAATCTTCTTTTAAGGAATTTTATGAGCTTACGGATTCTGAGAAAAGTGATATCGAATTTGTTAACATAAATGATTTAGCGGACATCGATTCTGAATTTGAATTAATTGATGATGATGATGATGACGAAGATAATTAAATGTTGTTATTGTTTTAAAATGTGTAACTTAGTAAATTAGAGCTTACATCTTAATTATTTATTGTACTTTTAATGAAACTAGGTAATTTATTATCAACTTACTTAAAAGTCATACTCTCATCAGTTCTTGTGAATATTTTTGTTAATATATATTTCTGTATATATATAATATATTTATAGACCTCTTAATAAGTCTGTCTGCGGTTTAAAGTAAAAACAAATGGGGAAAAAACGTTTTTTTTTTTTAAATTTTCATTTCCTTTTATCCCAGAAAGTGCACATTTGGCGCACTATGTGTCTTAGTATTAAATATAGCTCTTAGTAATAGCATTACGATATTAGAGACCGCTACTTGAAACAAGCCCGGAATCAGGAGGGAGAGAGCTCGATACACTCATTTTCATAGTAAAATTTCACATTTTCTCAAATTACTCCCGAAATATGGGAGTTATGAAGAAATTCATCACCACAATTTATGAAGGCATTAAGTAATCGAATAAGATGGCATCATTAGTTTGTCATAATTTTACTCTTATTTTTCGGACATGTCTACGTCCAACCGCTCCCATACATTCGTTCCACTGTGCGGCGGCGGCGCTGTACTGTACAATGATTTTAGGGTTCCGTAGCCAAATGACAAAACACAGGACACTTATAAATTCGCCCCGTCTGTCTGTCAGTATGTCACAACCATCTTGGAGTTAAAATTCGGAAGGAATGTGTCTTCTACAAACTGTTTCATAGCTTGTTAATGAAAAACTAAGATACTGCTGCAGTTTGACGAAAGAGTCCCATAACTCAAACGCTAATCTATACTTATAAGTACTTATAATAAAGCTAAAGAGTTTGTTTGCTTGAACACCCTAATCTCAGGAACCGGTCCGATTAAAAAAAAAATCTTTCAGTGTTAGATAGCCCATTTATCGAGGAAGGTTATAGGCTATATATCATCACGCTACGACCAATAGGAGCGGAGCAGCAATTCAAAATGTTGCGAAAACGGGGAAAATATGACGCAGACGAAGTTGCGCGGCACAACTAGTATCAAACATTTTTCAAAAGAATTTTCGTTGAAAAGTTTGTTTACTTTTTACAATTTTTTTTTTTTCAGTATCTTCCTCCTCTTGCTTTAGAAATTAGAGGGGGGACACCTTATAAACTTGTGAGCACACGGCATTTCACATAAAGTTAAATAAACTCTTTGATTTAATGCCTACTGTTCATTTAGGCACCGACATACAAATTACTTTGCATAATAAATAACTGATTTCATCACTGCTCTTAAAACGGTGAAGGTCTTTTTAGGGTTCCGTACCCAAAGGGTCAAACGGGACCCAATTACTGAGACTTCGCTGTCCGTCCGTCCGTCTGTCACCAGGCTGTATCTCATGAACCGTGATAGTTAGCCAGTTGAAATTTCTACAGATTATGTATTTCTGTTGACACTATAACAACAAATAATAAAAACAGAAAAAAATAAATATTTAAGGGGGGCTCCCATACAAAAAAGTATTTTTTTTTTTTCGTTTTTATAAACAATGGTACGGAACCCTTCGTGCGCGAGTTCGACTCTCACTTAGCCGGTTTTTTATAATACATCTTGTTCTTTCTATTGTAGTAAGCAACGACTTATTGTCGGGCCTACGCTGTCCTCCCATACTTAAGCACTAACGATGTAACATTAGAATATTTTAAAACCAAATGATTTTAAAAGAGTAACCATGGAGTTTCTTTCCGGTTCTTCTCCATAGGAAACGACCAACCCAAACCGTGCATCTTTTGTCGACGTTTTATAAGTGCCCATGTAGGCCTATGTGTAATAAAATATGTTGATTCTTGATTTTGAAGGAAAACAACGTGAGAAAACCAGCATGTCCTACAAACGTAGTATGACCATTGTAGAAACGAGTTTTGTCTACGGAAGAATCAACCTAATGACAGATAGACAATGACAATGTGTCAGTTTGTCGATTATTTCGTTGACACAGCCCGTTTCCGCTCGGACCCGTGTAGTAGATTGCAGCCCACTCCCTCTCCCAGCCCTGTGTCCCAGCAGTTGGAAGTTAAAAGCTGCAGAACCTACAGCTTAATCATCTGCCTAGCCTTTTCCCAAACTATCTTGAGGTCTGCTTCCAGTCTAACCGGATGCAGCTGAGTAGCAGATTTTACATGAAGCAACTATCTGACCTCCACAACCCAGTAACTGGGTGATACGATACCCCTTGCTAAGACTGGATGTCAGACTTTTGGCTTCTGACTACTCGTAACGACTTTCAAAGATCTACAAATGACAGCCGGGAACAACGGCTTAACGTGCTTTCCGAGGCACGGAGGAAACTCGGTATGTAATTATGGTCACCCATCTACCTTGGCAAGTTAGGCTTAACCTTAAAGATCAACCCGTGCGGCTGTTATTATTTAGCTAGGAGCTCCTCCAGCTTGATATTAAATACAATATTGCCGTTTCGTCACAAACTCGTATCATCACTACATAATATAAAACAAAGTCGCTTCCCGCTCTGTCTGTCCCTATGTATGCTTGATCTTTAAAACTACGCAACAGATTTTGATGCGGTTTTTTTTAATAGATAAAGTCAAAAATCAATCAAAATCAAAAGTCATTTATTCAAATTAGGCTGATAATCAGCACTTTTTGAACGTCAAAAATTACAAGCGACAGTCCCCCAAAACGCCCGCCCTTCGCCACTTGTGAGTGTTTTAGCTGGATTCAAGTAGTGATTCAAGAGGAAGGTTTAGATGTATAATACATGCATAAAATAGTAGAGAAACACTGATAATTTTAGAGGTTTCCAATGTGATATCGACAGACATTCTGTAGAATATTTAGTATGAGCAGCAACCCGTGCGAAGCCGGGGAGGGTCGCTAGTAGTTCATAATCTATTTTCTAATAGTGCCCTGACATTGTACACGAAGGGCATTCCCGACGCGAGCGCAGTCACGTATGCTAAACAGGGGAATGTTGATGTAATACAGGAATTGGCTTCTACAGCTAGTATTAAGAAGCGTGCATGTATGACGCGACGGTCTCAAAATATTCGTACTACAGCCGTCATAAATGTTCTGTTTTCTCGCGTTGACTGTGTAAAATGCTGGTATTCAGCTGCATTCGGTAAGACTGGATGCGACGCAGCATAGTTGGGAAAAAGCTAGGCAGATATACAACCTGTTTTTTTTAATATCTCATAACTCTAGGGTTATATTCTGTAGGTAAAAATTATACTAAAACTCCTAGAATAGGTGGTCCAAAAACGCATAGTTTCGGAGATATCATCAATCATAATTAAATTAGGTCAAAAATTGGCACCAGTATAACGAATCTTTACTTTTGCGAGGTTGCCAAACTTCACAGTAATGTAGTAAAATAGTAGTAGTTTCATTGATAAATATGAGTAATTCTTTTTATTCAAGCCAATAATTCATATTTAAAGCTAAGATAATGCGAAAAAAAAAACAAATAAAAAAGTATGATTGAAACATAATTCATATGTCAGTTGATTCTTTGATACGGTCTCAATCATATCCTAGAGTTATGGGATATAAAAAAATGGGTTGTCTAAATATATATTTTTAATATACAGGGTGTAACGGAAAGGGTATATACATACTTAAGGGTGTGCTACAGACCATCAAACTCAACATGTTTCTCCCAAATAAACATCGTAATAACGAAAAAATTATCTGCTGCCCCATACAAAATTTCAATACCTATTCGACCCAAATGTATGGGGCAGCTGATATTTTTTCGCTGTTACGAAGTTTGTCCGATGGAGAAACATGTTCAGTTTGATGGTCTGTAGCACACCCTTATGTATATACCCTTTCCGTTACACCCTGTATATATATTTTTTTATGGTTTACGATATGTCTCAATATAACGCACGCAAATCTTTGTGCTGATCGATCGTTATACAAGCTGTTGTTTTGCATCCTCGTCAAATTCCCTTTTAAAATTATCTTTTCTCTTTAAAAGACATTTCGAAAATATTTAGTAACTTTTTAGACCTATATATCCTGCTTATGCGTAAGAAGTTTAATTAAAATCGGTTCAGTCATTTCAGAAAATAAGGACTTGAAAGTTTGTATGAAATGTCGTAAGGTGTAAACGCTCTTAAAGTAAAACACAAATAAAATACAACATTCACAATAAATGCAAAGCTCAGAACTATCACTACACTTTCCGTTATCAGCCATTGCATAAGAAAAACAGCTAGTGTTATTGTTTAAACTCGAACGTGGTTTGATAACAATAGAAGAATTTTAATTTCAGCTGACATCTGACCTCAAACCCGAATCGTCAATATACATATTAAAGTTATCAAGGCAATAAAACTACTATTGCATCCCGTCCGTGACGTTAATTAGAGCTCGTGGCTAAATAATAAGAGCCGCACGGGTGATTTTTAGGGTTCCGTACCCAAAGGGTCAAACGGGACCCTATTACTGAGATTTCGCTGTGCGTCCGTCCATCTGTCACCAGGCTGTATCTCATGAACCGTGATAGTTAGCCAGTTGAAATTTCTACAGATTATGTATTTCTGTTGATGCTATAACAAAAAGTACTAAAAACCGAATAAAATAAACATTTAAGGGCATTAAAAAAACGAGCAAAAAATCACTTTTTTGTATGTGAGCCACATACAAAAAAGTGATGTTTTGCTCGTTTTTTTTTTAATAATGGTACGGAACCCTTCTTGCGCGAGTCCAACTCGCACTTGGCCGATTTTTTAGAGATTACTTTGGCATTATTTTCTATCGAGAAAACTACAAATAATCGTGTTTCTAAAGTGTATGATTTATAGAGTGAATCCTTGAATTTGTTACAAATTAACTTCATAACTAAAGGTTAAGTAATAACGATGTAGCAAGGGATCAAACGAACGGAATTATTTCGAAATTTACTCCGTCGAACGTCGATCCATCTAGCGAGGCACAATGGGCATTCGTTGAGTCTATGATTGCGGCATGCCAGTGGGCATGATTTTATTATGTGACAAAAAGACACGATACTCACATATAAATAAAATTGAAGTGTTTGTAGTATCAAAATAACAAGTAAAGTAGGTATATACGGTACTTATAAAGTTCTTGCCCATTCTTCTCCATAGAGATCTACGCTTTGGAATGGGCAACTACAGTACTTTCACAAGTTATTATGTCTTGTGACTGGGACTGTAGCTTCGCGTTCTTCTTTTTTGTTCTTTGACTTTCAAAAGTGCCTGTAATGGTCTAATTGAAATAAACGCTTTGAGTTTTGAGTTTTTATCAGTAAAGTAGGTATATACAGTACTTATAACAAAAAGATTACAAAAAACTTTTTAATCTCCGAAACGTCTCAATTTTGTCAGGATACTGGCAGATAGCTAATGCTATAAAAGCTACTTAGGCTACTTTTATTTTAGAAAAGGATAAGGGTGCCATGAAAAAAAATTACGAACCCTTGAAATTATTAACAAAATCCGATTTAAATAGGAAAGTCATATTTTTATCAACCCCCGACCAAAAGAGAGGGGTGTTATAAGTTTTGATGTGTCTATCTGTGGCATCATCATCATCATCATCATCATTTCAGCCGAAAGACGTCCACTGCTGGACATAGGCGTCCCCCAAGTGTCGCCACATTGTCCGGTCTGACTGTGGCATCGTAGCTCCTAAACGGATAAACCGATTTTGTTAAAATTGGTTTCGTCTGAAAGATGTTTTAATCGAATATTGTTACCCATGTTTCGAGAAAATCTGCTCAGCCGCTTGAATGTCATCACCTCTTTTCTAGTTAATGAAGGGATAAACAACTTCTACGGGTCTGGTCGATTCGAAGTTGAAATCTTGCAGCATGGGCATAGCCAGGGGGGGACAACACCCTCCCCCTAAAAGCTAGGATTTTTCTAAAATTTATATCTTTCCTTGCTTTCGTTAATTAGCAAGAAGAGGCGCAACACTGAGAAAAGTGGAAGGAAAGGGAGGAGACCTATGCCCAGGAGTGGCCCAGGAGAGTCAGGACTAAGAAAAAATAAATTAAGTTTAAAAAGCATGAAATAAATAGACAGCTTAGCACGAGCACAAAACAAAGCGGTCCCCCGACTATACGAGAGACGCTTCGGATTCATTTATTTTTGTTTTTTTAGAGGTTTTTTCTGTCCGTGGTTTTAAAAGTTTTTAATTTTAATAATTTCACGCAGATGAAGGTCGCGGGCAACAGCTCGTTAAAGCAGAGAAAGATAAGCAATTCAAATATCTAGATCTGGCTCGCGAGGTTGTCGACATGTGGAATGTGAATACAGCAGTCATTGTGCCGATAGTCGTGTCGGCCAATGGCTTAATTGCCAAAAGCCTCGACCAACATCTTGGCTTTCGCTTGACAGCTGGATCAAGGGCTTGATTCAGAAAGCAGTACTTCTGGACACGGCGCGTATTGTAAGGAGGTTCCACACCGGTAGCTCGGACACTGTTCCCAATGCTGGTGGGCTACTATTTTTTATATTTTTAAATGTTTTTTTATATCACTTTGTAAAAATATTTAAAAATGTAATTAGTATGTAAGTAAATAAATAAAGGAAATAATATTATTATGAGTATGGATATACAAGTGAACCTAGAACCGAGAACTTACAATGGCGACATGTCACATAAGGGTTGGACCTCATCTGGCAGCACGGAATCGCACTTTTCCATGCTTCTATCCTTTTCAGTCGCTTAGAACAGTCATTTGCTAGAGCGAGAAACATAGCGGAAATGCTATCGCACGCGGCAGCATTGATTATGCGGTCGGCAGCACGCTCTGATTCTCGCTCTAGCAAATGACTGTTCTAAGCGACTGAAAAGGATAGAAGCATGGAAAAGTGCGATTCCGTGCTGCCAGATGAGGTCCAACCCTAACCATAACTCAGAACAAAACACAAGTAAGACTTAGGGCTGCTACACACGTTACGAAAAATCGTTACGATCGGACGGTACAGTTTAAACTGCACAGTTTCGTAGTGCCCACACACGTTACTAGAAAACTGTACGATTATTCATTCGTTGAGATGGCTTCGACTGACGACGCGTTAGCAGTTGTCGGTTTATTTATTCGCCATAAAAAAGCAAAAGGAAGAAAAGAAAAAGAAAACACGTATTTGGTGTAAAGAATGGCTAATGACAAGAAAAGCTCATTCCCATGTTAATTTATTGAAGGAAGGTATTTCCTAAATATTGGCATAATTTTAGGTATTATACAATGTGTTGTTTTGCATTCTCGTCAAATTCAAGGAGGTAATTATGCTAATGATTCTCGACCCAAATCAACAATAAAATAGGTAGGTGTTTTTTTTATTTTTTTTTTCTTATTTACGGAAATCCGTAAGTGTGAACCAGCCGTATTAAAACGCCGCCCGTCTGTTACCGCGCTTAGACGCACACAAAGAAACGCTAACAATACATACACAACGCAAACGCAACGAACATACGATAATTTCATAGGTACCCTATTCCCTACCACGCACGGCGCGGGTGTGCGGGTATGCCGGAGGGGTGCGCGGGCGCACTCTGTCGCTCGCGCGCCTATCCACCCTCGCCGTCCCGGAACCAAATAGTGTGCTAAATGTCGCCGACGCGTGCGTGCGCGCTGCGAATTCCGCTCCTAGGTACATCGTTGAGACGTAGGTGCAAAGTGCAAGATGACGGACAATTACTCAAACGACGAGTTGGTAGAGATGGTCCGCATGTATGCCATCAGTGGAGACAGCCTACGTGGAGCAGTACGGTGTTTCCCCTCAATATGGTCGGCATGTACGCGAGTAGGTACTTAACCGAAAGGTTTGGTGACCATATGGGTCGCGAAGGACCTGTGGCCTGGCCCGTTCTCCGGACCTGACGTCTCTAGACTTTTATTGCTGGGAGACGTTAAAAAGTTAGTTTACTCGGAGAAAGTGACAAGTGTTACAGAATTACGTGAAAAGATAATTAGTGCTTTCGACACTTTAAAAAGGAATGTGATAGTGCTACGTAAGCTGAAGGAAAACCAGCTACGTCGTTGTCGACTGTGCCAAGAATGTGGTGGTGGCAACTTTGAACATACCTCCGGGTAACTTAAGTAGGTAATTTATTTATTTGTACATAGACTATCATTTTGTAAATACATTGTTAGCTTAATCAATTTTATTAGTGTAAATAAGTTGATTTCAAATATTTAACTACGCCAATAATACCTAACAGTCGAAAGTATTTCTACATACCTACTTAGCTAGCACATCTTTCCAATTCCAACAAACGTAAACATTTTTAGATTTAGTAAATCGGTACACTAACTAAGGTACTAAGCACCAATAAATTCAATCTACAAATTCAAACAAAATCATTACGAAAACTTTAGGCTGAATTTACCTACGTACAATGTTCAGAGTGTTAGTGTAGATAGCAATAAAGCAAAACTAACATTTTATTAATCATCTGATAACTACCGAACTTAGGTAAGTACAGGTCAGTGAACTTTTCTTTGGCACACTAGTATTGTTGTCGTTAGTAAGATTTCCGTATTCCAATGATGCTTAAAAATTAGTTTAGTATCAAGCGAAATTTATGACAATAATGTAGGTGATTTTCGAAATAAAATTAGGCAAAATTGCTAGGTACCGGTCGCCGTAGGTCATCGCACGGTCGCAACACTGTTGCATTTCGTAGGTAAGACGTCGACTGTCGACTCTCACGCACACAGAGCAGCTGCATTGTCGCTGTGTGCGTAGTTGGGTGATTCTGTTTTAAGGGTTTTGAATCAAGGGTTTTATTCTGAAATACTGTTAAATTTCAACAATAAAAAAAAGCAACGCTTATTAATTATAGACCGGTACCGAACTTTAAATTGATTATTTATGTGTTTTATGACAACGTCCTGAAATTTGACGAGGATGCAAAACAACACATTGTATTATGAAACGCACGCACAACCATTCGGACCGCGATCCACGCGGAAACTGAAACGACTGGCACACACGTTACGATTATCGACACAGTTTCTTCCGATTCAGATTTATATATCCAAAATTTCATACTGTTCCGTTCAACTGTACAGTTCTACAAAATCGGACAAACTGTACAGTTTTTCTCATACACACATGTAGATTTATCGTTGCAGTTTGAACTGTACCGTCCGATCGTAACGATTTTTCGTAACGTGTGTAGCTGCCATTAGACACATTAACCTTCCGAGATAACAGCTCTAAACTTACCAAAACCGAGTCGGACTCACGCATGGAGGGTTCCGTAGAAAAAACTCAAGTTCCGTCCGTTCGTCTTATAACGACAGGCCATGTCGACAGGCCGTGTCGACGGCGCGTTCGTGTTCCACGCGCGCCTCAAGGAGATGTCAGCAAGTCGGAAGGGGTTCGAGAGGGCCGATGCCTGCCAGTTTTGTAAAATCTGTTCATGGACTTTCGTTCTGCTGACTATACTTACATCCCTCTTATCAATATAGATAAACAATGTCATTCAAGTTTTATCAAAATCTTTGAGTAAGTATTTATCTCAGTGGAACCTTGAATTGTTTATGCATCACTACATAGTCTAAAACAAAGTCGCTTCGCGCTGTCTGTCTGTCTGTTAGATCTTTAAAACTATACAACGGATTATGATGCGGTTTTTTTAATAGATAGAATGATGCAAGAGGAAGGTTTATATGTAGGTATACATGCATAATATAGTAGAGAAACACTGATAATTTTAGAGGTTTCTAATGTGATGTCGTAAATACATACATTTTTTTTTGCGCTTACATTGCAAACGCTGGCTGAACCCTACGAGATAGATCAAAATAATGTACTACAGTATTGTACACCTTTTTAAGGTCTACAAAAAAGTCCGGGATGGTATATGTATATCTCTTAGGGATAACCCACAATAACCATTTTTTTAGGGTTCCGTACTCAAAGGGTCAAACAGGACCCTATTACTGAGACTTCGCTGTCCGTCCGTCCGTCTGTCACCAGGCTGTATCTCATGAACCGTGATAGTTAGCAAGTTCAAATTTCTACAGATTATGTATTTCTGTTGACGCTATAACAACAAATAATAAAAACAGAAAAAAATAAATATTTAAGGGGGCTCCAATACAAAAAAAAAAATATATTTTTCGTTTTTATAAATCATGTTACGGAACCCTTCGTGTGCGAGTCCGACTCGCACTTGGCCGGTTTTTTATCCTTTACTTTTTACAGGAAACAATGGCTTATTCACGAAGCGAGTTTAAGCAATACAGCATTCATCTTTATCCAGTTAAGTACATCTACCAACCCGCACTTGGCCCGCGTGGTGGATTAAAGCCACTCACTCTAATTGAGAGGAGACCTGTGACTAGCAGTGGGAACATTATAGTCTAATGATGATGATGACGGAATATTTAATAAACTTACCATATTTCTCTCCAAGTCCAGTGATATCATAATACTTGAATTCCTTTCCATCAATGGTGATGGACTTCAGGAGGTGGCTGTAGGGGTTGTTGGTGGCTGCAACAAACAATATTAATGTTAACGACATTGTAAGAATACGAGATGGAAGATACACCGACATACAGTCATATACAAATAAAATATATGGTCCAGGTATGCTGGAAGAGATTTCTTTAGAAATATGCGTCACCTTTGTACCTATTTTCTTTTCCTTTCTTCTTTTCTGTATTTAGTGTGTACATAAATTGTTAAATAAATAAAATAAATAAACAAATATACATTTACCAAAATTCAAAAGGTATTTCCGCTTATTGGAACATAGTGTGTAGTACATTACTTTTACTTTTTACTTTTCATTTAGTTTTTTTAGACTCTTTTTCTTATTTACCGATTGTTTGTAAATGTGTGGACATTATAGGCTTTATAGATTCCTAGATCTTTGGTAACTTTTTACCTTGTTCTATGTTTTGTAGTAAGCAACGACTTATTGTCCTCCCATACTTTAGTACTAATGCTGTAACAGAAATATTGTAAAACCAAATGATTTTAAAAGATTAACAATGGAGTTTCTTGCCGGTTCTTCTCTATAGGAATCAACCAACCCGAACTGTGCACTTTTTAGTCGACATTTTATAAGTGCCCATATTGGCCTATGTAAAATAAAAATATTTTATTCGAGTATTTTAAAGTCACACTATTACGTAATAGGTCTTGTCTCAAAGAAGATTTTTTTTAATTTTGCTATGAGTAAACATTTAATTGCTTGTGACTGTACAAATGGTAACTACATATTCAGTCCATCATTGAAATTGTAAATCGGTCATTAAAAAAAAAGCTGTTCCATACCATTAACATGTAAGAAATGCACTTTTGTAAGAAACAGCATACATAATGCTTTACAGTCATGCTTATATTACGACCACTACAAGGTCGTGATACGACTTGTCGTATCGGAATGCTGGGCGGTGAAGAAGATGGATGAAAAAAGATTGCATGCAACATAGATGAGAATGTTGAGATGGATGTGTGGAGTGACTAAAATGGATAAAGTTAGAAATGAGCATATTTTAGTAAGTTTAAAAGTGGCGCCGGTTACATAAAAGATGAAAGGGAGTCGTCTGTCTTGGTATACAAATACAAAAATATACATAAACTGAGGCAGCCCCAATAAGTTACAATAGTACTTGTGTTGGGGCTGTCTCACCCTTCTCTTAAGGGCGTTTATACCCTACGGCATTTCATACAAACTTTCAAGTCGTTATTTTCCGAAATGACTGAACAGATTTTAATGAAACTTCCTACGCATAAGCAGTATACATAGGTCTAAAAAGTAACTAAAAAACATTTTCGAAAAGTCTTTTAAAAATGAAGATAATTGGAAATTTCTGTTTCTATAGATAATTAAAATCGGTCTAATTTAGCTGTAACATTATTTTTCGAAAATGTTGAACCACTTGAAAGTTTGTATGAAATGCCGTAGGGTATAAACGCTCTGAAATGGTATCTTAACAATGATGAAATTGAAGTCAAAGCACATAGTCTTTGACACGTCTGCACCAAACGGCGGAAGGGGGGGTATGGACATGTGATGCGGAGGGATGGAACACATGTGAATAAAAGAGTGATAAATATAAATGTGGATGGATGGATAGAGCGGGAGAGGAAGACCAAAGAAGAGATGGATGGATTGTGTGAAAAATGATATGAAGGAAAAAGGAGTAAATGATGGTGTGAAGGAAAGAATGGAAGAAAGACACATGTTGCGCCAACCCCAAATAAAATAGGTCAAGGACAGGAATCTGAGGATAGACCAACAAACAAGTAATTTTATAATATTACTAGCTGTCCGGCGCAACTTCGTTTGCGTCACATTTTCCCCGTTTTCGCAACATTTTTCATTGCTGCTCCGCTCCTATTGATCGTAGCGTGATGATATATAGCCTATAGCCTTCCTCGATAAATGGGCTATCTAACACTGAAAGATTTTTTCAAATCGGACCAGTAGCTTTGGAGCCTATTCAATGCAAACAAACAAACAATCAAATCTTTCCTCTTTATAATATTAGTTTAGACTACTAAAAATCTACAACTGCCTAGTTTCTTTGGAATTATTTTTTTGGAGGTGTGTCGTAACATTTGATGTGAATTCACAATTACATCATAACAACTTAAGTAAACAACTTTACAGAGTTCAAAAGTCCATTTCTAAGTTACATACTTATGAATTTACATAAATAAAAACATGGACAAGCAAGGCTACGGGAAATGTATTGTTTTAATACAAAATTGTGAGTTTTAGAGTTTAATTAAAGATACTACGTGAAAAAATCATTGTTTTTAGTTTCAACTTGTCATATTAAAATCAAAGGGATTTAAAAGACTCATAGCGGAGTCTGATGAGATGACCACTAAAAGCGCGGTATGGAAGAAAGAGGCGATGTTGCACCAACACCAAATAAATTGGGATAACCACAGGACAATGTTGATAATAGACCGGGCATTGGGAATATTGTCACACAAAAATTTCTATCCTTAACATTTTTTTCTTCACAAATGGTACGTGACAAGCAGGCATATGACACTGGACAGACAGACTTTTTACTAAGTTGTAACAAGTTTTGGAATACGATTTTCTTTGCCTTATCACGTCTATCGCTCATTAATAATTAAAAGGATTAAACAACTGCATTAATCAGATTGATTCATGATGGTGAGAATCAGCCAGAGTTAGTCTAATGGGATACCAATCTCTGCTCGGCATTTAAATTATAAAGTATGCAGAATAAGACCACCATAAACTATGGGTACAGTAGTAAAATATATTAAGATGTCTACCAGATTATTACAGGCAGGAAATTAATCTTAACAAAGTACTCAAAAAAGTTAAAAAATCACTTAATAGTGATGAAAAATTCTTAAATTTTGAAGGCAAAACAGTGACCAGGCAGTTTTCGACTGTTGCCATGTGAATTCTAATAAGATAATTTACATAAAGTTGTCTTTTCATTACGATAAAAACATTCAAATCATGACATTGACTAAAGATTAATCAAATCTGAAATTCCACATTTGCACTTATTGTAACATAAAAAAATAACGTAAACATGAATTGATACGTTCATAGCGATAGATAAAGCTAAGTAGAAGTTATTTCGTCAGTACTAGTTCTCTGATAACCTGTTATTTGTTGAGATAAACAGTTAGCATTCATTTTTACTTTCGTCCGGTTTTAAAATCACTTGCGATTACTACTTTTAAAACACAGATAAGTTTACTATTTAAAGTTACGATTAATCATAAAACGAGTCCGTAATTAGTACGTAATAAAAGTTCAGAGTATTTTTTTCGTTGTAAAGTTTTCTTAAACGAAAATATTAAATTTTCACTTACCCGCCATGTTAAATGTTCACTATTTTGCGCACTAATAGAAGCCACAGGCACACTCCCGAATCCCGATAGTGAAAAGGGAAAACGTACGAGAAATTATACAAAATCTACGTCACGAATGTAATCAACGAAACACACGTTCGGTTGATTAATTGACACTGACAAACAAAATGTCGATGTTGCCGGGTTGCGTAATGTCAGAAAAATGATACCAGCTATTTTTTTTCTAAAACTACTACTTGCTTCTTTTCACCCGACAGACTTCTCTTTACGGTCAGTGTAGGGGCGGAATATGGCGGATTTTGAGCGCCATATTGTACTGTTCGTTTTTCTTATACCTAAATTTCAGAAATTCTGAACATCTGTTGGAACAGCCCAGACTCCTGGAAGTTCAGCATTCAATGATATGAAATAAACAGAAGAAACATCATTTTTTTTTACATTTTTTTATTTATCTACTTACATCTACCATTACAGGCTAGCCCAATGCGATAAATGCGCCTTAATTAATAACAACTTAACCTCTTTATCCTATAGCGCCTAACAGTAAAACCCCGCGCGGACCCCTTGATTACGTCATCGCGTGAGTCATCCGATATCGTAAACATAAACACTTGTAACTCGAGTTATATTAGCTCTAATCTTAAATGTACCTTGAGTTTACACGCCTTCGCATTTTTTTCGGAATTATCTTCCTGCCTTGTCCCATGTTACTTAGGGGCGGCGCCACACGTTGTTTTCTTTCATTCACCTCCCTCTGTCAAGTGTCACGCTATAATTTACTCGTTTTTCTTTCCTAGCATTCCTGATGCAATCTATCTATCGTTTCCTTTCCCTCTCCATCCATCAACATTGATATTAATCACTCTTTTGGTCACAGCGATTCGTACATACCTGCTCATCACATACCCATTCCTTGACAGTCGGTTACTGTAACTGTAACTGGCGCAACTATCAATCTTCTTTTATTATTCTCATTAGTCATTCCTTACCTTGTCCATTCGTTTTACACCACACATCCACCTTTATGCGAGCTGTACACACACACACACACACATAAACACTAGCTTCCTTACATACTTGAAAATTGATTACCAATTTAGTAGTATTAGTGAAATTGCTATAACTCATCTATCATTTATTTTACTTATGTCCTTGTCCCAGACCTTCTTATCCCAGCATATTCCAAGAGATCATGAAAGCAAGATACTGCTACTATCAGCACTACTGAAACTGTAAATTACAAATCCGTAGTTTTATGGTTGGAAACTTTTGGCTGTTCGAATTTCTATACCAACTTTTAAATGAATGTAGCTTTTTACGAACCAAGCACTATTCGCGTTCCGTTCCAATCGTTTTATCTAATAAAATTAATTGTTTAATTCTTTGTCTCACCTCCTATTCATACACTAAAAAGAGACAGAACATGATGCTTCTATCGAGACTTGTCAAGTTGTCAAACGCGGTATCCATGATGACAAAAAATTGAAAAAAGTTCGTTGACTGTCATTGTTTTTCTAATTTATTGCGTTTTTCTATATTAATTCGTGTAAAGTGACCACCAAAATGTCGACTTTCGATCTAAACTCCATAAATTCAGCGCTATCTGATTCCGGCAGGCCGACCAGTGGCGTGGATTTCTCCGGAAAATCCTTAAAATTGGATACCGCGAACGATGGTAAGAAAAGTGTTTGATTTTGCATTTCATTGCACTTCTTCCTTTTAAAAACACGTGGTATATACATTTTTACTATCAATAGTAATTGTGGACGCAAATCCTAGCTTTTATTGTTATTTTTCAGTGTTTGCCAAACATAACCTATTTCTTCATGTTTGATTATCATATTCAGTTATATCTATTGATAGGTAAATAAATTTTCCTGTTCTTGTCTTTATAGCAACGACTGATTTACTTGGTGTTATCGACTTTGTATTTCTAGGAAAGGAAATAATGCATTGAATTTGTGTTTCACTTGCCGGACGAGTGTGTTTAAAATGCTAGTTAACAAACCATGCAATGTACAGTCTACTACTAATAGTAGTATGAGAACTTGATACTTATCTCCTTTGCAGACCGTACTATCTGTAAATGTAGAAAGCATTAATATGTTCCTAACATATTTTATTTGCTTGTAGTCATACTAATAGATGATTTACCTTGATGAACAAAATCTAGATCAGACATTTGGTTGCCACTGGACTGGCTCATTGATATATTAGATGCAAGCATGAAGCTTTAGGTCCTTGGTTAGATTCCCTGGTCACGACCCTTCGGGGTGTACAGGTGTGATGTGTTATGACTTACTTGATTGCCAACTTGCAATAGCAATATTTTCATCCAGATTCTTGAAATGTAGGTACTATTCAATTTAATGTGGAGTTTATGTTAAAGGTATTGCATATTATGTATGTTGCACCCTAGGATAAGGTTAGACATGAAGATTAGCAGAATATAGTGCATGGGTGGGCAGAGGTGTATAGTGACCTACAATAAGCAACTTCCTAAAGTACTACAGCGCCATCTATGAACAAACTAAAGAACTAACATGGTCTGAATCTCGCAAGCAAAGTTTACATCGACTTAAGAGTTTATAGAGAAACCTGACAACAACTGCCAGATCGGTATTATATGGTGGGTAACTACCCACCAGATATAATTCCTCCCTTTTCAATGGAGTATCGCAGAACTTTACCCCCTGTTCCTCATACCCCTAAAGGTGTATAGTCCTAATTCTCATGAAATACCATTAAATAAATCAAATCAAATCATTTATTAGTTTGCAAACATGGGTAAAAGTTGGTATATAGATGTTATCTTATAAGTTTAGCTCTGCATTTGCACATTTTTGTTCCATCCTATTTCTACTTTTATTTTTGTTTCTTGCATCTACCTATGTTCTTTGTTTTATTTTTGTTAATTTTGTATCCACGTCATGTCCCTGCGACAATTTTTTTTTTCTTTCTTTCTTTCACACTAACACACACCACACACACATACACACACAACACACACACACACAACACACACACACACATCTTCACATCTTGCACACGGTTTAACCTATGTTTACAAATAAAGAATATTGATTGATTGATTGATTTCTTTCCATGTTCTGCCGTCACATGGGCATGCAAAACATAATCAATTAAATATAATTAATTTCAGATACCAATCAATAGTGTTAGAAAATTATAGAAATCCATTATTACAAATTACATGTCAAAACATTTGAAACAATAAATAGAAAATAAAAAGTCAAAAAAGTAAAGAAATACTTCATTTGGTCAATCAATTTACATTTTAATTTTTATGTGCATGTCAGAAATAATAATGAATAACAAAAATCATACCAAAAAAGTCTAACATAAAGCCATTACAATATTGCAACAAAACATAGATATTAGATCCCACTTAGGTCCCACAGTTTTTTTCCGATAGGAACTCCGAAATACTATAATATGATTTACAAATCAGAAACTTTTTTAGGTGGCTTTTAAACAAATTAACATTTAAGGTTTCTGGTATGTGATCATATATAATTGGTGCCATGCAGAAAACACTTTTATGCATCATAGCTGTCTTAGACTGTCTTGCACATAACATATTAGCGTGTCGTCTACTTCAGTTATTTAAGTCTGATAACTTGGGAAATAATTGTGATTTGTTCACAAATACGGCAACCTCAAATATGTACAGAGAGGGCAGTGTCAATATTTTATACCGAATAAAAAATGGTTTACAAGTGTCTGTGCATTTCAAACCGAACAGCGCCCTAATACACTTTTTTTTTTATCCATCTTTCCAGCGCAACCAATTGTGGATGCCATCAATGGCTGCCCTGACCTCCAATACCTCACGCTCACGGGCAACACGCTGGGCGTGTCAGCAGCGCAGGCCATATCCAAAGCCCTGGAACAGCACCCTGAGCTGAAGGTGGCTCGATTCTCTGACATGTTCACTGGGAGGATGAAGACGGAGATACCGCCCGCTTTGGTGAGTGGTTTGGAATTACTGCCTCTCTGACCTCCACAACCCAGTTCGAACTGGGTTACACCATATGCCTTGGTAAGACTGTATGTCAGACCTTCAGGCCACTGACTACTAGTAACAACTGTCAAAGATCTACATATGACAGCCAGGACAAACAGCAGACTGAAAAACATTTTGTTCTTCCATTTACTTCTGTCATCCGTCTCTCTCACCCTCTACAGTCTACACAAATGTGTGTAAAGATTAAATAAATCATCATCATTCTCTTGCCCTTATCCCAATTTATTCGGGGTCGGTGCAGCATGTCTTCTTCTAAAGTAATATTATAAAGAGGAAAGGTTTGATTGTTTGTTTGTTACGACAAAAACTACTTGACCGTTTATTTTATTAGAAAGGTACATCTTTACCGAGTAACATAGGATGTATAACATCATTTTCGCGGACAAAGTCGCGGGCAAAGTGCTAGTCTTCCATACTTCTCTTCTCATGAAATACCTCCTTTCTTGCCATATCATCCTTCACACAGTCCATCCATCGTTTCTTTGGTCTTCCTCTACTCTTATAACCATCCACATCAAGTAAAGATTAAATAAATCAATTGTAATATTCTCTTTTTCCAGGCCGCTCTTGGAGATGGGATGATAACAGCCGGTGCAAGACTCAGTGTGCTAGACTTGAGTGACAATGCGTTCGGACCCATTGGAGTGGAGGGACTGGCTAAACTGTTGCAGAGTGATGTCTGCAGTGAGCTGGAGGTATGAATTACATCAGTGTTAGAAATAATATTTATCAACAACTAGCTTAACCCG
Source organism: Cerastis rubricosa (assembly GCA_949152445.1). NCBI lineage: Eukaryota > Metazoa > Arthropoda > Insecta > Lepidoptera > Noctuidae > Cerastis > Cerastis rubricosa. The sequence goes on from OX424551.1 coordinate 11,814,671, forward strand.
GCTTGCGTTGCAATGCACTTTTTCCTATCTACCCTACGCTACCTTTCTCACCTATTAAACCTTCTCTGGACTACGACAAACATTTCAAAACCAAAATCAGTTAAATCGGCCCAGCCGTTCACGAGTTTTAGCGAGACAAACGAACCGCGATTGATTTTTATATATAAATATAGAAGATTATGACACCTGTGAGCCGTATGCAAGGCATTGCAAGGTGTTGATTTTTCCAACATAACGAGAGTTACCACTCACTGAATTTACAGCACACTGTTGCAGTTTTTTAGCTCATGGAATTTCTCCTGTATCGTGGGTCCGTTAACAAACATTTAAACTCACATACACAAACAGCCGGACACGGTTTGCGCTTTTTGAAGCACTTTTATGTGTTCAGGCATCGGTTGGATTCGCACAATGTTTGACTCAATATTTAGAGTGGACAACTCACGCACGTGGTCATAAGAAAAATCATGAAAAGAATGAGCTTTCTTGTATAGTAAATACACCCAATTTGTGAATATTTATGGTCACTTTATAACAAAATGTGCTACAGCGCCATCTATGACAAAACTGGAGAACTAATATGGTCTGAATCTCGCAAGCAAAGTTTACATTGACTTATGAGTATATAGAGAAACCCCGACAGTTGTTGTCAGGTTTCTATAAGTAGTTGGCAGTTGCCCACCAGACATAACAACTGTCTGGTTGGAGGATCCTCCCTTATCTAAGGAGTATCGAGGAACTTTACACCCTGTTCCTCATACCCCTAAACCCCATAAGTAACATGGCCTGGCCGGAAGAAGTACCTTTTTGCTGATCAAACTCTTGATCAGGAATTGCAAAAAAATGCTTCTTCGACGCAAAATCTCAATTTTTTTTGGCATTATTAAATTTTAGTAAAACAAACCAACTCCCTCTCCTCAGGAACTGCGCCTCAATAACAACGGTCTCGGCATAACGGGCGGGCGCCTCCTCGCCAAAGCCCTGTCCGCGCGCCCTCGCAAGCTGAAGATCTTCATAGCGGGACGGAACAGGCTGGAAAACGACGGGGCTACCGCGCTGGCTAAGGTGTTCCAAGTGAGTATGCTGTTATGAGCCTGCCAGAGAATGGGCAGCAGCGTTCTCTGTGCTTTTGTAATAACCTTAGTACGATCGCCAACCCGCCTGCCAGCGTGGCGATTATGGCAAAACCCCCCAAATTGTCAATGTGGCGACACTTGGGGAGGCCTATGTCCAGCAATGGATGTCTTTTGGGCTGAAATGATGATGATGATGATACTGTTATGAGAGCTGCTGTATGAGTAATGAGAGCAGCGGTGGCCCAATGGTGGCCCCGACTTACGAGCAGTAAGCCGTGGGTTCGAACCCAGGCAAGCGCTTCACTTTGTGTAATTTATTTCATTACCGCTGCTCTCAAAAACGGTGAATGAAAACATTGTGAGGAAACTGGCATGTCCTAGAACAAAAAATTCCAAGACATGTGACTGTCTACCAACCGGCACTGGGACGACGTGGTGGATTACAGCCCACTCCCTCTCATAGAGAGTTCTGTGTCCCAGCAGTGGGAACATTATAGGCTGATGATGATGCTGTAATTAAGGTGAAAGTAGTCCGCGTAATTCAAATTTTCTTTGTTTTTTTTTGCAATTTGCAGGGTCTGGTCGCATATTGGTTAAAATATGATTCTCCATCGTAACAAAAATGGATTGACAGCGTTATAATCAGGTGTCGGAATTAGGTAGAGTTATTTGTATACTAACACTGATTTCATACAGCGAAAGAATAAAGTGGATATGCCTTAAAACCCGAGATTAATTTTAAAGAGCAGAAACCCCGTTATTTATTCAATAAAAAAGTTAATTACTTTTTACACGATGATGATGTCCGAAGTTGCAAAATTACAATGCGCACACGCAAGGGAAGATCCACATTAATACCAACATTTCGATGCAAGTACAAAAATAACTCTACCTAATACTGACCACATAGTCATTGAACGAGATAAAAAGAAATCAGAAGGTTGTGTTGGCACAAACTTTCTCGCGTAGATAATGCCATCATTCTCATAATTCTCTTGCCGTCATCCCAATTCTTGTGGGGTCGGCGCAGCATGTCTTCTTCTTCCATACTTCTCTATTACTTGACATCTTGTCACACACCTCCTTTCTTGCCATATATCATACTTCACACAGTCCATCCATCGTTTCTTTGGTCTTCCTCTACTCTTATACCCATCCACATTCATACTCAAAACTTTCCTCACGACATTTTCTTCATTTCTCTGCATCACATGACCAACAAGGGTAAAGAAGATTACTTAGAAATATAACAATCGTCATATTTTCCATTTTTTCCAGAACATGGGCACTCTAGAAGAGCTCGCTATGCCACAGAACGGAATCTACCATATCGGTATATCTGCGTTATCGGAGGCTTTCAAACACAACGCTCAGCTGGCGAGGCTCAATCTAAACGACAATACGGTTGGCGCTAAGGGAGCTCAGGCTATCGCTGCGGCGTTGCCCAAGTAAGTTATATTGCACAAAGTTGCTTAAACACACCCAGGAATAATTCACCTAGAAATTGTATGCCCACTCCTTGTTCATTGATGCCCAAACCCGGTTAAAGTAAAGTGGGAGAGGAGCTCGTGGCTAAATAATAACAGCCGCCCAGGTCGATCTTTAAGGTTAAGCCGTGCTTGCCGAGGTTGGTCTGTGGATGGGTGACTATAATTGAGTTTCCTCCGTGCCTCGGAAAGCACGTTTAAGTCCCGGCTGTTATTTGTAGATCTTTGACAGTCGTTACGAGTAGTCAGAAGCTAAAAGTCTGACATCCAGTCTTACCAAGGTATCGTATTACGCAGTTACTGGGTTGTGGAGGTTAGATAGGCAGTCGCCTCATGTAAAGTACTGGTACTCAGCTGCATCCAGTTAGACTGGAAGCCGACCCCGAGATAGTTTCGGGAAACGCTAGGCAGATGATGACCCGGTTAAAGTAAAGTGTCTAGTAGTTTAAAGCCGAATTTGAAAAAAAAAATTACAACTGGTTCGCAGACCGAACTAATACAAGTTTCATGTAATATTTTTTGGCGCCCACAGCCTTATTATTCACTTACTTCAAAAAATAGAAATAAATAAAAAAACCGGCCAAGTGCGAGTCGGACTCGCGCACGAAGGGTTCCGTACCATTATTTATAAAAAAACAACCAAAAAAATCACTTTTTTGTATGGGAGCCCCCCTTAAATATTTATTTTATTTTGTTTTTAGTATTTGTTGTTATAGCATCTACAGAGATACATAATCTGTGAAAATTTGAACTTTGACAGGGAAGTCTCAGTAATAGGGTCCCGTTTGACCCTTTGGGTAAGGAACACTAAAAAATACTTTACCTTTTTTCTATTTGTTTCAGCCTGAAGAACTTGAAGTGCATAAACTTCGGTGACTGCCTCCTCAAGAGTAAGGGCGCCAGTGCGCTCGCGAAGGCTTTCAAAGAGAACTCTGTATTATTAGAGGTAAGGAACAAAAAATATAAAACACACTACTCTAGCTGCTGCTCGCGACTTCGTTCGCGTGGAAATTTTGATGTTTTTAGGGTTCCGTACCCAAAGGGTCAAACGGGACCCTATTACTGAGACTTCGCTGTCCGTCCGTCCGTCCGTCTGTCACCAGGCTGTATCTCATGAACCGTGATAGTTACCCAGCTGAAATTTTCACAGATTATGTATTTCTGTTGATGCTATAACAACAGATACTAAAAACAGAATAAAATAAATATTTAAGGGGGGCTCCCATACAAAAAAGTGAATTTATTGCTCGTTTTTTATAAATAATGTTACGGAACCCTTCGTGCGCGAGTCCCACTCGTACTTGGCCGGTTTTTTAGGGATAAATTATACATATTGTTGGGGCTGTGACCTATTCTAACGAGAATAGTGTGTGTGGGGAATGTGGAGATAAATGATAACTTTTCATTTTCTTCTTACTTCTATATTAAAGCTAAACTGTAGGTACAGACAGCGTTATTAAGTAGTTACCCCCCTGGCGTACTCGGCCGGACTGTAGAGGGGTTAGCACATACTGACGCTGTCTGTACAAGTAATGGTTTAGGTGCACGATGCCACAGTTGTGTGAGTGCACGTAATAAGTGAACGCCCGCTCTTAGCGGCTGCTGCGGCCGAACTAGAGAGGGGCGCTACCTGGCGCGCGAGGGAGACGCCCTGGCGGGATCAGCGATCCCTTTCCCTCCCGCGTTCGAGGCATGAGTGCGCGCCAACAAATAAACCTTCCTCTTGAATCATTTTGTCTATTGATGAAAACTTCCGTTGCGGAGTTTAAAAGATCGTACAAACGGCGGGAAGTGACTTTGTTTTATACTATTTACTAGCTGTCCCGCGCAACTTCCTCTGCGTCACATTTTCCCCGTTTTCGCATCCAGTCAACAGATACCGCCATCTGTTAGAATCTTTTGGAGCTAACAGATAATTGTGACTTAATTTGCAATAAAATAATATTGCGACTATAAATTGAGATGTAAGCTATCCTATCTTTCAAGTTGGATCGAACTGCACACGGTGTGCAAATTTCATTAAAATCGGTTATGTAGTTTAGGAGCCCATCTCGGACAAACAACGTGACACTTAATTTATAAATATATAGATACATATACAACGTGTAACGGTAAATGCGCAAAACCTCAGACACCCCAAATGATTTTTAATTAAATTAACCTAATACTGAGATAAAAAAAAAAAAACATTTAAAAAACCTGAAGGTTTTATGTGCTGTTTTAGTTTTACTGGAAATTCTGATTGTTTCTTTCTTTCTTTCTTTTTTTCCCGCGTATGAGAAAATTTAAATTGGACGACAAATATTTTGTTTGTTTACCTATTTAGGCGGGTTTGCGCACGTTATGGCTTGACCTATGAACAAATAGACAGGGCAACATTTTAATGAAGATTTTTTGAAAAAATGTGACCTATATTAAAAGTGGTTCAATTGATTCTGCTCCGTATTCTGATGAAACTATTTTCAGGTTTTGCGCATTTAACGTTACACGTTGTATAAATAATGGTACGGAATCCTTCGTGCGCGAGTCCAATTCGCACTTGGCCGATTTTTTGACATGTATGTTCACCGATTTCTGCATAATTACTAGTCCGATTTGAGTGAATTATTTGTTTATATGCAGTAATATTATTATTTCTCTTCCCGCAGTCTCTGGACCTCAGCCACAACGAGATTGGTCGCGACGCTTGCATGGAGGTCGTGGACGCTATCACGACGCTACCAGACAGCTACGACAGGCTCAGCAGAGTGGTGCTCGCTGGTAAGTGACTTTGTGTGATTTATTTCATCACCACTGCTCTCAAAACGGTGAAGAGAAACGTCGTGGTAAAACCGGAACGTGCGAGGGAACCAAAAATTCGAAGACATGTCGCTTGTTTGCGACAAGGATGACTTAAAAAAATGTTTTTTTTTGATGTTGTTTGTAGATGTGTGTAAAATTAACGAAAGTAAGTACTTATTAAATGAATTAAAATAAAACCCTTGATCAAATCTTTTGATAAAAGGTTTCTTTGCAAAAACAATATTGGCAATATATCGGCACGGTTGGCGCAGTGGTTGAGCGATCGACTGCTGCGCTGCGTGTCGCGAGTTCGAACCCCGCACGGAAAAATATTTGTATGGCCTACATATAGTTGTTCCAGGTCTGGCTGTTTATGTGTGTGAGTTTAAATGTTTATAAACGCACCCACGATACAGGAGATATTCCTAAAGTGAGGCAACGTTTTGGCAACGGTCCGAGGGCCAATGCCTGCAAAGGCTGCGGGTTGTTCGAAAGAGATACCGTGCCCCTGGAACGCAAAGGGCTAAGAAGGAACATGGATGGGTTTTAGTCAGTCAAGTCTGACACTCCCTTCCGCTCCGCCCAGAGTGGGAGAAGTCATTTGATGATGTCCCATCCAAAAAAAAAAGGCAACGTTTTATTAAAAGAAATATAATGAGAATATTTTTTTTTAATTTAAAAAACGCTGTCCCTTATTTCTCTTTTTTTCAGTTACGTAAACAAGCGATTATGACATCTACCAAGCCTCAGAGTGTACATTATAGTACACAAACATTTCGTTATGTTAAGTTTCATCAACTGGGCACAAATCCAGAGACTACACGACCCGGTAATGGAACCCACGACCTCGTGCTTAGTAGTCGCGCTTGCGTCCACAAAACTTAACGAGGCAGTTCTTGTGATAAATTTAATTTAATTTGACAGGTAACAGTCTTGGGGGAGCGAGTAATAAAAAGACGATGCGCGACAAACTCGGTGCCTCGGCCGAGTTGAGTGACGGTGAAGGAAGTGAAGACGAATGTAAGTTACTATTCTTTACTTTACGTGTACAGCTGACCTACCAGGACGTCTTCAAACATTATTGTTTTACTCCTTTTTTTAGTGTGGGAAAGGGATAGAAAGAAATAAAGAAAAAATATTTTCTTCCAACTACGCAGTAATGTTATCATTAATCACTACAAAACCGATCACAAAGAATATCTTTTTTGGTTAGAACCAAAACAGTGCAGAAAAGTTGTATGAAAACTCATTATTGCACTGTTTTTCATTACTGCACTGTTTTAAATTTAGAATTAAATTTACCACCGAGGTTTAGTGCCTCCTACTATGTTTAATAAAATGTATGCATTAGATTAAAAAGATACTGGCTGTAAGTAAAAATCGGCTGAATAAAACAGACTTGGTAAAAAAAAAAAAACAAATGGCGTGCATTTTGTATCATTGTAAAACTTTGATACTTAATATTAAAAGTAATTATTAAAAGATTAAAAAAACATGAAAATTGACAACGATAGCGATATAAATTCAACTCCAGAAAGTATAAAACAGCTGCAAATGAAGTTGTTTATAACCTTTAATAACTACACTTTTAATAATTGTATGTTAAAAGGGAAGATAAATTTTAAACTTTGTTTCATTAAGTTGAGTTTTTATTTTAAGTAGGTATATTTTGTCACGGTAGTTGAAAGAAAAGTAGATTACGCACCTTGCTAAAGTGAGTTATTAATGCACTCGTGATAATTTAGTGCCCTCGCATGCGCTCGGGCACCAACATAACACTCCTGCATTAATAACTCACTTTGCGCTCGATGCAACAATCTACTATTATTTGTCGCAGGGACATGACGTGCATACAAAATTAACAAAAATAAAACAAAGAACATAGGTAGATGCAAGAAACAAAAATAAAAGTACAAATGGGACGGAACAAAAATGTTTACTGCTAGCACGTCGTGACTGCGACAAGCAGGTTACCACTCAGCATGATGCTATGCCATGGGGGGACCCACAGCACAGATGATGGCTCTAGACATTCTGTATAGCTCCGTCTCTTTCCCACACTTAAATAAGGCTGCTTTAAGAGGTCATGGTAGGCCAGCAGATAGCATGTTTAAAAGGTTTGTTTGCCCAAATAATTCCCATTGTGCTTTCCCAAAAATACACAGGTGGACAAAAAAACCGCCCATGTGCGAGTCGGAGTCGCACACGAAGGGTTGCTATAAAAATCACTTTTTTGTATGGGAGCCCCGTTAAGATTATAGCGGCAACAAAAATACATAATCTGTAGAAATTTCAACTGGCTAACTATCACGGTTTCATTAGATATAGCCTGGTGACAGACGGACGGACGGACAGCGAAGTCTCAGTAATAGGGTCCCGTTTGACCCTTTGGGCACGGAACCCTAAAAATAGGCCACCTGTAGTCACGGAAGCCGGTATGGCTTCCGTGACTATGTTTGAAGACACTCTTAAATACTTTTCTCGTTAATTGTTCGTTGATTATTAATTGAAATAACGTACTTTTAAGTTTAACAACGTTATTTGTATACATAATACAAAAATAACTGGTTGTTGTCCGCGACCTTGTTCTGGTTGAAATTATTACAAAAATATTACATCTCTATTTGAATCAGATTTTGTTAATTATTTTTTTTAAGTAAAAGTGTCTTAGTAATATCAGCTCTCTGCCAGTAAAAAACCTGTTAAAGTTGGTCCGGAGATCAGCCGGAACAAACAGACAGACCGACAACATTGTGTTTGTGTTAGCTTACTTTACACATACAAAAAAACATTCTTTTTCGTCCCAGATGTAACAGACTCAGAAGAAGAGAACTCGAACTCGGAAGAAGAACAAGAAGACAACGACGGACAGAACTCAGAGGATAGCGCGACAGAGGACGCGCAGCATTTTGACACGGTCACCGAGTTCCCTCAAGACATCACGCTGGATACATCAGGTACTAGCATTTTCTTGCGACTTCGCTCCCGTTATGTACGATAATAAACCCATAGAAACGTTTATAATGTAGCCTAGGACACTCCCATGGTGACAAGCGACAACATTTCAAATAGACTACCTGTGAAAGTTGTTTATATCCCTTCATCAACTAGAAAAGAGGTGATGATCTTCAAACGGCTGAGCAGATTTTCTCGAAACATAGCTAAGAACACTCTCGATTAAAATACCTTTCAAACGACACCACTTTTATCAAAATCAGTTGATCCGTTTAGGAGCTACGATGCCACAGACAGACACACAGATACACATATACACAGATACACACGTCAAACTTAGACATAACATAACATCCCTCTTTTTTGGTCGGGGGTTAAAAATTAACGCTATGTCTTGCCGTGAACCGCAAACCGTGACGTGCAAATATTCTATAATTAATAATTGGAAAAAAATATTCAAAACTAATAAATAAAACTCAATTATAACTATTAAATAAATAAAAAAGTGCATTGGTTAATCGTTTGATTAACATTAATTAAAATAACAATAAATTTAACCAGATTTCATCAAGATCCATTCAGTCGTTTTTGCGTGAAAGGGTAACAAACATTCTTACAAACTTTCGCGTTTATAATATTAGCAGGATTAGTAGGATCAAACTCAAACTCAACTCAAAGCATTTATTTCAATTAGACCATTACAGGCACTTTTGAAAGTCAAAGAACAAAAAAGAAGAACGCGAAGCTACAGTCCCAGTCACAAGACATAATAACTTGTGAAAGTACTGTAGTTGCCCATTCCAAAGCGTAGATCTCTATGGAGAAGAATGGGCAAGAAACTCCATGGACACTCTTTTAAATCAAAATATGTTACAAAATCTTGGTTACATCAATCGTGTTGAGAATTACTAGTGTGGATACAATTTGCATTAGTAAATAGAATCTTAAAACTATGTTACACTTGTACACTATGTCACAGTGTGTTCATGTGGCACTTGCCTTGCTTGTTATTATCTAGTACTTTATCGCAGTTTTTCTAGAACATTTTTATCTTGGTTCCAGGAGTAGAAGAAGTGGAATCGGATGTCGGCAGATTCCTAGCGCAGCCGACAGTCGAGAACCTGAACAAACTCGGAGCGAACGCGGCTGAAGTTATAGATGTGCATTTACAGGTAAGCAGTGTTTTATGTACCCTACTTCTTCTATATTGTAAAAACCGGCCAAGTGCGAGTCGGACTCGCACGTTGAGGGTTCCGAACAAAAAAATTCGCAATTTTTCCTTTTTCCGTGCTATAAGACGTTGCTCCGTACCAAATTTCAAGATTCTGAGTTCACGGGTACACCCTGTAGGTTTTGATTCCCTTGCGAGTGTCGAATATTTGCCTGTCTGTATCTTTTGATTGCGTTGGCTTAGAAGTTTGATTTTTTCACAGCTCCAAGGGACAATAGATCTGAGTATTTACGCGTTCCTGAGAAAAAGGGTCTTGACAGACAGACAGACGGACGGACGGACGGACAGCAAAATGATCCTATAAGGGTTCCGTTTTTCCCTTTCAAGGTACGGAACCCTAAAAATTACTGCCTTAGCATGAGGTCCTGGTTTCGATTACCTGATGGGACAAAGTGGATTTCTCAATAGCAGCCCCGGAGTTTGGATTTATGCCCGGGTGATGACAATAGGCTCGCCCACTATTACTACTCACTTAAACATAACTGGCGAAATGTGGGTGTACTATGAGCTACACCTCTGGTTATCCCTTCGGAGATAACAGGCGTGATGTTATTTTATAGGAGGGTTGTTACATCAATGGTAAAATAACAAAAAATAACATAAGACGATACACACACATATAAGATAATTCTAGAATATTCATAACCAGAGGTCGGAATTAGGTAGAGTTATTTGTGTACTTACACTGATTTCATACAGCGAAAGAATAAAGTGGATATGCCTCAAATCCCGAGATTTATTCTAAAGAAAATCCCGTGATTTATTAAATAAAAAAATTTACTTTTACACAATTTAAACCATCCCACATAGGATGTCCGAAGTTGCAAAATTCCAATGCGCACACGCAAGGGAAGATCCATATTAATATCAACATTTCGATGCAAGTACAAAAATAACTACCTAATTCCGACCTCTGGTCATAAATAAGTGTGCATAAATTAAAAAACCGGACAAGTGCGAATCTGACTCGCGCACGAAGGGTTTCGTACTATTATATATAAAAACGAGCAAAAAATCACTTTTTTGTATGGGAGCCCCATTAAATATTTATTTTATTCTGTTTTTAGTAAGTATTTGTTAATATAGCGGTAAAAGAAATATATAATCTGTAGAAATTTCAACTGGCTAACTATCACGGTTCATGAGATACAGCCTGGTGACAAACGGACGGACAGCCAAGTCTCAGTGATAGGGTCCCGTTTTTTTCCGGGTTCCGTCCCAGTTTTTTATTCGCTTCAATCCCAATTATATTGAACACTATCCTCTCTCCTTCCAGGCCATAAAAGACCCAACAGCTCTAATCCAAGCCTACGTAGAGGCCACATTCTGCGTGGCCGGTCTCTCAGACCAGTACCCCAAGGCTGGGGAGATAGCGGAGCAGATGTACCCCATACTGATCAAGAGGGCGGGACAGCAACATGCCGCAGCCTGGATACTGGCCAACACTGTGCTGTCCGCACTGGGCCTGATTAAAGTAAGTAAATCTAATCTTAATTTTTAAATATGGTCCCTGCTGGTCCAGTGGACGTGTACACGGTGGCCCATGCTGGCCCAGTGTCCGTATACACAGTGGCCCATGCTGGCCCAGTGTCCGTATACACAGTGGCCCAGTGTCCGTATACACAGTGGCCCATTTTGGCCCAGTTTCAAAGTACACGGTGGCCCATGCTAGCCCAGTTTCAAAGTATACGGTGGCACATGCTGGCGTAGTGTCAGTATACACGGTGGCCCATGCAGCACCAACCTGCCTTAAATGATGGCCCATGCTGCCCCTAAACACACGTTCACGAAGGCCAATGGGATGTACCCCATACTGATCAAGAGAGCGGGACAGCAACATGCCGCAGCCTGGATACTCGCCAACACTGTGCTGTCCGCACTGGGGCTGATTAAAGTAAGTAAATCTAATATTATTTTTTATAAATGGCCTATGCTGGCCCAGTGTCCGTATACACAGTGGTCCATGCTGGCCCTGTGTAAGTAAACACAGTAGCCCATGCTGGCCTAGTGTCAGTATACACGGTGGCCCATGCTGGCCTAGTGTCAGTAGACACGGTGGCCCATGCTGGCCCAGTTTCAATGTACACGGTGGCCCATGCTGGCCCAGTTTCAAAGTACACGGTGGCCCATGGTGGCCCAGTTTAAAGTACACGGTGGCCCATGCTGGCTCAGTGTCAAAATACACGGTGGCCCATGCAGCACCAAGCTGCCTCCAAATGATAGCCCATGCTGTCCCTAAACACACGTCCACGAAGGCCAATGGGATGTACCCCATACTGATCAAGAGAGCGGGACAGCAACATGCCGCCGCGTGGCCAACACTGTTCGCACTGGGGCTGATTAAAGTAAATAAATATTTTGTTTCGATGTGGTCCATGCTGGCCCAGTGACTAAACAAGGTGTTGTTTTGCATCCTCGTCAAATTCTAGGAGGTAACTATGCTAATGATTCTCGACCCGAATCAATAATAAAATGGGTACGTAATTTTATTTATATATTTAGTAAGTGTGAAACGCGGCCCGTCTGATCAACGCCCTATAACCGCTTTATCGCACACACAAACAATCTCAAACGTATATTCGATAATTTCTTATTCCCAAAACCACTTTAAGGGAGTTATTCTTAAACACTAACAAACTTGAAAAAATCAGCGATTATTAATGATTAAGTAGGTACCGTAAAAAACAAATTGATTATTTATGTATTTTGTGACTCCTGAATTTTGACGAGAATGCAAAACAACAACTTGTATACACAGTTGCTCATAATGGCACAGTCTGTATACAGAATGGCCCATGCTACTCTAACTTGCCATGAAAAGATGGCCCATGCTGGCCCTAAAGACATGCCCATAAAAGCCCATGCTAGCCCAACACCATAGTGCAAGTCTTACTACATCGTTCTCACTTATTATTAAAATCTCAACATAAATGAAGTAACCAAAGCTTTGTAAAAATAATTTGATTAGTAAAAAGTGTCCATGGAGTTTCTTGCCCATTCTTCTCCATAGAGATAGTGTCGTTGGTCAAGATGGCCCAGTATCAAGTACACCATGGCCCATGTCAGTGGTTCATGCTGCACCAACGCTTTGGAATGGGCAACTACAGTACTTTCACAAGTTATTATGTCTTGTGTCTGGGACTGTTGCTTACTTAATCCTTTTGTTTTTGACTTTCAAAAGTGCCTGTAATGGTCTAATTGAAATATTTTCTTTGAATTTATCATCATCATCAGCCTATAATGTTCCCACTGCTGGGACACAGGCCTCCTCTCTATGAGAGGGAGTGGGCTGTAATCCACCACGCGGCCCCAGTGCGGGTTGGTAGATGTCACATGTCTTCGAATTTTTAGTTCTAGGACATGCCGGTTTCCTCACGATGTTTTCCTTCACCGCTTTTAGGGCAGCGGTGATGAAATAAATTACACAAAGTAATGCGCCTGCCTGGGTTCGAACCCTCGGCTTACTGCTCGTAAGTCAAGACTGCCACCACTGCTCTCGAATTGCATTTGAATTTATATTTACTGTTATTTCTCCTTTTTTCAGACAGAAGACAAGACTCGCAAGATTCGTTGGGCGCTAGGTCCCTGCTACACCTCGCTATCGCGAGTCATCGACGCACACTACTTCCCTACAGCCCTGAGAGACACGATACGATTCTTTGCAAGCAGCAAGAAGGCTTCCCTGCCCCTCGCCGCGAGCTTGTGCCGGTAGTTTGTGACACATTAACTTGGTTTGTAAGAGATTAACTTAGTTTGTGAGCGATTAACTCGAGTTAATCGTCCAGTAATTTGGTTTGTGAGCGATTGACTCGAGTTAATGGATGAACTTTGGTATGTGAGGCATTAATTTGGTTAATAAGTCGTTGATATGTTAGTGACGAAAGATTTAGATTTATAACTCAAATAAATGTGTTAAAAATAACAGTGATTTACAAATACATCTACACTAGGTTCGTGTTACACTTATCAGACCAGTTGTTTCGGAGCCTATTCAATGCAAACAAACAATCAAATCTTTCCTCATTATAATATTAGTTTAGAAGTCACTGTTACTTTTAAACGTTTTGTAATGATAATAGGTACACACGCGACCAATCAGGCTATACAAAACCAGTTTATGTAGATCTCTCATCGTACGAGAATCTATACAAATCGAGGCGACGTTATACTGGAAATGTATAGTTTGATTTGTCGCCGTGTGTACACAGCCATTTTTAGGCTAAATATTGTATGGATTTTAACCCCCAAACTTACTAAGCATAATAATTTATTTCATTTACCTATAGTTCAACTATTAATCCAATAATATAATATTGCAATCATACATTTTTTTATCTGTATACATAGGGCGAAATTCACCATTCAAACTAAACGCGATCAGCATACTTTAAACGTGGTTCAAGAGCTGTCAGTGTCATAGTTGTTACAGTGTTGCGTTGGTAAATCTGCTCTATGGGTGAAATAATAATTATACGGGGTTTAAGGGACATGGAAGGGACGCGAAAACGCTTACCAAGTACTCAGTACATATTCTGAGTCCCCCCCCCACATTATTTTTCTCATTGGTATTTTTGAAGTGAAAACTTCTTTAGCAGTGTTGAGTGATTTTTGGTAGGAGAAAAAATGACTACTACTAACTACTAGAAAAAAACTATGTCGAGGTCAGTGACGCGAGTCACTGATGACCTCGACATGCTCTTGACTCGCCAGTCAAGAGCATGTCGAATCCCGCTATACTAAGCGTGGCGACGCTTAGTATAGCGGCATGTCTACTGTGCACAGATTTCATTTTATTTTAACCGACTTCTAAAAAAGGAGGAGGTTCTCAATTCGGATGTTTGTATTTTTTTAAAGAACCGTGTATAAAAATACCCCTAGCTGCTGTCCGCGACTTTGTTGGCGTGGATTTTTTTATTGGTATGAAAAATAGATGCTGGCCGATTCTCAGACCTATCTATGCACACAAAGTTTCATACAAATCGGTTCAGTCGTTTCGGAGGAGTTTGTAACGAACACCGCGACACGACAATTTTATATATTAGAAGATATATTATTCCATTGTTTTGAGTTTTCACTTTTTTAAAACATCAGCTGTTCTATACATTTTGACCGTATATGTATTGCACTTTTGCAGGAAACAGCACATTTTTTGTAAATTACCTATGAAAAATTTCTGTGTAGTGGTTTCAAAATGACGCATCCGTGTCCCTCACCCTGTATACTAGATTTTTATAACTCTTGACTTTTGCGCGTAAATGTGATCACCATTTTTTTTTCAGAGTTCCTTTGCGATACTTTCCCTATTGTATATAATAATTTGATGATCGTGTTTGGTTCATTTCACATATTATTAAAACTGTTATAGTCCTTTCAAAGTTATTTTACCTGTAGCTTTGCATGATTGTCGAATAAAAGTGATCTTTATTGACATTACTGTAGGTTACCACTGACAAGTCTGTCAAAATTATATTGATCTTTATCTTCGTAATATAAGGATCAGCTCAGATAGAACGTATAACGGTGCTTATACCGACAGGACGCGCACTTCCTCGCGCGGTCTATGCCTTCTCTTAATGCCGACGACTTCTCGACGCACGTTTCAGGGGGTCTACTCTCTAAGTCCGTCAACGAAAATACGGATCCATCCGTAACTTCGAAATAAACCCTACTTCTTAATATTTTCAGATTGATGAGTTTTGAAAACACATCGGGAGTAAGGACAACTGTCCAATCATGTGGTCATTCATTTTTATTTCGGGCCCCTTCTTGTGTCCGTAAGTGAAACGAAGTAGGAAGGACCGAAACTACGGTTTTTTTGCTCAGAGAGTAGACCCCACTATTCTTGGGCGTGAATTGAGAGCAGAGAAGGCTCGAGACTTCACGATAATTTTGCCGTTCTGTCTGAACTGACTTGTTATTGTGTTGCTGCTGTCAGAAAAAATATGACAGCTGTTGAGGGACTGTAATATACTAAATTATGTATGAATTCTATCTGTCATAATATAAAATAAATTGTGCTGTGCACATAATGACGAATGTCTTAGTTTTATTTAACTAAATAATAAAATGTTACACTTTGGTATGGAGTTGTTTTATTTTCTGTTTTATTTTTCTGCTGGCCACAGACATCTTGTTTGTGAAAGAAGACGGGCTGGGATCTACCACTACGTGGACAGGGCGCGTTCGGCTTACGATTTTACTTTGATATACATATGTTATGTAAACATACATACATCATCGGCAATGTACTAGAACTAAAAATTCGAAGACATGTGACATCTACCAACCCGCACTGGGGTCGCGTGGTGGATTACAGCCCACTCCCTCTCATAGAGAGGCGGCCTGTGTCCCAGCAGTGGGAACATCATAGGCTGATGATGATGACATACATCATCGTCATTCTCCTACCCTTTTCTCAATTTATTTGGGGTTGGCCCAAATAGTGTTCTTGTTCAAGAGACTGGCCCGCTCCATCACTAGACTGAATCGGAACAAAATTCGCAAGATTATAGGTATTTTAACCGGCCACTGTCCCCTGAACAAACACCTACATGGAGGCGGAAGGAACACCACAGCACGTGCTCATGGAGTGCAGAAGCGTGGTAGATCAACGGGCACGGACTCTTCAATCGCCGACATCGCTCCCGGAGGCCTGCAGCAGCCTGAAAAGGCTGTTAGCCATCTGGGAGGATCTGGGATGGTTGGAGTAACCAGAGGATTTTCATCATTTCACATACAATGGCCCTATAAACAGGGTAAGTGCGGAAACAGTCCAGCTAACCAAACCTAACATGTCTTCTTCCAGAATTCTCTATTGTCATCTCTGCATTCTCCTATATATTTAAATCATACTGCCTGGTGGTGGAGAGCAGTGGTAGCAGCCCCGACTTACGAGCAGTCAGCCGTGGGTTCGAACCCCGGCAGGCGCATTACTTCGTGTAATTTATGTCATCACCGCTGCTCTCAAAACGGTGAAGGAAAACATCGTGAGGAAACCGGCATGTCCTAGAACTAAAAAACCGGCCAAGTGCGAGTCGGACTCGCGCACGAGGGGTTCTATACCATTATTTACAAAAACGAGCAAAAAAATCACTTTGTTTTATGGGAGCCCCCCTTAAATATTTATTTTAATCTGTTTTTAGTATTTGTTGTTATAGCAGCAATAGTAATACATAATCTGTAGAAATTTCAACTGGCTAACTATCACAGTTCATGAGGTACAGCCTGGTGACAGACGGACGGACGGACGGACAGCGAAGTCTCAGTAATAGGATCCCATTTGATCCTTTGGGTACGGAACCCTAAAAATGGAAGACATGTGACATCTACCAACTCGCACTGGGCCCGCGTGGTGGATTACAGCCCAATCCCTCTCATAGAGAGGTGGCCTGTGTCCCAAAAGTGGGAACATTATAGGCTGATGATGATGATGACTGCCTGGTCGGTCTAGCGGGCATAAGGTCTTGGGTTCGATTCCCAAGTCGGGCATATTGCTATGCTATTGGGTTTTTCCATCAGGAATGTCTCTAGCACCTACGGAGTATTAGTTTTGTGCAAATTAGTACTACACCACCATTTCGTCAGAAATGTTGAAGAGTATGTAACATGGGGCGGGCCTTTTGGCATCAGCCGGGTACAAAGCCAGACTCCGTGGCTGCTACTGAGAAATTCCTGATGGAACAAATCCAATAACACCGCCCAACCGGGGAATTAAACCAAAGACATCATGGTCATCAGTTACGATGGAATTGTCAGCAGACTTGTTAACTATGTTAAGTTTGCTCGCCCCCACTTGTTCGGGTCGGGTATAATCAGCACCACCGCAGCGGCAAATTCGAATACAAATTTAGTAATCGCTATGCAGATTGCTGTTCAACGAAATGACGTAAGTGTGTATCGGATCAAGGACACTTTCAAGTTACTTACCCAGTAAAATAAGTTCCTACCTAAATCATAAAACTCAGCTTAGATAACTTTTATGAAGGACCTACCAAAATAACCGGAGAACCGACGAATTACGTGCTTCACTTTTGACTTCGACGAACGAACTAAACGTAAAAAAAGAAGCAGTGACATTACTTTTGACAGTGACAGCAAAATATAACCTAAAAACACTGTTGTGTTGTTGTGATTGATGTAAATAAACTCGAATAAATCAAATTCTAATTGAATAAAACATCATAAATAAGCGCTTTACGGCACAAAGTTACGTAAAAAGTTATAAGGTACGTAATAGTTTCCGTATCAATTTATTGTAAATTTTTATTGGCACTGTTTTTTTTTCTTGCTTTTTCAAACGAGTTAGTAAATTTTTGTAACTCACGAATACAGCATTTACAATAAATAAGTCAAACACAACATTAAAACGCCGATTCCTACAGAATATCAGAAATCTATACCAGTAGTCATCCCTGTTCAGTATGTTGTAATTAACTTAATGTCAGAGAACAAAATGTTGACGCTTCACGTGACCCAAGGGCTGGCTTTTACTTTGGCCAGAGGCTTAGTGTTGCCATTCAACGTGGCAACGCCGCCAGTCTCTTGGGCACGTTACCAGCTGACAGCGTTGAGGAGGAGTTTTTTGACGCCCTTTTATAATTTGTTGTTATTTTAGTTTTAATTATCTAGTTTTATGTGTAGAGAACAATAACTTGCAAGTCCGACAATTAGTTATAGAAAGGAGTATCGTGTGACAGCTGCTGCAGAGGCGTGAGCGTTAGACTAGACAACCGGCATTGTTGTCAAAATGTTTGGACGAAGAGTTTTGTTTTGACAGTTCAGAAAATTGGACAGAACCGTCATGAATGTTGTAATTATTTAAATAATACAAATATTGTTTAATTTTTTAGGGTTCCGTACCCAAAGGGTCAAACGGGACCCTATTACTGAGACTTCGCTGTCCATCCGTCTGTCACTAGGCTGTATCTCATGAACCGTGATAGTTAGCCAGTTGAAATTTCTACAGATTATATATTTCTTTTACCGCTATAACTACAAATACTAAAAACAGAATAAAATAAATAATTAAGGGGGCTCCCATACCAAAAAGTGATTTTTTTGCTCATTTTTATAAATAATGGTATGGCCCTTCGTGCACGAGTCTGATTCGCACTTGGCCGGTTTTTATAATGTTATATTTGCTGCACTTCTTTTTTCATGTTATCACTTATTTTTGTGAATGCTAATTGACCAGTAATTGATGACTGTAACTCCAGGACAGTAAAACCAATATGTATTTAAGATATGTTGTACTCAGAAGCTGTTGGTGAACCTATAATAATAAATAAAATGAATATTAACTATGATATTCGGGGAGAATACAGCTTTCCAAAAATGAATGAATTACCTGAATCGAATAAGTAGGTCCTCTTCATCTGGTCAGTGGGTCATCTTTAGGCAGATTTTTAGGAGTTGGAGAAATTTTTCAATATTTTATTTTCTCAATATTTCTCAGGATTTTTTGCACCATCTCATAGTTTTCCATTAGAGCAACAATTTCTTTCCAGAAAAGATTTTCATCTGAGCTACCATTTTGGAAATATAAAGCGTTTTGTATTAACAAGAAAAAAAAGAGCTCCTAAATCGGAAACAGTGCATCGTAGGGCCATGCTTCTCAGAACTTAAATGGTTTTTATGGTCAAGGTACTGCAATAAACAACACTTGTAACGGGATATTTACCATGTTTATTATTTGTTATGAGTTCCCGATATTTCGGCGCTGTTGCAAACTCATAACAAATAATAAACATGGTAAATATCCCGTTACAAGTGTAGTTGATAGTGTTAGTGACCATGTCAGTTTAAAAACTTATACTGCAATAAAATTGGGAAATTTCCAAAAAAAAAAATTTGTTCAAGAACAAATTTTTTTTTTGCGCCCCTATGGCTACACTCCAACCCTTCATCTAAACAAGATAGTGTGTATTGTCTTTTTTTCCAGTTTCACAATGACAGAGCTTCTAACCCTCAATTTACATTTTGGAGGAGGAGCAGAACTACTTTTTGACAAAATAAAGAAAAGAGAAATAGAGTTGCCAGCCTTAAAAAAGTACAAACCAGAGAGCCAACATGAAAAATGGACCATCAGAGAATTATTAGTGTGGCTAAAAGAAAACTTACTGAGGGAAAGAGAAGAATTATTTTTACAGGTAATGTGTCCTCTTGGATTTAGTACTTTAGCTGTATGAAGTCTAAGTTGATGTGAGTGGCCATCTAATATCATATAATATTTGTTAGTGACATGTCATATTATGCATTGCATCATCGAACGTGACGTTTCAACGGACGAGAGACGAATCGGGAGAGTGCTGCGCTGTCCTTTTTTTTTTTTTTGGAATGGCATCTCACAGTTCAACCTAGGAGGTTTCGTCTGCTTAACCGGACTATCCTGTGGGTGCCTTAAGAGTAAGGCATCCAGCCAGGGCATAAAAACTTACAAACTAAGCGACTACACGCTAAGGGCACCACCTGTGGGGTACGAGCCTCGGCTTAGGGCGTCGCTGAGGGAGGACTGCATGGGGGCAGGCTGGATCTGAATGACTGCGCTGTACTGTCGGAGCTCTTATTTATATGCATACTAGCTGTCCCGCGCAACTTCTTCTGCGTCACATTTTCCCCGTTTTCGCAATATTTTTGATTGCTGCTCCTCTCCTATACAGCGCCATCTATTGAATACTTACTTAATCCAGTCAACAGATACCGCCATCTGTTAGAATCGTTTGGAGCTAACAGATAATTGTGACTTAATTTGCAATAAAATATTATTGCGACTATAAATTTAGATGTAAGCTATCCTATCTTTCAAGTTGGATCAAACTGCACACGGTGTGCAAATTTGATTAAACTACTTAACCGATTGGTTAAGTAGTTTAGGAGTCCATCCCCGACAAACAACGTGACACGTAATTTATATATATGTAGATATAATTATAGATTAGTCTATAGTTGGAGCTACGATGCTACGACGGACAGTTCTTAAGGTAGAAGCGACAGGCGCCAGCAAAATTCAAATTTGCTTTATACGTTTTTTGCAATTTGCCGGTCGGTGTCAGGTTTTATGTTGTAGTGACCATGAATAAAAATATGACACGCGGCCGTAAAACGTACATCATCATTACAGCCTGAAAGACGTCCACTGCTGGACATAGGCCTCCCCCAAGAAGGGGGGGTTTTGCCATAATCGCCACGCTTGGCAGGCGGGTTGGCGATCGCAGTATGGTTGTTACAAAAGCACAGAGAACGCTGCTGCCTATTCTGTGCTAAGTCCCTTAGTCGCCTCTTACGACACCCACGGGAAGACATGGCAAACGTACGTATTTACATAATTGTAGTCATTAAAATCAAAATCAAAAGTCATTTATTCAAATTAGGCTGATAATCAGCACTTTTTGAACGTCAAAATTACAAGAGACAGTCCCCCAAAACGCCCGTCCTTCGCCACTTCCTAGTGTTTTAGCTGGGAAGAAGAAGTGGCGGAACAAACTCCCCAGCAACACATCTGTCTGTTAGGTTAGAAGAACCAGATTCTACACAATAGTGTTCAAGTTCATATAAACAAAGAATCTAATTAATGTCACATGTCAGCTAGCACACACCAATAATAAAATATTAACAAAAAAAAATAAACTCAAGAATGATTAAAAGCCTCGAGACATAAAGGGCGCGCTTACACGTGCAAAATCAAATCATCAAAACAACCTCTCTAAGTTCACTTTCTCCTAATGAATGACTATTTCATGAAAAAGTCGTTCTATGGGGTTAAATGAACTTATAGCAGTTCTATTGATAACTTTAATGATTATGGCTCAGTAAAGCCATGTTAGTTACGGCCGCGTATAATATTTTATTCAACATAAAACTGACACTGACCGACAAATTGCAAAAACGTAAGAACATTTGGATTTCGCGGGCCACTCTGTCACTTCCAACTGAATGCTATCAAGGGACATATGTGTAGCTTATCTTCAAACTCGGATAAAAGTTTTAGAACAAATTTT
This sequence comes from Cerastis rubricosa, assembly GCA_949152445.1. NCBI lineage: Eukaryota > Metazoa > Arthropoda > Insecta > Lepidoptera > Noctuidae > Cerastis > Cerastis rubricosa. The sequence continues at coordinate 11,836,197 of OX424551.1, forward strand.
ATCACATATATACAAAAAAGTGTTTTTTTTTGTTCGTTTTTATAAATAATGGTACGGAACCCTTCGTGCGCCGACTCGCACTTGGCCGGTTTTTATCTGCGGGTTGTTCGAAAGAGATACCGTGGCCCTGGAACACAAAGGGCTAAGAAGGAACATGGATGCGTTTTAGTCAGTCAAGTCTGACACTCCCTTCCGCTCCGCCCAGAGCGGGAGAAGCCATTTGATGATTTCCCAACCTAAAAAAAAAAAAGGCCTACAACGTCCTCCCATACTTTAGTACTAACGCTGTAACATAGAAATATTGTAAAACCAAATGATTTTAAAAGAGTAACCATGGAGTTCCTTGCCGGTTCTTCTACATAGGAAACGACTAACCCGAAACGAGCACCTTTTTGTCGACGTTTTATAAGTGCCCCTGTAGGCCTATGTAAAATAAAAGTATTTTGATTTGATTTGGTTGAAAATATGTACCTAAACAAATTACCAAATAATTATTTGTCAATCCTATCTGCAGAGTTTCACTATCCAACTTAAAATGACCCTGTATAACATTAATTTTTGTTTGTTCTAGGGAGAATCAGTGCGACCAGGTATTCTAGTCCTAATCAACGATTCTGACTGGGAGCTGTACGGAGAGCTAGATTATGAGCTGCAGTATAGAGATACCATCATGTTTATATCTACTTTACATGGCGGATAAAATATATGAGTTATTTATACGTTTTGTGTTTTATTTTTAATATGACATCTGTGACGGTCGAGAGATGTATCTCATATTAGGTACACACACATTTCGCCAGTTATGTTTCTTCTTCTTCTTCTTCAACCCTTGGCCACCCAATGCTGAGTGTAGGTCTCTTCCAAATCTCTCCACTTTTGGCGGTTTTGTGTCATGGCTATCCAGTTTCTTCCGGCCACTTTAATGAGATCGTCTGTCCACCTAGTCGGTTGTCTTCTCACATTCCTCCGTCCCGTCCGTGGTCTCCACTCCAGCATTTTCTTCCCCCATCTTTCATCCAGTCTACGGCATATATGGCCCGCCCACTTCCACGTTCTTTTTGCTATCACTTTTCGATATGTCCGTGACTCTTGTTCGTGTCCGTATTTCGGTATTTTTCACCCGATCAGGTGTATTTAATTTCCAACAGTTCCCTGCTCAACAGTCCTGCTTGCGAACTCTACACCAACGATTTGATTTTATTCCCTAATTAAACTAGCTGTCCCGCGCAACTTCGTCTGCGTTTCTTTTTCCCCGTTTTCGTAATATTTTTCATTGCTGCTCCGCTTCTATTGGTCGTAGCGTGATGATATATAGCCTATAGCCTTCCTTGATTAATGGGCTATCTAACACTGAAATAAATTTTCAAATCGGACTTGTAGATTATAATGTTATTAGATTTAGTATTAGATTAGACAAGAATCTAGTAATAGTCTAGATTGTACAGCTGAGAACAATGATTACTCACTATTACCATAGACGCACAAGATTGACATTTAGAAATAACAACCATGCAGAACTATCGATTTCGGAAAATACCATTTATATTCTTGGTATTAGCAAACAGAAGGATATTACTGCCCGAGGAGCTCTTGGCTAAATAGTAGCAGCCGAACGGTTCGATCTTTAGGTTATGCCGTGCTTACCCAGGCTGGTCTGTGGATTCGTGACCACCCAGTATCTACCGAGATCTTTGACAGCTGTTACAGGTAGTCAGTGGCCTGAAACTCTGACCAGTCTGACCTGCGGGTATCGTAATACCCTGTATAACTGGGTTGTTGTTCTTTTTAGCGTGTCGATGGAAATCTAAATTATGTCGGCCCAGAACTGAGCCACTGGTTTGGCGCCCTCTGTAGCGTCCATCAATTCCTGTAATAAACAAACAGCAGGACACGCAGTCATCATCATCATTTCAGCCCAAAAGACGTCCACTGCTGGACATAGGTCTCCCCCAACGCTACATTGACATAAGGGGGGTTTTGCCATAATCGCCACGCTTGGCAGGCGGGTTGGCGATCGCAGTACAGTTGTTACAATAGCACAGAGAACGCTGCTGCTCATTCTCTGGCTGATCCCTTAGTCGCCTCTTACGATACCCACGGGAAGATAAGGGATGGTGCTATTCTTTACGTCCGACACCATACAGAGCACACGCAGTACACGATATTAAGTGCCGCATCGTTTGCACTGAAAAAACGAATAGTTGAATTTCTGAATGTTGATTCCTTAACTGTTGAGTCAACAATAAATTACGTTGTGACAACCGTAGTTCTACATTCATAACAAATTAAAAAAAGTTAAAATCTAATTGTTGTTACAACCAAAAAAATGGGTTAAGCTAACATATTTTTTTATGTATAATCGCATACGGGTAAATTTAACTAATAATTCGGTAATGTCAACATAATGTTAAGTGGAATCAGCAAATGAACTTAGTCAAATTTACAAAATTGATCTGGGTTTGGTTAAATTTACCATTTAAAAGTAACAATTTCAGTTTGTTTAATTCAACAAATCTTCTATGTAGGTTCTATATTAACACAAAAAAAGGTTGAATAAATGTTGATTCAACTAATTAATTTTTTCAGTGTGTGGGACAGCACCACATTTACACTCCAGGGCAGAGTCATTAATGAATCTCCACCCGAGCAGGTTTTCCTTGCTGCAACCAACCTGGGTCCGAAGTCTATTTAAAGACTTCCATGCCAAAGCCTTGGCAACTCATGTCCAGATGGGTGACTCTCAGCAGGTGAAACAGTTTTTTGAAGTGTGTCACCCCACTCACTGGCGAGCGGTCCATTTATATATAAGTATATTAGTCTATGGAACGGTCTACGGAGAGACTAACGCTGTGGTGAGGTAGTGCATCCTTGTGCGTGGGCTATAATGCCCAACACGGGCCCAATGCGGGTTGGTAGATGTCACATGTCTTCGAATTTTTAGTTCTTGGACATGCCGGTTTCCTTTCGATGTTTTCCTTTAGCGTAGAGCAGCGGTGATGAAATAAATTACACAAAGTAATGCGCCTGCCTGGGTTCGAACCTACGACTTACTGCTCGTAAGTCGGGGCTGCTACCAATGGGCTACCGCTGCTCCCCAATAAACATATTACCTATGTTCAAGAAATTCTAATAACGGATCAGCTGACTTTTAAGTCTTGTTGGGTGTTAAAAATATCAATTATAGCTAAATAATAAGCCATGGTTCGATCTTCAACGTTAAGCAACGCTGTCTGAGGTCGGTCCATAGATGGGTGGCCATCATTAACTTACCTACCCGTAACATAACATACCTATGTCGTTTGACGTCAAAAGCCCAGAAAGTCTGGCAAACGGTTTTGCCAAGGGGTATCGTATTAACTACCCAGTTACTGGGTTGTGGAGGTCAGAAAGGCAGTCGCTCCATGTAAAATACTGGTATTCAGCTGCATCCGGTTAGACTGGAAGCCGACCCCGACGAAGTTGTGAAAAGACAGGCAGATGATGCGGACACTCCTGCCACACTCTTGACCTAATCGTTCAGTCACCTTCACGACAACCCTTAGTTTACAAAGTGCAGTTTAATTATTATTTAACAATGATTTCCCTGTGCGTTGATGAGTCTACAAGATAGAGAGAGCATGCATGACCCGTAATTGGCTTAGCGATCTCGTTTGTTTGGAATCATGACAAAAAACTTGTGTACAGGGACGTACTGAAAATATCAGTTTTAAACTGACATGGTCACTAACACTATCAATAACACTGCAAACGTGATATTTACCATCATCTTCCTGCCCTTGTCCCATTTTATTTGGGGTCGGCGCAACACGTCTCTTTCCTCCATTCTCCTCTATCATTCGTCTTGCTATCATTTACTCCTTTTTCCTTCATATCATTTTTCAGACAATCCATCCATCTTTTCTTTGGCCTTCCTCTCCCTCTTCATCCATCCACATTTATATTCATCACTCTTTTAGTCGCATGTGTTCCATCCCTCCTCATCACATGTCCATACCAAGACAGACGACTCCCTTTCATCTTTTCTGTAACAGGCACCACTTTCAAACTGCCTCTTATATATTAATTTCTAGCTTTATTCATTTTAGGCACTCCACACATCCATCTCAACATTCTCATCTCTGCTGCATGCAATCTTTAATCATCCGTCTTCTTCAGCATTCCGGTCCATACAGTGCGACAGGTCGTATCACGGACTTGTATATTTTCCCCTTCAACTTGAGGGGCATCCGTGGGTCGCAAGTACGCAAACGGGATATTTACCATGTTTACTATTTGTTTTGAGTTCACGATATTTGGGTGATGTTAGAAACGCCATGATCAGGGATAAACTGAAGATATTGCGAGTGGTTGTTTATGAGCAGACAAATCGGTTTCAAAATAAATAGTAAACATGGTAAATATCCCGTCTCTAGTGTTATTGATAATTACTAAACTTGTATGATAGTGGTCACTGTTCAACATGCGCTGGTCGTTTAAATCACACGTTAGAAAACGCCCGACCGGGGCACGCAACCATCGTCAGTCTGAATTGAAGGGCGAAGCCGCGGGTAGAAGATTATACGTAATAAACTAAACTTTTCATGAAGTTATTGGTACGGTCAGCAACGAAAGTCGATATACATATCCAAAATTATAAGACGTCTTCGTTTTAGAACGATCCATATTAACAGACTGGAGTAAAAGGCATCACAATATTTTCATCATTGGTTACACAAATTCGCAAAACAATATTACATCAGATCACACTGATCGACACAAAACTTGGTGTAATATTGATAAGTGTTAACCGACTTCTGATGCCGTCTGTACTTTAAGAGCGTTTACGCCTTAAGACATTGCTTACAAACTTTCAAGTCCTTATTTTCCGAAATGACAGAACCGATTTTAATGAAACTTCTGCCGCATAGGCAAGATACGTAGGTTTAAAAAGTTACCTAAAAACATTAAAAAAAAGATAATTGGAAACTGTTTCTATAGATAATTTAATTATTTAATTTAATTATTTAATTTAATTATTTAATTATTATTTAATTTAATTGGTCTGTATGGTGTCGGACGTAAAGAATAGCACCATCCCATATCTTCCTGTGGGTGTCGTAAGAGGCGACTAAGAGACTTGCCAGAGAATGGGCTGCGGCATTCTCTGTGCTTTTGTGACAACCGTACTGCGATCGCCAAGCGTGGCGATTACGGCAAAACCCCCCTTATGTACACTTAGGGAGGCCTATATCTAGCAGTGGACGTTTTGCGGCTGAAATGATGATGATGATGATTGTCAGGACCATACTTGCCAGTGGCGCCATCTAGTAAGCTCAAATAGACCTTATTGTGTAGAATAGATTCCACTGTGCCCCTATTTATCATAGCAAGTCAATTGGTTGAAGAAAAAGGGTACCAATATGGAATATAAATGAACGGTTCATCTTCATTTATGAAGAAAATGTTCACATAGAACCTTCAAGAATATTTATGAATAATTTTACAAGAAAAATACTCTTGCTTTCTTACACAAAATAGAAAGGATATTTGTCTGTTTAAAACAAGTCTTCATCTGACTAACATGTTCCCAAATGTCGGGGTCGGAATCCAGTCTAACCGGATGCAGCTGAATACAAGTATTTTACATGGAGCGATTGCCTATCTGACCTCCACAACCCAATAACTGGGTAGGTTTTACGAAACTCCTTGGCAAAACCGGTTGCCAGACTTTCTGGGCTTTTGATATGATACGACATAGGTAGGTATGTTATGTTATGGTAGGTAGGTTAATGATGGCCACCCATCCATGGACCGACCCCAGCCAGCGTTGCTTAACCTCGAAGATCAAACCATGGCTCGACCCGTGGCACTTATTATTTAGCCATGATTGATATTTTTAACACCCAACAAGACTTAGAAGTCAGCTGATCCGTTGTTAGAACTTCTTGAACATAAATTGTTTATTGGGGAGCTTCGGTGGCCTAGTGGTGGCAGTCCCGACTTACAAGCAGTAAGTCGTAGGTTCGAACACAGGCAGGCGCATTAAAACGGTGAAGAAAAACATCGTGAGGAAACCGGCATGTGCTAGAACCAAAAATTCGAAGACATGTGTCATCTACCAACCCGCACTGGGCCCGCGTGGTGGATTACAGCCCACTCCCTCTCATAGAGAGGAAGCCTGTGTCCCAGCAGTGGGAACATTAAAACCACCACCCACGAGAACGTTTTGTTTGTAGTTTAAATTCGTGTAAAAATACCCTTAAGGAAGCCGAAAGGCACGTATTATCACCCACCCTTCATTGCGATCATTTTGTTATTTTGGGCCATACCTGGGAACCTTCTAGTTATGAAGTTATTGGATATAGGGGGTCAAAGATGCAACTTCTTTTTTCATTGTTTCGTTTCTACTCAATGAATTCATGACCCAAAAAAAAATCGTTACGTATCCTATCGGCAGTTTCGAACATTACACCCTACACACAAACTTACAAACCTCTTAAGATATTATTGTAGATGGCTTAATATTATATTATCAACTAGCACTTCGCCCGCGAATTCGTCCGCGAAAATGGTGATATAATATAGCCTATGTTAATCGGTAAGGAGGTAGCTTTCTTATGGTGAAAGAATGTTTAAAATCCGTCGAATAGTTTTTAAGTTAAATCGTATCAAACAAACAATCAAATCTTTCCTCTTTATAATATACTACTACTAGCTGTCCCGCGCAACTTCGTCTGCGTCACATTTTCCTCGTTTTCGCAATGTTTTTATAGCCTGCTCCGCTCCTATTGGTCGTAGTGTTATGATATTATATAGCCTATGTTAGGCCCATGGCACACGGCGTATTTTTAACGCGCAGACGACGCGCGTTTCACGATCGCCCCGTGTGCTTAGGTTACAAGGTTGCGTTCAAATCTCGTTTGAAGCGCGTATACGCGCGTCTTCTGCGCGTCTTCTGCGCGTTTAAAATACGCCATGTGCCATGGGCCTTACTTCTATATACCTCCAAGAATATGTGTACAAAGTTTCATGATGATCGGTTGAGTAGTTTTCGCGTAAAAGCGTAACAAACAAACTTACATTCACATTTATAATATTATTAGTAGGGATTATCAATCAGTCCTGCAGTCCGTCCCTGTTGGCTGTCACTCAATTAAAAATAAAGGGTCTGCCCTTCGCACCCTTGTTTATAGGGGAGCTCTGTACCGTCGGCCACAAAAGTGATTAGGTGTCATGCGATAGAAATGAGAAGCCGGTGATAGTTTTAAGTTCTTTATTTAAAAATAAAAATATCATCATTTTGTTTATTTATATTTATTTTAATTTTATATAAATTAAGTGTCTTGACTTGGCTCGCGAGGTTGTCGACATGTGGCCTGTTGACTCAGCGATCATTGTGCCGACAGTCGTATCAGCCAATGGCTTGCCAAGAGCATCGACCAATATATCGACGGCACGGTTGGCGCAGTGGTTGAGCGATCGACTGCTGCACTGCGTGTCGCGGATTCGATCCCCGCACGGAACAAATATTTGTATGGCCTACAGATAGTTGTTCCGGGTCTGGCTGTTTGTGTATGTTAGTTTAAATGTTTGTAAACGCACCCACGATAGAGGAGAAATTCCTAGTGTGGGGCAACGATAAAAAAAAAAAAAAAATAGGAGGCTCTCGTTAGGCAGCTGGATCAAGAGTTTGATTCAGAAAGCGGTACTCCTGGACACGGCTCGTATTGTTAGGAGGTTCCTTTCTCTGGAGCCCTGACCTTGGACTCTGTTCCCGATACAGTTGGGCTACTATTTTTATATTTTTAAAAGTTTTTTTAAAATATTACTTTATACAGAAATATTTAAAAATGAAAATTATGTGTACAGAAATAAATAAATGAGAAATTTTAAACATTTATAACCTCAAGTAACTAATTTAACAACACACTAGAAAGTTGCGTCAAAAAACAGCTTCAACGCTGTCAACTCGTAATGTCCCCAAGAGAATGGCGGCGTTCTCACATTGTATGGCAACGCTTACCCTCTGAAGGCCAAGGTAAAAGCAGCAGAAATTTCCTTGAAAACGCTGTGAGCGCTCGGACCCCACCACGGCCCTAGAGGTTCGGCTCTAATACAGCTGCAGCGCCGATGGTTACAAGAGCTCGTCGGATGATGTCGTTTAAATTCTCGTGCCGCGCAAATCGGCCTGCGTTTCTACTACTCAGCCTATTACAATGTCACCAGTGCTGGGATATAAGCTTTCTCTTTATAAAAGAGCGAATGACCTGGTGTACCGGGTCTGGCTATTTGTGTATGTGAGTTTAAATGTTGGTAAACGCACCCACGATACAGAAGAAACTCCTACTGTGGTTCAAAGTAAAAAAGAAAGGAACAGCCCAGTTCATCATCATCATCAGCCTATAATGTTCCCAATACTGGGACACAGGCTCTCTATGAGAGGCAGTGGGCTGTAATCCACCACGTGGGCCCAGCGCGGTAGATGTCACATGTCTTTTTATTTTTAGTTCTAAGCCATGCCGGTTTCCTCACGATGTTTACCTTCACCGTGTTTGAGGGCAGCAGTCATGAAATATATTACACAAAGTAATGCGCCTGCCTGGGTTCGAACCCACGGCTTACTACTCGTATGTAGGGCTGGCCACCATTGGGCCACCGCTGCTCTCAGCCAGCCTAGCTCACAGCCCAGTGACTATAACAAAAACATGTCTTGCAACAAAATAAAAATCCTTTTTTTTACCAATCACTTCTCTTCCCGCCTGTACCTCTAAGCGTACAGTCGGCGCCACAAATTGCGCCCGCCAGAGATTGTGTTTTAATCTCAGTAATATCATTATGCTCGTAATGTAAGGGGGACCGGCAGTAACATTGAAAAACATGACGTTTTACGTACGGAATGATGGATGTATGTGATTCCAAAAGGGGTCGGCTGACGTAGGTAATTAAATTGTTTTCTTTTAGGTAACAATTTGTATTTTTTGCGTTTAATTGCGTGTTTAAATGTTTGTGATAAGTAGGTACTGCAAAGTTTGTTGTAGTTCTTAACCGTCTTCAAAAAGGAGGAGGTTCTCAATTCGATTGGTATTTTTTTATGTATGTGCTCCGATTACGCTGAGATTTATGATCCGATTTACGTGATTCTTCTTTAGTTTGATGCGGAATAGTCGCCATTTGGTCCCATAAAAATTTAACATAGTTTGGCCGGTGGCCCAGTGGTTTTTATTTTATGAACTTTTTTTTTTCGTGTGTATAGACGATGTGCTGACTGCTGGTGTCTAGTTACAGTATAAAATTGATACTTGACTAGGATTTATGTGAGATTCCCCAATTAAAAAGCGTAAAATAAAAACGAGTACACAAAAAAAAACCGACTTCCAAAAGAACGCTAAAATGTGAAAAATTACTATATTTTCGGAAATCGGTGGCAAAAAGACAATGAAACAAATAAAAGTCATTTTCAAGGTTCATCATTATATTTTAAATAATATTTACGTTTTTTATAACATTAAACAAATTGACTCCCTCATTGGTCGAATGTTTTTTTTAAGAGCAGCGGGGTCCCAGTGGTGGTAGCCCCGATTTACGAGCAGTAAGCCGTGGGTTTGAACCCAGGCAGGCGTATTACTTTATGTAATTTATTTAATCACCGCTGACCTCAAAAACGGTGAAGGAAAACATCGTGAGGAAACTGGCATGTCCTAGAACTAAAAATTCGAAGACATGTGATATCTTATATATCTCATATATTTATATAAGATTATAATAATATTGTTAGATTAGATTATGAGATTAGATATTTTTAGATTTATATTAACATTATCTTTAAAATATTGTTCCGTTGCCACAGACAAACCGTGAAAACGGTTTTGTGGGGCATAGTTCTTAAATGAAAGTTTGTTATAAACTTGTTTAATAAATGAATAAATAATAATAATAATCTACCAACCCGCACTGGGCCCGAGTGGTGGATTACAGCCCACTCCTTCTCATAGAGAGGAGGCCTGTGTCCCAGCAGTGGGAACATTATAGGCTGATGATCATGAAAGGTACTTTTACATCCGTTATTTATAATATTTATAACACAAACGACTAATTTGAGTGTCGATTTGCGACTCGGTCTAATTAGTCGTGCGTACAAATCAACACAAAAACCGGTTTGCGATAAGATTTACGTAGCTAACGCCGTCGCCGCCGCGCTCGGCCGGCCGGGCTTTTGTTCTCACAATATGAGTAATTCACCTAATAATGCTTGTTCGATACAATATGGAAGTCGTGATAATATACATCAGGAAGACCCGGAGGATTTGGATATGGAGGTGACTACACATCAAGGGGAAAGTACAGAAGGCGATGATAGCATTACTATAGGGAGAAAAAGGGCTAGGCAGGATCTAGCAGGAGGTTGGACAACAGTTAATAGACACGAGAAGAGAATATCAAGAAGACATACATCACCAGAGGATATAGGCGTCAACAATACAGAGGACAAAGTTGAGATATGCATAACTAATAGCGAGAAGTTTCCGAAACAATTTGCATTAGCTAAATTATTCAAAACAAACGTGATTTGTGGTATATCTCGCGTAAAATATGTGAATCCGTATAAATTAAAAATCACTTTTGACAACGAAACCTATGCCGAAAAAATGCTCAATTGCAAAGTATTCAATGACATGGGATGGCGGGCACAAAAATCTTGGGAAGTTGGAGTATCGTATGGCATAATCAAAGATATTGAATTGGATCTTTCTATGGAGGAATTTGTTAGTAATGTTACCTGTGATGTGCAAATTCTATCAGCGAAACGTCTCGATCGAAAATGCAAGGAACCGGATAATAATCCTGATAATTCTAATGGATGGACTGCAAGCGAGTCTATACGCGTAAGTTTTAAAGGGGCATTTGTACCCTCACATGTAAATATATACGGCATGAGAGCCAAAGTGGAGAGATATACATTCCCCGTAACACAATGCTCCAAGTGTTGGAGATTTGGTCATGTGGCAAAAATGTGTAAGTCTAGTAAAGCTATTTGTCCTAGATGTGGGGGTAACCATGATCGGTGTGAAGAAACTACATTTGTGTGTGTAAACTGTAAGGGTAGCCATATAGCCTTAGATAAATCATGTCCAATCTACTTGAAAGAGAAAAAGTTACGCGATTTGATGTTTGAGTTCAATTGTACATACCGTAAAGCTTTGTTGTTATATGTACCCCCATCTCCTCCCCCTATCTCTCAGGAACAAAACATTGTTGTGACAGAGAAAGAGAATACCACGCAACAAAATATTTACTTAGTTGACTTGAATGAGGATCATACAACATACGCTGATAAAGTAAAGGCTAATGTCAATTTGTCTAGGCCAAAGCAGACTACGCATACGGAACGAAATACTAAACAGAAACCAACTCAACATAAAAAACGTCGGCAGTCTCGACCGGCCACCGCTGCTGTTATAGAAAAGGATTCGGACGATTCGTCTACCATCGGAGAATGTGAACCATCATCGCAATCTGATATACCACGGCAACCTGGTGACCACCATAAAAAAAACACTTCTTTTGGTAATTTAATAAGTAAGATTATGGACAGAGTTTTAAAAAAAGGTACACTTATGGATAAAATACACAGTGTGATTAAGATAATCGTAGATTGGTTTGTATTAATTGTGGTCAATAATATGTCGGATAATTCAATGTTAAGTAAACTTATTAATGGATCATGATAATGACATTCTTGAACTAAATATTATGCAATGGAATGCACAAAGTTTAAGGCCCAAGTCTTTATTGTTAGAACAATTATTATTTAAAGATAAAATTTATATTGCCGTCATAAGTGAAACCTGGTTCGAACCAGACAGTCGTTTCAATGTTAATGGATATAACGTTTTCAGATTAGACCGTGATGACGGATATGGGGGGGTAGCTATTATTGTTCACAAATCTATTAAAGCTCAAATATGCAATCTACATAACTACAATTCCGGGATAGAACTTTTGTGCATTAAATTGTTAAATTGTCAGCATATTGAGAGAATCATTGCAGTATACTGTCCTTCAACTGTGCGTACTTTGCAGAGGGATTGGGATCATATATTTTCTATTGCAAATAACAAAACCTTAATCTTAGGCGACTTCAACGGCCATCACTCCAACTGGTCATATAAAACTGATCAGCGTGGATCTCAAATTTTCGATACAATGATAGATCATAACTTCATATCTATTAATGACGGAAGTCCGACTCGTATAAAATTAGTTAATAACGTTATACAGCAATCTTCTCCCGACATTAGTTTTATTTCTTCAGACTTAGCTTTAAATTTTAATTGGAAGGTGTCGAATGAATCGTTAGGGAGCGATCATTTAATTATTAAATTGTCCACCAGTTTTAATGTAAATAGACATACTATTCGTAAAAGAAATTTTAAAAAATCTAACTGGAAGAAGTATGTTGAGGCCATAGAAAGTAGTTTTAATAATTCCGTAGCTCCGGAAGATCCTCAGTTGTGTTATGATTTTTTTGAAAATACGTTACAGGAGGCAGCTGATGCCCATATTCCTCAAATTATTATTCCTCAACACATCAGCAGCAAGTTTACGCCAAAACCGTACTGGAATTCCGATCTGTCGAGACTTGTAGCAATACGTCGTTTAGCGTTAGCAAAGCTTAGGCGCAACCCCACACCTCAAAACCATACATTATGGCAGGAGGAAATTCAGGAATCGCAAAGACAGGTTCGTAAGGCAAATTGTGACTCTTGGAAAACCTTTTGTTCAAGTATCGATTCAATCACCTCTGCTAGCGAGATGTGGCGCAAAATGAGGTGGGTAAAAGGCCGTAAATCTCACAATCAACACGCAGATCCAAATTTAGCAGAAAAACTTCTTATAGAATTAACGCCTGACTATGTATCCCCCCCTGAACCTTGTTTTCACTCCAATAATTTAAAGTTAGAATCTGTTATCTCTATTCAGGAACTGGAAAATTCGATTAAATCAAAAGATACGGCCCCTGGTTGCGACGAAATTTCATTTTCTATGGTCAAGAATCTCCCAGACATTGGAAAATTGTTACTACTTTCTTTGTACAATAGATTTTACGACTTGGGTTTTGTTCCAACTCAATGGCGTAACATTAAGATCATTCCTATTCCTAAACCGGGGCGTGAATCAGGACTAACATCTTCTCTTCGACCTATTTCCCTGATGTCGTGCTTATGTAAAATTTTTCATTCAATTTTAAACAAACGATTGGAATGGTATCTAGAGAATAAATGCATTTTCTCTGATAACACAGTAGGATTTCGCAAGGCTAAGTCATGTCTGGATTGTCTCAATAATTTAACAGCAAAGATCCAGCTTGGATTTGCCTCAAATCTTGTTACAGTTGGCTGTTTTATCGACATCAATAACGCCTATAATAACGTAGATATTAAGAGTTTATTGAACATACTCGATAAACTAAGGGTGGGTCGTAAAATGTGCTCATATTTGTGGGCATTCTTAAAAGAGAGAATACTTAAAATTGCGGTTAGCAATGTTGAATTTTCGAGATCTACTGGTCGAGGATTGGCTCAAGGAGACCCATTGTCCCCTTTATTATTTAACATTGCTACTTACAATATTTGCGAAACTATTAAGAACGTTGATATATCTCAATATGCCGATGATTTTGTTTTATTTAAGTCAGGTACTAATGTCAACGCAGTAGTCTCAGAGCTGCAGTCTGCAATGATTTCTTTTAATTCTATAGTTACCGATCTGGGTCTAGAAATATCTCCTACTAAGACTAAAGTTTGTATTTTTAAGAAAGGTGTGTCTAGACAATCCGTTAATTTAGAAGTAAATAATAATAATCTTACCGTAGTTAATACCATTAAGTACCTGGGGATGTGGTTGGATCGGTCTTTAAGGTGGGGGAAACACATTAATGAATCTGTACAAAAGGTTTTAAAATTTATAAATATTCTAAAAGTCTTAGCAGGTCCTGGTTGGGGTGTTCACCCTAAACATTTGCGTCGGCTATATATATCTATAATTCGCAGTAGGTTAGATTATGGTAGCTTCCTATATGATTGTAGTTACAACTGCCATTTGTCTAAATTAGACAAAGTCCAAAATAAAGCTCTTCGTATTATTGGTGGCTTTATTAGAAGCACTCCCATCCATGTGATGGAGAGTGAATTGAACTTGCCTCCATTAAACATTCGTAGGAAATTTCTAGGAGGCAAATATTGTCTAAAATGTATGTCCTTTCAGAGGAATATTTCGATTAATGTGATTCAGTCTTTAGATTCAAGTATTAATAATAACCCTCAATACTGGAGAGGTAGAAAACAGCCTTTATTAGTCTCAGTTTATAACACACTTAAATCTTCTAATGTTCACTCAGTTAAGTAAATTGAAATGTTCTCTTTGGATACATGGGTCAGCAATATAAATGTTCATAAAGCCATTAAATATAATATTTCCCCTATAACTAAACCTAAACGTCATTACGACTGCAGCAACTTAAGACAACTTTGTATTCGCTTCATAGCAGAAAACTATACAGATTACCATAAGGTTTACACAGATGGCTCTAGGACTGTTGCTGGTGGTGGTGCTGCTTTTTGGGACCCACAGTTGAATACATTTGTCAAGCTCGCTATAGACTCCCATATCTCTATTATGCATATCGAATTAATTGCAATAGCGGAAGCCTTATCTTATATTAATTCTATTAATCACGACAAATTTGTCATTCTATCAGACTCTAAGAGTGCTCTGCAACACTTGGCTCGGTGCACCTCGCCCGTGCGAGGAGTACCGATAGCCTACACGATTTTGGAGTCTATATATGAGCTGGCTTGTAAGTCGATTACGGTAATTTTACAGTGGATTCCGTCTCACGTTCAGATCGAGGATAACGAAAGAGCAGATTCTTTGGCTAACCAAGCCGTGACAGACGGAATTTCGGTTAATGTCTCGCCTCTGTATACAGATTATATAAAATTTATTAAGCAGCAATGTACAGATGTATGGAGTGAACACTTTGACCAGAGATCAACTGAAAAGGGAATATGGTACAAAACCATCCAGCCGCAACTTCCAATAAATAATTGGATTGATAATTTGTCAAGTAGGAGTGACCTAGTTATGGCGCTAAGACTCCGTTCCGGTCATATTCCATCAAGAAAGTTTGGTTTTCTTATGAAAAAGGTCACTTCTCCCAATTGTGAAGAGTGTGGAAGTGTCGAAGATGTTCAACATGTTTTGATGGAATGTGTACGGAATGAGGCTATGAGATATACTTTGCTCGGATCAACCAAAATTTATAATATTGGTAAATGTAATGCAATCTTAGCTTGTCCTTTATCGGAACAAGCTGGGATTCTATACAAATTAGCAGCTTTTGTTTTGAAATAGTTTATCTTTAGTTCAGTGTTAGTTTTAGTTAAACTGTTGATCTTATAGGGCGACGTTATCGCTCAGCGATAAAGCCCTTTAAATAAAGAAAAAAAAAAAAAAAAAAAAAAACGACTAATTTATTAGTACTACTACTCCATAAGAAAACTACTTTCTTTCCATTAAAAGGCTCTAATATGTTTGTCTAATGTTATAATAATAACTAATGTCGGACCACGAAAATGTCTTCTTTACCTACCACAAAAGTCTTACTTAAAAAACTTTTTATTCGTATTAATAATTAACCGAAAACGATCAAAAAGTCATCATAGGTGGAATAAGGGAACTTAACACAATGGCGTCGGATATGTTCGGGGGAGGTCGCGTGACTTCGGGAGCGATCGATTGTGAACGGACTGAGTGAGTTTGATACTTTGACATTTAAATTAGATATATTATTTGAGTGTAAAATACAAAAATTGTCCCTTTTCATCGAACTAAAGTAGTATGTTTGTTCCAGAGATGTTATGGATATGGTATTTCGGATCTGGATACGGATATAGGAATAAAATTATATCGGTTTCGGATACGGATATATAATTATTTCGGATTATCCGTTAGTTTCGGATAGTTTCGGTTACGGATATTAGATTAAGTAAAATGGTATGTAATAATTTAGTTTTATTTATAGGTTTTATCTAGTCTAGGTTATCATTTAGTATTATAATATAGGTAAGTAATTATTTAGAGATGTTAATTTATAATTACGTGAAACAAAAACCTGTCGAAACATGTCGTTTTATTTAGACTCCGCCCTTATGAAACTATCCGAAACTTGTGAAACGGATACGGTTACGGTTACGGAAATATTTTTATTTCGGATATCTGATAGTTTCGGTTACGGTTAAGGAGCTCCATAACATCCCTATTCTGGTTGTTGCTTTGGGGAAGTCTAGAGACCAAATGCGTGACCAGATTTTGATGATTCTTACGTCAATCGCTTTGTTTTAATCTTGTGTGTGTCACAAAAGGCATGAGAGTAACCCAAATTCAATATCGCGACAACCAGACGTCAAATTGTGAAAAAAGTATTAAAGTCAACGAACCATGTTAAGATAAGATAAGATAAAATTAACTTGCCCAAACATGTGTACACATACAACAATAATAAGTGCATGCAGGATAACATAAAGAAAAACTGGTTCAGACATGTTTGCCATCCTATGGCGTGCAAATGTTTAGAATAACAATTGTGTTTTTTATAAATCCTTCAGTTAAGTGGGGTATCATTGAATAGGGATTTAAAAATCATCTTTAGGTTTCTTTGATAAATTTTCATATCTACCCCTAATGCTCATATAGCATTTATGACGATTTAAAGTTGTGTATTCGACAAATCATTATAAAAAGAAAATTGATCTCTGGGTTCCACAAAAACTCCGACCAATCTTGAAAATTACGTCCCGATCAAAATAAAGTAAGAAACAAAAACGCTTACGTATTTGGCAAAGTAGAAAGGATGACATCACCATCAACTGCCTGCCTTTTCCCAACCGTGTTGGGGTTGGCTTCCAGTCTAACCGGATGCAGCTAAGTACCAGTATTTTACATAAAGTGACTGCCTATCTGACCTCCACAACCCAGTAACTGGGTAATACGATCCCCTTGGTAAGACTGGATGTCATACTTTTTGGCTTCTGACTACTCGTAAGGACTGTCAAAGATCTACAAATGCAGCCGAGACCAACGGCTTAACGTGCTTTCCGAGGCACGGAGGAAACTCGGTATGTAATTATGGTCACCCATCCACGGACCAAACTCGGCAAGCACGGCTTAACCTTAAAGATCGTCCCATGCGGCTGTTATTATTATTTAGCCACGGGATCCTCCATAACATAACTACAACATGACTCATGAAATGTGGGTGTATTATTGAGCACACCTCTGCCTAAATCTACGAAGATCACAGGCGTGACTTTATGTCAGTATTACCATACAAGAAAATACGACAAAGTATCAAGTCTCCTCCCTCGCAGTTCACACTTGCCCTCACATTGGTGTAGGTCGGTAGTCGGAGTCATATTTTATCGAGTCGGTCCATACATCAGCGGTGAAGCTAGCCGGATGTCAGACTGTGTGCTGGAGACTATGTTTTTTGACGTATGGCTTAAATTTTATTATGCAACTACTACTGGTACTTGGGACTAAAACTTAACTGGGTGACATGTGGGTGTGGGTGTAGTATAAGTACTGCTCTGCCTAACCCTACAGGGAAAACAGGCGTGATGTTTTTCAATCAAAATCGATTTATTTTACACTAGCACTTCGCCCGCGACTTCGTTCGTAAATCGTGATATAATATAAAGCCTATATTTCTCGGTAAACATGTAGCTTTCTGATGGCGACAGAATTTTTTAAATCGGTCGTATAGTTTTGGAGTTCAATCGTAACAAACAAACAAACAATCAAATCTTTCCTCTTTATAATATTAGTTTAGATAGGCTTACATGTGTGCACTTCATTTTAAGTTTGGTAGTGAAACTCTGCAGATATGATAGACAGTTAATGATTTGGTGATTTGTTTACATACTTTGAATCAAATCAAATCAAAATACTTTTATTTCACATAGGCCTACATGGGCACTTATAAAACGTCGACAAAAAGGTACATAGTTCGGGTTGGTCGTTTCCTATGAAGAAGAACCGGAAAAAAACTCCAAGTTTACTCTTTTAAAATCATTTGTTTTTATAATATTTCTATGTTACAACGGAGCAGGAGGAGCTCGTGGTTAACTAATAATAGCCGGACAGGTCGATCTTCAAGGTTAATCCGCGCTTGCCGAGGTTGGTTTGTGGATGGGTGAACATTACTACATACCGATGTTCCTTCGTGTCTGTTCATCTGCCTAGCCTTTTCCCAAACTATCTTGGGGTCGGCTTCCAGTCTAACCAGGTGCAGCTGAGTACCAGTATTTTACATGAAGCGACTGCCTATCTGACCTCCACAACCCAGTAACTCGGTAATACGATACCCCTTGGTAAGACTGGATATCAGATTTTCGACTTCTGAATACTCGTAACGACTGTCAAAGATCTAGAAATGACAGCCGGGAC
The DNA here is from genome assembly GCA_949152445.1 of Cerastis rubricosa. Taxonomy (NCBI): domain Eukaryota; kingdom Metazoa; phylum Arthropoda; class Insecta; order Lepidoptera; family Noctuidae; genus Cerastis; species Cerastis rubricosa. The sequence continues at coordinate 11,854,683 of OX424551.1, forward strand.
CAACGGCTTAACGTGCTTTCCGAGGCACGGAGGAAACTCGGTATGTAGTTATGGTCACCCATCAACGGGCCAACATCGGCAAGCACAGCTTAACCTTAAAGATCGATCCGTGCGGTTGGTATTATTTAGCCAACCAGCATGCCTGAGAGATATTTCTTGACGGCATGTAAAGCCCACTCAGAGCCCATGGGCGACATAATACACCATGTTAGGCATTAACCACACGAAAATAAGATGAAAGAAAGAGTCTAAATGAAAACATTTACAGACTTCATTAAGAGCGTTTACATCTTACGACATTTTACGCCGTACGGCGATTTTCATACAAATTTTCAAGTCCTTATTTTCCAAAATGACAAACGATTTTAATAAAACTAATAAAACGCATACGTAAGATACAGAGGTCTAAAACATAAAATTGCCAAATGTCTTCTTTTTTTATACATTTTCTAAATAAAAAAAAAAACATATGGCAATTTTATGTTACGTAATCAGTCAATTTAATTTAGTTTATCTACTTATGTCAGTATTGCCAATTTTAATTAATGTTGTTATTATTCCGTTTATTTATTTAAAAATTGCAAACTTTAATTAATATTTGCACACCATGTCAATATGGTAAACATGTTAGCACAAGTTCATGTACTTATAACACCTTGCTTGCATAATTTTTATAAAATAATTGTATGTACACACATGTTTGAGCAAATAAAGTTATCTGAATCTGAATATAGATAATTTATAAGTAGTCTAATTTAGCTGTAAAAATATTTTTCGAAAATGTTTTGAGTAACTTTTTAGACCTATGTATCCTGCTTATGCGTGATGAAGTTTCATTAAAATCGGTTCTGTCATTTCGGAAAATAAGGACTTGAAAGTTTGTATGAAATGTCGTAAGGCGTAAAAGACTACTATTTATTTACTACGACGTAGCCATTTGTAGACAGTCTACGGAGAATGACGTAGCACTTACTACGGCGTAGCACCGTAGCCAAACATTTTGATAGGAGTTTACAATCTTGCAAAATGATACCCTATTGACATGAATTTAAACTCGTACTATAATTCTTTGCTGTTAGGCTTGTCGCTCGCAATATAAATGCAGTTTTCGTTAATTGGCGAGAATACGCGCTACACCGAGAAAAGTGGAAGGAAAGGGAGGAGACTAGAGAAAAAAATAACTACTCTAGGGCGCTTGGATTAATTTATTTTTGTTTTTTTCTAGAGATTATTTCTTTCAGGAGCTTTTCACAATCATCAGCCTAAAATGTGCCCACTGCTGGGACAAAAGCCAATCAAATCCCAATGAGAGGGAATGGGCTGCAATCCGGCACGCGGGCCCAGTGCTTGTTGGTAGCTGTCACATGTCTTCGAATTTTTAGTTCTTACATACATACCGGTTTCCTCACGATGTATTCCGTTTCAGAGGGTTTAAAATTTTTAATTTAATTTTTTAACACTCGCTTTCTGCTTGTCACTGAAAACCTAAAAAAAACCTTTAGTTTTTCAGGTTTAGCCTGCTAAATTACAGTAAGTATGTATCTAACACCTATGTCATCTTATCTTAACATCGTATAAAACAAAGTCGCTTCCCGCCGTCGGTACGCTTAGATCTTTTAAACTACGCAACGGATTTTAATGTGGTTTTCATAAACAGACAGAATGATTCAGTAAGGAACGTTTATATGTATAATTTATCCTTGAAAAACACTTCAAAATTTCCACGCGAACAAAGTCGTGAGCAGGAGTTAGCAAAAAATAAATAAAAGAAAACTACACTTTTTAGAATAAATTATGTTTTTTTTTTAAATAAACGAACACTACGTTACTGAACACAATTAAAAACGACTTAGTACTAAATAAGTAATTATGAAGAATAAAAAAAAACAATAACAATTATAGTACATTGATGGAGCTCGCGTCGATTCTCTGTCTCTTTCACTCGCTATCTATCCTTGTCTAGCATGGAACATTGCGTCTATCTAGGGGTGGTGTGGAGGTGGCATATTTTGTAATGAATAGGAAGAACTATTGTTTTTTTTTTAGCTTTTATAGATTATTTTCCCTTATAAATAACTTGAGGTTTGGTATGTTTTTGATTGTGAAAGTTTTGTGATTTTTATATTGATGTGTTTCTTGTTGTTTTTATTTAAAAAAATATTGTAATATTTACTAACTACAAATAGATCTATAATAACAAAAATATGTACCTACAAGTTTAGGTAAAAAAACCGGCCAAGTGCGAGTCTTACTCGCACACAGGGTTCCATAGCTCCAAAACAATATATTGAACTGTCATTCATTAGTTAGTAGTATTAGTTGGTAAACTTCCACTCAACCGCAAAACAAAATTGGTTTTTCATAGTATGTTAATGAAAAACAAAGTTACTGCTGCAGTTTGATGAAAAAGTCCCAAATCTCAAAAACTAAACATCATATCTTATTGAAACCAATTTTCGTTGATAGTTTTTTTTATGTTTTACAATCCTAAATATTTTCAGAATTTTCCTCCACTTACTTTAGAAATTAGAGAGGGGGGGACACACATTTTACCACTTTGGAAGTCGCTCTAGCGCAAACTATTCAGTTTAGAAAAAAATTATATTAGAAACCTCAATATCATTTTTGAAGACCTATCCATAGATACCCCACACGTAGGAGAATGATTAAAAAAATTTTTTTGGTTTTCAGTTCTATGTATGGGGAACCCCAAAATTTATGTTTTTTTTTCTATTTTTGTGTGAAAATCTGAATGCGGTTCAGAGAATACATCTACTTACCAAGTTTCAACAATATAGTTCTTATAGTTTCGGAAAAAAGTGGCTGTGACATACGGACGGACAGACAGACAGACAGACAGACAGACAGACAGACATGACGAATCTATAAGGGTTCCGTTTTTTGCCATTTGGCTACGGAACCCTAAAAAGGCCAGTCCGCTGGACACGTGAACAGTCGACCAACGGCTAGGTGATATCCCGAAATACTAGGTGGGCACTAAATTGAGCTATTTTGTGTTCATCATCATCATCATTTCGGCCGAAAGACGTCCACTGCTGGACATAGGCCTCGTCAAGTTTCGCCACATTGACATAACATGGGGGGTTTTGCCATAATCGCCACGCTTGACAGGCGGGTTGGCGATCGCATTACGGTTGTTACAAAAGCACAGAGAACGCTGCTGCCCGTTCTCTGGCAAGTCCCTTAGTCGCCTCTTACGACACCAACGGGAAGATATGGGATGGTGCTATTCTTTACGTCCGACACCATACAGAACCTACCTACCTTGCTTACCATGAAGTAAACAACACGAACCAACCACCAACCAACCAACCCCCACCAACCGTGTTTCTAAATCATCTATTAGATTAGTTTAACATGTTTTTGGTGTTATTAATATTTTAATGACCATGTCAGATTAAAAACTTAAGTATTATTTTTGTTTTAATAACTATGCATTAGTGGCATTATGTTCGAAATAGGAAAACTGCTTCAAAAATCTAACCTAACCAAAGTTATAACTCGCTTTTTAACTACACACCTACTTTATTTTAACAAAATATGCTTGTGAACATTTTCACACTTATCAGTGTTAAGAAAAAACATGTATGCTCTTGTTATTTTTGTATTTTACTATCTTTTCACACCATGTTTTTAAGCAAATAAGTATTATTCAATTCTATTCTACAAAACTATAAACCTTATCAACGATTTACACTGCCAAACACCATGAAAAATACCATCCCACTCAATTCCCATACAGCAAAATGTCATATCCAAAAGCGGGCTCTCATTCATCACTCCTTGTTCGAAAATATCGAACCTTGCCCAGTACTCACCGGTTAGCAAAGGGGGACACACGCGCGTTCCATCCTCGGAAAACCTGAAAAAAACTCACAAAATAACCGTATTCAACACTAAAATCATATTAAAATAAGTCTTAAAGTCCAATCTCAGTGTTTTTGAGTGCTTTTTAGTGTGTGCGAGTGTGTTTTCATGGAGATATAAACGAAAATTTGCAGTCAAGATGGCTGTGGTGTTTCAGAAGTGAAGATATAGGATTTTCAGTGAATTTTTTTGGGTGTAGTCTTTTTATTACTGGTGAGTTGATCTAGCATAGTTTTTAAAACAAAAAATGTGTTTGTAAAAGTGTTGTTTTTGGATTGAAAGATAGGTCTGTGTAGTGCTTTATTTAAATGATAATGTAGGTTGTGTTATATGTAGGCAGAACACACAGTTTCCTTAGTTTAGCGCATGTCTGAGTATTTCCAAGTGAAATTGTGTGAAATACTTGGATATATAAACGTTAGGAACTTGGAATATTGATATAAAGGTACCTTTTAAGGCATGCAGAAGAATTTTTACAAGATATTGCCTCTGAAACGATTCTATAGGGGTTGAAATTTCATGTGAATTGTGAATTATGAATGTGTGTGAATATCATATAGAATAGGTATTTGTTACTTATACAAAGATCCATGTGTCAATGCGATTTTATGACAATGTTCTATACAAACTTTCGTCCACTATTTTAAAGGATGAATTTTCGAAAATCTTTCGTTCGGGATTAAAGATATAAAGGCAACTTGTGTGCAAAATTTCGTGCTTACAGAGCCAGTAGTTTATGTCATGCACTGTATGTTAGTTATCATCATCTGCTTAACCTTTTTCCAACTATTTTCGGGTCGGCTTCCAGTCTAGCCAGATGCAGCTGAGTACCAGTATTTTACATGACGCGACTGCCTATCTGACCTCCACAACCCAGTTAGTACTGGTTAATTCGATACCCCTTGGTAAGACTGGTTGTCAGGCTTTCGGGTCACTGACTACCTGTAACGACTGTCAAAGATCTACAAATGAAAGCCAGGACCAACGGCTTAAACTGCTGCGAGAAGCGGAGAGAACACGGTACGTAAAGGATGGTCACCCATCCACAGACCAACCTCAGCAAGAGCTGCTTAACCTTGAATAATGACCCGCGTGGCTGCTGTTATTTAGGCACGAGTTCCTCCATTGCATTGCTTTTTAGTGAACGAATGAATTTAAGATTTTTATTAAGTAGGTTCTAAATGAGAGCGTAACACGACGCCGTCACTTCGTGTGCTGTAGTTATTAAGTTATTTTTGTATAAAGTATTTATTAGTTTATAGTTATTGTTTTTAAACTTATATATGTGTTGTGTTTTATGGGCCCTAGTTGCCTGACTATAGCCTTTTCAATCTGTGTCGCGGTCGGCTTCCAGTCTAACTGGATGCTGAATAAATACTAGTACCTATTTTACATGTAGCGACTGTCTATCTGACCTCCACAACCCAATCAGTACTGGGTACTATGATACCCCTTGGTAAGATTTGTTGTCAGAATTTCGGGCCTCTGACTCTCATTTGGAGTAACTATTTGAAGACTTAACATCGTAATGTATTTTATGTTGTGTGTGAAATCGCCATTGCGGTGTGGCGAGGCGAAAGGAGTATGTAAGGATCATACCAGGTGTTGTTCTGTAGTTCCTGCCTAGCCATGGGAAAGAAAAACCGACCAAGTGCTAGTCGGACTCGCGCACCGAGGGTTCCGTACAAAAAAGATTAAAAATATTTATATTTTATGATGTAACTAAAAATTTACGGTTTTCGCAATTATTCCTTTATCTGTGCTATAAGACGTTGCTTCGTACCAAATTTCAAGATCTGAGTTCACGGGAAGTACCCTTTAGGTTTTGATTCCCTTGCGAGTGTCGAAAATTTGCGGTTTGCGGCATAAACGGCTGTATCTTTTGATTGCGTTGGCTTAGATGTTTATTTTTTTGACAGCTCCAAGGGACAGTAGACCTGAGTATTTGATATAAATTCCAGCTTGATACCTTCACGCGTTCCTGAGAAAAAGGGTCTTGACCGACAGACAGACGGACAGACGGACGGACAACAAAGTGATCCCATAAGGGTTCCGTTTTTTCCTTTCGAGGTACGGAACCCTAAAAAGTGTTTATGTATCACGATTCTCCTGCCCTTATCCCAATTTATTTGTGGTCGGCGCAGCATGTCTTCTTCTTCTTCTCTATTACTTGTCATCTCATCAGACACCTCCTTTCTTGCCATATCATCCTTCACACAGTCCATCCATCGTTTCTGTGGTCTTCCATAGAGTTTATGTATGATTTTACATAATATCTACGAGCATGTGAAATCTCCTACACAGAATTAATCAATGCCCTTTCCTTCTCTGTTTGTGTAGAATTGTCAGCTTTCCCTGTATTAAATTTTTAGCTCTTGGTAAATAAAGTGAATTTAAACGATACGTCTATCTGTCAATTAGCGTGCTTATTCATCGAGAAAGAATTGTTATCCGACAAAGTCTTTTTAGCTTTTTTGGCCAATTTTTTAGAAACCTCACTGCAAGCACGAATATTTGTAGTTTAGTAGAAAAACTAGCTCAAAGGGAAAAAATGCTGGACAAAGTTTATTCGAAATGACTGAGCTGGCCTTTCTAAAAGAGACTGTGACCTCGGTGATTTTTCGGTGTTCTTCTCCGAACAGTCGGAGATCAAATAAAGACCTCGTTTAGTATATGTAACTGGATTTTTGAGGTCAGATAGTCGCGCCATTTTACATGCATGGTATTCAATTGCGTCCGGTTAGACTGAAAGCCGACATACTTACCATAATATGATCGAGAGAAGACTAGGCAGACAAGAGTAACTCTTAGAGTGTGTCCCCAGTAGGCAAACTGTTAGCAGCCGACTTAGTTTGCGGCGTATCGGTTTAGTACGCCCTTCCATATATTTGAAATGGAGTGTCCACAGTTTGCTAGTTTTAAGACTCAGACGACTAGACGTCACTAGTAGACTTAGTCGTTTTAAGACTCAGTCGGCTGCTAACAGTTTGCCTACTGGGGGACACAGCCTTATGTTTCTGTAAAATTGGTTGTTATGAGATACGTCAACAGATTTAAAAGCTTTTAAAAAATGAGTGGGTGCTTTTATAACAAAGCAGGAGTGTTCCGATTGTCAATTCACGAAATAAGGAATTATTTATATTTTCCGAGAGAAATATCTAAGCTATCGTCGATTGAAGAGAATCTTAAATTACGTCGTCATTAAAAAACGATTAAATAATCATTTGGCATCGTTAATACCTTTTAGACAGATTAATGAGAGGCTCTTTATAATGAATAAGATGTTCTTAAGAAATATACCTCAGGGCGTGTGTAAAGATGTTGGGGTTTAACATGGCAATAGCGGCCATTGACCCTTATCTTTGTGCGGCATGTCGTCAGTAATAGGTATAATAGAAGAACTTCTACTTAGAAACAGTTCTAAATCTTCTATCCTACTAATAAAGCTGAAGAGTTTGTTTGTTCAGTGTTAGATAGTCCATTTATCGAGGAACGCTACGACCAATAGGAGCGGATCAGCAATTAAAAATGTTGCGAAAACGGGAAAAATGTGAGGCAGACGAAGTTGCGCGGGACAACTAGTGATGAATAAGATGTTCTTAACAAATATACAACAGGGTGTGTGTATATATGTTGGGGTTTGCATGGCAATAGCGGCCATTGACCCTTATCTTTCTCTCCTTATCTTCCCTTCTTCCCTTCTTTTCTTCTTCTTTCTTTTTTTTTCCTTATTTTCCTTTTTTCTTTTTTTTCTTCTTTTTTTCTTTCTTCCTTATCTTTTCTTTTTTTCTTTTTTTTTTTTCTTTTTTTTTTTTTTTTTTTCTTTTTTTTTTGTGCTACATGACGTCAGAAATAGGTAAGATAGAAGAACTGGGGAGTTTGTTCCGCCACTTCTTCTTCCCAGCTAAAACACTAGAAAGTGGCGAAGGGCGGGCGTTTTGGGGGACTGTCTCTTGTAATTTTGACGTTCAAAAAGTGCTGATCATGAGCCTAATTTGAATAAATGACTTTTGATTTTGAACTTCTCCTTACAAACAGTTCTAAATAACTAAGAGCCTATTATCGTCGCAGTGAGGGGATAGGCTCTGTATCTTATACAGAGAAGGCATTGATCATCACAATTGGTCAAGTCAAGGTGGATAGCGATTTCAGACTTATACAAGGTGCAAAGAAACCCTTCAGGTAGTCGACAACCAAGCATTCTGTAAATCAAACTAAGTAACTCTCATCATCATCTGCCTAGACTTTTCCCAAACTACCTTGCGGTCGGCTTCCAGTCTAACCGGATGCAGCTGAGTATCAGTATTTTACATGAAGCGACTGCCTATCTGACCTCCACAACCCAGTTAGTAACTGGGTAATACGATCCCCTTAGTGAGACTGGATGTCAGACTTTCGGCTTCAGACTACTCGTACCGACTGTCAAAGATCTACAAATGACAGCCGGGACCAACGGTTTATGCCCTTGGTCCCGACTTGGCCACTTACTAGGTTGTGGAGGTCAGATAAGCAGTCGCTTCATGTAAAATATTGGTACTCAGCTGCATCCAGTTAGACTGGAAGCCGACCCCAAGATTGTTTGGGACAAGGCTAGTCAGATGATGATCTCCTTAACTGGAAGGTTCCCAGGCATGGTCCTAAACATAACAAATCGCAATGACAGGGTGAACAAGAGCCTTTCAGCTTCTTTTACACGTTGAGTGCGATACCAGGTCTAAACGTCTTGTATACGCCTCGCTTACAAGTATAGACTTCCTTTGTCGTGCGGAAGGCATAACTTCAATTTGGTTCGGTATAGTAAAGAGATGAATATATGTCTAAGATGTATAATGTATATGTTAAATAGAATTCTTAAATGTTACAGGGACTATAAGCCTTGTGCCGCCACAATGGAAGTTTTACTACCAGTTGTATAGACCTTGTATACCGCAGGAATGGAAAGCATAGAAAAATCACTGCCACAGCGAATGTGTCGGGTCTTTTACACCCATCATGTAAACCTCTGCTTAGCCCCTTCAGGGAATACCTTCGGGCGTGATGTCACGTCAATCCATCTATTCAACCGATAGTTACAGGAAAAGTTTCCGATCACTAAACTGAAGCTTTTTCACCAAACCCTATTTGAATTAGGGCCGTCTATCTCAAATGCAATTTGTTCGCGAAACCCCTCGGGGTTCAAACCTTTTTAGAGTATTATTTGAGTGGAGAGGAACCTTGCAGGGGGCAGGTAGTCTTAAACATTGGAGGTGCAAATAAATGGTATAAGCGGACCATTCACGAAGTCGGCCAACCAAGCATTCTGTATTTTTTTTTTAAACATTGCCCCTCACTAGGAATTTCTCCTGTATCGTGGGTGCGTTTACAAACATTTAAACTCACACACACAAACAGCATGGTGTCGGACATAAAGAATAGCACCATCCCATATCTTCCCGTGGGTGTCGTAAGAGCCGACTAAGGGACTGCCAGAGAATGGGCAGCAGCGTTCTCTGTGCTTTTGTAACAACCGTACTGCGATCGCCAACTCGCCTGCCAAGCGTGGCGATTTTGTTAAAACCCCGCTTATGTCAATGTGGCGACACTTGGGCGAGGCGTATGTCCAGCAGTGGACGTCTTTTGGGCTGAAATGATGATGATGATGTTACAATTCACTCTTTATTCTTTATCGTGTGGTTACTGATTAACTTGGTGTAAGAGTGTTTATGCCGTCCATTGGCCACTAACTTGGCTTTGATATAATGCTTTGAAATAATACTTTGATATAATACTTTGACATATCCTATACCTATCTTCCCGTGGGTGTCGTAAGAGGCGACTAAGGTACTTGCCAGAGAATGGGCAGCAGCGTTCTCTGTGCTCTTGTACCAACCGTACTGCGATCGCCAACCCGCCTGCCAAGCGTGGCAGTTATGGCAAAACTCTCCTTATATACACTTGGGGGAGGGAGGCCTATGTCCAGCAGTGGACGTCTTTCAGCTGAAATGATAATGAATGATGATGACACAAACAGCCAGACCCGGAACAACTATCTGTAGGCCTTACAAATATGTGTTCCGTGCGGGAATCGAACCCGCGACACGCAGCGCAGTAGTCGATTGCTCAACCACTGCGCCAACCGCCGTCAAGGTCAAACTAAGAAACTCTACGCAATTTTTTTTGTTGGTGTAAGACTTTTTTTTTTGGTGTAAAAAATTACGTTTTGCGGTAGTACTTAATTGAAGCGCACTTAAAATATTGTGCTAATGGATGTATTGAAAAGTTAAGGAGTCATGAAGGTATTGACAGGTAAGTTATATTTAAAACTAGTGTTCTTTTTTAAAGATGGCGGTCATAGATCAAAAATCCCGGCAGATATCAAACATCCATGTTAGTATTAGTATTAGAATGTATAATACCTCGGTGCCATCATCTGCCTAGCCTTTTCCCAAACTATCTTGGGGTCGGCTTCCAGTCTAACCGGATGCAGCTGAGTACCAGTAGTTTACATGAAGCGACTGCCTATCTGACCCCCACAACCCAGTTAGTACTGGGTAATACGATACCCCTTGGTAAGACTGGATGTCAGACTGTTGGCTTCTGACTACTCGTAACGACAGTCAAAGATCTATAAATGACAGCTGGGACCAACGCCTTAACATGCTTTTCGGGCACGGAGGAAACTTGGTATGTAATTATGGTCACCCATCTATGGACCAACCTGGGCAAGCACCTTATAGATCGACCCGTGCGGCTGTTATAATTTAGCCACGAGCTCCTCGGAGCCATCTTAGATTCTAATTTCGACCTCATTGTCGTTATCATGGTATCCGAAAACCATGAAAACGACACCCATGTTTATAATATTATTTAAGATCTAACCGGATCCGTTTCAAACTGGCTGATTAACAAGCAGTTTACTTTGTACATATATTTATATACTATAGCTGTGTTCGTTTTATATTTTCTATATCAACACTCGATCCAAAACAAACTTCATTTTAATGGGGAAAGGTTGATTTTACAAGGGAGTCGAGGGGGCATCACGCCATGACAGCATACCTTTTCCCGTCATGGCATACGAGTCGCTAAGGATGTTTCATATCAAAAATGTTTGGAAAAATTGGAACTTGGACCATAAATATTTCAGTAACTAGAAGGTCCCAGGAATAGTCTAGAATAAAAAAAAACTGGTTGCACTCCGGGAGTGCCGGCAGTAGTGAAAACTTGAATATTAACGTTGTGCATTTTTGATATTTCGGAATGGTTAGGGAACCAATTTGCACAAATTGCTTTAATTATCAGTATAAAAGTACTATCATTTATGTGGTAAAATACAATATTCATTTATTTCGCTATCGTACACAAACATGACAATTTGTATTACATTAAAATTTAACACTTCAGAACTATTACAATCCGTCTTACGAATTTCAGAAAACTCTTTGGAGAAAGCAAAGGTTTTGTTTGTGCATAAAATAATTATCCAGTTTTGGAAACCCAAACTTAATGGCAGATGTCATAAAGTTCAAATTCCTTCGTAACCTAATGTCAATCCGTCTTACGAATTTTACAGTTTTGGAAACCAAAACTCAATGACAGATATCATTAAGTTCAAATTCCTTCATAACCTAATGTCAATCAGTCTTACGAATTTTCGATCAGGACACGGACACGACATCCTAACGGTCACGTGTCCTGACGCGAGTTTAACATTTTTGACCCATCACAAAAGTGCACATCGCCGCTAAAGAAGTTTTCACTTCAAAAATATTCGCAATGACGGGGTGAACAAGTGCCTATCGGATTCTTTAAGGGTTACCTTTTACACCTATTATTTAAAACTACTACTGCCCTCAAAACCGGTGAAGGAAAACATCGTGAGGAAACCGGCATGTCCTAGAACTAAACATTCAAAAACATGAGACATCTACCGACCCGCACTGGGCCTTACGCTTTGTGGATTACAGCCCACTCCCTCTTATAGAGAGGAGGCCTGTGTCCCAGCAGTGAGAACATTATAGGCTGATGATGATGATGATTTAAGACTACACTTTTGTCTAGCTCTACTTAGATCATGGCCGAAGAAACGATGGATGGACTGTGTGAAGGATGATATTGTCAAGAAAGGAGGTGTCTGATGAGATGACGAGTAATAGAGAGTATGGAAGAAGAAGACATGCTGCGCCGACAAATATAAATTGGAGGAGAATAATGATGCTTCTTATCTCGTGGCAAGAAGAGAAGAAAAATGGCTAAGTAATAATAGATGCATAATTCCTAACCAAAACAAATGAGGTCGCCTTCCAGTCTAACCGGATGCAGCTGAATACCAGTATTTTACATGGAGCGACTGCCTATCTGACCTCCACTACCTAGTTAGTAGTTGGTAATACGATACACCTTGATAAGACTGGTTCTCAGACTTTCAGACCACTGACTCTCTGTAACGACTGTCAAATATCTTTAAATGACTGCCGGGACCAACGGCGTAACGTGCTTTCCGAGGCACGGAGGAAACTCGATATGTACTGGTTGGTAAGCGGTGTATGCTTTACCTTGAAAACCTTTCCGTGCGGCTGTTATTATTTAGCCACGAGCTCCTCTATAACCATTGAACGTCACAACTCTTTATACAAACACAATAACACCACTTTCTTTTGACTAAAAACTCATGGTTAAAACCTATTTGCACTTTAAAACTGACACTACAAACAATTTCCAAACTTACCATTCACAAAATACGTCATAAATTTCTTTGAAACTCTACAAATAGACCAATTTGTGAACTCCAAAGTTCTACGAAGGATTTTAGACTGTCTCTCACTAGTTCTAAAGTGCAAATTCGGTTGTATTTCATAGCAATAGGGGTTTAAAGTATAGTAATTCAATAATCTTGGGGGTTTTTGCTATGATTTGCTTCAATCATATGTCATGGGGGCCATCAAATGTTATTATGGGGTGTGCCTGTCAATTTAAAGCTTTTAAAGAAAATGGGATCGGCTGAAATGTTAGTAGTGAACTTTAGAGGTTGTAATTTGGTTTGGGAATGCCTTGTTGGCTGAGTGGTTGAAAGCACGATCGCTGAGCATGGGGTCGTGGGTTCGAATCCCTTGTCGGCTAAAATGAATTTGGATTTTTAGCTTCACGGAACTTGAATTCAGCATTCAACATCGTTGGCAGATGTATATCTGCCTGTCTTTTTTCCCAACGATGTTAAAATCAAAAATATTTTATTTCATATAGGCCTACACGGGCACTTATAAAACGTCAACAAAAGGTGCTCGGTTCGGGTTGGTCGTTTCCTATGGAGAAGAACCGGCAAGAAACTCCATGGTTACTCTTTTAAAATTTTTGGTTTTACAATATTTGAATGTTACAGCGTTAGTACTTAAGAGTGGGAGGACAGCGTAGGCCCGACAATAAGTCGTTGCTTACTGCAAAAGGTAAAACAAGATAAAAAAAAATCGTGTGGTCTGTTTCCAGTCTAACCGGATGCAACTGAGTATCTACCAGTATTTTACATGGGCAGATGGATTCGAGCCCGGTTGATGACAATAATCTCTCCCTATCATTTTAACATTAGTAGGGAAATATGGGTGTAGTATTAAGTACATCTCTGCCTAAGCATTCGGGGATTACAGGCTTGATGATATGTTTATTCCTTGATCATCATCATCATCATCAGCCTATAATGTTCCCACTGCTGGGACACAGGCCTCTCTATGAGAATGAGTGGGCTGTAATCCACCACGCGGGCCCAGTGCGGGTTGGTAGATGTCACATGTCTTTGAATTTTTAGTTGTAGGACATGCCGGTTTCCTCACGATGTTTTCCTTCACCGTTATTCCTTGATGTTTAACATCAATAGTTTCCGAGAAAAACGTCAGTGACAGCTACGTGTGTGTTTCTTGTTCGTTGCTCTCCTGGGACGCTCTAAAGCAATTTAAGTCTATTTTTTGTGATTTTTACGCAACATCACGCTTCTATTTCTATAGGCCCCAGCACGACTGCTGTAAACGTAAATAAGTCGGTTTTTTAAAAAATAAAAACATTTTCAAAATAATTAACCGACTTAAAAAAAAAAACACTAAAAGTTCCGGAAATCGGTGAGAAAGTCAACGAAACAAACAAAAGTCATCTACTTCATGAAGTAAAGTTATTGACCACTTTTTAGTTTTTTTGGAAGTCGGTTATTTTCTTCAAACTACGTGACTAAATAATAACAGCCGCACGGGTTGATATTTAAGGTTAAGCCGTGCTTGCCGAGGTTGGTCCATAGATGACCATAATTACATACCAAGTTTTGCTCCGTGCCTCGGAAAGCACGTTAAGCCGTTGGTCCCGGCTGTCATTTGTAGATCTTTGTCTGTCGTTACGAGTAGTCAGAAGCCAAAAAGTCTGACATCCAGTCTTACCAAGGGGATCGTATTACCCAGTTACTGGGCTGTGGAAGTCAGATAGGCAGTCGCTTCATGTAAAATACTGGTACTCAGCTGCATCCAGTTAGACTGGAAGCCGACTCCAAGATAGTTTGGGAAAAGGCTAGGCAGATGATGATGGTTATTTTTTTCAAATAGTTTTTCTCTACTAAAATGTCCACGTATTTACGTTACGTTAACACTGTGCCCTCGTGCTGATGGTGTAGGCTAGGCATAATATGATTTGCTCTCGTCTGTTTCCCGTGGGGTAAGTAGGGACCACAGAACACCACCTGCTGCGATCCTTACATGTATCAAACACTGATTTGTTCTTTATTCATTCTTTCTGCACATCCAGTACATTTTTAAATATGTCCTAAGAGCGTTTACGCCTTAGGTACGGCATTTCAAACAAACTTTCAAGTACTTATTTTCCGAAATGACTGAATCGATTTAATTGAAACTTTATACACATAAGCAGGAAACATAGGTCTAAAAAATGACTGTAAACATTTTCGGAATGTCTTTAAAAAAAAAAGATAATTGGAAATTTCTGTGTCTATAGTTAACTTATAATAGGTCTAATATAGCACTAATGTAACACTATTTTTCGAAAATGTTTTTTAGTAACTTTTTAGACCTATGTACCCTGCTTATGCTATGAAGTTTCATTAAAATCGGTTCTGTCATTTCGGAAAATAAGGACTTGGAAGTTTGTATGAAATGCTGTAAGGCGTAAATACTCTTAAAATACCAATGTGGGCCGTATCGAGGAGTACTTGCCTTCTGAATCAGGCCCTTGATCCAACCGCCAAGCGAGAGCCTCAACATAAGTTTGTCGAGGCTCTTGGCCGTAATGCCATTGGCCGTTACGACAATCAGCACAATGATAGCCGAGTTCATATCCCACATGCCGAGAACCTCGTGTGTCAAGTCGATATATTGATATTTTTATTACAGGTACATATTTCGGGTCTCCTGCCTGCATTGAAGCTTAAGAGGTAAGTTTATTTACTTACTGCATACTTAGTTGTACAGCTTCTGGCTTTCAGGAGATACAGCCCGGGAAAGTGCTCCCGTCAACTTGTATATCGAGTAGATGATAGTATTGTATTTTAATTATTGGGCACTGTTTGTTTTATTTTTATAAATCGTAATTTATTTATTTTTTTCTTTGAAAGCACACATTTTATTAAAATACTAATTTCTAAATCTAAATTAATTACTAAAATTAAAACTAAAATAACAACAAATTATAAAAGGGCGTCAAAAAACTCCTCCTCAACGCTGTCAGCTGGTAACGTGCCCAAGAGACTGGCGGCGTTGCCACGTTGAATGGCAACACTTAGCCTCTGGCCAAAGTAAAACCCAGCCCTTGGGTCACGGGAAGCGTCAACTAGGCGTTTCGAAATTTCCTTAAAAAGGCGTGAGCACTCGGACCCCACGGTATATTTATTTTATATAAACATACTCACCCGTATATATAGTCAAGATAAACTAAGTAATCATCATCATCATCAGCCTTTAATGTCCCCACTGCTGGGACACAGGCCTCCTCTCTATGAGAGCGAGTGGGCTGTAATCCACCACGCGGGCCCTGTGCGGATTGGTAGATGTCACATATCTTCGAAGTTTTAGTTCTAGGACATTTCCTCGCGATGTTTTCCTTCACCGTTTTTGAGGGCAGCGGTGATGAATTATTACACAAAGTAATGCGCCTACCTGGGTTCGAACCCATGGCTTACTGCTCGGAAGTCGGGGCTGCCACCACTGGGCCACCGCTGCTCTCACAAGATGAATAAAACCACAAAAACAATGCCACAACTGGGGTACGAACTCACGACCTCACGCTGGGCTCTTGTTTTTACTTACAAAGTTTTTTTTTTTATTATTAATTGGAGTCACACCCTTATAAAGTGTGAATAGGTATACAAGGTATAAACAGACCATTCACGAAGCCGTCAGCCAAGCATTTTGTACATAAAACTCTACGCAATAATTAGTTCTAGGAAACAACTTTTTTTTTGGGGAAAAAGTCACGCTTTACGGTAAACTTAATGTAACACACTCAAAAAATTGTGCGGAGGGATGCATTGAATGGCCAAGAAGGTATTTAAAGTAAAGTTCTTTTAAAAAGTAGTAATGATTTTTAAAAAAAAGATGGCCGTATGAAACGCCCGGCTGATGTGAATGTGTGTGTGTGTGTGTATGTGTGATGTGTAGTGATCGGATATTCGGATTCATATTTACCTAAAGTACGTTCTTCCCTGGCAAAAGGTACAAAAGTATGGAAGCGGCTATATAAATGCCAATTTTTGTCGCGGGTTTGTGAAATTTCATAATTCTTTAGTAAGTATAAAATGTAGTATTCAAAATATCGTAACGAATATTTTAAATTTATTTAAAACCTGGCAAGTTTGTTGAAAATAACAAGGAAAAAAATACAACAACTATTTGAATTCGTATTTTTGTGCTGAAATGTCGAATGCTAAAACAAAATTGGAAA
The DNA here is from genome assembly GCA_949152445.1 of Cerastis rubricosa. Taxonomy (NCBI): domain Eukaryota; kingdom Metazoa; phylum Arthropoda; class Insecta; order Lepidoptera; family Noctuidae; genus Cerastis; species Cerastis rubricosa. The sequence goes on from OX424551.1 coordinate 11,871,474, forward strand.
TATGTCTGGGCATAATTCATTTGGAGCTAAACGAAAAAGTAACTAGACTAGTTTTTTATTTTTTAAATAAATTTCTTTTCCCATACTGACGCGCGCTCCATACTAGTCAACACTCAAACTTTAGGTAAATATGCATCCGAATATCCGATCTATAGTGATGAGGTATGATGTGATGTAATGTGATAGATCATTTATTTAATAGAATAAGCATTAATAAAAACCTATAACGAAATATGGAGTAAAACAAAGAAAAAATAATTTGAACGTGGAACTTCCAAAAAAATCCAAAAATCAATCCAAAACAAACTTTATTTTAAGGGGAAAATGTATATTTTACGTGGCATAGGGGTGGGGGCGCAACTTTATTTTCCGTCACGGCATACGAGTCAATTTTACTGCCTAGTCGCGCAAATAGATCATCATCATTCTCTTGCCCTTATCCCAATTTATTTGGGGTCGGCGCAGCATGTCTTCTTCTTCCATACTTCTCTTTTACTTGTTATCTCATGAGACCCCTCCTTTCTTACCATATCATCCTTCACACAGTCCATCCATCGTTTCTTTGGTCTTCCTCTACTCTTATACCCATCCACATTCATACTCAGAACCTTCCTCACGACATTTTCCTCATCCCTCCGCATCACATGCCCATACCACGATCACCACACAACTTCTCAGTCACCGGCGCCACTTTCAGTACTATTCACTTTCAGTAGTATTGTACTCATTCCTTATTCTATCCATTCGCGTAACACCACACACCCCCCTTAGCATTCTCATCTCGCATATATAGTCGCGCATATAGATGTTTCATATAAAAAAATCTGGTAGGTAAATATGTATTGGTACTTAGACCCCCAATATCTCCGTAACTAGAAGGTTCCCAGGTATGGTCCAGAACAAAAAAATAATCGCAATGACGGGGAGAACAAGTGCCGTTCGACTTCGTTAAGGGTTGATTTACGTCCATTATGTTTTTGCCATCTGGAGCTCGTTGCTAAATAATAACAGCCACACGGGTCGATCTTTAAGGTTAAGCCGTGCTTGCCGAGGTTGGTCCGTGGATGGGTGACCATAATTACATACAGAGTTTCCTCCGTGCCTCTTAAAGCATGTTAAGCCGTTGGACCCGGCCGTCAGTAAGTTGTAGATCTTTGACAGTCGTTACGAGTAGTCAGAAGCCAAAAGTCTGACATCCAGTCTTACCAAGGGGTACGTATTACCCAGTGTTTGGGTTGCGGAGGTCAGATAGGCAGTCGCTTCATGTAAAATACTGGTACTCAGCTGCATCCGGTTAGACTGGAAGCCAACCCCAAGATAGTTTGGGAAAAGGCTAGGCAGATGATGAATGCAGAAGAAGAAGAATAATGAAGAAACTTAAAAAAAAAGAAAAACGAAAAAGAAGAATATGTTTTTGCCACAAATCAGTCCGCTATGGTCCTATTAAAATAAACTGGTGAACGTTTTCAGCCCACCCTTAAGGGCATTATATTTTTAAGAAGTCTTATTACTAGAATAATATTCTATGTTGACAACAGATCTAATATTGCTAATATCTACAAAAACATTCTTGACATTTAAAACTTTTCATTGTCTTGACATTTGGCGCCCTCTGCCGGTGATATTTGAAATTATTAGTTCACTGACATTTTGATTAAGATTGCCTGTGCCTACTGGCGCATACTATGATATCCTTATTGAATATTGCTATACAATACAATAAGAATTGCCAAACTTAAGTGGCAATGGGCAGGGCACATTGCTCGCAGAACGGATGGCCGATGGGGCCGAAAAGTTCTGGAATGGCGACCGTGAACCGGAAAACGATGCGTTGGAAGGCTTCCCACTAGCTGGACCGATGACCTGGTGAAGGTTGCAGGGATCCGCTGGATGCAAGTCGCACGGGACCGGTCAATGTGGCGTCACTTGGGGGAGGCCTATGTCCAACAGTGACGTCGCACGGCTGAAATGATGACGATGATGATACAATACAATATCTTTTATTTCAGGCAACTAAGGCCCATAAATCTTAATACATATACAAAGTAACAAAAAGGGTATTACATAATTGGGGGTGTGCTACAGACCATCAAACTGAACATGTTTCTCCATCGGACAAACATCGTAATAAGCGAAAACATTATCAGCTGCCCCATAAAAAATATCAATTCGACCCAAATGTATGGGGCAGCTGATATTTTTCTCCCTTAAGCTTTTATATACCCTTTTTGTTACAGGTTGTATATGTAGAAAAACAATAACTATAAATACTTTATACAAAAATAACCTAATAACTACTGCACACGAAGTGACGTCGTGTTACGCTGCGAAAAACACACCTTTCCTTAAAACTCCTCCTTGAGGAAGGTCACCAAATAGTGAGTCGGTACGCGCACCACAAACGAGTTTTTATTCTGATAGTGGTGTTGTAGGTTGCTCTGGGCATGCTAAGCCGTTGGTCCCGGCTGTCATTTTGAGATCTTTAACAGTTGTTATAGGTAGGTACTCAATGGCCTGAAAGTTTGACAACCAGTGTTACCAAGTGGTATTTAATTGGTGACTGGGTTGTGGAGGTCAGATAGGCAGTCACTCCATGTAAAATACTGGTGCTCAGCTGCATCAGGTTAAACTGGAAGCCGACCCGAGCTGACCGAGCCGATACTATAGGAAAAAGCTAGGCAGATGATGCTTATTCAAAGCGAAACAACAAAAAATCAAATTCAACCTTTCATTGAGCCTTTAATTAAAAATTCAAATGGATTATTTAAAAATAAAACTAAATAAAGAAATCTATTTATAGTTCCGTTAATAGTAATAAAGATGGCGCTCATACAATTAGCTTTGTGGTGGCTGAGTAGAAAGAGGGAAGAGGGGTTTGATAGGGTTGCCCCAAATTCTGTATAAAAAGATTTTGATTTATTATACTACCAACCTGTGCCCGCGGCTTCGTTCGCGGTCATCATAAGCCTGGCTTTGCCTTGCAAAGTTGGGGTCGGCTTCCATTATAACCGGATGCAGCTGAATACCAGAATTTTACATAGAGCGACTGCCTATCTGACCTCCACAAATCATTTTGGCCGTATAAGTATTTCACGATTGTAGGCAAAAGAAGAATTTTTTTTAACGGTTTGTGCGTCTTTTTCCATTCCAGCCTGTAGCCTGTAGTATGTATTACAGTCCAGTCGAGAGTCAACCCTACTCGTACTAAGTTAAGCTGGCACCTCGCGTGTCCGATAATAATACATCCTAAGGGTGGTTAAAACCCTGTTCCATTGTGATATACGGCGCATGGAAATTAAAATCATTATCGCTGTTTCACTTCGGTAAAGTAGACGCGAGTATTACGAGCAGTTTACTCAAACTTAAGGGCGCACCGAGGAATCTTCGAAATAATTCCGATCGTTTGATCCCTTGCTGCATCGTTATTACTTAACCTTTAGTTATGGAGTTAATTTGTAAAAAAATTCAAGGATTCAAATTATAAATCATACACTTTAGAAACACGATTACTTGTAGTTTTCTTAATAGAAAATAATGCCAAAGTAATCTCTAAAAAAGAAAATAAATCCTCAGTACGGCGTTAAACCTTCACGGAAGGTCAAACTACATGTTTTCTATAACGTATACATTTTAAATTTTCAAAATGTGTATTGGTTTTAATAATATGAAGGAATAACCTAAATTAGCGCGCGTTCCGCCCATTATAACTAGAGCCGCCTCTCTTCCCGGAGCGTCGTGCGCGTCTGTCTTACGCACACATACACGGAGCGCATAGATACCTACACGGTGTGCTCTTGACATAACATTACGCCTGTAAATCGTCAAAGGGTTGGCAGAAGTGTACCTAGTAACACACCCACATTTCGTCAGTCATGTTTAAGTGCCATGTAATTTAGTACAGTCATTTTGATTAGAAAAACAGAGGGAAACAGCACATCAAAATCTACAAGCTGTTGTTTTGCATCCTCGTCAAAATTCAGGAGGTTGTCGCAAAAGACGTAAAAATCAATTTAAATTACGGTACCTAGTTAATTATTAATAAACGCTGATTTTTTTGGTTGTTTAAGTTCGTCAGTATTTCAGAATAACCCCCTTAACGTGGTTTAGGGAATAGAAAAATATCGAATAAAAGTTTGAGATTGTTTGTAAGTATGTGTGAAAGGGAAAGTGCGGTTATAGGGCGAGAGTCAGACGGGCCGCGTTTAAAATACAGGTGGAAGGTATAGAAATGATGTCTTTATGTCATCATCTACTTAGACTTTTTGCAAACTATCTTGGGGTCGGCTTCCAGTCTAACCGGATGCAGCTGAGTACCACTATTTTACATGAAGCGACTTTTGGATTCTAACTACTCGTAACGACTGTCAAAGATGTACTAATGACAGCCGGAACCAACGGCTTCACGTGCTTTCCGAGGCACGGAGGAACTCGGTATGTAATTATGGTCACCCATCCACGGACCAACGTCGGCGAGCACGGCTTAACTTTAAAGATCGACCCGTGCTGCTCTTATTAATGATGTCTGTACACCCTTTAATAAAAACAACTAAGTACTCGGCTCATCTTGTACATCCTGTATAAGGATGGGTCAATAATCCTCACTCCTTGATGTCTTGCTAATAATGGATGAGAAAGTTTTGATGTTTGTTAATACCCATTCACTCATGAATGAGTGGTTGAACGGATTCGAATGAATGGAACACAAATAGAGCATGTTTTGGATCAATCCCTAGCTTTAATACTAAAGACGGGTCGTCACTGAAGCGATCGTATTGTTACAATCTCAGATTTGTGCAGAAACACAGACCCCGGGGTCGATCTTTAGGTTAAGCCGCGCTTGCATATGTAGGTCCGTCCGTAAAAGATCGACCCGTGCGGCTGTTATTATAGCAGCTAAAACACTAGGAAGTGGCGAAGGGCAGACGTTTTGGGGGACTGTCTCTTGTAATTTTGACGTTCAAAAAGTGCTGATTATCAGCGTAATTTGAATAAATGACTTGATTTTGATTATTAGCCACGTCGTGCGTACAAACTGGACATGAAAAAAAATATTATTTGAGGATACTGTATGGTCAAGATTCACGAATAGGATACTTACGTAAATACATAAGTATTTAATAAATATTACTAGTTTTTCTAAAAGGATTATAAGCCGAGGTGTATAGCAGGTAATACCAACATTTTGCTAGTTATGTTTTAGGTCCCGTGTAATAAGGGGCGAGCCTATTGCCATCAACCGTACTATTCAATGAATCTATCAATGATTGCGTTACTTTGAGTCCTACCGTAAACAGTGATAATTTCACCCCAAAAAAAGTCGTAATATTTTTTGCGTAGAGTTACTTTTTTGTTTGATCGTCCTTGGTTGACGGCTTCGTGCCTATTGCCATCAGCCGGGCACATACGGCTGCGTGGCTGCTACTAAGAAATTGCTGATGAAAAAACCCAATAACACTTTTCATGACCCAGGTATCGAACCGAACAGCAGTCGCACTTACGACCACTCGACCAACTACGCAATCCATACATTTCTATTACAATTTCTATCCCTAACTGATAAACTAATCACTTTTATCTGCACTATAATTACGACCTAACTGCGCACATAAGCTACATAAGCAGAGGGCTGTCAATCACAGAAAGTCACAGCGTAATCATAGCAGTAGGTCCATGCATATGATAGTATGTGCAGTGGTCGCGTCGCGTGCGGGATAACATCAGTTGACATGCTACGGATAGTGAGGGCACTGTGGCTGCGGAGTTAGGAAAGTATGATAATACTGGGTGCAAGGGATAACCCTCCCGGGCCTGTGGACGGGGAGTAATAGGCTGGCTCACCGTCCGTCCGTCTTATGACGACAGGCCGTGCCGACGGCGCGTTCGTGTTCTACGCGCGCCTCAAGGTGATGTCAGCTAGTCGGGAGGTCCGAGAGGGCCGATGCCTGCCAGGTCTGCTGGATTGTTCGAAAGAGATATCGTGGCCCTGGAACACAAAGGGCTAAGAAGGAACATGGATGGGTTTTAGTCAGTAGAAGTCTGACACTGTCTTCCGCTACGCCCAGAGCGGAAGGGGTCATTTGATGATTCCTCATCAGAAACAAAAAAAAATGGGATAACCCTCCGCAAAATGACAGGGTGCATTCAGCCCCTTATTTTGAATCATATTCCACCGGAATTTATCTCCCTACGTCGAGAAATATCTCTCAAGCATCCTGGATTTCTCATCGAAGCAAATGATAATTCTACAATACGCACATCATCTGCCTAGCCTTTTCCCAAACTATCTGGGGGTCGGCTTCCAGTCTAACCGGATGCAGCTTAGTAACAGTATTTTACATGAAGCGACTGCCTATCTGACATCCACAACCCAGTAACTGGTACGATATCCCTTGGTAAGACTGGATGTCAGACTTTTGGTTACTGACTACTCGTAACGACTGTCAAAGATCTACAAATGACCGCCGGGACCAACGGCTTAACGTGCTTTCTGAGGCACGGAGGAACCTCGTCAAGCACGGCTTAACCTTAAAGATCGTCCCGTGCGACTGTTATTATTTAGCCACGAGCTCCAGGAGCTAACAAAACGCACATGAATTTGAAAAAAAATCAAGACAAGAGCGATTGTGAGACTTGATCGCTTAGATCACGAAACTGACATTTTACAAGTACAAATGCCAGCACAGCAAGCTACCCAAAACTGACAAATTTCCCCAACCAATCTTGAACCTAATTCTTTAATGATAAGGTTAAAAATGTACTAAAGAAATTTGACAAATTGTTGCCAGCTTATCAAGCTGGTATTTGGTATTAGGTAGTATTATTTTTAGGGTTCCGTACCCAAATGGTCAAACGGGACCCTATTACTGAGACTTCGCTGTCCGTCCGTCCGTCCGTCTGTCACCAGGCTGTATCTCATGAACCGTGATAGTTAGCCAGTTGAAATTTCTACAGATTATGTATTTCTGTTGACGCTATAACAACAAATAATAAAAACAGAAAAAAAAATATTTAAGGGGCTCCCATACAAAAAAGTTTTTTTTTTCGTTTTTATAGATAATGGTACGGAACCCTTCATGCGCGAGTCCGACTCGCGCTTGGCCGGTTTTTTAGTATAACGAGGGCAAAATAAATGTGCCAAGTTCTAAGCTTACCCAGTCATTGCGAAAATCAATATAATTGTGTGATATAGAGCTCAGGACATGCAATGTACTGCATATTGAAAATAAGCCGCTGTTGACACAATGTTAAACTAACGGTCTAACATGCAAGATTATATCAGTTCTGAGAAAATATATTATGTGTGAAGCAGTGCTCGTACTACGGAGGGGCTCATGGATACAAAATCAAAATCTTTTTTTTTTACGTAGACCTACATAAGCACAGTTTATAAAACGTCGACAAAATGGTGCTCAGTTCGGGTTGGTCGTTTCCTTTGGAGAAGAACCGGCAAGAAATTCCTTACATTAAAATCATTGGGTTTTAAAATATTTGAATTTTACTTAAGTATGGGAGGACAGCGTAGGCCCGTTGCTTACTACAAAAGGTAAAACAAGACAAAAAAAAAACTACGAATTTACAAAGCCTACAATGTCCATACATTAACAAAAAAATGGTAAATGAAAATGAATCTATACAAAAGTAAAAATAAAACATTATAAGAACACTAAATTAAACAATTGACACAAATGTTGTCACCAGTGCTGTGCTACATTATACTTTAACTATTGATTTCAATTATACCAACTAGAGATGTACTAATTTGTCGGGGAAGACGACTTTCCGGAAATATACACGGTTGAAGGGACACGAGTTCTGTATGGTGTCGGACGTAAAGAATAGCACCATCCCATATCATCCCGTGGGTGTCGTAAGAGCCGACTAAGGGATTTTCCAGACAATGGGCAGAGCGTTCTCTGTGCTTTTGTAACAACCGTACTGTGATCGCCAACCCACCTGCCAAGCGTGGCGATTATGGCAAAACCCCTCAAAATATCAATATGGCGACACTTGGGGGAGGCCTATGTCCAACAGTGGACGTCTTTAGGGCTGAAATGATGATGATGAAGGGACACGGACGCTAAAACGGTCACCAGGTATTCAGTACGTAATTCGGAACCCCCCCTTGATACACTCGATATGCTGCGAAGACCCCAAATAAATTGGTATAAGGGGAATAATATGATGATTCTTCTTAACGTGTCGATGGCAATCTAAATTGTGTCGGCCCAGAACTGAGCCACTAGTTTGGCGCCCTCCGTAGCGTCCATCAGTTCCTGTAATGAGCAAACAGCAGGACACGATATTAAATGCCCCATCGTTTGTGGAACAGCACCACATTTACACTCCAGGGCAGATTCATTAGTGAATCTCTACCTGAGCAGGTTTTCCTTGCTGCGACCAACCTGGGTCCGAAGTCTATTGAAAGATTTCCAGGTCAGCCATGGCAACTCATGTCCAGGTGGGAGACTCTCAGCAGGTGGAACGAATGGGTTAGGTAAGGATGCACTACCTCGCCACAGCTCTAGTCTTCCCGTAGACCGCTCGCCTGTGAGTGGGGTGACACACTTCAAAAAACTGTTTCGGCTTTTCAGTATTTGCGATACGAGGGTGTTTAGGAGCAGAGGGTGTCGCGTGTCTGATGCCTTCTTGGCTCTTTCACAAGAGCTTGTTGATGATGTATGTATGTATGTATGTCCCATACAATTTTCACTTATACAGAATCGTTATATCGTTGATAATCTTTCACAATTTCTAGGCTCTTAGGACACAGGATTCCGAAGTCAGAAGACGTGCTTGCGAACACTAGATGCACAAAACAGTCAGAATACTTGCAGAAACAAGACTTAACTCCCCAAGGAAAATGCTTATAGAAAGAAAATAACATTTCATCAAAAGTATCAAACGTACAATAAAATTAGGAAAGTTGGAGTATATATCGAAGTAAACTCGACTTCAGGAGTTGGAAGTCGATCGGCTTTCAATCTTACCGAAGGCGCAATACTTCTTCAAACTTTTGTTTTATGTTAAATAAGGTAAAGATTTATTTGATGGCACTTACGTTGAAAGTGAAAAGTGAGTTGAGGAGCTCGTGGCTAAATAAGAACAGCCACTCGTGTCGATCATGAGAAGGCTAAGCCACGCTTGATTAGGTTGGTCCGTGGATAGGACCACCCATTACATACCGAGTTTACTCCGTGAAAGCAAGCGTTAAGCCGTTGGTCCCGGCTGTCATTTGTAGATTTTTGACAATCGTTACAGGTGTTCAATGGGCCTAAATTTGGACAGCCAGTCTTACCAAGGGATGTCGTATTACCCTGTCTAACCGGATGCAACTGAATATCAGTATTTTACACGGAGTGGCTACCCATCTGACCTCTACAAAACAGTTATTACTGGGTAATACGATACTTCTGCAGAATTTGTGCATCCGCTTCATTTTCGGGCTTCAAAAGACCGACCGAACGACCATGTGTCGGAATTTCGGAAGCAGTTGAAGTGGCTTCCTATTCGGCTGCATCGAGATTCTCACGCTCTTTCTTTTCTTCACAACCCTAAAGCTCCTTCGTATCTTCGGGAACGCTTCGAATATCTACCTAGACGTAAACCCTATCGCTCATCATCATCTCTTCTCCATCGTTTTCCTCCTCACTCCTCAAGTCGGTTTGGTGGATCATTAACTGTTCGCGCTGTGCGCCTATGGTATTCACTTCCACACTCCTTGCGGGATAGCCCTTCGTTAGACGTTTTCAAGAAAGGAATAAGAGAACATTTCCTGTCAACATGTTATTAGTATGTATTTTTATATGTATTCTTTCGAGCCACTGACTACATGAACGGCTGTCAAAGATATACAAATGACAGTCGGAAACAACTAGGCACAGAGGAAACTCAGTATGTAGGTGATGAAGGTCACCCATCCGCGGACCGACCTAGGCAAGCACTACTTACCCTTGGAGATCCACCCGTCTGTGATGCTTTAGCCACGAGCTCCTCCAAAACGTTGTGCATGTCGTAGTTGTCATGATTTATTCCGTTACACTCGTTCATCATGTGGGCAGAACATGGGTTTCGTGCTATGAAAACACACTACACACGGTACTCTGCTTTTATCGAACTAACAAATAACTTGAAATTACAATCCAATACAATAACACTAGGCACCATGAATCGGGGTACAGTTCCGGTACGTCTTGACTCCGCCGCGATCAGACACTCACTGTCCCCCACGCAGCGAGCAACAAACATCACGACTGTGTAGAAGCGCGCTTTGGTGTGGGTAGACTGGTAAGTAGGTCGTGTGATGCCACCTTTGGCGCGCTTGCCACTTCATTTTCTATCCGTACTAATGACCGGATCCGACATGCATATTTTCTCCTCTACCTGGCCTTCTGTTATCGTAGAAAAGATCACGATTTCCGACACCAATCCTTACTTAAGAAAGAAAAGTCTTAGCCAACAAAACAAAGGTATCTTTAGACGAAAACCTTTGAATAATTAAAAAGAGTAACTTCGAAATGGATGAGCCGAATCTGTCCAAGTTTTGTATAAATATTACATCGAGTTCGTAAGTATGCATGATCTTCCCAAGTCGATGTTTTGAGCTTCATCCTTAGGATATGTCCCTCTGCTGGCGATTAGCGGGTAGCGAGCAGAGCGGGCTAAAAACCAGCCAAATGCAAGTCGGGCTCGCTTAACGAAGGAATCCGTACCACCGTTCAATATCTAAATTAATATTATAAAGAGGAAAGATTTGATTATTTGTTTGTTTGTTTGTTTGCATTGAATAGGCTCCGAAACTCAGTAGCTTTCCAACAGTGAAAGAATTTTTAAAATCGGTTACTGAATCGATTTTAAAAATTCTTTCACTATTCGAAGGCTACATCTTTACCGAGTAACACAGGCTATATTATATCACAATTTTCGCGGACGAAGTCACGGGCGAAGTGCTAGTTTAATATAAGCATAATCAGCGTATAACGTTGGGAACTGTTGGGACACAAGTCTTCTCTCTTTGAGAGGGAGTGGGCTGTAATCCACGACGCGGGCCTAGTGCAGGTTGGAAGATGTCACATATCTTCGAATGTTCGGTTCTAGGACATGCCGGTTTCCTCACGATGTTTTCCTTCACCGTTTCGAGAGCCACTGCTCTCTCATTTGATTTGAAATAAATTACACAAAGTAATGTGTTTTTAAATACTGCGGTTTATCTTTGCCCAGCAGTGGGATAATATAGGTTAAAATAATACTCCTTTTCGACTTTACCGCAGTCGGGTACAAAAAAGTAATTCGAATCGCTTTGATTATTCGAAACAATTGTTTTTTTTTTGAGTCATCATCATCATTTCAGCCAAAAGACGTCCACTGCTGGACATAGGCCTCCCTCAAGAAGAGGGGTTTTGGCATAATCTCCACGCTTGGCAGGCGGGTTGGCGATCGCAGTACGGTTGTTACAAAAGCACAGAGAACGCTGCTGCCCATTATCTGGCAAGTCCCTTAGTCGCCTCTTACGACACCCACGGGAAGATATGGGATGGTGCTATTCTTTACGTCCGACACCATACGACGAATTTTTTCGAATAAAACGATTCCACTCTAGTCGCTTTCCGTCAGCGATAAGACAGATGCCTTAGCCGAGAAGGTATGATTGGGAGATTTTACAATGAAAGATTAATAATTCGCACAAGTTGTGTTTCTAGGGTTATTTGTACCATATAGCATCACGCCTGTAATTTCCGAAGAGTTTGCCAAAGTGAAGGCACCTAAAAGTACGCCCATATTTCCTCAGACCCTACTATGTCGGTGTCGGGTTCCAGTCTAACCAGAGGCAGCAGAATACCAGTATTTTACATGAAGCGACTGCCTATCTGACTTCCACAACCCAGTTGGTAATAGGAATTACGATAAATAAGAGTCTTGGACTAGACTGGTTGTCAGACTTTCGGGCCACTGACTACCTACTGCCAAAGATCTATAAAAATTAATAGCCGTAACCTTAACGTGCTTTCCGACTCACGGAGAAAACTCGGTATGTAATGGGAAGCAATCCGCGGACCAACCTAGGCAACGTGGCTTAACCTAAAGATCGTTGCAAGCAGCTGTAATTTTTTTTGTGAAAAGATACACAATGAAAATCAAAATATTTTTATTTCGTGTTGTGAAGTTGTTAAGTTTTATTGGACTTGCCATGGGCAAGTGCCCATGTAGGCCTATGTAAAATAAAAATATTTACCTTGTTGTCGACGTTTTATAAGTATAAAATGTCGACAAAAAGGTACTCGGGTCGGATTGGTCGTTTCCTATGGAGAAGAACCGGCAAGAAACTCCATGATTACTCTTTTAAAATCATTTGGTTTTACAATATCTGAATGTTACAGCGTTAGTACTAAAGTATGGGAGGACCTCGTAGGCCTGACAATAAGTCGTTGCTTACTACAAAACGTAACGAGTTAAAAAGTTACCAAGGATCTAGGAATCTATAAGGCCTACAATGTCCACACACTACCTACTTACCCATATTTCGTCAATTATGTTAAGTCCCATGTGGGAGCGAGCCTATTGCCAACAACCGGGTACGAATCCAGACTCCGTGGCTGCTACTGAGAAATCACTGATGATAAAACACTTTGCCTGATTTGGGATTCGAACCGAAGATCTATCCAAGCTCATCAGTAACGCTTGCAACCTCTAGACTTAAAAAAGAAACGAAGAGAAAAACAAAATTACAGTCATTATTTTGAAACTGTAAACTTTTTGGTAACAAAATAATTATTTTCCCTTTTTATGAAGGAAAAGTTTAAAAAAATCTCTTTTTTTTGATAATGGTTGTTTTGTTTTGATAAAAGTTTATTTTACAAAGACTTAGAACCATTGTTGTTTTAATCATGATAAATTAACTAACCAGTTCTATTATTAGGCTGTGGAGATCAGATAGGTTCAATGTTACTATTATTGGGCAACAGGATACGATAGCCCTTGGTAAGACTGGTTGTCAGACTTTCGGGCCACTGACTGACTGTAACGACTGCCAATGATCGACATTTCATACAAATTTCAAGTCGTTATTTACCGAAATGACAGACGTAGTTTTTTTTTACGTCATCATCAACCTGTAGGAGCTCGTGGCTAAATAATAACAGCCGCACGGGTCGATCTATAAGGTCAAGCCCTACATACCGAGTTTACTCCGTGCCTCGGAAAGCACGAGCTGTTGGTCCCGGCTGTCATTTAAAGATCTTTGACAGTCGTTTCGAGTAGTCAGAAGCCAACAGTCTGACATCCAGTCTTACATTACATCCTCTCTTAGTGGAGTTCAGATAGGCAGTCGCTTCATGTAAAATACTGGTACTCAGCTGCATCCGGTTAGACTGAAAGCCGACACCAACATCGTTTGGGAAAGGGCTAGGCAAAAGATGATCATCAACCCTCTGGGCAAGTATCCCAATTTATTTGGTTTTTCAATCTTACCAAGGGCTATCGTATTACCTAGTTACTAGGTTGTGGAGGTCAGATAGGCAGTCGCTTCATGTAAAGTACTGGTACTTAGCTTAGACTAGAAGCTGACCCCAAGATAGTTTGGAATAAGGCTAGGCAGATGATATTCTCTTGCCTATAACCCAATTTATTTGGGGTCGGCGCAGCATGTCTATTTCTTCCATATTTCTCTATTATTCGTCATCTCATCAGACACCTCCTTTCTTTCCATATCATCCTTCACACAGTCCATCCATCGTTTCTTTGGTCTTCCTCTACTTTTATAACCATCCACATACACACTCAAAAGTTTCCTCACGACATTTTCCTTATTCCTTTTTTAGTACATACACATATACATTTTTTTTATTACAAAGCCTGTGTATTAAACGTTCTGTATATCTTTTCACTGATCCTTTTTACACCGGAATAATAAACACAAAATATCCAAGCTATGTCCATTACACATCTTGAAAGGGTCAGTCTCAAACTTTTCACTTAGTCATTTGTAAAATTGCAACATTCTTGTGGATGACCCTTTTTGAAAACTGAGTTGTACGGCTGCCGGATCATTTACGGGTTGCCAACCCTTAAAAGGGTCTTATAGGGGATGGGTAAGTGTATGGACAAGCTTTAACATAGAGAAAAAACCGGCTAAGTGCGAGTCGTACTCGCGCACCGAGGGTTCCTTACAAAAATTATTAAAAACATTTTCATATGATGTATACAATGTGTTGTTTTGCATTCTCGTCAAATTCAAGGAGGTAATTATGCTAATGATTCTCGACCCAAATCATCAATAAAATGGGTAGGTGTTTTTTTATATTTTTTTTCTTATTTACGGAAATCCGTAAGTGTGAACCAGCCGTATTAAAACCCGGCCCGTCTGTTACCGCGCTTAAACGCACACAAAGAAACGCTAACAATACATACACAACGCAAACGCAACGAACATACGATAATTTCATAGGTACCTATTCCCTACCACGCACGGCGCGGGTGTGCGGGTATGCCGGCGGGGTGTGCGGCGCACTCTGTCGCTCGCGCGCCTATCCACCCCCCGCCGCGCGCCGTCCCGGAACCAAATAGTGTCGTTAATGTCGCCGACGCGTGCGTGCGCGTTGCGAATTCCGCTCCTAGGTACATCGTTGAGACGTAGGTGCAAAGTGCAAGATGACGGACAATTACTCAAACGTCGAGTTGGTAGAGATGGTCCGCATGTATGCCATCAGTGGAGACAGCCTACGTGGAGCAGTACGGTGTTTCTCCTCAATATGGTCGGCATGTACGCGAGTAGGTACTTAACCGAAAGGTTTGGTGACCATTGGATGGGTCGCGGAGGACCTGTGGCCTGGCCCGTTCTCCGGACCTGACGTCTCTAGACTTTTATTTGTGGGGAGACGTTAAAAGGTTAGTTTACTCGGAGAAAGTGGCAAGTGTTACAGAATTACGTGAAAAGATAATTAGTGCTTTCGACACTTTAAAAAGGAATGTGATAGTGCTACGTAAGCTGAAAGAAAACCAGCTACGTCGTTGTCGACTGTGCCAAGAATGTGGTGGTGGCAACTTTGAACATACCTCCGGGTAACTTAAGTAGGTAATTTATTTATTTGTACATAGACTATCATTTGGTAAATACGTTGTTAGCTTAATCAATTTTATTAGTGTAAATAAGTTGATTTTAAATTTTTAACTACGCCAATAATACCTAACAGTCGAAAGTATTTCTACATACCTACTTAGCTAGCACATCTTTCCAATTCCAACAAACGTAAAAAACATTTTAGATTTAGTAAATCGGTACACCAACTAAGGTAAGCACTAAGCACCAATAAATTCAATCCACAAATTCAAACAAAATCATTACGAAAACTTTAAGCTGAATTTACCTACGTACAATGTTCAGAGTGTTAGTGTAGATAGCAATAAAGAAAAACTAACATTTTATTAATCATCTGATAACTACCGAACTTAGGTAAGTACAGGTCAGTGAACTTTTCTTTGGCACACTAGTATTGTTGTCGTTAGTAAGATTTCCGTATTCCAATGATGCTTAAAAATTAGTTTAGTATCAAGCGAAATTTATGTCAATAATGTAGGTGATTTTCGAAATAAAATTAGGCAAAATTGCTAGGTACCGGTCGCCGTAGGTCATCGCACGGTCGCAACACTGTTGCATTTCGTAGGTAAGACGTCGATTGTCGACTCTCACGCACACAGAGCAGCTGCATTGTCGCTGTGTGCGTAGTTGGGTGATTCTGTTTTAAGTGTTTTGAATCAAGGGTTTTATTCTGAAATACTGTTAAATTTCAACAATAAAAAAAGCAACGCTTATTAATTATAGACCGGTACCGAACTTTAAATTGATTATTTATGTGTTTTATGACAACCTCCTGAAATTTGACGAGGATGCAAAACAACACATTGTATATGATGTAACAAAAATTTACTGTTTTCGCAATTGTTTCTTTATCTGTGCTATAAGACGTCGCTTCGTACCAAATTGTAAGATTCTGAGTTCACGGGAAGTACCCTGTAGGTTTTGATTCCCTTGCGAGTTGAAAAAAAAAAATGAAAATTTGCGGAAATTTGCGGCATAAACGGCTGTATCTTTTGATTGCGTTGACATAGAAGTTTGATTTTTTCACAGCTCCAAGGGACAGTAGACTTGAGTATTTGATATAAATTCCAGCTTGATACCTCCACGCGTTGCTGAGAAAAAGGATCTTGACAGATAGACAGACAGACAGACGGACAACAAAGTGATCCTATAAGGATTCTGTTTTTTCCTTTCCAGGTACAGAAACCTAAAAAGAAATAAGAGTCTAAATAAAAACACAAACTTCGATAAAGCCTACTATTTCTTTACTACGATGTAGCCATTTGCAGACAGTCTGCGTAGAATGACGTAGCACTTACTACGGCGTAGCATCGTAGCCAAACATTTTGATAGGAGTTTACAATCTTGCAAAATGAAACCCTATTGACATGAATTTAAAGTAGTACTATATCCAGCTTGATATTTCCACGCGTTCCTGAGAAAAAGGGTCTTGACAGACAGACAAACGGACAGACGGACGGACGGACAACAAAGTGATCCTATAAGGGTTCCATTTTTTCCTTTCGAGGTACGGAACCCTAAAAATAAATAAAATAGAACGAAATAATGGTTTGGAACCATGGTTTGCGTAGTAACCTTGATGTATAACGGTAAGCAACGCTTGCTGTAGTCGTTCCGTGGATGAGTGAACCATTCACGTACTTTGAACATCATTCTGGTATACATAGTTTTTATTCTTCTGACGTCGTATTGCTTCGTCGGTCTATTTATGCGTATCTGTGACCAATACAGGGCGATATAGAGGTTCTGTATGGTGTCGGACGTAAAGAATAGCACCATCCCATATCTTTCCGTGGGTGTCGTAAGAGGCGACTGAGGGACTTGCCAGAGAATGGGCAGCAGCGTTCTCTGTGTTTTTGTAACAACCGTACTGCGATCGCCAACCCGCCTGCCAAGCGTGGCGATTATGGCAAAACCCCTCAAAATGTCAATGTCAACACTTGGGGGAGGCCTATGTCCAGCAGTGGACATCTTTTGGGCTGAAATGATGATGAAAGAGAGGTACTTATAAAATAATAAGGATTTGTTTGAAAAGAAAAAAGCCTGTGTTAGGTTTCATTCATAATTATAATTTCATTTATATCACATATTTTATTTCTAAACCATTCAGTCTTATAAACATTAAAACATCATTCAACTTAAAATACACATATATCTAAACTAGTAATATACAAAGAATTTCTTATTTTATACATTAGGCTACACTCATATTATTATTTGGAATTACCTAAATCGGCACCATCGGGGGGCAGAATAGTTTTGACACCCGACCAGCTGGCCTACCATGACCTCTTAAAGCAGTATTGTTTTACTCTTATTCCAGTGTGGGAAAGAGTCGGAGCTATACAGGATGTCTAGCGCCATCTCTTTCCCACTCTGGAAAAAGAGTAAGACAATAATGTTAAAAGACGTAAGGGTAGGCCACCTCTCCTGAATTAAGCCGAACTGCCTCTGTATTCACAAACGCTTCGATTCGATTTCGATTCGATTTCGGAGAAGCTCGTGGCTAAATAATAATAGCTGCACAGGTCGATCTTCGAGGTTAAGCCACGCTAGCCAATCTCGGTCTATGGATGGGTCCATCTTTAAATACCGAGTTTCCTGCGTGCCTCGTAATGCAAGTTACGACATTGCTCCCAAGTGTCATTTGTAGATCTTTGACAGTCGTTACGAGTAGTCAGTGGCCTGAAATACTGACAAACAGTCTTACCAACGGGCGCTGTCAGTTGTGCCTGGTCGTCTCTTAGCTGCCACGTCTTATTTCGAACTAATTATTTTAACTTTTAATCGTTTTTTTTTTTTGTTTTTGCTATGGACACTTTTAACATGAAGTCTTGCTACAACGTTCTCACATAATGTACCATCTCAACATGAACGATGTAACCAAGGTTTTTGTAACAAGATTCTGATTTAAAAGAGTGTCCATGGAGTTTCTTGCCCATTCTTCTCCATAGAGATCTACGCCTTGGAATGGGCAACTACAGTACTTTCACAGTTATTATGTCTTGTGACTGGGACTGTAGCTTAATTTTTATTGTTGTTCGACCATTCAAAAGTGCCTGTAACTGGCTTATTTGAAATAAATGATTTGATTTGATTTGAATCTTATTACCCAATATTGCTTAGGTTGTGGCGGTCAGATAGGCAGTCGCTCCATGTAAAATCGTGGTATTTAGCTGCATCCGTTATGACTGGAACCCGGCCCCAATAAAGTTAGGAAAAGGCTAAGCAGAATTTCGAGTCGATTTCGATTTGACAAGTCGTATGTGTCTATTTTTTTTGGCATAACGAAAGTGACCGAGTTAGACCAGACATACAACTTTCCAAATCCAAATCGAATTGAAGCGTTTGTGAAAAAGGACCCTGGCCCGGTATTCACAAATGCTTCAATTCAATTTCGATTCGGGAAGTCCATGTCTATCTCTAAACCAATTATTTTTAAAAGAGTCACCATGGAGTTTCTTGCCGGTTCTTCTCAATTGGAAACACGTACCTTTTGACATTTCATAAGTGCCCAGGGGGGTTACTAAGACTTCTTAAAGCAGTATTGTTTTAATCTTATTCCAGTGTGGGAAAGAGACGGAGCTTCAGAGTACGTCTAGCGCCATCTCTTTCTCACTCTGGAATAAGATTAAAACAATACTGCTTTAAGATGTCATGGTAGCGGGGCAGGTACTCGCAGGTTTATAAGTTTTTTTTTCTACGACATAGACAATTTCCGAATAAAATTCTCAGCTTTGAGCGTTTGTGAATACATGGGCTGAAAATATTATGTGTGTAGCACCACTTAGGCCCCATACACACGGCGTCGATCTGTACATTTCTTGCAGTATAATTTTAGGTCCACGTGATGAAATTAAATGAAATGGTTTTTATCATCATTTCATTTCATTTACCGTAAAATATCATACAAATCAACGCTGTGTGAACGTGGCCTTACGCTATTTTACTTAACCTTACTATTTTTTTCTAAACTTAATTCTAACATATTCTGACGTTATAGACAAACATATTGACGACACGGTTAGCGCAGTAGCTAAGCGATTGACTTGATTGACTGCTGCGGAGCAAATATTTCTAAGGCCTACAGATAGTTGTTCCTGGTCTGGCTGTTTGTGTATGTGAGTTTAAATGTTTGTAAGCGCACCCACTATACAGGAGAAATTCCTAAGGTAGGGCAACGATTTCAAAAAAAAAAACTCGTTTTTTATCATCGTACAATCACGCAGGTCGTAAGTCAGATTAGCACACTCACTTTTTGCGAGTTTTGTTTTAAGCCCCATGTGAAAAGGGGCGGCCGTATTCTAAATCTATTTTTATCTCTTTTTAGCATCTCGGTCTTTCCCTTTGATAAAATATTGCATTTAAAAAGGTGACAACTTATACGATACACAAAACCGTTTGGATACAGAATCCTAACAGGCACTTTCAAACATAATTAGTAGGCCACAGTAAATTATATTTATTGCTAACAGCATTAGGATCAAAATCCTTTATAACAGTATACTGATTGTCCAAAGCATATGGCTCATTGATTTCTATATGATTACCGTATTTCTCATCTATATAGTTCTTCACAATCTTACGAATTTCTTCCATATCATATTTGTCTAAGTTATTTACTACTGGCATGAAATTGGTGACTGATAAATCTTTGAATTTTAGTTTTAGTTCTGCTTTTGCTATTTTAACGTTTGATTTCCATACTTTAAGTCCTATTGAAGGATTATTGGTTTCTATTGTGTCAGCATTACATAGTTCTTTCTTAGTGATAGCTATGTTGCCAATAGGTATTGTTAATTCTTCATTATTATTGTCTAAATTACTTTTCACGTCGTCTTTCTTATTAATATAGTTAATTAAACTAGTTTTTAATTCATTATCTTCTTTTATGCCATTTATACATACTGATTCATCTTCTATATTACTATAGTCATTAAATTCTGGACTTTTTTCTAAAGTATCAAGACCTAATTTAGTTAGAAATGGTGATGGTATTTTTTTTGGTGCTTGGTACTGAGGATGTATAGGCTCATAGATTTCTGTAGGTTCATGAAAATCGGGAGGACTAGGAATTAGATGGACGTTCGATGGTTCACCAACATGTTTGATAGAGGAATAAGGATCTAAAGCAGAATCATACATTTGAAAATGTGCTCCTAGATTTTGCGTCGTTTTAGGAGATTTCAAAGACGGCATTTGATACGTCTTATATCCTGAATATTCGATATTATTAATATTATTGAAAGGATTGTTTGAAGAAGGAGGTATTTCAGAA
Organism: Cerastis rubricosa; assembly: GCA_949152445.1. Classification (NCBI taxonomy): domain Eukaryota; kingdom Metazoa; phylum Arthropoda; class Insecta; order Lepidoptera; family Noctuidae; genus Cerastis; species Cerastis rubricosa. The sequence goes on from OX424551.1 coordinate 11,891,843, forward strand.
GTGTCAGTAATTTCAATATCATTGGTAGGGTGCATTTGAGAATAAGATTTCAAGGAAGGGTTGATGTAATTTTGAGTAAAAGAGTTCGTGAATGGAATGGTTTCATCAGAGTTAGATATTTCAGGGTAATATTCAGTTAGTATAGAACTTGTGTCTAATTTAGGGACAGATCCATAGTGTTTAGTAGGTATGCCAGTAAAATCTTTATAAATCTCTGGAGATATTTTGGTAGAGGATCTTTCAGTATCGGTAGATGAAGTTATAGGTGATGTATTAAAAGTAGGGGCAGTAAAAACTTGTGGACTTTTACCTATATGATTGTTGGCATAAAAATGATCCAATTTTGATAATCTTTGAGGCCTTTGCGCGTTGTTATCATTGTAATAATTGGGGACATTTACACCTTTGATTATTTCCGCTAGACTTTCAGTAAATGATTTACCTTCAAATACATCAGGTTTATTTTCGTCTAATCTTACATTTTCTGCCGTGACATAATTATTTTCGTCATTTGATTTTATATCTTCTATGTATTCTACATAAGGTTCTTTTGATTTAATCATAGGATTTACAGATTTTGCAGAATCAAGTTCCGAAAGCAATTGAACTATTGAAGATTTAGGTTCATAAGGATAGTTTTTTAGTCCTAGTGCTGTTATTTCATTTAAAGGTCTGTATTTATTTAAAACAGTTTGTATACTTTCTTTATCTGGTGTTATTTCTCTAGGAGTTTCTTGAAGAGGTGAATATTTTCCGAAGAGTGGCAATTGAATTAAGTTCTTGGGAGTTTTAAATACCGGGTTGGCGTAAAGTGGTATTCGTTTTGCTGTCAACAAATTGGTGATCAGCTGAGGGTCAATGTTAGTGGCTGGTAAGGGTGATGATGATGATGATGCTTGAGAAGAGGACAGACCTTTAGTTAACTCTTCATATTTTTGTGGACTTAGATAGACTGGTGATACTTGTGGTATTTGATTGTTACGTTGTTTTTGTATTGTAGGTGGTAATTGCTGCGCAATGAGAGGAGAGATATCTGAATTTGATAAAATAGGGTGTGGGAAGAATTGTGAACTATCAGGTTCTTGGATATATTGAGTGTTTGTTATTACTTTTGGTGGAAACTGTTTGAAAGTAGAAGGAAATACATCTGAGTTTGATAAAATAGAGTAAGGTGATGATGATAAAGTATTTGATTCTGGGATATTTGATTGCGTGTTAGGTATTGATGCTTTTCTATCAGAAGGAGAACTTGAAGTTAAAGCTTCAGAATGCATTGGTGAGATTGGAATAAAATCTGTTGTGCCTATAAGTTCAACGTCTTCTGGTATTACTGAAGGCATGGAAAATGGTCTTGGCCTTGTAGTTATAAATTTTGAATAAGGCGACGTTGGCTGTGGTAATCCCAAATAGGATAAAGCAGGATAAAACTGTCTTGGCTGATTAAGATTCAGTGGTAACTGTGAGACTTCATCTTTGAAATCAGGCCTCAATTCGTATGGCATCATTTCTTCTTTAATTTCTGTATCTAGTGAATCGAGAGACAGTTGTGATGACTCGGAAGCAGAAATGGGTGAAACTTCTATTGGTGTAACCGTGTTCAAATGGTTTCCTTTTATTGGAGGGTAAGGTGAAGATTCTTGCTCATCAAAGTTTGAATATATTGGTATATTTTTCATAGTAACTGGTGATTGATATTGTTTGTTAAAGGGTGATTTTAAGAAAGTATACGGTGTTGCTGTTACTAGATTAATTGGTTCTATGGTTTCAGGTAATTCTGAAACCAGTGATTCAGATGGACCAGAATATTTCTGATTACTGGAAACAGATGGTAGAGATTTCATAGAGGAGCTTTCAGCGAATGCTATGTTTGAGTTGGAGGCATAGTTCGGTAGTAGAGGTGAATTATTTTGGAAGTTTGTCAATAATGGTTTTAACAGTGGATTTTTTAGCTTTAGACTAGTAGGGGATAGTAACTGTGGAAAACTATCAGTTTCTGATTGAGACACATACTGTGAGTTAATAGGAATCATTTGAAGTTGATGTTGACGTGATTTTTGAGTCAATGTTTTTGCTGCAGATTTCAATGGGGATAATGGAGTTGATGACGTTATTGGAGATGATTCTAAAGCTTCTTGAGAAGTACTTAGAGGTTTTAGATTTGATAGTAGTATACTTTCATAAGGAGTTAATTTTAGTGAAGAGATTTGATTATTTGGAACTGGATACGATGGTATTTCAGTTAAAAGTTTAAAGTCTGGATTTAAGTACGGGTTTCTAGCTGATGCTGATGATTGAATACGTGTATCATATGTAGGAAGATTTGCAAGACTATATTGAGGACCTTGAGGTTTATTTACTAGCGAATTTTGTACTGTTTCTAACGGTAAAGAAGTATAACTTGGGGGTAAAGAAGGAGAAGTATATTGAGCTAAAATGGGTGATAATTTTGGATGAGGTTTATCTATATATTGAACGTTAGGATGCTGTTGAGTTTGTAATGAATTTATTATTTCTAAAGGCTGGGTGGAATAAGGTGATGACGACAATGGAACAGCTGTATATTTTCCATTGTCATACCGTGTGTTGGGCTTGAATTTATTTTGAGGATGAATCGTTTGTCCCAAAAGCTTCGTTGGTGTTTCATACGGAATTATTTCAAAAGGTTCTGATAGGGTAGGTGATGGGTAACTGTATTTTGGAAGACTCTGAAAGGGGTTTGATTTTTTCAGAGGTATGGTTTGGAAGTCTGTACCTGAAGACATACATAGTGACGAAGGCATAATATGGTTAGTCATTGGAAACTTAGCAACATCTGGAGTATTTATTGAATATTTTATATTTGAAAGAGAATTAACGGGACTTGATTTTGAAACATTTGAAGATGATACTGGTAAATAATATTGCGGAGTAAAAGATGACGATTGTTCACTATTGAGATTTGTACTTATAGGTTCAAGCATTTTGAAAGACGGTATCACAGCATATGATGAAGTTACTAAAGGAGTCTTGAAGATGCTTGTAGCTGCATTAAAGGGCCCAGTTGGTAGTGGAATATATGGTTGAAAATTATGTGGTGCTTTATTCAATGGAGAGCTTTCTTGTAACATCTGTGAAGGTGATATAGAAGAAATATATTGAGGAGAAATTAGTGTTTTTTTCAAGCTTTCAGCAGATGTTAACGGAGAGATATATTGAGATGAAATTGTCGTATCTAGAGGCGAAATATGTGAAATCATTGTTGAAGCATATTGGTTATAACTTGGTACTGTGAACGGTTTTACTAAGGCGTTTTGTTTCTTTGATTTGGGGTCATTGTATGTTAGTGGTAATTCAATATAATTATCTAGATTATAAGGTGAAGCTGGTGAACTTGTTATCGATGAAATAGGCATATAAGGTGCTGAGACTTGTGAGAAAGCTGATGTTATTTGTGGAGGAATAACCATTCCTAATCCTCTTGGGTCTGGGCGACCAGGTGAGGACAGAATATCTTGACTAGTTGCAGAGTAATATGGAGAAGAGAACAATGGCTTTTCGTCAGTCGGTAATACCTTGTATGGATTTAAATATGTATGTTTGTGTAAAGTATGTATACACGGGCTTGGCAGTAAAGGTAGATTAGCTGCAAAAGTTAACGGTGTTAGTGGGTTCAGTAACGGACTGGACAAAATTGATGCTGGTAGTGATAGTGGCTGACTTTGAGACTGTAATGAAGGTTCTAATGGTATATTATCAAATATGTTTTGTGGTGAAGTTTTAATTAAAGATAGATGTAGCAATGACTGTGGGGTTGGACATGGTCTTAGTATTTGTTCACCGTATAGTTGAGTGTATGGTGTTAGAAGAGGTTTATGATATAACTTTGATTGTAATGATGGTTCAAAAGGAAGATTAGTTACAGGAGCTAAAGAAGTAAGATCATCTTGTCTTATGAAATCTTCTGTTTCCTTAATGTCTTCTGTTTCCTTAATGTCTTCTGTTGCTGAAGTATAAGACAGAGATTCCAAGGGATATTTAAAATTGTGTTCTTCAAAATATTTGTTGTCCTTATCATTGTATGTATACATGTTTTCATTTATTCCATAAGGTGTTTCTTCTGTTAAAGATGTTGTCTGAAGATTGGACCCTTTACTATCTTCACTTGGTTTAATTTGCTTTATTTGTGAACTGGAATAAGGTGAGGATTTTGGGACGTGTTCATGATAATTTTGTAATGATAGTATATTTGGACTTGTGAGAAGCTTTTGGTTCGCATCTAAGAACAGTCTATTTGCATTAGTAATTGGTAATGTATTCAGTGGTCTCAGCTTGTCTAGTTCTTGCGATGTTATTTCTGGATTTAAGTTAAATATAGCTTTTGATAGGTACGGTTTGGTATATGATGGAAGAATGGATGTCACTGGTGATATCGGAGTTATATAAGCTGGTGAAAGAGTACTAGACGGTTGGGTCGGTGTATTTACGGGGACTAATTTAGGTGAATATTTGTATGAGGATAAGTCAGAAATGACATAAGAAGGTTGTAATACACCAGTTGTAGATGATGCCATTGGAATGGGGAAACCTGGTGTTAATGAACTAGAATAAGTTGGTGTTCCGAAACCAGTTAATGATTTTGACTTAGGTTCGGGACTAAAGTATGGTGCTGTTAATGGTTCATAGAAAACTGGCGGATTCGGGCTTGTTTCAACTGATGCTAAATTACTCATAAACGTCGATGAATAAGGACTATTTTCGAATGGCAGTGGACTAGGGTATACTGGTGAAAATGGACTAGAATGCATTTGAGAAGGTTTATAAGGAATTCGTGATGGTATAGGTCTATTATAAATTTCCTGTTGTGAATTTGGATAGTTTGATAACGGTGTTGATTTTAAAGGCCTTAGTGGACTAGAAAAGTCTGGTATGACTGAGCTAGCAGTGTAAGCACCAATAGGAAGTGGTGTGAGAGGATTAGCTTCATAAGGCAAATTAAACGGCGGCATAGAACTTGGAGCTAAAATTGGTTTAGCATAAGACACTGAAAATGGACTCGCATAAATCGGTAATACTGGGCTTGTAAATGAATTTGACAATTGAGAAGTAAGAGCAGGAGATATCGGTGTAAAAAATACTGGTGAAGATTGGCTTGGAAAACCCTCAGATTTATTTGAATCGGTAGATGATTGTAAGATTATATCTAATGATGAACTTGGTTGAATTATTGGTGATTCCAAGCATGGTTTTGATAACATTTGCTGTACAAATTCTCTGTCGAATATGGAATTTGGGATAGACTCCATCAATTCTGGAGTATTTGGAATTTCGTGCCATTGTGATTCTAAAGATGATTTCGAAGATTCGACAGGTAATGATTCTATTTTTGGGACAGGACCAACTTCAACTTCAGAGAACAGTGCGTCTAATGGTGTTATAGAATAAGGTTGTAAGTTGCCTAGTAGCATATTTGGTGTTGGTATCGTGTAGGGTATGTTTTGTGGATTGTACAAGCCTATCTGAGGATTGGTATATATAGATGATGGAACCATTGAATTGGTAAAAGGAATTGGTAAGATTGGTCGCGTTTTAATCAAGTCTGAACTTAAAACTTCACCTTTTTCAAACAATGGACTGGTGGGTGCTAAAGAAGGTTGACTAAAAGGCAAAATAGCCATATCTTTTAACAACTGGTAACTTTTTTCATCTATTAGCGACATAATATCATCAACTTCTATAGGAGTATATTCTGAATTACAAATTGAAGACTCTACATTCGAGGGAAAAATAGAGAAGTTCTTTATCGGAAGTGATGGAACATATTTTTGTAAAGGCAAAATGTTTGATAGTGTTGTCCATTCTAATGATGGTGGAATGGCTTTCATTGGTGTAGATATATTATGCATAGATAATTGAGGAAAAGTTTTACTTTGAGATGCTAAATCCAATAACAGCTTCGAATCTTCGGGAGCGAATGGCATTATTGAGTTCGAAATGAAAGGACCAGGAGACTTTGCTACTACTGGTCGTAAACCAGGTGACGCTTGAAGAATATTTAAGGGCTGTGATATCCAATTACGTTCTATCAATTGTTTAATTGGAATAGATGGAGAATAAGGTCGCACAGGTATTTGGGGAACTCCATGAGCGTACGGTAGTAATTCAGCAAACGTTTGTGGAGTTGAATAATAATTTGAATAACGGCAAGGTCCTTTTACTACAGGTCCTAATCCGTTTTCTGGGTACGCCAGGGTTAAGGGTGTAAAATCAGAAGCTATATCTTCTTCCACAGATAATGGAGTATTCAGTAACGGATTCCAAGTTAATGTTGGCAAATGTGAATAAGTAGGTGCCATATTTATATTATCTGTTGATTGTTTAGGTATTGACGTAAGTAGCTTGTCACAGGGTTGAAATTCAGATGGTGATAGTTGAGTTTTCGTTATTGAATTCTTGAATTTAGATAGTAATTCTTGTAAATCAGATTGATATATTGATGAGGCAGTATTTGGTTTTGGTGGATGTCTTTCAAAAAAGTCAGAGTTTAAGAAATCTGTCATTTGGAATATTCCAGGAGCATTATCTGATGACAAAGACATCTCTGGATTTTGATACCGAGATATTTCTGATTGATCAAATTGACTTTCAAAATCTACGTGAGGACCAATGAGAGTTGAATCTAGGGGTATTACTTTTGCAAGATCTGATTTTGGATTTAACTCTTCGTTTATCATTTTGATTTCATCGCTAGAAAAAGGCAAAGTTGATAAATGTGGACCTACTAACGTCCCATCAAGTTTTTTAGAATCAAAGGCACGTGACTCTTCTAGTGTCTTCAATTGGGGTTTTAAACTTGTTCCTATTAATGAACTATCCAATTGACTTGAAGCAGATGATGATGCTGAACTCTCTACTGCCTCATACAGAGTAGGCATTATAAAAGAAGTTTCAAGATTACTTTTAGCATTTGAAACTGATGTTTTTGTTCCCGCTTCATAAAGACTTGGTACAATTGAAGAGCTTTCAAATTTAGTGACAGAATCATAGACAGTTGAACCTTTATGTGGTTTCATTTCTTGATAAAAGGTTGGACCAATCAATAAGCTATCAAGTTGAGTTTTAGAATCGATGGCTGTTGATTCTAAAGGTTTAACGTTTTGATCTATATATGTCGCTACTATAGAGCTTTCGAGTCGATCTACAGTTTCAATGATTGGTGATTGTGGTCCGATTTTGTTAAATATACTTGGACCAACTAAAGAGTTTTCCAATGGTATTGGAGAGTCTAAGGTAGAGGAAAGTTCTGGCATCAAAGAACTTTCAAGTTGTGGTTCATAATCACCAGCGGACATTTCAGGTTTGTGTTTGAAAGTTGTTGAATCATTTGATAGTAATGAATTAAAAATATTGCTATCATGTAACTCAGGAGTTTGGTCTATTATTTTAAACTCTGTTTCTTTTAGAGATATTTGCGAAGTATCTGCAAGTGGTATCTCCACATAATTGTCTAGTGATACTTTTTCATTCAATTGTGTATTTTGAGTGTTCATGTTAAGATTCAAGTCCAGATTTGCCGGTTCTACAATTTTAAAGTCTGTTTCTTTTAAAGGTGTTACATTAGCGTCCACTGATACTTCAATAAATTCTTTGTTCAATTTTGTGTCTTGAATGATTATGTTATGGTTTGAATCAGGTTTGGGTGGTTCATTTAGTAATGTTGGTAATAATGATGAAGGTAAGATTATACTTTCCGATTCATCAACTTTATTTTTTGTGTTTTCGAGCTCGTTTTGTATTAAATGAATAGTTTTTTCTACTACAGTGTCTGTAACAATTGGTAAACTTCCTAATTTTAACTCAGGCCCAATCAGAGAGGAATCTAATTGTATAGGGCTAGATAAATCTCTTTCTAATAATAATTCTTTTTCTTTTGAGTTTGAGGTTTTAGTTATCTTATTTAATTCAGGACTACCAATGCCTCCCGATAAAATCACAGCAGAGTTTTCATGGTGTAAGATTTTTGACTGATCAAGTTTGTTTACAAAATCTGCTTCAGATATGTGTAAAGGTGTTAAATCAGTGAGGTCTGACTCTAGCGGTATCATTTCATTGATAGTTGGTATTTCATTTGAAGGCAAAGGTTTAGCTGGAATTGATGACTGGACCAGTTCTTTTGTTAAATCAACTTGGGATATATCTAAAGGTGTCAAATTAGTCAGATCTGATTCTAACGGTACAATTTCATTCATATTCTGAAATTCATTACTGAGTAAAGGTTTGGAAAGAGATAATGATGTTAAATTTGAACCTGTTATAGAACTATCCAGTAATAAGTTGGTAGGATGATTTTGATTAAGTTTAGATTCAATTTGTGATGATGACGTAGTTAGTACTTCAGTCTGAGATGTAAGAATGTCAGCGTTAGAGATATGAGAATGTAATCCCACTGGTGGACTACCTATGTTTAAATGAGGCCCTGTTAGTGATGAATCAAAAGGAATTAAGTTAGAAGAATCTGATTCAGATAGTACAAATTCATCTCCATTACGATTATCGTCACTGAGCAAATTATTAATTGAAGATACGGTTGATAACTGAGGACCAATGAGTGAACTGTCTTTTATTGCTTTTGCTTGTTGAGTTAAGACACTTAAATGTGGAGTAATAACTGGTCCAGTAGTTTCTGATAAAACAGTATAACTTTGGGAGTTAATTGCATCTAACGAGTTTTCTAGTTCTAAATGAGGACCTATAAGAGTTGAATCTGGAGGTGTTATGTTAGGCAGATCTGCTTCTGAAAGTACTTCGTCATTACCACTTCTGTTTTCATCATCAGCTGCCGTCATTTTTGATAATGTATGTGATTGTTGTGGAGTTACAGTACCATCATATTTTAAGTTGAAGTTAGGACCCTCAAGAGTCGGTGGACAAGTTTTGCTATCGGAGATTTCCGTTTCTAAGAAGTGAAGGATCTTTGATAGAGGTATACCATATTTTAACGATAGACTTTCTAAATCACGTTCCAAGGCTAGCACAGGATTTATTTTTTTCTGAACTTGTGATGTGTGGACTGGTAAATAGGGTGCATAGCTTGATGGTGTGATTTCTAAAATGTTATGAGGTTGCTCAACAATTGATAAAGGAATTGTTTGTGATGGCAATGGATTATGATTTTGATCATTGGCTGCAGTTATATAGTTACTAAGAAAAGGTGAATTATTTCTGATATTTTGCTCGGTGTACGGTAGATAGGGAATATTGTTCCAAAAATTGGGGCAAGGTACAGCATTAGATGGGTAACCCGGCCCAATTAACATTGGGCTTAAAGGTGAAAATTGAGAGTTAGGTGCGAATGGCAGGAATGGAATTGTTTTTATCTCTTGTGGGTAGACTGCAGTTAGGCAAGGATTACTTTGGTCGAAAGACATTGGTCCAGAATCTAGAGTTGGAATTTTTGAGGTAGGTTGCAAAGGAGTTTGCAATAGCGGTTCCAAATACGATGGCATGAATTGGGGTGATTTTAAATATGGATTTGAAAAGTAAGGAATGGTTGTGTAAGGATATCTGTAACTGTTAGCTGAACATGGAGTCATTGTTTCTTTGGAAAAGTTGTCACATGGTGATTTTTTGATAAGTCCTGGGTCCATCGGGTTAAGTATAGTTTTCTGTAAACACGGTAGAATTTGTTGAATAGTACAGGGTGAGGAGTTTACTGCATCTTTTAAGTTGCAAGGGTTTACTGATGAAGGATAAGTGGTAGGAAAACTCTCGTAGTCAGTATTAGACTTTGATAAACCTAATTTTGAAAGCAAGACCTGTTTTGATGACATAGGTTTAGTGGATTCTAATTCACACGGTGCAGTAATCAAAGACGGTTCTTGAATGACATAACTAGATGAGGGAACACTTGTATCTTTGACGGCTATAAAATTTGGTGATGACTGAGAGCCAGCACTATACTCCATACTTGGCACTGTTAGTGGCAAAATATTATCTTGCGGTGAAGAGACGTGGTCTAATGACAAAGGATTCATTTCAGAAGGTAGTCGCAGCTCTTCTATCCTCTCATAAGAAGGAAGCCAGCTAACACCGAAATTAAGTGGTGAATATTTAGAACCTTTGTTAAGCCTGACAATACATTCCACAGGAGGGGATGGCAAAATAGGGGATGAGTACTGAGATGATTTAGGTGCAGCAGATGGAGTAAAAACAGAGTCTAATCGAGAAATACTAGAAGTTATACGTGGCTGTTCAACGACAGAATTTGATGCAGTATTTTGAGAATCATCTGCATATAAATCTAGAGTAGGATACACTGGCGAAGAAGATTTTAAATGAGAATCGGTTTGCAATATTTTGGCTGAATCTTTTCCTAAAATAGGAACATTAGTGTATGGTTCTAATGGTATGCTAGGTTCTAGAGAAAGATTTTGTAGATTTGTATGTCCTTCCAGTCGATTTTCAAAAGAAATTTCATGTAGCTGAGAATCTGTATAGTCTGAAATACCGGATGAGGTTAAATTAGGTTCTGCATTATTGAAAGGAGTTGATTTGAGCTCATTTCCTAAAACAGGCTTTTCAACTTGGAGAGTAAGTTCATTTTTATTTAGTGTGTTTGATGATGAAACATCATGAGTATCATCATCGTCAATTTCATGATATGTGTCATTGTGATCTTCTAGTTGAACAAAAGAATCATTATCTAAATTTACATTCTCATGTTCTGTAGATAATTCAAAATAGTCATTTTCGTTTTCGTAAGGTATGTTCGAGTAATCGTGGGAAGAATTTTCTGTACCGTTTAAGCCAAAGGTCTTATTGTCATTATATTCTATAGTATCAACAGGTTCCTCATTTTCATAAAAACCTGTATGTAAATTTGTTACAGTGTTATTACTTTCTTGCAATTCAAAATGATCATTTTGCATAACGTCCGTCGAATTATCGATATGTGATTCTATATTAAATTGTGCCTGATTTATGTATTTATTAGGCACTATGTGATTTTCATTTACATTTATAATTTCGTTTACATTTTCCGTCGTTTTGTCTGGTTTATGTAACTCTTCAGCCTCTATGTTATACATATTATGATGATAAACAGAGGGATTTATACTATTTTGCATTTGTTCTTCTACATTTGTATTATCTAAGTGTACTGCATCAACATTGACTGCAGAATGTTTACTTATATCGCTTATAACTGCCCTTTCATCATCACTTAAATAGGTATGAACGTGATCTTTAAAATTTGAAGTCTTAGCTACCTCACTGAAAGCTGAATCAGCAATTTCTGACAGCTCATCCAATTCGATCCTAATAGGTTTATTGCCTTTAAGTTTTTTATCAATTTCCTCATCAAGAAGCACGAATTCATTCTTGTCTTGATCTACCTCGACGTATATTGTTCTTGGTTTTCCAGTCACTTTATCTTTTGGTAGATACACCTCGAAATATTTATGATCAGTGTTATATTCTGGATTTAATTTGATATGATTTTCAATCCGTTGTTTTCCGTGAATATTTGGCGCTGTCACACTATTATGATCCTTACTGTGATGAATTTTGTGATGTATTTCGTGTGGAATTTTTAAATGATGACGATGTACTCTATCATCATCGGATTCGTTGATATTCAGATTTAATTTATCAATATGTTCACCTTGCCTTGCAATTACACCTTTCATGTCAGTCGGAATAGATGAATTTTCATTACCAAATACATCATTCACATCAATACTTGCCATTTCTAAAGAATTATCTTCTTTTGTTTTACCATCTCCACTTTTCTCCATTTTCTCAGCAGTAAGTAGCCAGTTATCAAATTTCATGAGCAAATCATCAAAACGGTCTTTGTTGATATCTAAAGTTCCAATATTTTCGTAGCCATGATTTACAAAATGGTAGAATGTGCATCGCACATCAGTACCGTTGCAAGTTTCTTGAGCTTTGTTCATAATTTCGAAGATATTGTTATCAGCTGAGATGCAGGAGAGGTCTCGCGTTGATAGTACGTGGTCTGGCATCTGCAAGATATTTTTTAGAGAATTTTTGTCACATCAACAACTTTAGGCATAAGCATACAATTTTTCACAGCTGGCACGCAGCCTCGTGATACCTATAGATTTATGATTTTATTTTTTTCTAGCACTGCCCGCGGTTTCGCTCGCGTTAATTTAGAATTTGATAATAACCGTCTCGGACATGTGGCGCCATCTATTATGATAAAAAAGTTATTGTTGTTTACCACGGGAACAGTACTTTTATTGGGACGAAAGGTCCTATGTCCGTTTCTCTATACCTGACAACGTATATGCAAAATTTCAGGGTGATCGGTTCAGTGGGTTAGCCGTGAAGAGGTAACAAACAAACAAACTTACTTTCGCATTTATAATATTAGTTAGGAAGTTAGGATTTTATTTTCGTTATGAAGGACAACGTCCTGCTTTTGTAGAAACATCTAAACTAATAATAAAGCTGAAGAGTTTGTTTGTTTGTTTTTTTGAACGCGCTATTCTCAGGAACTACTTTTGCGATTTAAAAAAATCTTTCAGTTTTAGACAGCCATATAACATTTATCGAGGAATGCGATAGGCTATATATCATCACGCTACGACCAAAAGGAGCGGAGCAGCAATGAAACATGTTGCGATAAACGGGGAAAGTGTGACGCAGACGAAGTTGCGCGGGACAGCTAGTTATAGATATGAAGGGGAGTATCTTCAAGTCAAGAAGCTAAATTGAAGTTTGCCTTTGGTATTCCTAAGACGTGTGACGTAAAAAATATCACTCAGCGGTGGCAAGCGAGGCTGAGCATGAAGTCTGTGGGTCAATTACCTGCTCGGGTTCGATTTTTCCATCATAAATTTCTCAGTAGCAGCCATGGAATCTGGTTTTGGGTCCGGTTGATGGCAATAAGCTCGTTTATTATATGGAAGTCGAACATTACTGGCAAAATGTCAGCCATACTAATAGGTACAGTCGCCAGTTATACATCAAGCTACCAGAAACTGTAGAATTTTCAACCTTGAGCCTAAACCTTTAAGAGCGTATACGCCTTACGACATTTCATACATCAAGTCGTTATTTTCCGAAACGACTGAACAGCATTTAATAAAACTTCATACGCGTAAAACCAAGGTTATCGACATAGGCCACCGCATCAGCACGCTGAAGTGGCAATGGGCCGGCCATATAACCGGAAGAAACGATAACCGTTGGGGTAAACGAGTTCTTGAGTTGAGACCACGGATCGGTAAACGTAGCGTGGAGCGATGATCTTCGCAAGGTGGCTGGCAAGAGCTGGATGAGAGTGGCCGAGCATCGTTCTTTGTGGCGTGTCATGGGTGAGGCTTAGTCCAGCAGTGGACGAGTACAGGCTGATGATGATGATGATGACGCATAAGCAGGATACATAGGTCTAAGAAGGTACTAAAACACATTTTTGAAAAATAGTGTTACAACTAAATTAGACCGATTATAAATTATCTAAAAATAAAAACTAAAAATAAAAAGACATTTCGTAAATGTTTTTTAGTAACTTTTCAGACCTATGTATCCTGCTTATGCGTATGAAGTTTCATTAAAATCGGTTCAGTCATTCGGAAAATAAGGACTTGAAAGTTTGTATGGAATGCCGTAAGGTGTATACGCTCTTAACGATAAAGTTGAAAATCTATTAAAGACATTTGGCATTGGAGCTTATCGGTAAAATTTTACATCTCTAAGCTGCCTAACCCTTCGAAAGTGACAGCTGTGATGTTTTGTTCTGACCTGTATGCCAAAAGGTACGATGGTGTTCTGATGATTCCATGGTACGCTGTCTCCAGGATGGGTCATGTCGTGGTGAGATGAAGCATGCTCTGTGGCACTTGATATTAGTATTATTGAACCTGCAAACAAAATGAGCTATTATTTGGTGCATACTCAAGCAGCTCGTGGCTAAATAATAACAGCCGCACGGGTCGATCTTTAAGGTTAAGCCGTGCTTGCCGATGTTGGTCCGTGGATGGGTGACCATAATAACATAACGAGTTTCCTCCGTGTCTCGGAAAGCACGTTAAGCCGTTGGTCCCAGCTGTCATTTGTAGATCTTTGACAGTCGTTATGAGGAGTCAGAAGCCAAAAGTCTGACATCCAGTTTTAATAAGTATTACCCAGTTACTGGATTGTGTAGGTCAGATAGGCAGTCGCTCATGTAAAATACTGGGACTCAGCTGCATCCGGTTAGACTGGAAGCCGACCCCAAGGTAGTTTGGGAAAAGGCTAAACAGATGATGTTGAGTCAAGCAGGGTGGTTTTTTTTCTAGACCATACCTGGGAACTTTGCAAGTTACGGAGATTTAGGGATCGAAGTTTCAAGTTCTTCATAAGCATCTTCATTTCAACCGAAAGACGTCCACTGCTGGACATAGGTCTGCCCCGAGTATCGCCACATTGCCGGTCCCGTGCGACTCGCAACCAGCGTATCCCCGCAACCTTCACCAGGTCATCGGTCCACCTAGTGGCAGGCCTTCCAACGTATCGTCTTCAGGTACGCGGTTGCCATACCAGAACTTTTCAGCCCCATCGGCCATCTGTTCTGCGAGCACTGCTACTTAAGTTTGGCAATTCTTCGGGCTACGTCGGCAACCGTGGTTCTCTTGCGGATATCCTCATTTCTGATTTGATCACGCAAGGAAACTCCGCGAATAGCCCTCTCCATTGCCCTTTGGGTGACTTTATGCCTTCTGATGAGGCCCATTGTGTGCGTTTCGGTCCCGTATGTAATCACTGGCAACACACACTGGTCATAGACTTTCGTCTTGAGACGCTGCGGTAAGTTGGACGAGAAGATACCACGCAACTTCCAAATAATTCCCAAGTTTAAAAAAAAAGTTTGTGAAAGCAGGTAGCAGACTTTATTTTCGTTACCTAATTAGGTTTCCTTAAGTAATCCATACCCTTCAAATAAGGACAAAGCAGAACAGTTACTTGGCAGCAGAACAAGATGACATTGACAAAGATGAAACATTCTCACAAAAAATGAGGGAAATTAAAGAGTCGAGTTTTAAAATTAAATTAAAATTCTAGCGAAGTCGGCGTTGCAGAGTTAAAAGTTATTGTGGTACTTTTTGTAAGTAGGAAAAGTTGCTATATATGTAGGTAAATTTTGCGGAAAATACTTGTTTTATCTTAATTTATCATTTTGTACAGTAAAATTACTAGCAAGGTTTCATGCCAAATCACTGTATCTTAGAACTTTACAGGGTAGAAAATCACATTTTTGTTAGCTGTTAAATACTTAATTTATTTAACACTTGGGAACTAACTATATAAATTAGTAGCTGTCCGGCCCAACTTCGTTTGCGTCACATTTTCCACGTTTTTGCAACATTTTTCATTGCTGCTGCACTGCTATTGGTCGTAGCGTGATGATATACAGCCTATAGCCTTCCTCGATAAATGGGCTATCTAACACTGAAAGAATTTTTCAAATCAGACCAGTAGTTTCGGAGCCTATTCAATGCAAACAAACAAACAATCAAATCTTTCCTCTTTTTTAATATTAGTTTAGACAAGAATTAAAACCTAGTAAATTAAATAGTAGCGAGAGCAGCGGTGGCCCAGTGGTGGCAGCCCCAATTTACGAGCAGTAAGCCGTGGGTTCGAACCCAGGCAGGCGCATTACTTTGTGTAATTTATTTCATCACCGCTGCCCTCAAAAACGGTGAAGGAAAACATCGTGAGGAAACCGGCATGTCCTAGAACTAAAATTTTTAAGACATGTGACATCTACCAACCCGCACTGGGCCCGCGTGGTGGATAACAGCCCACTCCCTGTCATAGACAAAAAAACCCTAAACGCACTAAAAAGTTATAAATAATACTATAACCTACCTATATTAATAAACCTAACCTAACCGACGATTAACCTATAATAAAATTTAATAATTCTTTGGAGTCGGTGCCAAGCAATATACGATACCTGAATGACTATATAGACAGACTAAGGCCAGAAAAACAAAACATCTTACAGTTTCTAAATATTAATTCATTAATTAATTCAAATTATATTGCTTGGCACCGACTCCAAAGAATTATTAAATTTTATTATAGGTTAATCGTCGGTTAGGTTAGGTTTATTAATATAAGTAGGTTATAGTATTATTTTTAACTTTTTAGTGCGTTTAGGGTATTTTGAAGTCGGTATTTTTTTTGCAAAAAAAAAAATTATTTGGTAATTTTTAGTGACATATTTTAAATCTAATAATAAAATATGGGTAGGCCTAGTAAAGATGCTTCTCGTATGAGAAAACGGCGTCGAACTGAAACTGAGAAAAAGGAAAAAGGACAACGATTAAAAGAAATTAGGGAAAGAAATGATCAACGCATTTTGAATAAGAACCCTGATCATCGCGACAACAGACTGTCAAAGCAGAGGACCTAAATGTTACGTAGGTTGAATAAGGAAAGTCAAGTCTGTGGTACACCTGGAAAATGCATACCGTTACAATTCCAACAAGCCCAAACACAGCTAATATACATTGTCTTATTATGGAGTTACGGTGCCTGTCTCTTGGCTTCATCATCAGATCTGATAGTAGAATGGTTCTTATTGAACGCAAATGCTTTACTTGTTGTAGAAAATACTAAAATCGCTGTACGTTTTCCTATAAAATTTGAAGAGTTCCCTCGATTTCGCCAAGATTCAGAGAGATCAGATCCGACCCCGATCAGATCCCGACTTGGTGACAATGGGACCAAATGGAAAGCATAGGCTTTGGAATAAAAAAATAATTTTGCAAATCGGTTCGTACATGACTGAGTTATGCGCGAACAAAAAACGTAATGCAGAGTAAACGAAAAGTACGAATATTTAGATTTTTGTTGATTTTTTCAAAACCGCTTGTCTGATTTCGATAACATTTTCATGGGACCATTTGGAAAGTATACGCTTTCCAACAAAAAAGAATTTTTCAAATCGGTTGGTAAGCGACAGAGTTATGCGCGAACAAACATAAAAAAAATACAAACATCCGAATTGAGAACCTCCTCCTTTTTTAGAAGTCGGTTAAAAAAAATACAAACATCCGAATTGAGAACCTCCTCCTTTTTTAGAAGTCGGTTAAAAAGGATGTCAAAAAACTCCTCAACGCTGTCTCCTGGCTGGAGGCCTTACACTCAAGGCACCCACAGGATAGTCCGGTTAAGCAGACGACAACCTCCTAGGTTGAACTGCGAGATGCCAGTCACAAAAAAATCCTCAACCCTGTCAGCTGGTAATGTGCCCAAGAGACTGGCGGCGTTGCCACGTTGTATGACAAGTGTGAAATTAATGATTGTAATTTATTTTATTGAAAGATGCGATACATTTCTAACTTTCGTATTTTAACACTTTGTGGTAAGAAAGAGTAAGATATGATAAGATATTGTGGCGAGCTACAAAAAGCAACTTACAACAAAAAGTACTACAGTGCCATCTGTGAGAAAACAGAAGAACTAATATGGTCTAAATCGCGCAAGCAAAGTTTACATCAACTTAAAAATATACAGAGAAACCCGACAACAACTATCGGGCAGTTGCCCTCCAGATGTAGCACCTGTCTGGTCGGAGGATCCTCCTTTTTCTAAGGAGTATCGAGGATTTTTACACCCTGTTCCTCATACCCCTAAAATATCTTTGCCTGTGGAGCAATTAGGTCAGAGGAATACTTTGCTTTACCATAATTTTGTCAGATTTCTTTCCAGAAACAGCCAAAAACATATTTTTTTCAAATTAAGTTTGCAATCATAGAGGAACCAGATTTTAGAGATCGACACAATTATTATCTTCATAATAATATTCCCCAACCCTGTTTATATTTTCTTAAGCCTCGCTAAGAATTAAACCGTCAAGGATAAACAAAATTAAGGTAGGTAAATCCACAAAATGGCGTCGATTAAGGCGCATGTCCTACTGTCAGCGATAAGCGAGTAGCAGAAGCATAAGCGTTTCCAGTGTATAATGTTCCCACTGCTGGGACACAGGCCTCCTCTCTATGAGACGGAGTGGGCTGCAATCCACCACGCGGGCCCAGTGCGGGTTGGTAGATGTCACATGTCCTCGAATGTTTGGTTCTAGAACATGCCGGTTTTCTCTCGGTGTTTTCCTTCACCGTTTGAGAGCAGCGGTGTTGAACGCAATGTAAAAGAGTGGAGTTGGAAACTAGGAACGACAGAGTCAGTGGCGTAGCGTGCCTTGGCGGGGCCCGTATAAAAATTTGTTTGGGGGCCCTTATGAAGGATTAAGATTTCTCAAATGTTTGCATAAAAATTAAAATAAATATTTATTCATCATAATTATCTATCTATCACTTTTTCCAAAATTTTTACAAACAAATTAAATTAAATATTACCCTCTCCTTGCCTTTTTGCGGCAAACTGATTTATTAAATCATTTATAGCTGATGATAACTTTAGTTTTCTAAAGTTTTTATTAATTTTTGCTTACTCACATCGGGGTCCGCCGGGGGCTCCGTGACCCGGGGGCCCCGTATAATTGATACGGCAGATACGGCGGTAGCTACGCCCCTGGACAGAGTTCTGGCCCGCTACCGCCTCGTTGGCTTAGTTATTGTAAGCGCGACTGCTGAGCTTAAGATCCTGGGTTCGATTCCCGGGTCGAGCAAAGTGTTATTGGGTTTTTCCGCAAAGACTTTCTCATTTGCTACCACGGAGTCTGGATTTGTGCCCGACTTAAGCCCGCAGTCTGTTCAAAGATTTCCATATAAGCCACTGCAATTCGAGACCAATATGACGCACTGACCCCAAATAAATTGGGATAAGGGCTAGAGAATGATGGAGTTGTTAAGCCATTCGCTTCTTCGCTAGCAGTGGGACATGTGCCTAATTCTAAACATAATTAGCGCCCATGTGTTTTGCCAAATAACGATTTGTATTTGTTAATATTTTAATATATTCCCTGAAACGAGTTGAGACCGAGTCTTTTGGATTGTTCTTTTCTTATTAAGGGCTTAAGACTTCCGTAAATATGTAGTTATTTTATTCATTTGCATTCCAATCTTGAAAACCGTTTCAAAAAATCTCGAACCCCTATCGATGCACAAATTCCGACCTCATCTTTTGAAGTCGGTTAATAAAAACTCAGAACACGCTCCCATTGTAAACTTTGTACAATTAAATAAAACTTAACATAAAAGCCATCCTTGTAAAAAAAAAACCTTCTTTTCAAATCTACTTTGAATAAGTAAGGGCACGACTTGAATTTAAAGCAGGGGAGAAATTCCAAAATGGCGGATTTGAAAGATCGGAATTTGACAGTTCGATGTGGGTAGATTTGAAATATTGATGAGTTCTGTCACGCTTGTAATAAATTAAAAGTAAGGGGAAATTACATTATTATTTTTACCCACGATTAAAATAGGTTTGATGAAACTAGTCAAGTACTAGTTAAAATCAAGTAATTAGGGTTCCGTTTCATGAAAACTATGAGCCCCTTATTACCAGACTACAATAAAAGCCAAAAGGAAGGTTTATTGTTTTTTTTTTTTGTATTATCATCATCTGCCTAGCCTTTTTCCAAACTATCTTGCGGTCGGCTTCCAGTCTAACCGGATGCAGCTGAGTACCAGTATTTTACATGAAGCGACTGCCTATCTGACCTCCACAACCCAGTAAGTAACTGGATAATACGATACCCTTTGGTAAGACTGGATGTCAGACTTTCAGCTTCTGACTAAGTACCTACTCGTAACGACTGTCAAAGATGTACAAATGACAGCCGGGACCAACGACTTAACGTGCTTTCCGAGGCACGGAGGAAACTCGGTATGTAATTTTGGTCACCCATCAACGGACCAACCTCGGCAAGCACGGCTTAACCTTAAAGATCGACCCGTGCGGCTGTTATTATTTAGCCACGAGCTCCTTTGTATGTATATACGTTAATTATTTATTTAAGTAAAGTTAAGTAAATTATACATTTACAAACTACAAATAGAATTAAAATAAAAATAAATAAAAACCGGCCAAGTGCGAGTCGGACTCGCGTACGAAGGGTTCCGTACCATTATTTATAAAAACGAGCAAGAAAATAACTTCATTGTATGGGAGCCCCCTTAAATATTTATTTTATTCTGTTTTTATTATTTGTTGTTATAGCAGCAACAGTAATACATAATCTGTAGAAATTTCAACTGGCTAACTATCACGGTTCATGAGATACAGCCTGGTGACAGACGGACGGACGGACGGACGGACGGACAGCGAAGTCTCAGTAATAGGGTCCCGTTTGACCCTTTGGGTACGGACCCTAAATACTAAAAGTGCACATGCACTCCGGTTGTGATTACCTTAGTAATAGCATCAGACATTTCTTAAGAAGCTCACCAATAATAACATTAACGATTCTGAGCTGGAACTACTATCGGTATGTCAAATACTTATAGAACTTTCGTCAGCTAAGTAACATAATAAACCCACGATATATTCTTAAGTTGGATGCATTGTGGTGGATTTGGCCGACAACTCACTGTCTCTAATACTTATTATCGCCCACTACTGGTACACAGGCCTCCTCTCAATGAGAGGGAGTGGGCAGTAATCCACCACGCGGGCCCAGTGCGGGTTGGTAGATGTCACATAACTTAGAATTTTTAGTTCTAGCATATGCCGATTTCCTCACGATGTTTTCCTTCACCGTTTTTGAGAGCAGCGGTGATGAAATAAATTACAGAAAGTAATGCGCCGGTCTGGAACCCACGGCTTACTGCGTGTAAGTCGGGGCTGCCACCACTGGGCCACCGCTGCTCTCCTCCCTCCCTCCCTCCTTCTATTACTTATCATCAATACTCAATTCTTTATTGCATTCCACAATGTAGGCTTAGGTGATAAGCATTTGACAAAAGAAACAAGCGAGGTCCCTGTCGGGCACAGCAAAAGGAAGAAATGTTTAGAGCTGTAATCGAAGACGGGTAAGGCAGAGGTGTCCCTAATAAAACACCCACATTACGCCAGTTATGTTTCATTCATCATTTCAGCCGAAAGACGTCAACTGCTGGACATAGGCCTCCCCCAAAGCCACATTGACATAAAGGGGGTTTTGCCATAATCGCCACGACAGTTATGTTTAAGTCTCTTGTATTACATGAGATATTACCTAAAAACAGTTAATACTTGATACTACGATACCCCTTGGTGAGTCTGGTTATCAGGCTTTCAGGCCATTGACTACCTGAAACGACTGTCAAAGATCTGCAAAAGACAGCCGGGACCAACGGCTTTACGTGCTCTTTCAAGCAAAAACTACTCAACGGATTTGCATGACATTTAGCACACAGATAGTTTAAAACCTAGATTAACACATAGAATACTCCTATTCCTTCTCTGTTCATGCTGTAAGGCTGTGGAACTCACTTCTGCCTAGCATTCGTGACCCGAGTGAAAGAGCATTACCTTTCCTCTCAATTCTGATTTATATATATATGTATTTTTATATCCTAGCATTATGTATTTATATTTAGTTATATATGTATTTATATTTAAAATAGTATAGGTTAAGTTAGTTAAGGCACATAAACACATTTTTCTCTTCATTCTCTCACACACTATCTTCTACATTTCTTTTTTATTTTTCCTTTCGCAGGTCTGCTGGCAGAAATTTCGTATGAAATAAGCAGTACCTTTGTACTCAAATATTTTATGTTATTGCCTGTGATTTCTACTGTGTGTACATAAATAGTAAAATAAATAAATAAATAATTTTTATTCTGGTACTATGATACTATGGGACGTTTACGGAACTCCACGCGAACGAAGCCACGTTTCTATCCGCGTAGTCCATATACATATATGTCCAGTTTTATTGAATAAATAAGATAATAAAAATCATATCAATCAGTCGCTCCATTTCGAAATGAAAGTAGACACGAACAAACAAATAAAAAGGCAACAGACACTTTCGCATTTTAATAGTTATTAGTATTCCTAGATAGGTAATTTTCGTAGATAATAGACCGCGGGCTATCATTTTTAAACAAATTTTTGTTGAATAACCCGATTTGTTTATACCTGTATAATTCGGCTGGTTCATAGATCAAACGGAGAAAAAAATATTGATCTTATTCCTATGTAAAATGGTAACCATTACTATGTAATTAAATTAATTTAAGTTATAGTGGTTTTTAAGTAGGTGAAAAAAATGGGGGCGCTAAAAAAATATTTATTCTCAAAGTGGGCAGTAGACAAAATAAGTTTGGGAACCCCTGGTACAAAGAATCATTAACTTAAGTGACCTCACAGATTTATAACAATTAATTCACTAAAACAACTCACTAATGACTGTTTGCCATGCTATGTTTATGCTAATTATAATTAACAAGGCTAAAGATTCATTGTTTAAAAGGTTGCAAAAATAGCCCATTTCACCGTATATTTTTCTGAAAACCCAGTCTTAACAAGGGTAGTCGATTCCGAGTAACTGCACGCGTAGCATGAGCGCCGTAGAAACGGGCTATCCGTTTGGTAAGACTGGGTTTTCAGAAAAATAAACGGTGAAATGGGCTATTTTTGCAACCTTTTAAACAATGAATCGTTGACGGTAGAATTGACAAACTGACACATTGTCATTGTCTTTCTTTCAATAAGTTGATTCTTCCGTAGACAAAACTCGTTTCTACAGTGGTCATGCTACGCGTGCTGGTGGCGGCTTGTGGAGCTCAGATAGGCAGTCTTTCCATGTACAATACTTCGATTAAATAGTAATAGAGACAGCTGCCCTGCTAGTCTAGTGGATAGTGGCAAACGCGACTGCTGACCATGAGCCCGTGGGTTCGATCCCTGGGTCGGGATTGGGTTTTATCATTAGGAATTTTTGATTCTGTATAGTGTCGGACGTAAAAAATAGCACCATCCCATATCTTCCTGTGGGTGTCATAAGAGGCGACTAAGGGACTTGCCAGAGAATGGGCAGCAGCGTTCTTTGTGCTTTTGTAACAACCGTACTGCGATCGCCAATCCGTCTGCCAAGCGTGGCGATTGTGGCAAAACCCTCCTGTTGTTGGGGGAGGCCTATGTCCAGCAGTGGACTTCTTTCGGCTGAAATTATGATGATGATGATGATTAGGAATTTCTCAATAGATCGGACAAACATCTTAATAGCGAAAAAATTATCTTCGGCCCCATACAAAATTTCAATAACTATTCGACGCAAATGTATGGGCAGCTGATATTTTTTTCGCTGTTACGATGTTTGTCCGTTGGAGAAACATGTTCAGTTTGATGGTCAAAAACCTTTTTTCGTAAATTTACAAAACAAAAAAACATTACTCACATATTAAAATCCATGTCTTGGTCGGTTTTAGTGTTTTCATATCGCGCGCCGCATTTAATTGTCATTTAGATTTTTACCTGAAACAAAAACAAAATAATTAAGTTAGAGTATCAGTCCCTTAAGACCTACTAAGAAATCCGTGGGTCCAAGGATGACTAATTAAAATAATTGGGGTTGAAGAGACAGCAAATTTTCTCTTCTTTCGGCCCGTTTATTTTGGCAAAGGATATGCCAAACCTTCTATATAAAAAACCGGCCAAGTGCGAGTCGAACTCGCGCACGAAGTGTTCCGTATTTATAAAAAACACTTTTTTGTATGGGAATAAAATAAATATTTAAGGGGCTCCCCCCCCCTTAAATATTTATTTTATTCTGTTTTTAGTATTTGTTGTTATAGCGGCAACAGAAATACATAATCTGTAGAAATTTGAACTGGCTAACTATTACGGTTCATGAGACGGCCTGGTGACAGCTTAGACGGACGGACAGTGAAGTCTCAGTAATGGGGTCCTGTTGACCCTTTGGGTACGGAACCCTAAAAAAGAAGGACTTATCGATGAAGAAAACATGGCGCGCTGACCCCAAACATATTGTGGTATGGGCAGGAGAATGTTATTGTTTGACCAAAATATGTGTCAACAATCCTACTCGGATTGTTAGGAGGTTCCTCTCTCAAGAGCCCTGACCACCGGTAGCTGGGACCCTGTTCCCGATGCCGGTGGGCATATTTAATATTTTGAAATGTTTTTTTAAATATAGTATAATAAATTAAAAAAAAATGTAAACAATACATATTATTACATAATTATTTTTATTTTTTTGTTCTGTATGGTGTCGGACGTTAAGAATAGCACCATCCCATATCTTCCCGAGGGTGTCATATGAGGCGACTAAGGGACTTGCCAGAGAACGGGCAGCAGAGTTCTCTGTCCTTTTGTAACAACCGTAACAACCGTACTGCGATCGCCAACCCGCCTACCAAGCGTGGCGATTATGGCAACACCCCCCAAAACGTCAATGTGGCAACACTTGGGGGAGGCCTATGTCCAGCAGTGGACGTTAAAAGGGCTGAAATGATGATGATGATGACATAATTATTTTTAAATGTTTTTAATTTTTTTAGAAAGAATTAAAAAAATATAAAGTTTGTACAGAAATAAATAAATAATATAAAATAAATAATATGTAAAGAAAATAAATAATAAAAATCCAACCTTTTAGTGTTTATAAAATAACACTTTTTTACAAATAAAACATAAAGGAAATTTAGGATAACACCGCCATATTGCAAGAACGCCACTGACAAAGTAATAAAAAATTGTTTTAAAACATTACTGAGACTAATCCTATGTTTAAGCTTCCTCAAAATTGCTTGGTCAACCATGATGGTGCGAGCACATCTAGTAATGTTGGACGTCAACGTTAAAATAGTAGATTTATGAAAAAACAGTAGTTTTAGAAATTGTTGTTAGCACGGTTGAAACTTGATTTACCGATTGGTACGCTAAAATTCTTATTAATTTTTAACAAATATTTTAGTTAATCTGACACGATAGTTAAACGGGTGAAAAGTAAAAAGCTGAAGATGGAATTTTGTATGGGGCAGTAGAATTTGTATTTTTAACATTTTTTATAAGCTGGCCTGTCACAAGCTTAGGGAGCGTTCAAGTATTACGTAACGCAATTCTTGGAGATTTTTGACCCCTCCTCCCCGCCATGTAACGCGTCGTAACCATATGCAGCCCCGGCCTCCCCCTGGTAAAACGTTATTTAACAACCACCAAGTGACCATGTTTACCTGAAAGTCACAATTATGTTGCGTAAAGTACTGGAAAGTCACGTGCTTTAAACATGGAGTTTAAAAAAAAAATTGACTAAAAAAAAAAAAAAAACAAAAACAAAAAATTTTTATAAGGTAAAAAAAAACAAGTGGTCATCTCTACGCGACTGTTCTAAAGGGTTAAAACAATGTTACGTAACGCATAGTTGAAGCCCGCCCCTGTAACGGTAAGGGTTAAAACAATGTTACGTAACGCATAGTTGAATCCCGCCCCTGTAACGCATCGTAACGTTTCAGAAGACGCCCCCGCCCCCCAAAATCGTTACGGAATACTTGAACGCTTCCTTAGGTGTAAAGGAGATGTTCCAGAAATGTACGGAGCCTGGGCTAGCACTATGCACACTATATGTAAATATTGCTAAATAATACAGTAATCGTTTTTTATTATCAATTTTCTTTAATTTCACTTCGTTTTAATGTACATTCAAATTAACTTGGTCAAAGAGAGCAACACAACATTAAAATTAAACATGGTGGATCAGATCAGCACGTGATCAGCAGGCGAAAAATGACATTTTGACAATGACATTTGGTTGACGTGTAATACGATACACGTCAATCAAATGTAATTGTCTTAACTGCTTTAGTAAACAAAACAACTAGAATTTCGAAAATCTCGGGTTTTGGTTTGGTTTGGTTGAAAAAAACAACAAGTTCAATCCAAACTCAATGCAAAGAAATACTCAAAGACAGCACTTCTTAAAACTGCCAAAGTCGTCAAACGTCAAACAACTGTCATGGCTGCCCTCAAAATAGGGTTATCGTAGTAAAAAACTTTTCAAATGATAATTATTGTACGACTATACCCTTCTTCAAATTATTTTTTTAGTATTTTTATGATATTCCTCTATTTTTTTCCTATTTATCTATGTAGTGTACATAGTGGTAGCCCAAAATCAAACATCTCCTTTGGGTCCATTAGGCTATTATAGGTTTCACTTTGTTCCGATGGGCTGTCTGCCTGATTGCCACTTAGCAATAAAGAATCTGCAACAGCATCTACAGCTGGCTTTTAGCTAACTCGTAGGCTTCTGCCAAACCCCTTCGGGTTACACAAGTTTTCTATGATGTTTTTATTCAAATAATAAAATGCATAAATATAACTTACATTGAGACATCCATTGTCTGAAAGAAAAAGGTACAATAACTTTAATCTGAATCACATCCAGTTTTGGCGTTCAAAAACTAAAGTAAGTTGAAGCACGAGAAAAACTGTCTTTTTAATTAAATTGTCTATGAAACTAAGGCCCTTTTAGGGCTCTACCACAGTCGGAACAACTTGTGAGTGTAGAACAGCTTTTAATTCAATACAACCTTTTTTATGTTTTATTTGACACCACAGACAAGTACACTGCTTGTTGATATTTATACCAATGGTACTGGTAGTTCTATTATATAAAAAAGCTATTATTTTTAATTTTTATTCTTCTAAGTGAACTTTATCAATACGACTTTGATATTCAACTAACCAAGTTTAAGGATAACTCAAAAAATGTTAACAAAACATAATTATTTTTCTCTAAAACTATGTAATTTAAAAATAAATAAAAATATATCAGTCACGGTCCCTTATCTATTGTTTTAGATGAAATTATAATTGTTTATGGTTTAAAAAATGAAGTTTAAAACACTGTTACAGTTTATGGATAATTCGCTAGGGTTTGGTGATGTTTTTATAAAAGTTGAAGGTTATGTAATTTCTAAGTCAAGTGGACGCATGTGTAACATTTAGCTCGGCACGGTTCTGTCGCTTGAATGACATTGTTCCGTGGGCTCTGTTGGCAAGCATTTCTGTTTTTTTTTGTGGAAATTGTAGTAAAACTAGCTCATAGCAAAAAAAAACAAGGTTTTAAATATAGTATGCCTTTTAATTGATACCCATGGTGCATAAAAATAATTAGTCTGCCATCATTGCTTGAGGGGCTCGTGGCTAAATAATAACAGCTGCACAGGTCGATCTTTATGGTTAAACCGTGCTTGCCGAGGTTTGTCCGTGGATGGGTGACCATCTTTACATACCGAGTTTCCTCCGTGCCTCGGATAGCACGGCAAGCCGTTGGTCATTTGTCGATCTTTGACAGTCGTTTCGAGTAGTCAGAAGCCGAAATCCGCCCCTAAGACGACCCACTGACCCGAAAGTCTGATATCTAGTCTTACCAAGGGGTTATCGTATTACCCAGTTACTGGGTTTTGAAGGTCAGATAGGCAGTCGCTTCATGTAAAATACTGGTAATCAGCTGCATCCGGTTAAACTGGAAGCCAACCCCAATAAAGTTTGGGAAAAGGCTAGGCAGATGATGAGTCCGCCATCTGTGGTAGTCCGCCATATTGGATTTAGAGTGACGTCACTTAGTGCACTGTCATCAAAATTAAACGTGTTGTAGGCAAAATTTCATCAATTTTGATCACCTCTCGAGGCTCTTACTAGGTATTTGGATCAAGGGCCTGATTCAGAAGGCAGTGCTCCTCGATACGGCTCGCATAATGAGGAGGTTCCTGTATCTGGAGCCCTAAACACCGGTAGCATAAAGGTTGCTTCCGAAAAAAAAGAAAGAAAGACAAGAAACAATACTAGTGGTAGGTACTATATACTACTGGTACTTTTTCTTTTTACTCTACCTACGGAATCTTTCACACGAGGCCGACTCACACTTGACCAATTTCGATGTCCGTAAAAAATTGGAAAAGCTGAAAAATCAATAAAATGTATCATTTGTTCAGATATTTTTAATTACTTTTCGTTTTCCACGGAGAGATGGCAAAATTGTGAATGCGAATTCCGGAGTAATTTAAAAAGTTGTAATAACGGAACTTTTTTGTACGATTAATTGTCGCCATTTTATTTCAATCTGAGTTTTTATGAATTCATGGTTTATACAGAGTGTATCGGAAATGGTATATACATACTTAAGGGTGTGCTACAGATCGTCAAACTGAACAAGTTTCTCCATCGGACAAACATCATAATAATGAAAAAAATATCAGCTGCCATACATTTGGGTCGAATGGGTATTGAAATTTTGTATGGGACAGCAGAATTTTTTTTCGCTATTACGATGTTTGTCCGATGTAGAAACATGTTCAGTTTGATGGTCTGTAGCACACCCTTAAGTATGTATATACCCTTTCCGATACACCCTGTATAGAGGAAGTAGGTCTAGTGGTCGCTAGCGTTATTTTTGAAAATCAGGTCCTGGTTACGATTCAACAAACAAGGTCGGTCTAAGTATTGTTGGGTTTTTCCATCAGTAGCAGCCATGGAATTTAGACTTGTGTCCTCACTCCCTACCCCAGAGAAGATAAAAAAATCAAAATCAAAAAGTATTTATTCAAATTAGGCTGATAATCAGCACTTTTTGAACGTCAAAATTACAAGAGACAGTCCCCCAAAATGCCCGTCCTTCGCCACTTCCTAGTGTTTTAGCTGGGAAGAAGAAGTGGCGGAACAAACTCCTCAGCAACACATCTGTCTGTTAGGTTTGAAGAACCAGATTCTACACAATAGTGTTCAAGTTTACCTATATAAACAAAGAATCCATTACATCAAATTAATGTCACATATCAGCTAGCACACAGAAGAAGCCCGAGTCCCAGTTCCCAACAGTAGGAACGTCAAAGGCTGATAATGCATTATCATCATCTTCCTGTTCTTGTCCCATTTTATTTGGGGTTGGCGCAACACGTCTCTTTCCTCCATTCTCCTCTGTCATTCGTCATGCTATCGTTAACTCTTTTTTTCTTCATTTAATTTTTCACACAATCCATCCATGTTTTCTTTGGTCTTCCTCTCCCTCTCCATCCATCCACATTTATATTCATCACTCTTTTAGTCACATGTGTTCCATCCCTCCTCATCACATGCCCATACCAGACAGGCGATTCCCTTTCATCTTTTCTGTAACAGGCGCCACTTGCAAACTTCCTCTTATATACTCATTTCTAACTTTATCCATTTTAGTCACTCCACAATCCATCTCAGCATTCTCATCTCTGTTGCATGCAATATTTGATTCTTCATAATTTTAGAGCTTTTAATGTACTGCTTAACTAAGGCTTATCGCAACTGCGATATTTCTCGCAAAGTCACAATTTAAATTGGGTTGAATTTAATGAATTAGTGTATGTCCAGATTAGATGATTTACGCGTAATGCGAGTGCATGTGAACTAAATCGCAAAATCATCTGCCTGCCTGCTCCTATGTTGGAATAGAATAGAATAAAACTTTATTGTACACCAAAAATTAAACGTAACGGTTTTACAAAACTGCTAATTTTATGGTTACATCGGCTTATCGCTGATAGCGACATCTTCCAGACAACCTATGGATGGACATTATAGAATTAAAATAATACAGGGAGTAGTCAGTGTACCTACCACAGAAAAAGTTTAAATAACAAAAGTAAAGTTATCTAATTCATATGTGTACATCATGTATATATATAATACTAGCTGATACCCGCGGCTTCGTTCGCGTGGAAATTTTAAGGTGTATGTGTGAGACTGCCGCGTTGGTAGCGTGGTCGCAAGCACGACTGCTGAGCTCGAGGTCCCGGGTTCGATTCTCGGATCGGGCAAAGTGTTATTGGGTTATTCCATCAGGAATTTCTCAGTAGCAGCCATGAAGTCTGGATTTAATGTCGGGCCCGGTTGATGGGGCTCGCCCCCTATAACATAGAGCTTCAACATAACTGGCGAAATGTGGATGTACGATTAGACGAAATGTGGCGTGATGTATTGTTGTTATGTGTGAGAACTGACGGTCTGATCGTAATGTGATTATGTGGGTGATGACTACAAAGGGCGTGCTTTAGGGTGGTTTAATTCTGGGCGGCAGAGGTCCGAAACAAAATTAAAAGGCGTTGAAGCGACACTATAATATGGCTTAAGCCGGAACATATTTTTTTCAAAGTGAACAATACGGAGCATTTTTGGGCACTATTTATTCTTTTTTCCAATAGTTTTGTATACAATAAAAAATGTCGTAACAATGACCGTCACCACGTGCAAGTTTTGGCTTCATGAAACACTTGAACAATCAACAAATAATTGACCGTCTGAGAAGCATGGAGTAGGTACCCGAAAGAATGCCTGCTGCTTTTTAGGTATGGCCCTGACATTTGTTGATCGTCATTGCAAAAGCTTATTTTAAGGGAAATTACTACCTGTTAATTAAAATTGGAATGGCAAGTTATTTAGAATATTTGGCATGCGTCGAATTAAAACGCTCTCTCCTTTAGCAACTCCTGTAATGATGGTGGTTTAGGGGTATGAGGAACAGGGTGTACAGTACCTCAATACTCCATTGAAAAGGGGAGGATCCTCCGACCAGACAGGTGTTGTGTCTGGTGGGCAATTGCCCGACAGTTGTTGTCGGGTTTCTCTATATACTCTTAAGTCGATGTAAACTTTGCTTGCGAGATGTAGGCAATTGATGTTAGTTATTCCGTCGTGTCATAGATGGCGCTGTAGTACTTTTTGTAGGTCGCTACATCACTCTCCTCCGGAGACCAGAGTGGATAGTCGAATGAGTCAGCTTGTAGTATTATGCCGTGTCAGTTGGAATTTCGTAGCCGCATTGTTCACGGTGAGTCGGAACAGACTGCGGTGGTGAGGCGAACCCCAGTGAGTCGGGACCGGCGCTGCGTTTGCTCCAGTGCGTCAGACGTAGTGCAGCGCCGCGATGTGGCAGACAGCTTGAGAGGTGTCGACCGGGAGGCAGAAGCTCTCGACTGGCCGAAAATGCAGTGTGCTGTGTCAACGTCGCTTGATGAGAGGCTGAGGGTGCTGACCAGGAATCCGCTCCGGCTGCATGCTGGTGGTCAGGAATACCCATTTGAACCTGGCTGGCTGTGAGACTCGCTGCTCGAAAGCTTGAGAGTAGTGATGATGATGACGTCACGTTGCTCGAAGTCTGCGCTGACGTCCATTTTGGTGTCACCAGTTTAGGGGTATGAGGAACAGGATGTAAAGTTCCTCACTGCCGTCCGCAAGCTATAATGCCGTTATCTCGCATCTGGTCCATTTTAGTTTTTCGATGCCACCATAATCAGAAAAAAATTCTCTATCTTTCTATCTAAGCAGTATTTTTCTACTATTTATGGAAGCAGAAATAAAAAAAATAAAAACGCCGTTAAGTTGCCTTGTTTGATAAGTTTACTACGCTAAAACGCAGGTAAGTAACATTACTAAACTAAAAAGTGGCTAAGGGCTTATAACTTACATTTTAACTAGAATTATTACCATCAATTGCATAACTAAATCGCCGTTAACAGAATGTCCTACCCTATTATGAGGTTAAAGTACTTTAACGGTTTTGTAGTTCTGCTTTCTTTCAAATTAGAGTATTATTAGTCCAACGCTTAAAAGCCGTTAAATGAAAGTACTAGACAAAAATGTCGTTAATGTCACTTAACGGCGTTTATGCGTAGTACTAAAGTGTGTTTTTATTAAGAGATTTTGTAGTAAATAAGCCCATAACGGCATTTTCAATATGAAACATAAATATTTTGCTTACGATGTCAATTACAAAAAAGCAGTTATCCCTCATAACTACATTAAAACGCAGTTATCTACTTTCGATCGCTTGCCCTGCGCCCCCCGCGCATCCTTTGATTGATGAAGCAGTGCGCTACAAAAGTTTAAAGGTAAACACGTCATCACGCTCCACGCGTTCAAACGATGGATTCGTGAACACCTTGTGCACAGAATAACAAAAAACTCTCTGATAATACTCTCAAGCTCATGAAAGAACGGCGTGAGATGATCCTGCAGTCTTAAGACAATTCAATAGACGGATATCTAAATCCTTGAAAAGCGACATCCGCCGCTTTAATACCGAAAGTATTAAAGACGCAATTGAGCGGAATAAAGGCTCCAAGGTTTTTGCAAGAGATCTGGCTATTGGACAGAGCCAGCTCACGAAACTGAAGACCGACGATGGCAGGATCGTATCCACCAAACCGGAGCTACTGAGGGAGATCAAGAGATTCTATGGGCACGTCAACCAGTAAACCCGTTGTAAAACTAGCGAATGACCCAAGAGCTAGACTAACCCGACACTATACCGAAGACATCCCGGACCTGTCAGCCTGTACGAGATTAGGATGGATTTGAAATAGCTTAAAAACAACAAGGCACTGAGCGATCATGGAATTACGGCCGAACTTCTGAAGGCGGGTGGAAAACCGGTACTTAAAGCCTTCAAGAAACTGTTTGATTCCGTCATACTCGAGGAAAAAAGAAAACGCCACAGGCATGGTGCAGGGGTCTTACTCTTCTTCAAAAAGAGCAACAATGTCCGGTCGAAGAACTATAAACCCATTTCACTTCTAAGCCATGTCTACAAGTTGTTTTCAAGAGTCATCACGAATCGTATCACGCGCAGGTTCGACGATTTTCAGCCTCCCGAACAAGCCGGGTTTCGAAAAGGTTTTAGCACCGTAGACCACATATGTATATACGCTGCGATAGTTTATAGTACAACCTGCCTCTCAGTTTAGCGTTTGTAGACTACGAGAAAGCCTTCGATTTAATCGAGACTTGGGGTGTAAAACGGTGCCAAATTGATTATCGGTACGTCGAGGGGTTGAAGTATTTGTACAAAAACGACACCATGTCAGTCCGACTTCAGGACCAGAACTCGGAACCTATCCTTCTGCAGCGAGTTGTGAGACAGGGAGACATCATATCTCCGAAACTGTTCACCGCTGCACTGGAAGATGTCTTCAAGGTCCTGGACTGGAGAGGGCTAGGCATCAACGTCAATGGCAAGTACATCTCTCACCTTCGATTTGCCGACGATATAGCTAGTGGTCATGGCCGAGACCATGGAGGACCTCAGTACAATGTTCGATGACCTCAGTAGAGCTTCCAAAAGAGTGGGTCTTAAAATGAACATGGACAAAACCAAAGTCATATTAAATACCCATCTAACACCCACTCCTATCTAGATCGGAGACTCTACACTAGAAGTTGTAAACGATTCTGTCTACCTGGGACAAACGGTCCAGTTGGGTAGGTCTAATTTACCTTATCTTAACTTACAGAAAGAAGTCAATCGTCGAATCCAACTCAGCTGGACAGCGTTAGGGAAGTTGTGTGGTATCTTTTTGCGAGGTGTCTCTTGACGGAAGTCTATGACCAGTGTGTATTGCCAGTGATTACATACAGGACCGAAACGTAGTAGCGACCACAATGGGCCTCATCAGAAGGCTTAAATTCACCCTAAGGGCAATGGAGAGGGCTATGCTCAGAGTTTCCTTGCGTGATCAAATTAGAAATGAGGACATCTGCAAGAGAACCTAGCCGACTTACCGACGTAGCCCGAAGAATTGCCAAACTTAAGTGGCAGGGGGCAGTGCACATTGCTCGCAGAACGAATGGCCGATGGGGCTAAAAAGTTCAGGAATGGCGACCGCGAACCAGAAGACGATGTGTTGGAAGGTCTCCTACTAGTTGGACCGATGACCTGGTGAAGGTTTCGGGGCTGCGCTGGATGCTAGTCGCACGAGACCGGTCAATGTGGCGACAATTGAGGAGGCCTATGTCCAGCATGGACGTCTTTCGGCTAAAATTATGATGATGTTGAATGTACAAGAATGATTTTAAAGTATATTTAATCTTATGTATATGTACGAAACGTTAGTAAATATTATTAGTGCCTCTTACCAGGATTTCTTGCCTAATAGTTAAAAAAGGTTTTTTGAAATATTTTTATTTGTTTCTTATGATCTCATTACTTTAAAGATTAAGATGTTTTTTTTTTAGTTATTTGCTAAGATAACATTGCAATTATTATAAACAGTTAAATCCTTTTTTTTTCGGATGGGTAATCATCAAATGACCCCACCTGCTCTGGGCGGAGTGGAAGAGAGTGTCAGACTTGACTGACTAAAACCCATCCATGGTCCTTCTTAGCCCTTTGTGTTCCAGGGCCACGGTATCTCTTTCGAACAGTCCCACAGCCCTGGCAGGAAAACAATTAAGTCCTCACAATTGATATTGAAGAATACTGTGTCATTAAATGATTTTCCTCAATTATCTTGTACCAGTTACAAAGCTAAAATGCCGTTATATTTTTAATGTTTTGTATTTAGCGACATTTTAGCTATGTAATCAACCTAAAAAAGATATGCTGGAAAAATATCCTTATAGTAAACTAGTCTTAAATGCAGCAAAGTAGCTTTAGCTGCATTCAGATTTAGCATTGTGTTTGTTCTCGTAGTCGTAATGCTTAGCTAAAACAACGTTAAAGTATTTAGCGGCATTCTAGTTTAGTAATAAAGATTTTTTTTTAAGTCTTTTAAATGTCAATAAAATTAAATGATAATCAAACACTAAAATGCCGTTAAGGTATGCTTAGCGGCGTTAAAGTCGTGGATGCATTAGATGTAAATTAAAATAAATCTAAACTAAAACGCAAAAAACTTATTTTTATTAAGATTAAGTCATTGTTATGAAGTGAAAGTATAGCTATTTGAAGCCGCAAAACTAGATCTATTTTTTGATACTGGTAACTCTCGTATAAGAGTTATAGTAATAAAATGGCACCCAATTCTTATTTTTCCGCGCTTTTTTGTTCATAACTCAAAATGACATTTTGTTGGATAACGGCATTATAGCTTGCGGACGGCAGCTCAATACTCCATTGAAACGGGAGGATCCTCCAATCAGATAGGTGTTGTGTCTAGTGGGCAACTGCCCGACAGTCTGTTGTTGTCGGGTTTTCTACATCTACACTAATATTATAAAGAGGAAAGATTTGTATTTTTGTATTTTTGTATGTAACGAATAAACTCAAAAACTACTAGACCGATTTTAAAAATTCTTTCACCATTAGAAAGCTACATCTTTACCGAGTAACATAGGCTATATATTATCACGCTAATAACTTAGGGGGATGAGCAATATTGCATTAAGTCCACATTTCTCAACTGTTTGACAACTGACAACTATCATGACAAGCATTGGAATAAACCGGCTATTTTAAACCATTTGTCATCAAAGTAAGTAGCCTGGCGGTTCTATGACCGCCCTGCCAAGCAAAAGGTTTCAAGTTCGTATCCACAGTCAGTATGCACTTTTTGTGGTAATTTTTTAATGCTGTAAGTTTTCCAAAACAACGCGAGTTCGATCCCCAACCGGTGTTCACTTTTTGTAACTAGGTATTTTTTTTATTTAAATACTTTATGATTTTCAAATCTGTACAAAATAGTTTTCGTTTTTTTAACCATTCAAAATACATAGTGATTAAAGAACGAGTGGGTCATAAACAAAACGAAATTTAAGACATGATCGTCGGCGATTTTAAAGTATACACATCTGTAGACACTGTGATGGCTAATGACGGTAGTCCTGCACACCCCGTTGAATTTTTCAACTCCCTGGAGCTAACGGTCATGCCGTTCCCATAAGATGAAGCTTAAACTTAGCGTTTTAGTTCTGCTGATGCGAAACTTTGATGTACCCAGACTGTGCAACGGCACCAGGCTTCGTATCACAAAGCTTAGCAGTAATTTGCTTTTTGTAGGTTGCTACAGTGGCTTTGTAATAACAAAGCCACTGTAGCAACCTACAAAAAGCAAATTACTACAAAAAGTACTACAGTGCCATCTATGACGCGACTGAAGAACTAACATCAATTCAACAGTCTTAAGTCGATTCGGGTTTTCGGGTTCAGCAACTGCCCGACAGTCTGTTGTTGTCGGGTTTCTCTATATATAGAGAAAACCCGACAACAACAGACTGTCGGGCAGTTGCCCACTAGACACAACACCTATCTGATTGGAGGATCCTCCCGTTTCAATGGAGTATTGAGGAACTTTACATCCTGTTCCTCATACCCCTAAACTGGTGACACCAAAATGGACGTCAGCGCAGACTTCGAGCAACGTGACGTCATCATCATCACTACTCTCAAGCTTTCGAGCAGCGAGTCTCACAGCCAGCCAGGTTCAAATGGGTATTCCTGACCACCAGCATGCAGCAGGAGCGGATTCCTGGTCAGCACCCTCAGCCTCTCATCAAGCGACGTTGACACAGCACACTGCATTTTCGGCCAGTCGAGAGCTTCTGCCTCCCGGTCGACACCTCTCAAGCTGTCTGCCACATCGCGGCGCTGCACTACGTCTGACGCACTGGAGCAAACGCAGCGCCGGTCCCGACTCACTGGGGTTCGCCTCACCACCGCAGTCTGTTCCGACTCACCGTGAACAATGCGGCTACGAAATTCCAACTGACACGGCATAATACTACAAGCTGACTCATTCGACTATCCACTCTGGTCTCCGGAGGAGAGTGATGTAGCGACCTACAAAAAGTACTACAGCGCCATCTATGACACGACGGAATAACTAACATCAATTGCCTACATCTCGCAAGCAAAGTTTACATCGACTTAAGAGTATATAGAGAAACCCGACAACAACTGTCGGGCAATTGCCCACCAGACACAACACCTGTCTGGTCGGAGGATCCTCCCCTTTTCAATGGAGTATTGAGGTACTGTACACCCTGTTCCTCATACCCCTAAACCACCATCATTACAGGAGTTGCTAAAGGAGAGAGCGTTTTAATTCGACGCATGCCAAATATTCTAAATAACTTGCCATTCCAATTTTAATTAACAGGTAGTAATTTCCCTTAAAATAAGCTTTTGCAATGACGATCAACAAATGTCAGGGCCATACCTAAAAAGTAGCAGGCATTCTTTCGGGTACCTACTCCATGCTTCTCAGACGGTCAATTATTTGTTGATTGTTCAAGTGTTTCATGAAGCCAAAACTTGCACGTGGTGACGGTCATTGTTACGACATTTTTTATTGTATACAAAACTATTGGAAAAAAGAATAAATAGTGCCCAAAAATGCTCCGTATTGTTCACTTTGAAAAAAATATGTTCCGGCTTAAGCCATATTATAGTGTCGCTTCAACGCCTTTTAATTTTGTTTCGGACCTCTGCCGCCCAGAATTAAACCACCCTAAAGCACGCCCTTTGTAGTCATCACCCACATAATCACATTACGATCAGACCGTCAGTTCTCACACATAACAACAATACATCACGCCACATTTCGTCTAATCGTACATCCACATTTCGCCAGTTATGTTGAAGCTCTATGTTATAGGGGGCGAGCCCCATCAACCGGGCCCGACATTAAATCCAGACTTCATGGCTGCTACTGAGAAATTCCTGATGGAATAACCCAATAACACTTTGCCCGATCCGAGAATCGAACCCGGGACCTCGAGCTCAGCAGTCGTGCTTGCGACCACGCTACCAACGCGGCAGTCTCACACATACACCTTAAAATTTCCACGCGAACGAAGCCGCGGGTATCAGCTAGTCTCTATATATAGAGAAACCCGACAACAACAGACTGTCGGGCAGTTGCTGAACCCGAAAACCCGAATCGACTTAAGACTGTTGAATTGATGTTAGTTCTTCAGTCGCGTCATAGATGGCACTGTAGTACTTTTTGTAGTAATTTGCTTTTTGTAGGTTGCTACAGTGGCTTTGTTATTACAAAGCCACTGTAGCAACCTACAAAAAGCAAATTACTGCTAAGCTTTGTGATACGAAGCCTGGTGCCGTTGCACAGTCTGGGTACATCAAAGTTTCGCATCAGCAGAACTAAAACGCTAAGTTTAAGCTTCATCTTATGGGAACGGCATGACCGTTAGCTCCAGGGAGTTGAAAAATTCAACGGGGTGTGCAGGACTACCGTCATTAGCCATCACAGTGTCTACAGATGTGTATACTTTAAAATCGCCGACGATCATGTCTTAAATTTCGTTTTGTTTATGACCCACTCGTTCTTTAATCACTATGTATTTTGAATGGTTAAAAAAACGAAAACTATTTTGTACAGATTTGAAAATCATAAAGTATTTAAATAAAAAAAATACCTAGTTACAAAAAGTGAACACCGGTTGGGGATCGAACTCGCGTTGTTTTGGAAAACTTACAGCATTAAAAAATTACCACAAAAAGTGCATACTGACTGTGGATACGAACTTGAAACCTTTTGCTTGGCAGGGCGGTCATAGAACCGCCAGGCTACTTACTTTGATGACAAATGGTTTAAAATAGCCGGTTTATTCCAATGCTTGTCATGATAGTTGTCAGTTGTCAAACAGTTGAGAAATGTGGACTTAATGCAATATTGCTCATCCCCCTAAGTTATTAGCGTGATAATATATAGCCTATGTTACTCGGTAAAGATGTAGCTTTCTAATGGTGAAAGAATTTTTAAAATCGGTCTAGTAGTTTTTGAGTTTATTCGTTACATACAAAAATACAAAAATACAAATCTTTCCTCTTTATAATATTAGTGTAGATATATATACAGGGTTATTGGTAAAACACCAACAACGTCTTAAGAGTTCATTCTACTCATCATTATGAACAACTTTTACTATGAGACAAAACCCGAAATCGTGAAAAAAATATCAGCTATTTCCTACATTTTGACGAGTTATGTGAACATAAAAATCAAAATCAATAAATCAAAATCAAAATATTTTTATTTTACATAGGCCTACAGGGGCACTTATAAAACGTCGTCAAAAAGGTGCTCGGTTCGGGTTGGTCGTTTCCTATGGAGAAGAACCGGCAAGAAACTCCATGGTTACTCTTTTAAAATCATTTGGTTTTACAATATTTCTGTTACAGCATTAGTACTAAAGTATGGGAGGACATCGTAGGCCTGACAATAAGTCGTTGCTTACTACAAAACGTAGAACGAAATAAAAAGTTACCAAGGATCTAGGAATCTATAAGGCCTACAATGTCCACACATTTACAAACAATCGGTAAATAAGAAAAAGAGTCTATACAACAACAAAAAATAAATAGAAAATATCACAAAAAGACATCTAGTCTTTTTGTGATATTTTCTATTTATTTTAAATAAGTGACACAAATGTTGTCATCCGTGCTGTAACTATTCTAAACAAAAGGTGTAATGATTTAAAAACTATTGTAAAACATCTGATTAAAAAGAAAGGAAAAAAAAATAAGATTGAGAATAGTTAGAGACATCCACACATTTTAAAGTACGGAACAGCTGTTTTTTTTTTCGCGAATCAGGTTTGGTTCCAGGAAATGTTGTTCATAATGATGAGTACAACGACCTCTTAAGAGGTTGTTGCTGTTTTACCAATAACCCTGTATAATTGTGCGAAGCCAGAAAAAAAAAACTCTGTATAATTGTGTTTTTAACATAAAATGGCAAAGATAAAACTAGAATTGTGAATGGTGTGGTGCTGGTGGTTAGGGTCAGCTTCCAGTAAAATCGGGTGCGACCGACTGCGACTGCCTATCTGACCTCCACAACCCAGTAACTGGGTAACACAATACCACGGGGTAAGACTGAAAGATTTAGAGTTAACAAACACCAGTTGACTAACGGTATGCAAGGTGGAAAGGACGCGGACGCGAAAACGGTACCGACATACTCGGTACATCAATCTGAATCCCCAAAACGTAGACATTTTTCATGGTTATTAAAAAAAAAACAGCCTTTTTCTACCAGTGCCCGGCCACTGTCCCCTAAACAAAAACCTATTTACCATAGGTCTAATGGACAGCCCTCTGTACAGAGGATGCATGGAGGTGGAAGAAACACCACAGCACGTGCTCATGGAGCGCAGAAGCGTGGCAGATCAACGGGCACGGACTCTTCAATCGCCGACATCGCTCCCGGAGGACTGCAGCAGCCTGAAAAGGCTACTAGCTTTCTGGGAGGACCTGGGATGGTTGGAGTAAGAAGAGGATTTCCGATAAAGGGGCTAAGTGCGGAAACAGCCCAGCTAACCAAATTTTTTTTTTTGACGACGTGGATATCCTCGATGGATGTCCCCCCCTCCGGGGAGAGCGGAGGTGTCTGTCAGACTCGACTGACTAAAACCACACCGGTGTTCCCTCGCCGTCGGGGGGCAGCGGGAACGAATGCGACTTCCGCTGCCCCGGACTAGTGCTAGCCCGCTTGACCAGTGCGGGCCTCGTCCCTGGGGGGAGTGAGGTGTACTCCCCCCGTAACGTCTATGAGAGCCGCGCTTGGAACACAACGCGCCTCCATCTCGGGTCCAGTGAGATGGGGGGCGACGGATCTCCCCTAATCCGTCGCCCCTGGACCTGTTTAGGGCGGGGCGGAAGAGAGCGTTATCCGCCCTCTGCACGCCCGGTGCATCTGCTGCGAGATGGGAGGGAACTCAAGATCTCCCTCTCCCTTTCCGCAGCTTCCTCCTGTGAAATTACGGTTTTGCAGAAGGACACCACCGCGTCCCAGGACTCTGTGCCGCCGACCATCGCGCGAACAACGGTCAGCGATAGGTCTCCACCTAAGCCTAACCTAACATACCCTCCTACAATAGTGCAACACCTACACGGGCAAAATGTTTGGTAAAGCTGATTTTTTTTAATTATCTTTGAAAAATATTCAAGTAAAGGGGGTAAGTTTCGTTTTCGCGCCGGTGTCGTTTCCACTGTGTATATAAGTGCCATGGTCACTTTGAGAACGGTGGTTATTTCTGTCACATTTTCTATAAAAAAGGACTGACTATAAATATGATAATACGAAAAAATATTTGGCTCAATTGTTTGCACGGTGTTAGCCCGGTGTGATTGATTGAAAAGGTCTAAAGTGATTCAGGTTAGATGTTTATTTTGAATATATTTCAAGATGAATGATCAGCTGAACTCATTCTTACTCCTACCCTTTTCACAAAAGTATTTGTGGTCGGCGCAGCACATCTTCTTCTTCCATACTTCTCTACAAATGGTCATCTCATGAGACACCTCCTCTCTTGACATATCACACAGTCCAAAAAATAGTAAAACAACAAATCTATGGTTTATTTTTAAAGATTAAAATAACTGAATTTTCATGATCACGGATAAACTCGATATCGGGAACTCAAAACAAATAATTGACAAATTCTTTTTTAGTCTGACATTTGGTTTTATTTGACGTCAAATCGAGTGGTTGTTATTTTTTGTCCTCTGAAATTTATACTCTTTAAACATGTTAAATATCTCCTTACAAGTGTTACTGTTATTTATAGTGTTAGTGACCATGTCAGTTTAAAAACTTATAAAGGTGCATTTATTAGTACAAACATGTGTAACATGATACATAAGCATGCACATACGGATGGAAACGAGTTTAATATTGCCTTCAAACTAAACTTTTAGCAAACTATCAGCCGACCACCAGATCAGTATGGGTCACATACCCGGACACTTATCGATAGTTCAGTTCATTATCAGAGTGCAGACAACCTGACAGTGACTTACAGCAAAACAAACGCAAATAAGACACCTTTCAAATGAAACCAACTTTATCGAAATCGGTTCATCCGTTCAGGAGCTACGATGCCACAGACAGACACACAGATACACACGTCAAATTCATAACACCCCTCGTTTTTGGTAGGGGGATTAAAAATGTGATTTTCGTGGGCTACCTTAGCGTATACTCCTTAACAACTTAACGAGATGATTAAAGTTAGATAGGAACTTGTAAAAAAAAATAACACTTTCAAAATAATATCAATTGTAATATTTATTAACTAAATTAAATTTTACTTAATTATGTATTCGTCTTAAATTACAGCGCTTGTTAGAAAGTTTCGACTTCGGTCGTTTTGTTAGCCGAAGGTGGCTCAAGCCGAAGCTTCGCTCCTAAGAGCTAGGTGGCTAGTATTTGAGTGAATGATCATTATTTTTTAATATTTCTGGTACATTTCTTGTAGTCTTAATTGTGATAGCATTGTATTTCTTACATTAAGTTTAATGTTACAGTACATTTTGTCGAAAGGGTTACAGGGTTCGAAATTATCAAGATAATTATTCAATATATATATATAATTATCTCAAGAAGTCTTGCCAATCACAAAGATCGACCACTCTGCCTCAACTAGTACTATTGAGATTCCAAATAGGCGTGAGAATATTAAAACAACGAGTAATCAGTTTTTTCTATTATAAACACATGAATATTCTGCACCAAAACATCGCTGGACTTCTGAATAAATCTGATATGTTGACACTGCATATCCAGGAGTTACGCACTGAAAAAAACATCGACATTGATGTATTATGCATAACT
This sequence comes from Cerastis rubricosa, assembly GCA_949152445.1. Lineage (NCBI taxonomy): Eukaryota > Metazoa > Arthropoda > Insecta > Lepidoptera > Noctuidae > Cerastis > Cerastis rubricosa. Next base: position 11,934,082 of record OX424551.1, read on the forward strand.
GAACACTTCGTGACTTCCGGGCAGGAACCATTAATAAAAGTACCTAATTTCAAGCTTGCATCGTGCTATTCAAGATCCCATCAGAGGCGTGGAGGAGCGTGTATCCTTATCAGAAATAAATATGAATATAAGGAACTGCCTAACACGTCTATCTCAGGTGTATTTGAATATTGTGCAATTGAATTATCTCAACAGGGATTAATTGTGGTATGCATTTATAGACCTCCGAATATGACATGTATAAATTCTTTCATGGATAATTTAAACATCTTACTGAAGCAATTGTGTACTAAGTCTAATAAAAAAATTGTTTTGTGCGGGGACTTTAACATTAACACACTAAAAAGAAATAACATAACATTGGACTTTGAAAATTTATTACTTACCTATAATCTTAAATTAGAATTCAAGCAACCGACCAGACCCAAAAGCGGCACTTGTATAGATAACTTTGCTCATAATTCCAGACAAAAATGTGTAGGTGAAGTAATCGATTTTGCATTATCCGACCACACAGCGCAGATTTTAAAAATACAGGTGAACAAAACATGCATACTAAATTCTTGGCACATTTATAGACGTAACTTATCCAAAGGAAATTTAACATTATTCAACAAACACCTTCAATGTCTGTCTTTTTCTGAAGTATTTGAAACAGATAACCCTAATGAGGCATACAATAAGTTCATAGATCTATTTCGTTTATTTTATGATCTATGCTTTCCAAAACAATTAATTAATGTGAAACCCGATAAAAAAGTAAAATGGATTTCGCGTGGAATAAGGATTTCTAGCAGAAAACAAAGAAACTTACTTTGGAAATATAGAAAAGCACCTTCAAGTGAAAATAAAAATATATTTAAAAATTATTCACGAAGACTAAAAAAAATAATAAATCTCACTCAAAAAGCTCAGAATAATTACCTTATTAATTGTTCTCAAAATAAATCAAAGATGGCATGGCAGATAATTAATGATAACAATCGGTTAAAGGAACCTATCTTGCAAATAAATAAAGATAATAAAGTAGTGACCAACCCTAAGCAAATTGCAGAGTCATTTAACGATTTCTTCGTTGATCAGGTACAGAATGTAACTAGGAAACATCCAGGGAAGACAAATGGCAATACTAATATCAGTAATTCTTTATTCATGCCCCCAGTTGTCCCTCAAGATGTTATACGTGTAATAAAAGATTTAAAAAATAAAAAAAGTTTCGGATACGACGAAGTTTCTACCGCAGCGATAAAATCGGTTTCGTACAACATAGCCAAACCGTTGAGCCATATAATAAATACATGCATAAGCTCAGGTATATTTCCGGATCAATTAAAAACTGTTGTCATAAAACCACTTCATAAAAAAAAATGTAAGGAAGACATGTCAAACTACAGACCAGTAGCTTTAATATCCGTATTTTCTAAGATATTCGAAAAGATTATACATGAATCTATTTACACATTTGTAATTAAAAATAATATTTTATGTGAAGAGCAAAAGGGCTTTCAAAAAAATAAGAATATTAACATGGCAATATTTGATCTTTTAAAAGTGATCATGAATAATGTGGATAAGAAAAACCCTGTATGCGCAATCTTCACTGACATGAAAAAAGCCTTCGATTGTGTAAAACATGATATCCTGTTAAATAAACTTGAAGACTATGGTATAAGAGGCAACGTACTAAACCTAATAAAGTCTTACCTCACTGATCGAAAACAGTACACGGAAATATCGAGAGTATGTGCTAAAACTAAGCGTGAATACAAATATTTATCTGCAAGTAGAATACCCAAGTTTGGGGTTCCGCAAGGTAGTGTACTTGGGCCATTATTATTTCTGCTTTACATTAACGATCTGCCGCGTCAAATTCATCATCCAATGACATTATTTGCGGATGACAGCACAGCTGTAATTGAATGCATAAATAAAACAAAATACAAAAAAGATATAAATGATACCCTTAAAACTATAATAGATTGGCTTAATAACAATAATCTAGTGATAAATCTAAATAAAACACAAGTCATGCATTTCTATCAGCGGCTAGAGCCAGAAAATATGATAATTAAATATGATGACCAAAACGTAGATACAACTACAGTAACAAAATTCCTAGGAGTACACATCGACAATAAACTGACATGGAAACATCAAGCTGAAAACTTGTGCAATAAATTAAGTAGAACGGCATATGTTCTCTATAGCCTTTCAAAAAAAGTTAACATAAACACATTAGTGACAGCATACCATGGTCTAGTTGCTTCCTCACATAGATTTGGCGTCATATTCTGGGGAAACTGCAGTGAGAGAGAAAGAATATTTAGGGCCCAAAAACGTTGCCTTCGATCAATGACAGGTCTTAAAACTACAGAAAGCTGTCAACCTGTTTTTAAATCTCTAAGAATACTCACATTGCCATCTTTGTATATACTAGAAGTTGCTTTATTCGTTAGAATGAACAAGCACCTGTTTACTTCAGTAATGGATAAAAGAAAACGCGCAGGACCAATACGATCACAATATAAAGATCAACTTTACACAGGCGGTTACCAAACGTCTTTACTTAAAAACAATATTTTAACCATGGGTCCTATTATATATAATAAAATACCGATACAATTAAAAGAGTTACCCATCAAAGTTTTTAAAAAAAAGCTAACAAAGCTGCTACTGGACAAGTGTTATTACGCAATTAAAGATTTTGTTAATGACAAAACTTTCTGTTAAATGGGGGGTGTATGCTGCTTCCGTGCGATTTAATTTAGTGACATTTCGATCTTTACTTTTTGTTGCAATTCTAATGTTATTTCTTTTTTTTTTGCTATATTTTCTATTATTGATATTTGTAATTGAATTTATTATTTGAATGTTCTGACATTTAAAACTTAATCTGTTGACATTTTTGTAGTTTAATTTATTGTGTTTTTTTTTATTATTTAATTTATTGACATTTGTACTTAGTTTTCTGTTATCGACATTTGTGTTTGATATTTCTGCCAATTTTTTAAATTTTAATTTATTGAAATTTGTGTTTGATATTTCTGCCATTCTTTATTTTAATTTATTGAAATTTGTATTTGATGTTTCTGGCATTTTTTATTTAATTCATTGACATTTGTAAAAACTTGATTTTTGTGCCATTTTCTAATTTAATTTATTGATATTCTGTATTTGAATTTTCTGCCATTTGTCAATTTAATTTATTGACATCTGATAATTTTGCATGCCGTAAGGCAAAATGTATTGGGACGCTCATCAAAATTACCATCATATTCTGTATAACCTACATTATTGGCAAATAAACGATTTCTATTTCTATTTCTATTATTTTTTTCGTAATTATCATGATAATTTTCGGATAACTATCATGATAGTGCTCTGTATGGGGTCGGACGTAAAGAATAGCACCACCCCATATCATCTCGTGGGTGTCGTAAGAGGCGACTAAGGGATTTGCCGGAGAATGGGCAGCAGCGTTCTCTGTGCTTTTGTAACATCCGTACTGTGATCGCCAACCCGCCTGCCAAGGGTGGCGATTTTGGCAAAACCCCCCAAGATGTCAATGTGGCGACACTTGGGGAGCCCTATGTCCAGCAGTGGACGTCTTTTGGAGCTGAAATGATGATGATCATGAGAGTCTTACCAAGGGGTTTCGTAATACCCAGTAGTAACTGGGTAATCACTCTATGTAAAATACTGGTATTCGGTTACCCTGGAAGCCAACCCCAATATAGTTAGCAAAAGACAGGCACATGATGATTATCAGATGATCATCATGCAGATTCATAACTTGAGTTCTTTATTTTTTTTTGCTCAAACCGCTTTTGCATTCTTAACATGGTCTTTGTTTTCATAAAACTAAAGCACAAATATACAAGAAAATCTTTTTGTTGATTAAAAAACATTCTTAAAAGTTTTTTTTAAATTGATACTTAGCGTGTTTGGATACACGCGGAAGCGCCAAATCACGTTTGGATACGATGTGAAGTGACATTGCTAATGTTTTTTTTTATTTATGAAGGTACTTATACTGTTTATTAATTCTACTTACATCCCACTTTACATTTTTAAATATTTCTTGAGAGAAAATATAGAAAAAAATAATAATTGAAATATAAAACAATGGTGGGCTACAATTTTTTAATGTATTTTTTTCACGGTGACGGGAATGGGGTTCCATCTAGGTCAGGGCTTCAGAAAACCTCCAAAAACACGAGCCGTGTAATTAACTAATTATTAAATCAATTAATTAACAAGGTACAAATTATGATAATTATCACTTTCGAATCCTACTATAAAGTAATCTCTCCACCAATCAGTGTATCAACAACAGCCCCTGGAATCGAGAACAACGAAGTGAAGAATCTTCTCGACGGCTGTATGGATGGAGAAGACGGCGGTGGAGAAGATGAAGAATTCCTCTTCTTCGTCGGTGGTGGTTCTTGGTCTTCTGCTGGAGGTGGCTTAGGCTTCGGTTTGGGCTGTGGTGGAGGAGTTGTCGGGGGGTCAGGGTCTGGTGGCTGCTGCTGGCGTGTTCTGAGACGAGGGGGCGGCCGCGGGGGCTGTGAAATTTCGGGTGTCTCGTCGTCGTCTACGTCGTAATCTACGTCGTAGGTGTCTGTGGAAAGAAGAAGGTTTTAGTAGCATTCGGGTAGTGGGTTCGAGACATGGGGATAACGCTTGTAAGCCCCAAATAGTTAGGCAGAGGTGTACGTAATAGCACACCTACATTTCACCAGTTATGTTTAAGTCCCATGTAATAAGGGGCGAGCCTCTTGCAATCATCATCATCATCATTTCAGCCGAAAGACGTCCACTGCTGGACATAGGCCTCCCCCAAGTGTCGCGTTGACCGGTCTCGTGCGACTCGTATCCAGCAGATCCCCGCAACCTTCACCAGGTCATCGGTCCACCTAGTGGGAGGCCTTGTAACGCATCGTCTTCAGGTGCGCGGTCGCCAGTCCAGAACTTTTCGGCCCTATCAGCCATCCGTTCTGCGAGCAATGTGCCCTGCCCTCATATTGCAATCAGCAGGGCACAAATCCAGACTCCGTGGCTGCTATAGAGACATTCCTGATGGAAAAACCCAATAACAATTTGCTCTACCCGGGAATCGAACGGTCAGCAGTCGCGACCACCGAGGCATTCTGCAATAATGGCCATGTCGTAGTCAGAATCTTGACTGCAGATGATCCGACCTTCAGGAAAGTTTGACTGCAACTGGTCTGATGATTTTGGAAGCTCTTGTAGCAACTGCAATGATGAACCTAAAGACCAACCGTCCTTTGCGTGTAACATGTGGAAGAGTAGATTTGCCCGACAGGGTCCACGATTGTTTTTTTGTTAAATGTTTACCACCCAAGCCTACACTCTGGAATGCAATAAAGAATTGACACCGAATTGAGCCGTTATTTTTTACACTAAACGAGAAGACATACAAACAAGATACACACTCCGAAACAAAACAGACTCAACCTACCAACATCTACATCAACATCGCCTAAAAATACATTAACGAGCCCTCTGTCTATGTCAGTACGAATATACTCGTACAATACTAGCTGTCCGGCGCAACTTTATTTGCGTCACATTTTCCCCGTTCTCGCAAAATTTTTCGTTGCTGCTCCACTCCTATTGGTCGTAGCTTGATGAAATATAGCCTATAGCCTTCCTCGATAAATGGGCTAACACTGAATGAATTTTTCAAATCGGACCAGTAGTTTCGGAGCCTAATCAATGCAAACAAATAAACAATCAAATCTTTCCTCTTTAAAATATTAGTTTAGATGTTACCCGAATCAATAAGAAAAGAAAAAAAACTCTACCTATTCTCTACCTGAAAAAAAAAGAAAAGATGACTGTGTTCCTTCTAGCAGGAGCACAGTCATCTTTTATTTTTCCATTACAGCTGCTATTTACTGCCTCGTTGCTAGAGTGGTCGCCACCATGACGGCTGAGAATGAGGCCCTGAGTTCTATTATCTGGAATTTCTCATCCGTGGAGTCTGGATTTGTGCCCGGGTGATGGCAATAGGGTCGCCTCCTGCCCACTGCTCGCCCCTATGGGACTTAAACATATCTGGTGAAATGTAGGGGACAAATCATCATCATCTTCAGCCTATAATGTTCCCACTGCTGGGACACAGGCCTCCTCTCTATGAGAGGGAGTGGGCTGTAATCCATCACGCGAACCCATTGCGGGTTGGTAGATGTCACATGTCTTCGAATTTTTAGTTCTAGGACATGCCGGTTTCCTAACGATGTTTTCCTTCACCGTTTTTGAAAGCAACGGTGATGAAATAAATTATAAACAGTAATGCGCCTGCCTGGGTTCGAACCCACGGCTTACTGCTCGTAAGTCGGGGCTACCACCACTGGGCCACCGCGCTCTCCTAATGCGTACAACTCTGCCTGACCCTTCAGGGATTATGGGCGTGGTGACGTTTACTAGTTATTTACCATAGAACGATGACCGGCCCATAGGGCTTGGTCTTCTCGGAGGCAGCTGTATGGCTCCAAAATTCCTGGGTTGTTGAGCTGGACACATGAACGGGCAGGGTAGAGTGCAGTAGGTGTTGACAGCATGGCTCAACAGTTTTGAAGATTCTGTGGAATAAAAACACTGAAGATAAAATCTAAGTATTTTTACTGGGCTGTGGAGGTCAGACAAGCAGTCGCTTCATGTAAAATACTGGTACTCAGCTGCATCCGGTTAGACTGGAAGCCGACCCCAAGATAGTTTGGGTAAAGGCTAAGCAGATGATGATGATTAAGATGGGTGGCAGTCGAGTTTACTCGTAGTGCTCTTACCACCATCATCATACGAAAACCTGCTCGAGCGAACATTCATTAATGATGACTCAAGCAATACAAGGTGTTGTTTTGCATCCTCGTCGAAATTCAGGAGGTTGTCACAAAAGACATAAATAATCAATTTAAATTTCGGTAGAACCTAGTTAATTATTAGATAATAAACGCTGCTTTTTTTTGTTGTTTAAGTTTGTCAGTATTTCAGAATAACCCCATTAACGTGGTTTAGGGATTAAAAAAAATATCGAATAAACATTTGCGATTGTTTGTATGTGTGAAAGCGTGGTTATAGGGCATGAAACAGTCGGGCCGCGTTTAAAACACGGGTAGTTCACACTTACCGATTTCCGTAAATAAATAAAAGTAAAAAAATACCTAGCACTTTTATTATTGATTCGGGTTGAGAATCATTAGCATAGTTACCTCTTTGAATTTTACGACGATGTAAAACAATAGCTTGTAGAACAAAAAGTTTCGATAAGCGCCATCTGTGACCCAATTAAAGAACTAACACCAAATTCCTACATCGCACAGCTAAATTTATCCGCGACTTCAGACTATATAGAAAAAACCCGACAACAACTGTCAGGCAGTTGCCCACCAGACATAACACCCGTCTGGTCGGAGGATCCTCCCTTTTCTAAGGAGTATCGAGGAACTTTACACACTGTCCCTCATACCTCATAAACACTATCCTGGAGTGTACATACATGTGGTGCTGTTCCACAAACGATGGGGCGTGTCCGACGTGTCCCGTGTGAGAGCAGCGGTGGCCCAGTGGTGGCAGCCCCTACTTCAAGCAGTAAGCCGTGGGTTTGAACCAAGGCAGGCGCATTACTTTGTATAATTTATTTCATCACCGCTGCCCTCAAAAACGGTGAAAGAAAACATCGTGAGGAAACCAGCATGTCCTAGAACTAAAAATTCGTAGACATGTGACATCTACCAAACCGCACTGGGCCTGCGTGGTGGATAACAACCCCTCCCCCTCATTGAAAAGAGGCCTGTGTTCCAGCAGTGGGAACATTATAGGCTGATGATGATGACGTGTCCTGTAGTTTGTTCATGACAGGAACTGATGGACGCTACTCTCGTGGCTCAGTTCTGAGGCGAAAGAGTTTAGATTGCCATCGAAACGCTAAGAAGAAGACCATCATCATCATCATCGCACGCAGCCCGACTTTACCCACTGCTGGGTATGGAACTCTTTTTGCTTGTGCCAAGCTCCACGTTCTTGTGCCAGGCCAGCCTCCTCCTCATCGAAGAGATGCTGTGAACCTGGCCACAGGGGTTCGAAACAGCAAGGACCAGCTTCAGAACCATGTGACAAGGATGGCTTCGTGAAGGTGGAGAGGAAGAAGAGGAAGAAGCCTTCCAGTCAGAACCTGTGCGGGTCCGCGCCGGCAGGACCCAATGTGGTGCTGCGTCCGGCAATACCCACGACGCAGCTTTACGTATCCCGCTTACATCACACCACGAAGGTAGAGGAGGTCATGGAGTATGTTCGAGTGAAGACCAGCTGTACCTTGAGGGTCGAGAAGTTGGAGTCGCGCCACAACACGAATTTCAAGTCATTCGTGGTGCGAGTTCCAACTCATCATATTGAGACCTTCTTCAAGGAGGCGTTTTGGCCGAAGGGTGTCATGTATCGGCGATTCCGCGGAAGGCGACACCACGCAGCGAAACACGACGCCGTCCATCCAGGATATACCCGCCATGGCAAAATGTCTTACCATCAATTACGTTTCTTCACCATCATCTGCCTGCTTTTCCCCAAGTATATTGGGGTCGGCTTCCAGTGTACACGGATGCAGCTGAATACCAGTATTTTACATGGAGCGACTGCCTATCTGACCTCCACAACCCAGTTAGTACTGGGTAATACGATACCTCTTGGTACGACTGATAGAGAAGAGGCAGTAGGCATCCAGTGGTTTAAAACTTTGGAAACAATGGATGGACTGTGTGAAGACACCTCCTTTCTAGCGCTATCTTTTCGCTAGAATGGAGGTTTCTGATGACAAGACAAGTAATAGAGAAGTATGGAAGAAAAGGAGATGTCCCGAAATAAATTGGGATAAAGGTCGAAAAATTATGATTTTCACTTACCAAAAATTATGACTAAAATAAATACACTTAAAACAACCATTTTTACAACTAATCATCAGTCTACATTTCTTAAAACAAGCATTAAAGTTGTTCTTAAAGGGTTTTTATATAATTTCCTTATTAATTAATGGTACACACGACATTGCGCCTTATGTTTCAGAACGTAAAGTTCATAATAGTATTAAATGGTTTTTATATTTTTAAATCTGTCGATACATTTGATTTCATATTAAAAATCAACTAAATTTTGTTATAGACGTTCATAATCAAATGAAAACTATTTTTTTCTTGGTTTACATTTATAAATATACCTATGTAAAAGTGCGTGTGTGGGTATGTATATTTATATAATACGATTCGTTTTAAAGTTAAATTTCATTTATTTGTTTTATTTTATTCATACAAAATATAAAAATATATTAACTTACTTTTTTAGCTTGTCTGCCTGTTCATAATTTACATCAAAACCATAATATTTTATTTCACATAGGCCTACATGGGCACTTATAAAACGTCGACAAAAGGTGCTCGGTTCGGGTTTGTCGTCTCCTATGGAGAAGAACCGGCAAGAAACTCCATGGTCACATGATAGAAAGATAATCAAAATTGTACAAGACCTATAATGTTCACGTATTCACGAACTATTGGTTAAAAAAGAATAGATTATTTTCTAAATTTTATTTTTCTTTGTATAGATACAAAGAAAAGTAAAATTTTAATAAGAATATATATAAAATATATAATAAAAGCTTTTAAGCGTTACAGCGCCATACTAAAATAGGTTTCCTGTTTATTCAATTTTGTAAAGAAACAAAAATAACTAAATTTGATATATAAAATCAATAAATAAAATAAATGGATTTGATTTGATTTGATTGGATTATTGTTTTGTCCTGGGCGAGTCAAATAAATACATTTTCTTTTCTTTATTTTCTGTCTTTTCTGTCTCTTTTTTGTTTTTTTTTGTTTTCTTGCTTTTCTTTCTTTCTATCTACCCACCCGCACTGGTTTGAAAGTATTCTCAAACTGTAGCTACCAACTGATATGGTCAATAGCTCAGATGCATCGTTAAAGTTCTAAATTGTGTTGTGCCTTCCTGGACAAACTTCACAAGCTTTTAATGCTTTTACTATTGAGTCTTGTGTCGCCCATACTTAAAATTTGTTGATATTCATGACTTGATCTGGGACATTTAAACTTAATCTAAACTAATATTATAAAGAGGAAAGATTTGATTGTTTGTTTGTTGGTTTGCATTGAATACGCTCTGGTCCGATTGAAAAATTGTTTCAGTGTTAGATAGCCCATTTATCGAGGAAGGCTATAGGCTATATATCATCACGCTACGACCAATAGGAGTGGAGCAGCAACGAAAAATGTTGCGAAAACGGGGAAAATGTAACGCAAACGAAGTTGCGCCGGACAACTAGTAATAATATAATAATAATATTATAAAGAGGAAAGATTTGATTGTTTGTTTGTTTGCATTGAATAGGTTCCGAAACTACTGGTCCTATTTGAAAAATTCTTTCAGTGTTAGATAGCCCATTTATCGAGGAAGGCTATAGGCTATACATCATCAAGCTACGACCAATAGGAATGGAGCAGCAATGAAAAGTGTTGCGAAAACGGGAAAAATGTGACGCAAACGAAGTTGAGCCGGACAGCTAGTCCTGTATAAAAGGATGTTTGGGCTCTATCGTCAGTTATTCAGTACTTATTGGGAAGAGGGACGTCCGTCAGAGAAGTCTCTTACATATTTTATCATCATCTACCTGCTTTTTCCCATGCGGGTCGGCTTCCAGTGTAACTGGATGCTGCTGAATACCAGTATTTTCCCATGCGGGTCGGCTTCCAGTGTAACTGGATGCTGCTGAATACCAGTATTTTCCCATGCGGGTCGGCTTCCAGTGTAACTGGATGCTGCTGAATACCAGTATTTTCCCATGCGGGTCGGCTTCCAGTGTAACTGGATGCTGCTGAATACCAGTATTTTCCCATGCGGGTCGGCTTCCAGTGTAACTGGATGCTGCTGAATACCAGTATTTTCCCATGCGGGTCGGCTTCCAGTGTAACTGGATGCTGCTGAATACCAGTATTTTCCCATGCGGGTCGGCTTCCAGTGTAACTGGATGCTGCTGAATACCAGTAATTTAAACATGAAGCGACTGCCTATCTGATCTCCACAATCCAGTTAGTACTGGGTAATACGATGAGACTGGTTGTCAGACTTTCGGGCCAGTGACTACCTGTAAAAACTGTCAAAGATCTACAAATGACAGCTCGGGCCCAACGGGTTAAAGTGCTTTCCGAAGCACGAAGGAAACTCGGTATGTAATCGCTGGTCACCCATCCATGGGCCAACCTCGGCAAGCACGGCTTAACCTAAAGATCGAACCTAGCGGCTGTTATTATTAAGTCACGAGCTCCTCTTTGCCACGATCGATTCATTTGCGATTGCCTCTGCATAATTGATTTATCCGCTCCGGCTCTAATGCATCTAAAAGGGCTCAAAATTTTTTGCGAGTTACTGCTCGGGCACAATTTGTTGCCTCCTAGAATTAGTTCCGAAAAAACTCACTTACAAATGTTCCACGTCGTGCTGTATCTATGGTTTTACCCTCTATATTTTCTGTATTAAATTCCGCGTCTATGGCAAAAACAACGAGAATATCAGCCGTACAAAATTAAATGTCAAAAAAGTTTTAAACGTCAGTCAGGTGTCAAGTTTCATTCTGTGTAACACTGTGTATGTTGTGATGTGAAGTTCCCTGGATTTAAAACGTGAGTATTATTTTATTTTAACCCAATGTATATAGTGTTATATATCAAAATAAACCTCATTAATCAAGCTTTAAGAATATCTAAAAACATCGTAGGTTCAAAGTCTGTTGAAACGATAATATCGAAATGTAAAAATGGCGCCATTGCGATCGTCGTATTTTGATAATGTTTTTATAAAAATTATTGCAAAAATAGTTAAAATAGTGCTCGTAATATGAAAATTACTTCAATTAAGTAATTATTAGTGTCTCCGCAATATAAAACAGTAAAATAAAACGAAATCTTATCGAATTTTTTACGTAAACACGACAAAATCAGTAGGTATCGAATCGAATGATAGGAGTGTTGATTATTTTGGGTGATTGTGCTACTAACAAAGTGCCTAACTAGGGACATATGGGTATTAAAACAAAGCTTATATAGTCTAGTTTAATTATAAATAGGTTTTATTGACACAAACTACAATTCTTGTTGGAAAAACTTAACATTCTTATTGGAGAAACTGACATACAACACATATTCTCAAGTTCTCATTTTTTTCTAAGTACTTATATTTAGTTGTTGTAATTCGTTTTAACATATAAAGATTCTGTATACTTTCAGCTATACACACGTATTTTTTGTTTTGGTGTAGCTGCAGTAGTTTACGAGAAAAAAAGCTTTAAATGGAAAGTGGCACGGGGCGCTCGCGCGGCAAAAATGTGAGCGGGAGCGGGGGCGGGAGCATGTGTCACGTGACACATTTGTGGGGGAGTTTAAGCGGATGTGACATTTTCAGACCAATTTAGTCGTATCGAGAATCGGTCTAATTGAAGTAATGGTTTAACTTTTGCTGTTATACACGGTGAATTTTTTATTTCTTCCTAGAATTTGATCCTTAATAACGAGGCTATCGAATTTTGTAATAATAAGACATTTATTTTAGACGTAGTCCATATACTGTTAAAAACCCTTATAAAGCTATTGTTAGTACGTACATATAAAATCAAAGCCACAGAAATCAAGCACCGCACAGAAGTGCCAGTTTATGGCAAACCCAGGACGCGATCACCCACAGTGTGTAGTCGCATCCAGTGCCGCCACATCAGCGAGTCCCAGCGGCCCACGAACAAGCTAAGAAGGCTGTTCGAACTGCCCCGCATGCGCTTCATAAGTGACGCACAGCGTTTCCGCATGATGGCATGAAAACCATCCACAATTTTCAGTGCAAACATTGCTGAAGCGCTGCAATGGCGCGGCAGCCCGAACAGCACCCTGGACGCATAATTATTATATTGTACTCGCAGAGCACTGTATGTACGCTGCGTATACTTAGTCCACAGGCAAGGCAGGCAGGTAATTATACTTTGTTGTTGTTCAAAATCAATGGGTTCGATTCCTACCTAGGAATATTTATTTTTCAAAAATCCTGTGATGCAGTTTTAGGTTTTAACAAAATCGAGGCTCGAGACTCCTTTGAGTATTTTTCGCTAAATCCTCATAGTTTCGCATTTTGCCGTTCACGCCCATTTGAAAAATCACCCTGTATATTCTACTTAAGAAAATGCTTAGGCAGATAAATTGATGTGGACCTGTTATTAATGTCTAGACTAAATAAAATTAATACGAAATCAATATTAACGTTATTAACCGAATTGAAAGCAAATATTTATGTATGTCGCAGGTACACACAGCTCCATTAAGTTCTTACCCCCCAAAAGACATGTGCGTTCAAACCTTTTCGGGCCTAGTTGGTTTTTGTATTTTTCAAAAACCTTTTTAATATAATTTTATTAATTTATTGTTTTAGTGAATAAATAAGTTTAATTTTGTATTTTTCTTTTAAACTCTGTTTAAAAATGCCATTTTGCCGGTATTGGTAAAACGTAGCACGGAGAAGCGATGGTACATATCTGGGTGGAATCACAACACAACACAACTGGGAGTTCTTTTTGAAAGTATTCCTTAGATAATTCGAAACGAATTCTATGTTGTAGCATTGTAACATTTTAAAACTTGAGGGGTTAGGACACAATGACGCTGTCTGTACATTGTCAAAGCCGTGATATTACAATGTCACTCATCATCATCATTTCAGCCGAAAGACGTCCACTGCTGGACATAGGCCTCCCCCAAGAAGGGGGGGTTTGCTATAATCGCCACGCTTGGCGGGCGAGTTGGCGATCGCAGTACGGTTGTTACAAAAGCACAGAGAACGCTGCTGCCCATTCTCTGCTAAGTCCCTTAGTCGCCTCTTACGACACCCACGGGAAAACATGGGATGGTGATATTCTTTACGTCCGACACCATACAGAACACAATGTCACTAAAACCACAAAAATATATGTAAAAGGACGCAGCGGTGACGAAACGCAATGTACAAATGAGGCCTATTAGCCCCGCAAACATGATCAGATCAGACGCCACCTTCGCCGACCTCAACGGCTCTGTCCTCCCTCAGAAACGTACTAGGGCTATGCAAAACTTTTCGAGTTTCTGTTGTTGTAAGTCGTGGCTTGCTGTTCACAAATTCTTTCATTTGTTTTGTTCCATTTGTCGCAAGATGCGTAGCTCATGTCCAAGGGTTAACGTTGTAGCTCCGACAGTTGAGACTGACGTAACGCTAAATCTGCCTGTCAGTCAGTCTGACGTGACTTATAGGCAGGCTGGGAGAGTGTCTAGCCAGACATCTAGGCTCAACTGACATATATATAGACGGCTGAGTAAATCTTGGAGGCGGCATATCTTACTATAGAAAGAATATTAATACAATTATCTTTATCTAGTTGAAACACGCAACTTCGTCTGCGTCAACCTTTTGGCAACATTTTTCATTGATGCTCGGTTGTACCCGACCTGTTGGTCGTAGCGTGATGTTATACAGGGTGTTTAGTGCATCGTTTGCCTAATTGAAATGGTCGACTGAAGGGGTCATCTGCTATACCTTCAGACCTTAACACCTCTCATGCCCTGTGGTATTTTTTATTTTTTTATTGTTTTGTCAATAAAATACCCCAATTTTACATTCAAATACAAATTAAAAAAAGTTTAGGCGTAGATTATTCTGAATTTTATTTAGATGTGTATTGTTTTATATGTAGTAGTTTAAATACAAAATTAGTGACATTAGTCATCTAGTTTTGTTAAAATTTACTCGCAAAGTTTCGAACTTAAATTAAAGCTGTACATGTTACAGCTGTTTACATGGCTACAAAAAAAAAAAAAAAAGCGGCTGGGATCTTCCGTCTCCCTCAAAAAATTTCTAGCCTATCCTCTTGCTAGTGATGTGCCACATGCCATAAAAACTTTTAACAGCTTTGTGAATTCGCTAGAATTGTGAATCGAGTCACAAAAGGCCAATTCAATTTTGTTTTTGTTTTTTAATGATACCTAATAAACCTATTAAGCGCCAAAATATCGGGAACCCAAAACAAATAATAAACATGGTAGTTAAATATCCCGTTACTAGTGTTATTGATAGTGTTAGTGACCATGTCAGTTTAAAAACTTAAATGATTCTTATTCTTATAAACTCTTGGTGCTGAGGTGAGGGTAGTGAATTCATCAGTGCTCTATTATTATGGCATTCTTGTAGAGATAAGATTGAAAACGTCAAATGTACAGCTGTTAAAAATATGAGCAAACATATCTACATACATAAATATAAACTGATAATCACATTGCTGTCCTCAGTCGGGTAATTAAAATTAGTTCAGCAGCGGTATTTATCAGGCACCTGTATAAAATCATCAACGAAGTATTGTTGATGTATTGTTTGTATGTATTGTGCTTCTGTGTGTGTGCTATGTCTTTTGTGTGCACTTAATAAATGATTTATCTAACTATGTAGGTTTACACAAATAAATAAAAACAATTACCTAAATAATGGATTGTACTTGCTTAAATATTATTATTTATTAAAATAAGATTCACAGTAATTTAAAAAATAAGTAATTATTCTTTAAAACTTCGTAATCTTCTCTCGACTAGCTTATAAATTAACAGCGTTGTCCCCCAAAATGTAAGCGACCTTTTCGGGGTCATTATTTTTAAACTTCAGTTAAGACCCCAAGTACGCAACCTTTTAAAAACACTTGAATGTCCAAACCCCAACAAAATCATGTCCACTTCTTTTTCAATGGTCTCTTCTCAGTTCTTCAAAAGACACACTTAAAAGTCCTTCAGGTCCGTAAAAGAAGATTGAAGTCACCAAGACCCCATTTAGGTCATTTAGGGTATACAGAAAACCTTGGTATTGGTAGATCTGTGAATCTAGGAGGAACCCTAGGAATGAAGTTATATCGAAACAGGACTTGTTTCTTTTCCGTATTCACCCCAAATCCGAAACCTGGGCTAGCAGCTACACAATATAGAAGATTGCCTGGAAAATTAAAGGTTTATATATAACAATACACTTGTAATCCCAAAAGCATCGATATCCGCAAAAAATATATTCATCATCATAATCAGCTAATAAAGTTCCCACTGCTGGGACACAGGCCTCCTCTCTATGAGAGGGAGTGGGCTGTAATCCACCACGCGGGCCCGGTGCGGGTTGGTAGATGTCACATGTCTTCGAATTTTTGTTCTAGGACATGCCGGTTTCCTCACGATGTTTTCCTTCACCGTTTTTGAGGGCAGCGGTGATAAAATAAATTACACAAAGTAATGCGCCTGTCTGGGTTCGAACTCACGGCTTACTGCTCTTAAGTCGGGGCTGCCACCACTGGGCCATCGATTCTCTCTAAAAAACTATAATATGGGTGTAAAATATCCTTAAGGAAGCCAAAACGCACTTGTTTTCCCCGTCATTGCGATCATTTTTCTGTTCTACACCATATCTGGGAACCTTCTGGTTACGGAGATATTTAAGGTAAAAAGTTCCAACATTTTCACATGTTCAAAATAAATACAAATTTTAAATGTTTATTTTTACTTTAAGAGCGCACCTTAGGGTATTTCATACAAACTTTTAAGTCCTTATTTTCCTAATTGACTGAACCGATTTTTATGAAACTTCATACGCATAAGCAGGATACATAGGTCTAAAAAGTTACTAAAAAAACATTTTCGAAAAATAGTGTTACAGCTAAATTAGACCGATTATAAATTAATGAAATGAAATTACCAATTATCTTTTTTTTAAAAGGCATTTCGAAAATATTTTTTAGTAACTTTTTAGACCTATGTATCCTGCTTATGCGTACTAAGTTTCATTGAAATCGATTCAGTCATTTCGGAAAATAAGGCCTTGAAAGTTTGTATGAAATGCCCCAAGGTTCGCTCTTAAAAACCTCCATGATCCCTGTACTATTAGATGCATCTATCAACACAACACAGTTACATTGAGCGCTACCGTAAACCATGATTCGACAATAAACCAAAATATTATTTGCGTAACCCTACTTAGTTACCGTAGTAACCGTACTTGTTTGACGAATTCGTGAAGAGGTCTATTTACACCTTGTATACTTACCAATTCTGTATGGTGTCGGACGTAAAGAATAGCACCACCCCATATCTTCCCGTGGGAGTCGTAAGAGGCGACTAAGGGACTTGCCAGAGAATGGGCAGCAGCGTTCTCTGTGCTTTTGTAACAACTGTACTGCGATCGCCAACCCGCCTGCCAAGCGTGGCGATTATGGTAAAACCCCCTTATGTCAATGTGGCGTTGAGGGAGGCCTATGTCCAGCAGTGGACGTCTTTCGGCTGAAATGATGATGATGAATGATACTTACCAAATAAAATTAATAGTAGTGATCGCATTGCGATTTGAATCAAACTGAAAACTATGTACGACTCCCTTTATATACGTATAGCCCTTATACCACCATTAACTAGCAGTGCTATCCAAAAATCTACTCTAACTTCTTAGAAATACGATTGAATTACAGTTGTTATAGATGTCATGCTTAATTCCCCATTAAAAGTGTGATTATATAAATATTTTTGTAATAAGATTGATTAAAATATCGCCTGATACGAATTAAAACATCGCGGCATCATAGGTGTAGGTAGATGTACATAAGCTGTTGTTTTGCATCCTCGTCAAATTCAAGGAGGTAACTATGCTAATAATTCTCGTCCCGAATCATCATTAATAAAATGGATAGGTATTTTTTTTTTCTTATCTAAACTAATATTATAAAGAGGAAATATTTGATTGTTTGTTTGTTTGCATTGAATAGGCTCCGAAATGAATGGTCCGATATGAAAAATTCTATCAGTGTTAAATAGCCCATTTATCGAGGAAGGCTATAGGCTATATATCATCACGCTACGACCAATAGGAGTGGAGCAGCAATGAAAAATGTTGCGAAAACGGGGAAAATGTGACGCAAACGAAGTTGCGCCGGAGAGCCAGTTTACTTTAATCGGAAAGTGTGAACCACCCGTGATTTTAACGCAGCCTGTCTGATCCTCGCCTTATAACCACGCTTTCACACATACAAACTATCTCAAACGTTTATTCGACAATTTCTTATTGCCTAAACCACGTTAAGGGGGTTATTCTGAAATGCTGACAAAGTTAAAGAACCAAACAAATCAGCGTTTATCAATAATTAACTAGGTACCGTAATTTGAATTGATTATTTATGTCTTTTGTGACAACCTCTTGAATTTTGACGAGGATGCAAAACAACACCTTATATAGTAGACCTATATTTCAATGTTATGTTTACATAAGTGCCAAATAACGGGGGCTTTTTACCAGTTATTTATAACCCCCGAACGTCTTTTGTCACTGACAAGCTATTTAAATGTTTATTATGAAAATCAAAATGTAAAGCGAATGACATAATTAAAGCAATGGTTAGATACTGTAAAACCTTGCATTTTTTCATTAATAGTGTTTATTTTCTAATTTTCAGGTACGTTTCCGAGCTGATATTATACCGCGATCGGTAAGTCAAGCCTTTACTGTTTTTCTTCGTCTGAGGTCATCATCATCGACATCATCAGCCTATAATGTTCCCACTGCTGGGACACAGGCCTCCTGTCAATGAGAGGGAGTTGGATTTAATCCAGCACGCGGGCCCAGTGCGGGTTGGTAGATGTCACAAGTCTTCGATTTTTTAGTTCTAGGACATGCCGGTTTCCTCACGATGTTTTCGTTCAACCTTTTTTAGGACAGCGGTGATGAAATTACACAAAGTAATGTGCCTGCTTGGGTTCGAACCAAGGCTTACTGCTCGTAAGTCGGGGCTGCCACCACTGGGCCACCGCTGCTCTCATGTCCGTCTGAGGTCATGGCATTCCAATTATTTTGAGGTGGCGGTATCTGTTGACTGGATTGAGTAAGTATTCAATAGATGGCGCTGTATAGGAGCGCAGCAACAATCAAAAATATTGCGAAGGATAGCTAGTAAAAATATAAGATTAAGTTCTGAAGTGGAAGTGAAATGGTCACAAAAATGTTGCGTAGATATCAGTTGTTAAGGCATGCAAGCAATTAGGGACATTATAGTGACCAGTCATAGGGATGTAAAGGTCAGACAGGCAGTCGCTCCATGTAAAATATTAAGGTAGTCAGCTGAAAGGTTTGAGTATGAATGTGGATGGCTTTAGCATTAAAGGAAGGCCAAAGAAACGATGGATAGACTGTGTGAAGGATGATATGGCAAGGAAGGAGGTGTCTGATGAGATGACGAGTAATAGAGAGTATGGAAGAAGAAGACATGCTGCACCGACCAAATAAATTGGTAGGGCAGGAGAATAAGCATTGCAAGCTATGGCATTAAGTCCGCCACTGTACATTGTACTTGAAGTGTTAAATAAATAAATAAATAAATGATGAACGCGGGCCTGTGGATGGTGAGAGAATGGGCTAGCTCACCGTCCGTCCGTCTTATGACGACAAGCCGTGCCGACGGCGCGTTTTTGTTCCACGCGCGCCTCAAGGAGATGTCAGCAAATCGGAAGGGGTCCGAGAGGGCCGATGCCTGCCAGGGATGCGGGACTGTTCGAAATAGATACCGTGGCCCTGGAACACAAAGGGCTAAGAAGGAACATGGATGGGTATTAGTCAGTACAAGTCTGACACTCTCTTCCGCTCCGCCCAGAGCAGAAGGGGTTATTTTATGATTTCCCATTCGTAAAAAAAAGGTGAATGATGAATCTTACCATTTGAATCTACAGTTACAATCAAGTAATACTTATACATCAAAGGAATTTAATTTCCAAATGTTTTCAAAAACATATTTTAATTAAGCGACTTAAAAATTCATAATTCTCAAAATATTTTTCGTTGATCTTCCGTTCCGCTAAAGGTATCGAGGCGTAGAAGATGATTTTAACAATAAAACTAATTAGTTTTTTTAGTATATAAAGTGCGATTTTTGTGAAATATCGGCACAGACTGTCAATACCACAGAATGGCATCCAAGGCAATTGTGTTAGCTGGTAAGTGAATCATAATTATATTCTTAATAATTCGATTTTTTTAAATCTAAAATATGAATAAGTATCATTTAGCGATCGCAGCAGCTGGTGATCAGTAGATCCTACCTACTTCCAAAGGCGTGTTTTTACAGGGTTTTTGGTAAAACACCAACAACCTCTTAAGAGGTCGTTGTACTCATCATTATGAACAACTTTTACTATGTGACCAAACCTGAAATCGCGAAAAAAAATACAGCTGTTCCGTACTTTATGTTCACATAACTCGTCAAAATGTAGGGAACAGCTGACTTTTTTTTCACGATCTCGGTTTGGTCTCAAAGTAAAAATTGTTCATTGATTAGTAGAATGACCTCTTAAAAGGTTGTTGGTGTTTTACCAATAACCCTGTATAAAGAGTGTAAATAGACCCTTCATCATCATCATCTACAGCCTGAATTCTCTCCCTGCTGGGCATTAGGCTTCTCTTTTCTTGGGCCAATCTCCACGGTCCTTCGCCAGCTTCATCTTCCCCGCCGGACGACCCACCCAATAGACCCCATAAAGAAGCCGAAAGGCATTTGTTGCAAAAATATAGCAATGGTCACCCAATCTTACCAAGGGTATCGTATTACCCAGTACTAACTGGGTTGTGGATGTCAGGCAGTCGCTCCGAGCAAAAATACTGGTATTCAGCTGAATCAGGTAAGATTGGAAGCTGACCACAACATAGTTGGGAAAAGGCTAGGCAGATGATGGTCACCCATTGCTATATTTTTTTGTTCTAGAGTATACCCGAGAATCTTCTAGTTAAATAGATGTTGGGGGTAAAGGACCATATTTTGCTACTTGGGTAAAGATGACGGGGAGAAACTACTACTAGTAATTAGATGAACCGTTCCGTTTCAATCTTGAACTTTACCCTGATTTACAATCATGACTGAATATTTTTGCTGCACCCTGAATACCATACCAGCTGAGAGGAGCTCGTGACTAAATAATAACAGCCACACGGGTCGATCTTTAAGGTAAAGCCGTGCTTGCCGAGGTTGGTCCATGGATGGGTGACCATAATTACATACCGAGTTTCCTCCGTGCCTCGGAAAGCACGTTAAGCCGTTGGTCCCGGTTGTCATTTGTAGATCTTGGACAGTCGTTAAGAGTAGTCAGAAGCCAAAAGTTTGACATTCAGTCTTACCAAGGAGTATCGTTTTATCCAGTTACTGGGTTGTGGAGGTCAGATAGGCAGTCGCTTCATGTAAAATACTGGTACTCAGCTGCATCCGGCTAGACTGGAAGCCGACCCCAAAAAGTTTGGTAAAAGGCCAGGCAGATGATGACCCTGAATACCATCTTCGTAAAATACGGAATCAGTCAAAACTGTAACAAAATTGAAAAGGAACGGTTAAATCTAATGTCACCCGACCACCATCCTACGGCGAAAGGATTAAAACCCGCTGTTTTTCCCTTAGAACAATGCTTCATAAAATCATCCTACACATCATCATCATTTCAGCCCAAAAGACGTCCACTGCTGGACATAGGCCTCCCCCAAGTATCGCCATTTTGATATTTTGGGGGGTTTTGCCATGATCGCCACGCTTGGCAGGCGGATTGGCGATCGCAGCACGGTTGCTACTAAAGCACAGAGAACGCTGCTGCCCATTTGGAAAATCCCTTAGTCGCCTCTTACGACACCCACGGGAAGATATGGGATGGTGCTATTCTTTACGTCCGACACCATACAGAGCCCATCTTTTGTCTAAACTGATAAACTAACCAACAACTTTTCTCCTCAGCATTCCTGTGCGTCGCACGCTGCAATCCCTTGAACCTTGGGCAGACCACGGTTTGCGAGTCAGGCCCCAACTACCTGCCGGGCCTCGGCGCGACAGTCTGTGAATCAGGGCCCCTTGGCTTAGGGGGTCTCGGCTTTCTAGGCGGAATCGGAGGCCTATCCGGACTCGGAGGACTCGGTTTAGGGGGCCTCGGAGGCTTAGGAGGTGCTACCGTCTGCGAATCTGTTCCCGGATACGGCTTCGGAGGTTATGGCGGCGGTTACGGAGGACTCGGATTAGGAGGACTCGGTTTGGGGGGTCTGGGAGGTCTAGGAGGAGCGACCGTGTGTGAGTCTGTACCGAATATCGGGTATGGAGGAATCGGCTTGGGAGGACTCGGATTGGGAGGGCTCGGTGGTTTAGGACAAGCTACTGTCTGTGAGTCCGCCCCCGGTTTTGGTTTCGGCGGAGGCTTCGGCGGTTATGGAGGACTCTCTGGATTAGGAGGACTCGGTTTAGGCGGACTCGGTATGGGAGGATTTGGTGGAATCGGAGGCGCGACCGTTTGCGAATCTGTACCGAACTTCGGTTACGGAGGCATGGGAGGAATTGGAGGACTAAACGGTTTGGGTCTCGGTGGACTCGGTGGATTAGGTGGAATTGGAGGACTAGGCGGCTTAGGTCTTGGAATTGGAGGCCTAGGAGGCGCTACCGTCTGTGAATCTGTTCCCAGTTACGGTTTTGGTGGACTCGGCGGATACGGAGGAGGTCTGGGTGGTTTAGGACTCGGAATTGGTGGCCTAGGAGGTGCTACCGTCTGTGAATCTGTACCTTCTTACGGTTTCGGCGGATACGGAGGCGGCCTAGGTGGTTTAGGCCTGGGAATGGGAGGCCTAGGAGGCGCTACCGTCTGTGAATCGGTTCCCAGTTACGGTTTTGGCGGAATCGGAGGACTCGGTGGATACGGCGGACTCGGTGGCTTAGGAGGACTCGGTTTAGGCCTCGGAGGATACGGCGGCGGCGCAACCGTCTGTGAATCCGTTCCCGGATACGGTTTTGGAGGACTAGGAGGCGGTTTTGGAGGACTCGGAGGCGGTTTAGGAGGACTCGGTCTCGGTGGACTCGGATACGGTGGCCTCGGGGGTTTAGGCCTAGGAGGTTTAGGCCTAGGTCTTGGCCGTCCTTTTTTATAAATAGCAACACTTCCTCGGCCTACTGTAACAGTAACACACTGATTTCTGGGGCTATTCCCATGGTGTCTTCCAATTCTAGTGGTAGGTTTAACGACCAGGCTCATTTAATGGCTTTGTGATCATAATTAAGAAAAAGGCAAATTAAAAAAAACTTCAGGTGTATCTAAAAGCAGATTTTGTTATGTGTGTTTAATGTTGAACAGTAATTTCATTATTTTTGGCCACCATTTTGGATTTTGTTTTGGAAGTATGTTTTAAAAAATGGTATATTTTTTCTAAAGTTTCGTTTGTTTAATCATACTGATCTCAGAGTATTTTAATATATTTTTTTGTTGAATTTTTGTAAAGTCTGTCTTAATATATTATGCCTGGATTGAAAAAAAACTGTATTGTTCAAAATTTTTATAAAATTATTGAGGTAAAATTATGTATGTATCTATCTCATTGGCTAATAAAATGTATGTATTTGATTTTTTGGTATAATTTATCCTTTTATCCTTATAACTTCAACCGGAAGTCTTCGAGACCTTATAACGTCGGTTACAAAACTAAAAAACATTATTATTAAATCTGGCATGATACCATTTATCATCATCTGCCGGGAGGCAGATGGCTTTTCTCAAACTATGTGGGGTCGGCTTCCAGTCTGACCGCATGCAGCTGAATACCACTGCGTTTCATAGAGCGACTGCCTATCTGGACTCCAAAATACCTGCTACCCTCTAGTCTAAATATAAACTAATATTACAAAGACGAAAGATTTGATTGTTTGTTTGTTTGCATTGAATAGGCTCCGAAACTACTGGTCCGATTTGAAAACTTCTTTCAGTGGTATATAGCCTATTTATCGAGGAAGGCTATAGGCTATAAATCATCACGCTACGACCAATAGGAGTGGAGCAGCAATGAAAAATATTGCGAAAACGGGGAAAATGTTACGCAAACGAAGTTGCGCCGGACATCTAGTATCGTATAAAAATCGGAAATACCTAATTTAGAAGGTAAAAGAAAACATTGTCAAGGCCACATTCTTTCAACGATAATCTTTCCTGTTCTTATCCCAATTTATTTGGGGTCGGCGCAGCATGTCTTCTTCTTCCACACTTCTCTATTACTCGTCATCTCATCAGACACATTCTTTCTTGCCATATCATCCTTCACACAGTTCATCCATCGTTTCTTTGGTCTTCCTATACTCTTACAGATATCCACATTCATACTCAAAACTTTCAGTTGACTACTATTTTACATGGAGCGAATGCTTACCTGACCTTTACATCCCTATGACTGGTAACACGATGTTTTTGGGAAGACTGGCAGTACGATTTTCAGGCTTACGTCACACTATTGTTTTAAATGCGAACGTTTGTATATGTGTGTTTTTTTTACTGCTTCACCCTGAAACGGTTGTCTGGATTTCGATGAAATTTATTATACGGATAGATCACAACCTGGGTTAAGATATGGGATCCTTTTTTTATTCCGATAGAACTTTGTCAGGGGATATTTTCTGGCACCCACGATAGCGAAACCGCGGAAAAAACTATTACAAAAAAATAAAACAAAAAACAAATACTTGCATAAATTACCCGTACTTTATTTCGAACGTTCACTCGCTTACAAATGTATACTAAATCAAATATATATATATATACATAAAACTACATAGATATCATATTCCTACTGGCATGGACAACAGCAGGGCGGGCAAGGTTGGGGGCAGGTTGGGCAGGGAGGGGGGCAGCCTGGGCAGGGTGGTGGGCAGACTGGGCAGATTGGGCAGGGTGGCGGGCAAGGGCAAGGGCATCCACAAGACCCATCACCACCAGGCGAGGGCACTCCGTTGTCGTTCTGCGCAGTAGACGTGCAAATGGTCGCAGCACCTAGGGTCCTGAAGGTCTGGGGAGGGTTAGGGCGGAAGCAGATGGTCGGTGGGGCGGGCACGATGATCTTGGGCGGTCTGACTACCAGGGCGTTGGGCACTGGGGGCTGGACTGGTGGCGGTTGCACCTGGGGACAAAAGATGATGTTAGAGCGAGTTATTGTATAATCAGTTAATGTTCCCACTGCTGGGACACCGGCCTCCTCTCTATGAGAGGGAGTGGTCTGTTATCCACCACACGGGGCCAGTGCGGGTTGGTAGACGTCACGATTGGACTTCCACAACCCAATCACTTGGTATGATACTCCTTGACAAGACTGGTTGTCAGTCTTTCAAATGCATGATGTTCTACTGGACTTCCCATACGTGGAGTGAAGGAACTGAGCAGAAGTGTACACCCACATTTGGCCAGATATGTTTTTGTTTAAGTCCCATGTAATAGGGGCGAGACTATTGACATCAATAGGACTCATTCTTGAAGGAAAAATCCAAAATCATTTTGCTAGACCTGAGAATGGACTCCAAGAGGTCATGCTTAGCAGTAGGGCTTGCAACCAATAGACCAACATATCGTAGGCTATCACTTCTGAAGAACACCTTCTCAAGAAACCTTTTACTGGCTAGCCTTTTCCCAACCATGTCAGGGTCAGCTTTCTGACAAACCGGATACAGCTGAGTATCAGTATTTTATCTGACCTCTTCAACACAGTTACTACTGGGTAATGCGGTACCCCTTGGTACCTATACCTGTAACGACTGTCAAAGATCTATAAATGACAGCCGAAGATTGAGTTCTACTTCAATATGAAAAATATCTTACCCTGATCGGAGGAGGTCTCGGCACAGCAACAGGCTGAGGTCGGACTAGCATTGGGGGTGGTTGGGGTGGGTTCACAGCTGGTACTCTCACGTAGAACGGCGCCGGCGTCGGGGGTTGAACCGGGGGTGGTGTCACCGTTATCGGCGCAGGTGTGGGAGGCTGTACTGGGGCGGGCTTCACCCATATTGCCGGTGGTTGGGGCAGCCTGATCTCACCAGGGCGGACCACAATTGGGGCTGGTGCAGGGAACCTGATCTGTCCGGGTCTGATGAGGATGGAACCTGTGGAAACAATGGAGTCTGTTATAGTCGTGGTGTGACCGTTGGATGACCAGGTCAAGTGCAAACCCAGGACAGCAACCTCTGTTTTTTCGGATTCATTTGCGTATTGTATAATTATTACTTGCTTTGGTGAACGAAAACGTCGTGAGGAAACCAGTATGCCTGAGAGATATTTGTCGACGGCATGTAAAGCCAAGTCAGAGATTAGGAATATGTGAGGGTGTGGTAAGTAAGGTTCCTCTGACTAGACGGGTTTTATGTCTGATTGGTAACCCAGACATCGTAATGGTATAGTTCACCAGTGGTAGCCTAGGTGTCACCACAAGTACACCCTCAGATCATTTAATAGGGGACCGAACTTATTGCCATTAACCGGTCACAATTTCGTTAAGGTCCGGGCTCTTAATGAGAAATTCCTGGTGAACAAAACTCAATAATACTATCAGACCTGGTAATCGAACCCAGCTAGAACTCAATGCTCAACAGTATTATGTTTTTTTTTTTATAAAAAACGATCTCATGGATTCAATGAGAGTTCCTTTCTCTTTTCTTTTTTTAAGTTGAAAGCACCAGGGTAGCCCGAGAATTCAAATTTTTATACGTTTTTTTTTGCAATATTCCGGTCAGTGAATTCAGTTGTTTGTTGCCCTGGCACTTCACCCTTAAGGACTCGAATTTATAATACTCATCATCATTTCAGCCGAAAGACGTCCACTGCCGGACAAAGGCTTCCCCCAAGGGGGGGCTTTGCCATAATCGCCACGCTTGGCAGGCGGGTTGGCGATCGCAGCACGGTTGTTACAAAAGCACAGAGAACGCTGCTGCCCATTCTCTGGCAAGTCCTTAATCCGCTCTTACGACACCCACAGCAAGATATGGGATGGTGCTATTCTTTACGTCCGGCGTCCAACACCTTACAGAGCAATACTCATCTTCTTTGAAACTTACCCGTAGGCGCCTGCCCATAGATGTAGTTTACGGGAGGCTCACAGGGGTTGCACGGTCCAATCTGCTGCGCCCCGTCACAGGGGTTGGGGGGTGGTTGGGGCGCACAAGGGCAAGGGAACTGGGGTTGCGGCTGCGGGCACGGCTGCCCCAGCACAGTGCCCAGGAAAAGAACTGAAGGAAAAAAAGAAAAATTGTTAGTCAACACATTAATAAACGCCAACAAAATAATTAAAACTAAAAGAATATTTTTCGAAAGATAAATAAATTGTTGACTGCAACTGTGGGGATGAAAGATATGAGGTGGAAGGTACCCCGACGCGAAATTAGTTAGCACGTGTTCAGTGCATCATTCTGAACAACCCCCCCCCCCCATAGAATTTTTCATTAAATCAACGGTCCCATACATTTTGAAAAAAAAAATCGGTAATTTCAGCCGAAAGACGTCCACTGCTGAACATAGGCCTCCCCCAAATTATAAATAATTATTAAAATGGTATCGGAAGATATGTTTGAGTAAAACCTGCCGAGATTTATTCAAGCGGCATAAATGATAATTGAAAGAGGTGTCCAACTATAAGCGTTGTCACGTTGTCATATTTAATTAATTAGGTATTAAAATTTAGACTAGGTGTAATGTTAATTTTACTTTTATGTATTTGTATACACATACATATACGTTGAATTTTGACTTATAGCATCGTATTGGATTTGACTGTAATGTTGCTATAATTGGTGGTAACTCTTTATTTTTTTTGTCTTTTGTATCTGTCTTGAAAATATGATCTCTTAAAACTGAGGTTGTAAAAATAAATTAATACAAATGAAATATTTACCCGATAACCATATGACTTTGCCCTTCGCCATTTTTCGATCGTCTGATGAAAATTACTTAGAATAACCCCCTTTTATACTGAAAATCCTCATCTATGAGACGCCATATTTAAGACCCCATTGCAATCTAAATTGAACCTTAAAAACTGCCATTAAAAGTTTAATTTCAATTGAATGTTTGTATTAACAGGATTTTTGTATTGTCACCCTCAAATAAAAGTTTTGTAACGGTCTCTGAAATTATTTTTTAAATTCGGAATTATTTAGTTTTGCAACACTGATGATGGTGGTTTCGGTGTAAGATTTTTTCAAATATAATATTTATAATTATTAAATTCGTGACGGTTAGATAAGAGTCTTTGGTTTTAAAATAATCAATTTCTCATATTCTGAGTTTTTTCTTCTCTTTGTTATTTGAAACCTTGGAAGACCAAAGAAACGATGGATGGACTGTGTGAAGGATGATATGGCAAAAAAGGAGGTCCCTGATGAGATGACAAGTAATAGAGAAGTATGGAAGAAGTCATGCTGTGCCGACCACAAAATAATTTGGGATAAAGGCAAGAGAATGTCATCTGCCTAGCCTTATCCCAAACTATCTTGGGGTCAGCTTCTAGTCTAACCGGACTGCAGCTGAGTACCAGTATTTTACATGAAGCAACTGCCTATCTGACCTCCACAACCCAGTAACTGGATAATACGATAGCCCTTGGTAAGAATGGATGTCAGAGACGACTGTCAAAGATCTACAAATGACAGCCGGGATCAACGGCTTTACGTGCTTTCCGAGAGTGCTCCGTGCTTCACGGAGGAAACTCGGTATGTAATTATGGTCACCCCTCCACGGACCAACTTCGGCAAGCACGGCTTAGCCTTAAAGATCGACCCATGCCGCTGTTATTATTTAGCCAGGAGCTCCTCAAAGGCAAGAGAATAATGACGACATATTGAACCACACCTACTTTAGACTGTGTCGTTGGTTGGTAGCAAGTATGACTCCTGAACATGATGTCCTGGCTTCAATTCCCGGATGGCGCAAAATTGCTATTTGATTTTCAATCAGGAATTTATCAGTAGCAACCACGGAGTCTGGATTCGTGCGCGGTTGATGGCAATTGGCTCGCCAACATGGGACTTAAACATAAGTCGCGAGATGTGGGTGTATTATTAGGTACACCTCTGCTACCTCTGCGGGGATTACAAGCGTGATATTATGTGTTATGTTACCTACTTTAACACTCAACCTTCTGCCCATTTTTCGATTTCATTCGGTTTGGCACGATATCTTCTTCAATACAGGTGTAAATAGGCCTTTTACGAAGCCGTCGACCAAGCATTCTTCAACTTTCTTCAACATCAAATTAAGAGCGTTTACGCCTTACGAAATTTCATACAACCTTTCAAGCCCATTTTGCGAAATTACTGAACCGATTGTAATGAAACTTCATACACATAAGTAGGAAAAAAGGTAAATAGCCTAAAAAGTTACTAAAAACATTTCGACCCAGTTAGTCAGGTAGAGGTCAGATAGATAGGCATTCGTTGGGAAAAGGGTGCGCATATGTTGAATACACCTGCCTGGATTCGAACCCACGATGTACTCGACCACTACTGCTCTAACCAGGTTACATAATATTATTATTCTTTCTGTAACTTCACGAAAGCTGAACTTACTATTTTTCTCTCCAACTTATATGTGTCTTAAACCAAAGACTTTATAGAATAAGTGAGCTAGACAACATTATTTGACATGTTCCCCGTTTTTGCAACACGTACTCCGCTCCTATTAATCGTAGCGTGATGTTATATAGCTCATAGCCTTCCTCGATAAATGGGCTATCCCACACTGAAATAATTTTTCAATTCGAACCAGTAGTTCCTTAGATTAACGCATTCAACCAAACAAACTCTTCAGAACTATCAATAATACTTGTAACCAAAGAAGGTATGCCGATTTGTCTGCTCATAAATATAACTTCAGTTTATCCGTGATCATGGCGTTTGTAACGGCGCCGAAATATCGGGAACTCAAAACAAATAATATACATGGTAAATATCCCGTTACTCGCGTTATTGATAGTGTTAGTGACCATGTCAGTTTTAAAACTTTTATACTCTTTAGCTTCATAATATTAGTAAAGCTATGAGTTGCTCTTATCTGCCTAGCTTTTTCACGACCCTTTTATGTTACGTATGTCAGCTTACAGTCTTACCGGATGTAGAATACAGTATGTTACATGGAGCGGCTGCTTGTCTGCCCTTCACAAATCAGTAACAGTCAGTACTGGGTAATACGATATGCCTTGGTAAGACTGGTTGCCAGACAATCTACCTACTATCATAACAGAACATCAGGCCTGTGAGCCCCTAAGAGTTAGGCAGTGGTTTAACTATAGTTCTCCCACATTTCGACCGTTTTATCCCCCCCCCCCGCAACATTTCGACCGTTTTATCCCCCCCCCCCCAAGTCTAGCAAAAAGGCACATCCGAACCATCGTTTTCTCAAACCTATTCAGGACATTTCCGACCCCTCTGTAGTTTCGTTGTTGATAAAGCCAGAAGCCTCAATTTTCAGCGCATAAAAGGACATATTCTAATTAGGTATATTCCTGAATTTTATTTAATTTAAACATGTAGTTTAGTTATTTTTTTCACTTCGGACCTGTAGTTCCTGAGATTAGCGCATTCAACCAAACACAGAAACTCTTTAGCTTTATAATTTAAGTATATATAAAATAGCCAACGAAACAGAAACATTACCATTTTTTGACGCGTTAGGGCAAATCTAATTCTCTGCTTGTCTTTTCCAAATATGTTGGATATACGTGTTGTCTGACCATCACAACCCAGTTACTGGGCAATACGATACCCCTTAGTAAGACTGGATGTCAGACTTTCGGGTTCTAAGTACTCGTATCTACTGTCAAAGTAAGACAGACAGTCCGGACGCGTAGTGCCATACTGTATGTTACCACAGACATCCATAGTCTGTGCTGGACCGCTTAGTGTTCGTTACACTAAAGAGCCAAATGTATTTCAACACAGACATTCTCTGTATTAGTGTACATTATGCTCGTCATTTTAAAAACAAACTACGTACGAGTGTACGTACCTTCAATATGGTTGAGTTGAATGATGGCTGATACATGCGTGATGTTCGTGAACGGGCGCTGTTAGTTGTGACTGGTCATCTCTTAGCTACCACGGTTTTTTTTAATTACTTTGTTTTTGTATTACTGATTTAATCTTTTACTCTGGACGCTCTTAACTTGCCCGTATTTCTACATCGTTCTCACATATTTGTAATTCTTAACATGAATGATGTAACCAAGATTTTGTAACATATTTTGATTTAAAAGAGTGTCCATGGAGTTTCTTGCCCATTCTTCTCCATAGAGATCTACGCTTTGGAATGGGCAACTACAGTACTTTCACAAGTTATTATGCCTTGTGACTGGGACTGTAGCTTTAGCTTAGCGTTTTGTTTTGTTATTTGACTTTCAAAAGTGCCTGTAATGGTCTAATTGAAATAAACGCTTTGAGTTTTTTGAGTTTTGAGTGCAGAGCAAAGGTTTTGGCAGTGTAGTGAAACACATTAAGGAGAACTTAGGATGCAAGAGCGAGCGAAGCGAGCTCGGGACATTGGGCACCCCGACTCGGACAGGTTAAGTTCGACATCCCCTTCGTGTTAGGTTACTGTAAACCCTGCAGACAGAAATAGGAGCAACGCCTTAGTTTTGAGCTGTGGTTTGGCGTTTGCTTTAATAGGATAGCATAATGTACCATTTTTGGTTTTAGTTTCACATTAAAATGACATTGTGGTCGTCTGTACTCGTATGTATTGCGATCTAATACTCTTAAGCAAAGTGGGTTTCAACTTTGTCCCCTCCTTCCCTTCTACACTACTAAACGGCACCACTAGTAGTGTCGTGGAGATTTTTTTTCCCTTAATACTGTTCCAGTGGTACCGTGGGTATTTGTAAAATCTGTGCCAGTATGTACTATGCTCTTCATTCATTAAAGCGAACTACCTGCGAGCACAGAGCAACCCGTGTCTGTGGTAAAATACAGTTTGGCAATACGCAGCCCGGACTATTAACCCTTCCTAATGTTTAGAAGATTCAATATTCAAATAAAAAAGGAGCTCGTGGCTAAATAATAAATAGCCGGACGGGTCGATCGTTAAGGCTAAGCCGTGCGTGCCGTGGTTGGCCCGTGGATGGGTGACCATAATTACATACCGAAATTTCCTCCGTGCCTCGGAAAGCACGGACTTTTATTATTTATTTATTAAACAATTTTATTACAAACTTTCATTTAAAAACTATGCCCCACAAAACCGTTTTCACGGTTTGTGTGTGGGAACGGAACAATATTTTAAAGAGAATGTTAATGTAAATCTAAAAATATCTAATCTCATAATCTATTCTAAAGATATTAATATAATCTTATATAAATTTGCCCCAACAATCTGCAAACCACCTTTAGAAAAATATTGTTTATAGACTCCTGAGAAAGAATAGTTTAAGCGATTTGGCAAACTTACTTTTCATTTTCTGACTTTTTATATCAGCAGGTAATCGGTTGAGAAGGTATGGTACTCTTTTATCAAGCGTTCGGTCGCCAAAATAATTACTTATTTTAGGTACATCAAACTTGCCTGCTGATATTGACCTAGTAGCATGGTTATGGGTAACAAGCGAGTGGCGCCCCCAGCTGCCTTGACTATTAACTAGAAGTAGGTATTTGTGTTTTAAGGTGATAGGAAGAATTTTGCAAATTTTAAATAACCTATTATAATTGTTTTTACATTTGTTTTTAGTTTTCTTATTGACTAACAATTTAAAAAATCTAATTTGCAGTGCTTCCAATTTATCTAAATTAGTTTTATATGTGAGTCCATAGCAGTCGAGAGCGTAACTTAATATGGGGTCAACGAGTTGTAAATAAAGGCACTTTAGAGTATTATTTGGTACTTTAAAACTGAGGTGGTAGAATTTACCGAGTAATATTCTAAGTTTAATAGATAATATAAGTACTCAATGTGATTAGCCCACGAAAAGTTCTCATCAACTTTTACCCCGAGATATGTTACACATGTATCACGTTTAATTTTGTAGATTTTTGTCAGTCATTACGAGTAGTCAGAAGCCAAAAGTCTGACATCCAGTATTACTAAGGGGTATCGTATTACCCAGTTACTGGGTTGTGGAGGTCAGATAGGTAGTCGCTTCATGTAAATTACTGGTAGGTACTCAGCTGCATCCGGTTAGACTGGAAGCCGACCCCAAGATAGTTTGAGAAAAGGCTAGGCATCTGCCTAGCGTTTCTTTCATCTGATGATGATGATGTTGAAGGAGTTCGGTATATGGATGTTCACCTGACCACGGACCGGCTTCGATCAACCGGATTGGCTTTTATTACGAAATGAGAGCTCCTCAGTATCAATCAACCAAACAAAAGAAAATTTTGATGAATTGAATTGAAATTCAACTTTTTATTTTTTTTAATTAGACCATTACAGACACTTTTCGGTTCCACCAATTCGCACTTAACGTTTTCAAACGGCATTCTTACTGCACACAGCAAAGGAGTGGCACTCTCTGCGTTGCATCTGTGTTTCCGAAGACTTACAACCCTGATCTCTTCAAAGTTAGAGTGAACAGGCTTATTCTGAGTAAGCTCGTACTATCGTCGACTTTGTCTCTGTCATCTCTGACTAGAGTCAAGAGCAAACACATCGTAAATAAAAAAAATGAAAAAAGCTTTTGAATGTCGAAAAAAACAAAAAGACAAAGCCAAAGTCCCAGTCACAAGACATAATAACTGTGAACGTACTGTAGTTGCCCATTCCAAAGCGTAGATCGATAAGGAGAAGAACGGGCAAGAAACTCCAAGGATACTATTTCAAATCGAAATATTGTAACAAAATCTTGGTAACATCATTCATGTTGAGATTTAACATACTCTAGGTGTTTGGGACTAACGTGTCAATACTCAAAGAACTCAAAATTAAACAGAGACTGTCGTCGCTTGTGCAATTACGAATCCTCAGTTTTTTTGGACACGTCACCCGCAACTAAGATTTCATGGAGCGTTTGGTGATTCAGGGTGGAATCGAAGGCACGAGACCACGTGGTCGATCACCAACCCGATGGACGAACTCCATCAAATCTGTCACCAAGATCACTGTGGCAGAATCTGCTCGCCATGCGGCTTATAGAGACCGCTGGAAAAGGATGGCGAAGGCAGCGACCGCCGTTGTGGGCGACCCTCCATGACCACGACCACTCTGTCAAGAGTGAAAGAATAAGAAGAAGAGGTGTGAGGGACACCGACGCGATAAAGCTTACAACGTATGTACTTAGCACACCATTCTGAACCCACCCTATAAAATTTTACATCGGTAATTTGTTTTAAGGTTGCACAAGTCGACGGCTCGAACTCGCTGGCGGGCGTGGCTAATATGCATTCTATTTGGTCAGTTTTTCATTTATTTAGTTTAATTTATATTTAGTATTCATTTATCTAGTTTTTATTTTCTTATTTATATATTTTTTTATTTGTTTAGTGAAATATACGACGAGTTATAACGGAAATGAGCGCGTCAAATTTCATAAATTGAGTTCTGGCCGTATAGATATTATGGGAAAACTATTGGATGTATCTACTCAAAATAACTTATTTGAAGTTTTGAATCAATTATTTATCCCCGTACGGTTTCACTTTTTCCATTTTCATACTACATAAGGTATTTATTTACGCCCAAAGATGAGTTAAAATTAGTGTTAAAATACGGAAGTTTGGACGCTCATAACTTCCAAACCAATATTTTTTTTCAATTCTGCTTCCATACAGGGCTAGATAATGACAAGATCAGTTGATAGAATTTTTAGTTTTGAACCTACACCGTCAAACAGACGAGTAATCACCATACTACGTTTGTATGGAAGAATGACCGACTTGTGCACCCTTAATTAGCTGTTCCGTAGATTTTGACCGTGTAGGTAGGCACCTTTGTAGGAAACAACTGTTATATTTTTAAAATTACTGATGGAAAAATAATATGTGGCGTTCTGAATGATGTATTGATTATGTGGTAAGCATTTTCGCGTCGCTGTCTCTTCTACCTTGTTTGTGAGAATGATATAGAAGGACGTATAAGCAAGGAAGAAAGAAAAGAAGAAAAAAAGAAAATAAGTTTATTTGCCACAAGTACAAAACATTAAACAAAAATTAACAAAAAAATAAGTCTAAGTAAGTAATAAGTGTAAGTCCCAAAGTTTTCTTGATACACTCTCGATGGTACATACTACAGTCACTTTACTTTCAAAATCATAATATTTTTATTTCACATACGCCTACATGGGCACTTATAAAACGTCAACAAAAAGGTGCTCGGTTCGGTTTCCTATGGAGAAGAACCGGCAAGAAAATCCATGAACTCTTTCAAAATCATTTGGTTTTACAATATTTCTGTTACAGCGTTAGTACTTAAGTATGGGAGGACATCGTAGGCCCGACTATAAGTCGTTGCTTATTGAAAACGTAGAACGAGATAAAAAGTTAAGTTAAGTCGCAAGCGTGAATGCTGAGCACGAGGTACAGGGTTCGATTCCCGGGCGGGTAAAGCATTTTTGGGTTCTACCATCAGGAATTTCTCAGTAGCAGTCACGGAAATTGGATTTGTGACCGGTTGATGGAAATTGACGCGCCCCAATTATATGGGCCTTTAACATAACTGGCGAAATTTGTGCTGTACTGTGTTAAGTACACCTCTGCATAACCCTTTGGAGAGTACAGGCATGAGGTTATGCTTTAATTTTGATTATGATTTAGTATGTACCGCTTCTTTAAGCGGTACATACTAAATCATAGAAGCAAAATAATTGAACAAATATTCTATTAACACATACGTGTTGTAAGGTTTCGAATATTTCTTCAATTATCTTACAATAGCTTTTGCCCGCAGATTCGCTCGGATCATGGTCGGAAATTATCCCAAAATAACGTTTTGCGTGTTTGACAATCAGGGATAATTTAGCTTCCAATCACATTGAGCAAAATCTATCTATCTTGCAAAACAATACTATTGGTAAAAAGAGGAACGGACCTAATATTACACCCTGTGGTAGGTACACTTTGTATCTTTTTTTAGGGTTCCGTACCGAAAGGGTCAAACGGGACCCTATTACTGAGACTTCGCTGTCCGTCCGTCCGTCCGTCCGTCCGTCTGTCACCAGGCTGTATCTCATGAACCATGATAGTTAGCCAGTTGAAATTTCTACAGATTATGTATTTCTGTAGACGCTATAACAACAAATAATAAAAATTGAAAATATAAATATTTAAGGGGGGCTCTCATACAAAAAAGTGTTTTTTTTTTCGTTTTTATAAATAATGGTACGGAACCCTACGTGCGCGAGTCCGACTCGCACTTGGCCGGTTTTTTTATTAACAGAAAATTCATACCAAATATCGAATTATTTGCTATCTTTTATTTTGGTAAAATTCAAGATTTATGGAATGAGAAATTAGTCTCTGAGCTACGTATTGTATAAGTTTTATGAAAGTTTTTCGTTGTTTACGGAATCAAATGCCTTGGAGAGATCAGATATTAATTTTGTTTGATTCTCAAAGTACCTTGAACTGACTGTCTCCTTTTGATACCTAAGAACAAGTTAATAAATCAATTTTAATTTTCTGTTGTCAGTGTGTGTTCAGTATTAGTCATATTTTTATCGCCCTAAGTTTGTCGTGATCTAGTCTAGATCTAGCACGACTTCCTGGGTCGGACTCACAGGTGGAGCAAAATGTTATTTGATTTTAAAATGATTTTACTTCAAATGGGTAGGTAGGAAAGAACAAAATCAAACCAAAACTTAATACATATGCGTATAATAATTCGTTATTAAAATACATAAATACTTAGTATATACATTTGTAAACAGCACACACATTCGAAATTCATACGGGCAATTGTCTATCCACTATTTATCCTTTATCACATGCCAAAATCATTGTTAAGAAACCGTTAAGAGATCTTTGAAAACATACTAAATTATACATAGGAACTTATCTTTAAAAACGACACCAGGGGGTTTTGGACAAAAATTTACAGTAGGATCAATGATACTAAATGGAAAATTGTAACACTGCTTTTCATTTGTTTTTCTGTGGTTCTTGCTATGATGGTCAGCGTTCGTAGGGCCAAATGGAGTATGAGGTCTTCTGCCTCCAAAACCTCAGTTCGATTGTTCAGGCGACGGTCTACAGCTTCTTCCATTCCACCCCATCAGTGCCTTTGTCTGTTCCTTCTCTCAAGCAGTGGGTCTTAAATGCCGTTTTAAAAATAAATCCTTAGAAGTTTGTTATTTAGCATGGTGGGGGGTCGCATGGGTTCGAGCATGGGCAAGGGCACGGGTCACACGGATTGGGAGGGGGTGGGGGTAGTTCGCAAGGGTTTCCGCAAGGGTTTCCGCAAGGGTTTCCACAAGGGTTTCCACAAGGGATGCATGGGGGAGGTGCTGGAACGCATCCACACCCACCGATCGACTGACCCTGTTGGTTCAGGAGTCCCTGCTGCGACTGCAACGAAGACGTCGACACACAGATGGTCGGAGGCTGAATATCCTGCGGCTTAGGTGGTCTCACCACAATCTGTGGCGGGTTGATCGGGGCTGGTCGTGGCTGAGTCACAGAGATCGGAGCCGGCTGGATGCAAGCTGGTTTCGGTACCCTCACGACTATTGCAGGAGGCTGCACGGCAGGCACAGGTCCTGGACGAGCCAGCACTGGAGGAGGAGTTATCGGCGCCAGAGGAGGTGGTCTCACGCAGATCGGGGGAGGAGTCACAGGTTGAATCGGTGGTGGTTGGACAGTCATAGCAGGGGGCGTGATCGCAGCCTGTTGCGGTGGTCGCACTAGGATGGGGGGCGGCTGGATGATCACATCAGGAGATGCGCTGATGTAGAAGGTGCCTCCGGGGACAGCGATCTCTTGGAAGCCGGCGGACCTCAGGCGTTCAGGAATGCAGTTCTTTTGCACGAGTACCTTGACTGGCCCATCGCCGCATGGTGCTAGAAGAAACGTGGTATATTAGTGATTTGACAGTAGTTATATTCTCCTGATCGTATTCGGTCATGGCGGGTAATCTCAGCGGTGACCAGCCATCGACGCAGTTGATCTTATAGTGCACGCGTGTGTGTACAAACTGGTATACTCTCTCGTCCCACAGTCTCATAGTCCGATGGTTCGGCAAGCCGGAAATTGATCAGGAGCTGGAAATGCATTCCAAGGCACCAACTTCCTAACTCCGGGCTGCTTTTAACAAATTCTTAATAAAACCCAATAACACCTTGGCCGAACAGGGAATCGAACCCAGTTCGCGACCTTAAATCAACGGTCAGTAACTTGAGATTGAGGTCAGTCTTCTTATTCTTCTTTCATGTCGGTGGTATAACTAATCTCTTAAGGTCAGTAGGTGGCCACGTTACCGGTGGCGACTGCCGCATTTGTCAACTCCTCAAATGTACAGGTGTAAACACAGATGACAGGGCTTTAACATTATCATCAACATCATCTGCCTGCCTTTGCGAACCCCAATATAGTTGATGTTGGGGTCGACTTCCAGTCTAACCGGAAGCCGCTGAAAACCAGTATGTTACACGCAGCGACTGCCTATCTGACCTCCACAACCCAGTTAGTGCTGGGTAATACGATACCCTTCGTAAAACTAGTTGTCAGACTTTCGAGCCACTGACTACCTGTAACGACTGTCAATTATCTACAAAATGACAGCCGGGACCAACGGTTTAACGTGCTTTCCGAGGCACGGAAGGAAACTCGGTATGTAATGATGGTCACCCAGCCATAGACCAAGCTATGCAAGGTTGGCTTAATATGAAGATTGATCGGAGCCACGAGCTCCTCAAAGTAGTAGAACAGACGACAGTAGCAAAGATAGACGGCAACATTACAAGTGAACTTCAGAAATACTTACACGGTGGTGGAGCGCAGGGATCGCAAGGGCACGGTGGAGGCACGGGGGGTGGGCAGGGCGGCGGCGGGGGCGGGCAGGGACAGGGCGGGGGGGGCGGGCACGGACACGGACACCCGCAGTACTGGGGGGCCGGCGCCGCTGCCGCTGAAGCTACCAATACTGAGGACAAAGAAGAAACAGTTAATAAAGTGCTTGAAGTTGCTGCTGGAGTTACTAGATCTGGTGACGAAGAAATAACA
Organism: Cerastis rubricosa; assembly: GCA_949152445.1. Lineage (NCBI taxonomy): Eukaryota > Metazoa > Arthropoda > Insecta > Lepidoptera > Noctuidae > Cerastis > Cerastis rubricosa. Next base: position 11,973,119 of record OX424551.1, read on the forward strand.
ATTAGTAAAGCGCTTGAATCTGATGAAGCTAATAATGCTGGGGACGAAGAACAGACTGTTGAAAAAGCGCTTGAGGCAGCTGAAGCTGCTAGAGTTTGTGATGGACAAATAAGGATTAGTAAATTGCTTGATGCTGCTGACACTGCCAAGGCTGGTGACGAAGAACACTAACTGAAGGGTAAATTATGCTGGTAGAAAACATAAACTCCCCCTTTTTTATAATAAGTTAAAACAATGTTTACCAACATCGGTCCCAACGCCATATTATTTTTATTTTTTAGGCTACGGCTCTGAAAGAGCTGCGTAAGCTGAATTGACTTAACTTAATTGAGTTTATGAATTTTTAAATAGATAGTTACCTATTATACCCAATGCCGTTAGACGCCCCATGGTTGACAACCTTGTGTATTAACCACCAAACTTTCCAATCTTTTATACTAAAACTGTCAGCCAGTTTGTTGTCAAATTCACTAACCAACCATCTCGTGTCGCTAGACAGAGCATTAAAATAATAAGCTTTCAATTGTTTTGGCTCTAGATCTTTTGTGTAGAAATCGGTTGTCATGGTATGGGCAAGTGATGTGGAGGAAAGAGATTGTAAGTCTTGGTTTTTTTTTAAGTTACAAAAGGGATGAATGAAAGGCATTTGCATGTGCCTGAGATCAGAATGGTAGATTAATGGAGAAGAATGGTAGAATGATGAGAATGGAGAAGAAATGAGTAAATAAGAGGAAATCTGAAAGTTTCGTCGCCGACCGATAAGTTTTGTGGTAATCTGTTGTCGTGGTATGGGCATGAGATGCTGAGGATTGAAGAAAACGTCGTGAGGAAAGTTTTGAGTATGAATGTGGATGGGTGAGTAGAGGCAGACCAAAGAAACGATGGATGGACTGTGTGAAGGTTGATATGGCAAGAAAGGAGGTATCTGATGACATGACGAGTAATAGAGAAGTATGGAAGAATGACGCGGACCCCAAATGAATTGGGATAAGAGCAGGAAAACGATGACGTGGTCAACTGGAAGTCTTTCACAGGGACTATAAAATGGGCCAATCTCTTTCAAAGCGTTTAAGGACTTTAATTTTTAACTTATCTATCTTTGGGATATGGCTGGTGGAGTAAGGTTTTGTCCGAATGATAGCCAAAGTTGTGCCTAAGAAACTAGGGCCGTCCAAAAGCGAATTGGGTTGACAATATCGTCAAGATCGCGGAAAACGGATGGAATAGGAACGCACACAACAGAGAATAGTGGAAAAAGAAAGGGAAGGCATATACTCAATAGGTGGTTATCCTGAGCTAAAATTATGATCTCTTTTAGCGCTGTTAAAACTACACCTTATTTAAGTCTTTGTTTGCGAATGAATACTGATGAGCTCGTGGCTAAATAATAACAGCCGCACGGGTTTCTTATCTTTAAGGTTAAGCCGTGCTTGCCGAGGTTGGCCCGTGGATGGGTGACCATAATTACATACCGAGTGGCCTCCGTGCCTCGGAAAGCACGTTAAGCCGTTGGTCCCGGCTGTCATTTGTAGATCTTTGGCAGTCGTTGCGAGTAGTAAGAAGCCAAAAAGTCTAACATCCAGTCTTACTAAGAGGTTTCGTATTACCCAGTTACTGGGTTTTGGAAATCAGATAGGCAGTCGCTGCATGTAAAATACTGGTATTCAGCTGCAGCCGGTTAGACTGGAAGCTGACCCTAAGAAAGTTTGGGAAAAGGATAGGTAGATGATGATCACTTATTACGAGTATACAGTATATGAATTTTTCAAGTGACCATGGATGGTCAAATCCGAAACTATGAGGAATAGCGAAAAATACTGAAAGGCTTCTCGAGCCCGACTTTAATGAAACCGAGACTGCATCATTAGGTTTTTGAAAAATCAATATTTCTAGTCAGGTACCGAACCAGTTGATTTTGAAAAAAAAAAGAAACAAAATGCACTGTATTATCACACCATTCCTTATTATCGCTAATAGGGATAAAATTCATGGAAGTATTGACATGCAGCAAATTAGTATAAAGGGTGTAAAACACCTCTTAACTTCGATCAATAATCTATTATTGATCGAAGCCTCTTAACGAAGCCGAAGGGGACTGGTTCTCCCTGTCATTGCGATCTTTTTTTTTCTACACCATACCTGGGAACCTTCTAGTTACGGAGATATTAGGGGTCAAGGTTCAAACTTTTTGACAAGTTTTTTTTTTAATTAAAGTTTTTAAGGGAAGATTTTTACTTTAAACACCTCCACGACCCCCGTACTATTCAATCCGTCTATCAGCACAATGTTTTGAGTGCGTTACATTGAGTTCTACCACAAAACATGATTTTACACCCCCCCAAAAAAAGTCGTTTCCCAGCAATAATTTCTGCGTAAAGTTACTTAGTTTCATGTACAGAATGCTTGGTTGACGGCTTCGTGATGAGGTGATTTACACCCCGTATACAGTATGTTTTTTTATTAAAATCAATGGTTTGATTCTGGGTAGGTACTCATTGATTTCTGCCTCTCCTTCCGGGCAATACATTCGTGAAGCTTCATCATTTCAGCTTACCCTAACACTTTTAAAAAACCGTGATATTACGTGGACCGTAATCTGCGGTTATTACCACACTCATTAGAGCTTACAATAACATGAAACTATCTCAAGTATATAAGGAGTGTTTTCAACGAAATTATGTACTGAAAGGCAATATGGGTTTACAGGCATTCTTGATTCTTGGTGAGTTAAAATATGTTTTTTTTTTTTGAAAACTTGGTACAAACAGACCGTTTTAATTTAAAAAAAAATAATAATAAAAAAATTATAGTCAATGATTTTTATGTTTTAATTTTTTATGTATGGATTTTGTCTAATTTTTGAAATAAATGAATTAATAATAAAATTAAAATCAAAATTTACATTAAAATTAACCTGACTAGCTATCAAGGCGAAAGCGGTAGAGTAGCCCGCGATTTTTTTTTACGTTTTTTTTTTCAATTTGCCGGTCCGTGTCTGGTTGTATTTTGATTTAAATATGATTAGCGACCGGAAAAAATATGGCTTCACGGAGTTATAATCATTAACATTATCAGAGGGTTTTTCAGAGTGTTGTAACCCTCTAAATTAAATGGACTGGGGAAATAAAATAAATGGAATGGGTATTAAATGAACTTAGAGTTATATTGATGATTTTAATGATTATAATTGTGTAATAACATACGTTTTACGGGTACAATCACATATTTTATTTAAGAGCGTGTACGCCTTACGACATTTCATACAAACTTTCAAGTCCTTATTTTCCGAAATGACTGAACCGATTTTAATGAAATTTGATGATGATAATAGGTCTAAAAAGTTACTAAAAACATTTTCGAAAAATAGTGTTACAGCTAAATTAGACCGATTATAAATTATCTATAAAACAGAAATTTCAATTAAGTATATTTTTTTAAAAGACATTTCGAAAATGATTTTTAGTAACTTTTTAGACCTACGTATCCTGCTTATACGTATTAAGTTTCAATAAAATCGCTACAGTCATTTCGGAAAATAAGGACTTGAAAGTTTGTATGAAATGCCGTAAGGTGTAAACACTCTTAACTTATCAAATAAACATTTAAGAGGGCTCCCACTCCCATACAAAAAAGTATTTTTTTTCCTCATTTTTATAAAAAATGGTACGGAACCCTTCGTGCGCGAGTCCGACTCGCTCTGTGCCTTTTATTTTCATTTGACATTATTTTTTTTTTTTAACTTTTCTCACCTGTTACTCCGTCTAGCACTCATCAGCGTCGCAGCGGCTGCCCCTTGGCGCTGCTACAGCACCTGCGACGGAAGCACAGTCTGCTTCGGAGAAGCTGGTCAGCCATGCATCCAGCCACCAGCTATCTGCATCGGCAGGGTCGGTCCTCCGTGCACTGGGCCAGCTACTGTATACACCCCCTGTCAGTGTCAACCACCAACACCCTGTCCCCCCCCCTGCCCCACACCTTGCCCTGAACCTGCTCCTCCCCCACCCTGCCCATGCCCATGCCCATGCCCTTGCTACTAAGTTAAACAGTTTTTAATTTAAATTACACCCCTTTTTTTCGGAGGGGTGTGAAAAATTGGTGATGTCAAAAAATTTCGATTGGATTTTTTTTTGTTTGGCTACAAAATTTTGTTTGGTAACGAATTAAAATTGATTTTTTGGAATGAAATATAGTATTTTTTTATTTTTTTGGAATTTTGTATTTGTTTACGAAATAAATAATGTTTATGATACATTCTATCATGTCTGTTTTACACGAAGAATTGGGGAGGTACATACAAGGTGTTGTTTTGCATCCTCGTCAAAATTCCGGAGGTTGTCACAAAAGACTTTAGTAATCAAAAAAAAAAAATACTATACGTAGTTAAATATCAATAAACGTAGATTTTTTTGGTTGTTTAAGTTTATCAGTATTTCAGAATAACCCCCTTAACGTGGTTAAGGGAATAAGAAGTTGTCGAATAAACGTTTGAGATTGTTTGTATGTGTGAAAGCGTGGTAATAGGGCGAGGATCAGACGGGCCGCGTTTAAAACAGGGGTGGTTTCATACTTACCGATTACAGTAAATAAGAAAATAAAATAAAAATTACCCACCCATTTTACTATTGTTTCGGGATGAGAGTCATTAGCATAGTTACCTCCTTGAATTTCACACGAACAAGTTTTTTTTAGGTTAAAAATTCAGACATAGATTGGTATCTATGTACGGCGGAAGGATTTTTTTTAAACGTCCCACACTAGTAATTTCTCCTGTATCGTGGGTTCGTTTAAAAACATTTAAACTCACATACACAAACTGCCAGACCCGGAACAATTAGCTACCTGTAGGCCATACAAATATTTGTTCCGTGTGGGGATCGAACCCGCGACACGCAGCGCACCAGCCGATCGCTCAGCCACTGCGCGTACCGTGTTGTCAAAAGCGATAGACTAGAACCTTATAAACTTTTGCTCGGGATTCAAACCTATCAATCAATCAATCAAAATATTTTATTTCACATAGACCTACATGGGCACTTATAAAACGTCGACACGGTTCGGGTTGGTCGTTTTCTATGTAGAAGAACCGGCAAGAAACTCCATGGTTACTCTTCTAAAACCATTTGGTTTTACAATATTTTTATGTTACAGCGTTATTACTTAAGTATGGCCGTCCCCGCCTCCATATTCATACGAAACGAACTTAATGTACACGTACGTAACTTGTAGACTTTATCAATATTAAATATCTCTAAGAAACTGCGAGCGAGGTATTTATTTCACATCGCACATGGAGTGTTCCGTAGAAATAACTCAAGTAAGACACGTTTGTTGGCCTGTGGACGGTGAGTAATGTGCTAGCTCACCGACTGTCCGTCTTGTGACGATAGGCCGTGTCGACGGCGCGTTCGTGTTCCACGCGCGCCTCAAGGAGATGTCAGCAAAACGGAAGGTGTCCGAGAGGGCCGATGCCTGCCAGGGCTGCGGGTTGTTCGAAAGACATACCGTGGCCCTGGAACACAAAGGGTTAAGAAGGAACATGGATGGGTTTTAGTCAGTACAAGTCTGCCACTCCCTTCCGCTCTGCCAGGAGAGGTCATTTGATGATTTCCCATTCATAAAAAGGTATTTACTTCAAATATACCACTTACAAGCTCGTGGCTAAATAATAACAGCCGCACGGGTCGATCTTTAAGGTTAACCCGTGCTTGCCGAGGTTGGACCGTGAATGGGTGACCATAATTACATACCGTGTTTCTCCCGTGCCTCGGAAAGCACGTTAATCCGTTGGTCTCGGCTGTCAATTGTAGATCTTTGACTCTTGTTAAGCAGTTTTGAAAACAAGCATTACAAAGTGGTATCGTATTACCCAGTACTAACTGGGCTGTGGAGGTCAGATAGGCAGTCGCTCTATGTAAAATAAGGATATTCAGCCGCATCTGGTTAGGTTGGAAGCCGACCACGAACATAGTTGGGAAGCAGGCAGATGATGAGACCACTTACAGGCACTTTGAATTGTTACAAACGAGGAAATTTTGCTTAAGTCTAGCCACAGGCGTATTAACTGTGTCCGTCCGCCTTATGACGACTGGCCGTGTCGACGTCGCGTTCGTGTTCCACGCGCGCCTCAAGGAGATGTCAGCCAACCGGAAGGGGTCCGAGAGGGCCGATGCCTGCCAGGGCTGCGGGTCTGTTCGAAAGAGATACCGTGGCCCTGGTACACAAAGGGCTAAGAAGGAACATGGAAAATTATCAATAGTGAAACCAATAGAAATAAAAAATATAATAATGATATCAGACTAGAGACTTCACATGGTCTTCTAAGTTCTAAAAACGAAGTAGCTCAAGAATTTGTAGATTTTTTTACCAATATCCCGCTTAAAACTACCGAAACATTAAATTCCTCACCCTTGCTTTCCATTGACTTATTAAAAGAGAACGATTCAGCCTGTCCGATTGAGTTTCAATTTAAGCATATAAACCCCATAACATTCATTAAAGCTTTTAAGGAAATCAAAATCAAATTAACCGAAGATCTATGGGGAATGTCTGTTAAAGTTTGTCAAGCCATTATCGACACTATAGCACCGTACTTAGCCTTAATTTTCAATTTGTGTGTGGACCAGGGAGTCTTCCCAGACCTTATGAAATACAGCAAGGTAATACCACTTTTCAAATCTGGGGACAGTAAAGAGACCAATAACTATAGACCCGTTTCCGTGTTGCCGGTTTTCAGCAAGGTGTTTGAAAAGGTAATGCTTAATCAAATGCTCACCCACTTTAACACCAATAAAATCTTACATGACAAACAGTATGGTTTCACCAAAGGACGTTGTACGACTGACGCCGGTGTCACTTTATTAAAACATATATATACTGCGTGGGAAGAGGCACATGATGCCATAGGAATCTTCTGTGACCTCTCGAAGGCATTTGATTGCGTAAATCACGAAACCCTGCTCTTGAAACTTGAGCATTACGGTTTAGGTAAACTTGCGCTCAGTTTAGTAAAATCGTATTTGAATGATAGACAGCAGCAAGTACAAGTAAATGGTGTAAATTCAATGGGTTTAAAAGTAAAAATGGGTGTACCACAAGGTTCAATATTGGGTCCTTTCCTCTTTTTAGTATATATTAATGACCTACCCCATTTGTTTAAAAACCAACCACAAATGGTGTTGTTTGCTGACGACACTTCTTTAATATTTAGAATAAACAGACGTGCCACAAACCTCAACGACGTAAATAACGCTCTAATGCAGGTCCATAACTGGTTTACCGCTAATAATTTAGTATTAAATGGGAAAAAAACTAAGTGCATAAGATTTACTCTACCAAATGTCAAATGTAGTGATTGTGACATAGTATTAAATCAAGAGAAACTTGAATTTGTCGATGAAACTGTTTTCTTGGGGACCACGCTCGACTCAAGGCTACAATGGGGTTCTCATTTAACATCTCTTGCAGGACGGCTGAGTTCAGCAGCATATGCTGTCAGAAAAATCCGTCAATTTACTGATGTAGATACCGCGAGGCTAGTGTATTTTAGTTATTTTCATAGCATTATGTCATACGGTATTTTACTATGGGGACGGGCTGCAGACATCGAGTCTATATTTATTCTGCAGAAAAGAGCTATCAGAGCCATATATAATCTACGTAGGCGCGATTCTCTAAGAGAACTGTTTAAGGAAATTAACATCATGACGGTACCTTGTCAATACATCTATGAAAATATCATGTACGTTAGGAAAAATCTGCATTTATTTAGTAAAAGAAGTGACCGGCACCACTATAATACTAGAAACAGGGACCAACTGGTTCAGCCAGGTTTCAGGCTAGCTAAAGTAGACTCATCTTTCATGGGGTACTGTTTAAAATGTTACAATAAAATACCTCCCCCCATTCTACAACTGAATGAAACGAAATTTAAATCTTGCATAAAGCGCACACTATGTAGGCAAGCATATTATAAGTTGGGGGATTACATTGATGATAAAAATGCTTGGCTCAATGCTGGTCCTGCTCCACAACCATAGGGGCTATCAAATTACCATGTGAAGTTACTGTGGAAGCTGCAGAAGATTGTATAAATATCTTTGCTTTGTATAGATTCAATCTCTTAGTATTATATAATTGCATAGCACATGTGTGAAAACTATGTACTGTAAAGCCACCATTTACTGAGTACCTACATCTTACACTGACGCGAATTTACCCTGGCGGTTGAGTAAATGTCATGCTCACTTAAATGTCACGCTGATGGCGGCGGGTGTGTCGGGTCATTTAGTTCCCTTCAATATGGTTGAGTTGAATGATGGCTGATACATGCGTCATGTTCGTGAACGGGCGCTGTCAGTTGTGCCTGGTCATCTCTTAGCTGCCACGGTTTATTTTAATTATTTTATTTTTAACTTTTTTTCGAATTATTGATTTCGTCTTTTACTCTGGACGCTCTTAACTTGCCCGTATTTCTACATCGTTCTCACATACTAGTAATTCTCAACACAAATGATGTAACCAAGATTTTGTAAGATATTTTGATTTAAAAGAGTGTCCATGGAGTTTCTTGCCCATTCTTCTCCATAGAGATCTACGCTTTGGAATGGGCAACTACAGTACTTTCACAAGTTATTATGTCTTGTGACTGGGACTGTAGCTTCGCTTTCTTCTTTTTTGTTCTTTGACTTTCAAAAGTGCCTGTAATGGTCTAATTGAAATAAATGCTTTGAGTTTGAGTTTGAGTTTGAGTTTGATGGGTTTTAGTCAGTTCAAGTCTGACAATCCCTTCCGCTCCGCCCACAGCGGGAGGGGTCATTTGATGATTTCCCATCCGTAAAAAAAGGCATAATAACTGTCGGTTTTTATAGGTTACTTTTTGGGAAGTGTGCTTTGAAATTCCACAATATAATTCCCCTATTCTATCATCGGACGAGCAGAGATACGGGGAAGCGTCACCGTTATATGGTGGAAGTTCCACGGACCCAAACAAAAGCGCTATGCTTCTACATTAACTGTGCCAACCGTCAGTCTTTGTAATTCACTGCCGGCTTCACTGTACCCTTTTTTTTACGTATCGGAAATCATCAAATGAGCCCTCCTGCTCTGGGCGGAGCGAAAGGGAGTGTCAGACTTGTACTGACTAAAACCCATCCATGTTCCTTCTTAGCCCTTTGTGTTCCAAGGCCACGGTATCTCTATTTAAGGACGTAAGTCTATTTAGTATACCTACCCACTGAGGGCTCCGTACAATTTCATTTTTAACCCCCGACCAAAAAAGAGGGGTGTTATAAGTTTGACGTGTGTATCTGTGTATCTGTGTGTCTGTCTGTGGCATCGTAGCTCCTAAACGGATGAACCGATTTGGATAAAAGTGGTGTCGTTTGAAAGGTATTTTAATCGAGAGTGTTCTTAGCTATGTTTCATGAAAATCTGCTCAGCCGTTTGAAGATCATCACGTCTTTTCTAGTTGATGTAGGGATTTAAAAACTTTCACAGGTAGTCTATTTGAAATGTCGCTTGTCACCATGGGCATTGCTGAGGGGGGGGGGGGTGCACCCAAATTTATATTTTGTTTAATTTATATCTTTCCTTGGTTTCGTTAACCAGGAGTAGGAAAGTCAAGGCTAGGCAAAAATAAAATAAGTTTAAAAAGCATGAAAAAAAATTAAATTAAAAATTTAAAAAACCCCCGACACAAAAAACCTCTAAAAAGCCAAAAAAAAAAATAATCCAAGCGTCGTAGCGTCGGGGGACCGCTAAGAAGACCGCTTAGTACAAGCACAGAACAAAGCGGACCCCCGACGCTACGACGCTTGGATTAATTTTTTTTTGGCTTTTCAGAGGTTTTTTGTGTCGGGGGTTTTTTAAATTTTTAATTTAATTTTTTGTTATGCGCGTTAATAGGATCATAAAAAATATTTTTTTAATGATTTAAAAATGTATGGTTTTCAGGTTTTTTCCTGTACTTGTAGAATAGTACCCTATTATACATTTTGATTCCCTTGAGAGTGTCGAATTATCCGTTTTTTGCGGAATAAACGACCGTATCTTTTTTTCTGTTAACTTAGAAGTTTGACTTTTTCACAACATTAAGGGAACTCTACATATATGGTTTCAATTTCAACTCGATACCTCCACGCTTCCGAAGATAAAGGGCCTTGACAGACGGACAACAAAGTGATCCTATTAGGGTTCCATTTTTTTCTCTTGATATCCTATATATATCCTTCATCAATTATATATTAATTAGTATACCCGCAGCTACAAAAATCTTCTAGTTTTAAAATGTGCAACAGCCGCCGCGCCGGTAGCTCGTGCATCGCACTCGGCTGCGTGCGGCGCAGTGTGATGCTACGGACAATCGATGGTGTAGTGAAAACTGCCTGATACCGGTTTTTTGCTAATGTAGTTGTTGTCCCGCCGATACCTTATTATATTTTCATAATACACACTACATAATCTTATCATATTGTGCACAATATTTATATAATTACTGTTACATATTGACATCCGTTCACTCATCATTTAGGTTCAGTTGAAAACCAGCGTCGGGCATTAGTGTCCGGCATTTTGCTGAACTGGGCCTATTTGGTGCAGCCGTGAGTCATACAATATTTATTGTCTAGTTTTAAGTTTTTTTGTTTATTTTTTTTAATATTTCCGTTTTTTATATTGTGTGTACTTATGGCATGTACCAATAAACGTTTTTTCTTTCTTTCTTTCTTTCTTTCTTGAGGTACGGAACCCTCAAAAGAAAGGAACTACCTAACAAGGAGGAGGAGTAAGGAATTACCAATTCCAAGCCGGGTGAAAATGTGAAATCAGTCCTATAAGTCAATGGATCAATATGAAGTGGTAATTCCTACATATTGGCACTTTACGTATTGCTGTAATTAGCGTGTTGCATACATTCGGAGCAATGGACGTGTGCCAGGCAATTTGTCTTCATTTTAGTAAAGCTATCAGTAGTTGAGAGCTGCGATGGCGTAGTGGTAGCAGCCCCGACTTACGAGCAGCAAGCCTTGGGCTCGAACCCAGACAGGCGGATTACTTTGTGTAATTTATTTCATCACCGCTGCTCTCAAAAACGGCGAAGGAAAACATCGTGAGGAAACCGGCATGTCCTAGAACTAAAAATTCGAAAACATGTGATATCTACCAACCCTCACTGGGCCCGCGTGGTGGATTACAGCCCACTCCCTCTCATAGAGAGGAGGCCTGTGTCCCAGCAGTGGGGACATTATAGGCTGATGATGATGATACATACGGAGCAATAGACGGGTGCCATTTAAAACAGTGTCCATGGAGTTTCTTGCCCATTCTTCTCCATAGAGATCTACGCTGTGCAATGGGCAACTACAGTACTTTCACAGATAATATGTCTTGTGACTGGGACTGTTGCTTCATTTTTATTGTTGTTCGACTATTCAAAAGTGCCTGTAACTGGCCTACTTGAAATAAATGATTTTGATTTGATTTGATTTGCCAGGCAATTTGTCTTCATTTTAGTAAAGCTATCAGTAGCTGAGTGTGACTACTATTCCCGGGTTGGGAAAATTGTTATTACAACAGGATTTTTAGGGTTCCGTACCCAAAGGGTCAAACAGGACCCTATTACTGAGACTTCGCTGTCCATCCGTCTGTCACCAGGCTGTATCTCATGAACCGAATGTATTACTGTTGTTGCTACAACGACAAAACCTAAAAACATACTAAAATAAATATTTAAGGGGGGCTTCCATACAACGAACTGATATTTTTACTCGTTTTTATAAATAATGGTACGGAACCCTTCGTGCGCGACTCCGACTCGCACTTGGCCGGTTTTTTTCAGTAGGAGCAACGGAGTCTTGATTTGTGCCCGATTGATGGCAATAGGCTTGTCCCTTTTACATGAGACATTTAATATTCATAAACTTTCTGATATAGTGCTGCAATCTTCTTTTAGCTCTCCACATTTGTATTGTTTTGAATGGTAGCAGGCGTGTTTTCCTGTTCGTCCCACCGACTTTGTCCTCCTAGTGGGACGAACGGGAATTTACAAAAATAAGTTCCCGATCGTCCCACTTAGGATTTTAGAAGGACGAATGGGAATAGGTTCTTGATTAGTGCAATTCGTCCCACTAAATAATTTTGGGCATAAAATGTTTAATCGTTGTTTCGTCGTTTACTTTCAAATTTGTCATGATATTACATGGCTCTGGTGCGCCGGCGGTGCCGCTAGTTAACAAAAGAGTGCCGATAACATTGTGTTATTTGCGTAAACCCTATATTGGTTTACCTGACATTCTCTCCCTTTAGTATCCTTAAATTAGGCCGGTCGGGATAGTTTTGACAAAACAATGAAACTGCGAACAACCACTCTGAAATTATTTTTTGGTGGGACCAATAGGACTAACAAGTAATTAATAAATTATTCCCGTTCGTCCCAGCAACAAAATTAGTGGGACGACCGGAAAAAAAAAACGAATTCCCGTTCGTCCCACTAGGGGGATGAAGTCGGTGGGACGAACGGGAATACACGGTAGCAGGACGGGACTATTTTGAAAAAACAAAATTGTGGTATAAGTTCTCTTTTCGGCCACGCGCTTTAAGACCCATGTGCAGCTGTAATAGTATTGCCTGACAATGGTGTAAAAGCTACCTAATATTATTTCACATACATAGACTAAATCCCGAACTGAAATGAGAATTTTCCTTGCCATAGAGAATTTTTCCGAACAAAAATATCAAATTATATTTTGTCTATGGAGGGATTGAATTCAAATCCTAATGGTGATAAGAACTGGCTTCTTTGCTTCTTAAAATAAATACTTTCGAAATAGTGATAGACGGTCTTTGGGTAGTTTTTTTTTTTCTAAAATCATAGTATGTCTTCTGGTTAAGCCGCGTTTGCCTAGGTATGTCTGCGGATAGGTGACTACCTATTACATTTCGAGTTATCCGTGCCTCGGAAAGCACGTTGGTCTCGGCTGCAGGGCTTTAAATACCGGTAAAAATTTCGTAACGTTACCTTCATTTGAGTTAACGTTAATATTAAAATAACGTTATTAGATATAACGTTATTCTTGCAACATTTTATCGTTAATCTTTAAAACCGTTAATTGTTTAATAACGTTAATTTTATCGTTATTTTTAAACGGTTAAATATTTGCCAACTTCCTCGCATGCCTACGGATGGGACTTGATAGGGATTGATTGTTTGTTTGTTTGCATTGAATAGGCTCCGAAACTACTAAACCGGCTACACTATCCGCGGGTGACATAGGCTACATTATATTTTCAAAAAAAATTGGGATCCTTGCTAAAACTGCAATTATGTAACCCAAGGTGTATAAAAATTATCTAAAATATTCTTTACATCGCGTGCGCTGCGAAAACTATTGATGATAAAATAAAATAATGTATTACGACTTTGCAGAACACATCATTATTTACAAAAAGTGTCGCGACAGCATATGTCTAACTATTATATTTATGCCACAATAAGTGTTCTTTTATTTAAAAAAAATATATTTTAATGCCGCCGTTAGAAAAGACTCTGTATTTGTATGTTGGTATTAATCCTTATCAAAGTAAATTACTTCATATTCAAGACTGCTTCAATACCTTTATATAACTTTTTGAATTATTTAATTCGGACATTCCATTCGAAAGATATCAGAAGTTTAAAAATGTAAGTATTAGAAAAAAGTTGCGTGGTCGCCGCTCACCCTGCTCAGCTGGCTAGGCATCACCTTATACGATGTAAGCGTCACTGGGGTACGGGCCGTACGGGAGGGGAATATTCAAACTTTGTTTGTAATTTTTTTTAGTTCATCATCATTTATCATTTCAGCCAAAAGACGCCCACTGCAGGACATAGACCTCCCCCAAGTGTCGCCATTGACATAAGGGGGGTTTTGACATAATCGCCACGCTTGGCAGGCGAGTTGGCGATCGCAGTACAGTTGTTACAAAAGCCCACAGAACGCTGCTGCACATTCTCTGGCAAGTCCCTTAGTCGCCTCTTACGACACCCACGGGAAGATATGGGATGGTGCTATTCTTTACGTCCGACACCATACAAAACCCGACACCATACAGAATTTCACACCACAGAGATTTTTTTAGTTACCTGACGCAAATAGAAGTGTTTTTTTTTATGTTTGTGTATTGTTAAATACCCGTGCGAAGCCGGCGCGGGCTGCTAGTAGTGAATAATCATAAATTTTTTAAAACAATTTACTTATTTATTTATTTATATCTTATAAGTTCTGTATGGTATCGGACGTTAAGAATAGCACCATCCTCTATCTTCCCGTGGGTGTCGTAAGAGGCGACTAAGGGACTTGGCAGAGAATGTGCAGCAGCGTTGTAGCGTGGCGATTATGGCAAAACCCCCTCTAATGAGCGCAATGCAAAAATGGCCCCTAGTACCCGGCAGCCCGTCTACCCTCGACTATGGTAGCGGTCGAGGTAATGGCGTGGCAAGGGTTGCGAAGAATCTCCGGAAGGGATCAGGTTGCCTATACCGATGACTTGACCTGGCAACATACAACACGCGAACATTCCGGACGAGAAGATAACCGAACTCGAAGAGGAGTTGAGCAGGTTGCGCTGGAGTATTGTAGGATTATTTGAAGTCTGAAGAGAGGGGGAGGACACGATGATCCTGAAATCCGGCAACCTGCTCTATTTCCGAGAGGGTGACCGGCAGTCCCAGGGCGGTGTTGGGTTTATCGTCCACAAGTCCCTTGGGAATAACGTGGTGAAGATCGAGAGTGTGTCGATCAGGGTGGCGTACCTTTCACTCAGAATATCCTTAAGATATTCGCTGAAGGTCATACAGGTCTACGCCCTGACCTCGGCACACCCCGATGACGAAGTGGAGACCATGTATGAGGATATCTCTAAAGCCATGCATGGTTCCAAAACTCACTTCACCGTTGTCATGGGGGACTTCAACGCGAAACTGGGCAATAGAGACGGGGATGAGCTGCAGCTGGGGCAATTTTGGGTTGGACGTCGGAACCACCGGGGACACCAACTGGCTAGTTTTATGGAGAAGGAGGGCTTCTATATGATGAACTCCTTCTTCATAAAGCGTGAGCACGGGAAGTGGACCTGGCAGAGCCCCGACGGTGCAACTAAAAATGAGATTGACTTCATCATGTCAACCAAGAAGCAAATGTTCAATGATGTCTCTGTGATCAATTCAGTGAAAACCGGGAGCGATCACCGCATGGTAAGAGGTACATTGAATATCAAGATTAAGCTTGAAAGGTCTCGACTGATGAAGTCTACGCTCCGACCAGCACAGATCCAGTTCCAAAACCCCGAGAGCTTTCAGCTTGAACTCCAGAATCGTTTTGAGTGCTAGGAAGCTCAGTGGACGAATGCAACGATGGATTCGTGGAAACTGTCCATACGACAGGGTTTAAGTTCTTGAAAACGCGTCGTGCATAGAAGAACAAAAAACTCTCCGATCATACTCTGATCGGAGTGATACGCGGAACGGCTTGATATGATCCTGCAGTCTTCAGACAAGGCGTGGATATATCGGCAGCTCAATGGACGGATCTCCAAATCCTTGAAAAGCGACCTCCGCTGCTTTAATACGGAGTGTATTAAAGACGCCGTTGAGCGGAATAAAGGCTCAAAGGTATTTGCAAGAGATATGGCTATTGGGCAGAGCCAGCTCACGAAACTGAAGACCGACGATGGCAAGATCGTATCCGCCAAACTGGACCTACTAAGGGAGATCAAGAGATTCTACGGGCAGTTGTACACGTCAACCAGGAAACCCGTTGTAAATCTAGCGAATGATTCAAGAGCTAGACTGCCCCGACACTATACCGAAGACATCCCGGAAATAAGCCTGTACGAGATTAGGATGGTTCTGAAACAGCTTAAAAACAAGAAAGCACCGGGTGATGATGGAATTACGGCCTAACTTCTGAAGACAGGTGGAAAACCGGTACTTAAGGCCCTTCAGAAGCTGTTTGATTCCGTCATACTCGAGGGGAAAACGCCACAGGCATGGTGCAGGGGTGTGGTGGTACTCTTTTTCAAAAAGGGCGACAATGCCCGGTTGAAGAACTATAGGCCCATCTCACTTCTAAGCCATGTCTACAAGTTGTTTTCAAGAGTCATCACGAATCGTCTCGCGCGTAGGTTTGACGATTTTCAGCCTCCGAACAAGCCGGATTCCGAAAAGGCTTTAGCACCGTAGACCACATACATACGCTGCGACAGGTTATACAGAAGACCGAAGAGTACAACCTGCCTCTCTGTTAGCGTTTGTGGACTACGAGAAAGCCTTCGGTTCGATCGAGACTTGGGCTGTACTGCAGTCTCTCCAACGGTGCCAAATTGACCATCGTTACATCGAGGTGTGGAAGTGCTTGTACAAAAACGCCACCATGTCAGTCTGACTTCAGGACCAGACCTAGGAACCTATCCTTCTGCAGCGAGGTGTGAGACAGGGAGACGTCATAGGGAACTGGAGAGGGCTAGGCATCAACGTCGATGGCGAGAACATCTCGTACCTTCGATTTGCCGACGATATAGTGGTCATGGCGGAGACCATGCAGGGCACTCAGTACAATATTCGATGACCTCAGTAGAGCTTCCGAAAGAGTGGGTCTTAAAATGAACATGGACAAAACCAAGGTCATGTTGAATGCCCATGTAACACCCACTCCTATCAAGATCGGAGACTCTACACTCGCAGTATTGGACGATTATGTCTGGGACAAACGGTCCAGTTGGATTAGTCTAACTTCGAGAAAGAGGTCAATCGTTGAATCCGACTCGGCTGGGCAGCGTTCGGGAAGCTGCGTGGTATCTTCTCGTCGAACTTACCGCAGTGTCTCAAGACGAAAGTCTTTGACCAGTGTGTGTTGCCAGTGATTACATACGGGACCGAAACGTGGTCGCTCACAATGGGCCTCATCAGAACGCTCAAAGTCACCCAAAGGGCAATGGAGAGGGCTATGCTCGGAGTTTTCTTGCGTGATCAAATCAGGAATGAGTACATCCGCAAGAGAACCAAGGTTACCGACGTAGGCCGAAGAATTGCTAAACTGAAGTGGCATTGGGCAGGGCACATTGCTCGCAGAACAGATGGCCGATGGGGCCGAAAAGTTCTGGAATGAGGACCGTGAACCGGGAGACGATGCGTTGGAAGGCCTCCCACTAGGTGGACCGATGACCTGGTGAAGATTGCGGGGATCCGCTGGATGCGAGTTGCACGGGACCGGTCAATGTGGCGACACTTGGGGGAGGCCTATGTCCAGCAGTGGACGTCTTTCGGCGGAAATGATGTCTTATAATCATTACTCTGATTCTTCGTAACTTGGCAAACTTATGTTACCCAAGTCCTTTTCATGTCGTACTTTTCTAACAACGTTGAGTATATTGACATAAGTTACTGTACGTTTTTCTTCTGGCACACGATCCAGTTCAAAAGCGCCCAGTGTTGCGAACGCTGTATTTCGTGGGTCGCTAGGTCATGGTTGGTCTTGGTTAAAATCCAACGGAGGTAAATTAGAGGCGTCCCAGCTTAATACATTTACGTCCCATATGCTTCGTTGGTACATGATTGCACTCGTTTATAACTTTGTAAAAAAAATTAATCTTATTCATAATTTGAACTTAGTCTTCTTTAAAAATCAAAAATTGTAATAACGATTTAAATGAAAGGAACAAAAATATTTATAATATAAATAGGTAGTAGTCTACACACAGCGACACACGAAGTCATTTGCAATAAAACATGATCTCGTTTTTATAGATTTCTCGTACAATGCGGGTGCTTGATTTTGTCGCCGTGCGTACTACTAAAAATAAGTAAAATAAGCCTTGGTTTCAATATGCGATGCCCCTCCCGCTCCGCATTCACCACGCCGCGCTCATAACCTTGAATGTGACCGGCTTGTAGCTAAATTAACGGTAAAAATAACGTTATTATCGTATTTTACGTTAATTGTACTTAACGTTAAATTACTGGTAATGTTATCAATTAACGTTATATTTTGTAACGTTATTTAGGTATCACATTGGAATTAACGTTAAGAAACGGTTATTATTTTGTTAGTTGGTAACGTTAACAAGCCCTGCTCGGCTGTCATTTGTAGATCTTTGACAGCCGTTATAGGAGTCGCGCGCGCGTTAACTTCAATGCGTTCGTGGTGCGAGTACCGAATTTTTATCTGCCCATCGCTTCGATCAATAATTATTGATCGAAGGCCCATCGTGATGCAGGAAGACTTTTGGCCGCAGGAAGTGGTGTTCCGTCGCTTCCGCGGGCAGGTTCCACTCGCCAGTCAGCACAACTGAAGTGTGAACTAATGCTACTAACATAGTTTTATGTCATATTTATTAACATGACATTTGTAATCCATACTTCCATACTAATATTATAAATGCGAAAGTCACTCTGTTTGTTTGTTACCTTTTCACGACTAAACGGCTAATCGGATCTTTATGAAATTGGGCAAGAAGATAGATTTCAACCTGGGGAAGGACATAGGCTATATATCATCACGCTACGACCAATAGGAGCGGAGCAGCAATGAAAATTGTTGCGAAAACGGGGATAATGTGACACAGACGAAGTTGCGCGGGTCAGCGTAATATTATAAATGCGAAAGTAACTCTGTTTGTTTGTTACCTTTTCACGACTAAACGGCTTATTGGATCGTTATGAAATTTGGCAAGGAGATAGTTATATCTTCGAGTAGGACATAGGCTACTTTTTATGCCTGAATAAAACATCAAAATTTCCACGCGAACGATGTCGCGGGTAGCAGCTAGTTACTTACTTTATAGAATTATGTTAGTTTATAAGGTAGATATCTATGGGCCATTGTAGCCTGAAATAAATGATGTTATGTTATGTTGTAAGTAGTCGAGGCCAGGAGGAGATCGTATTACCCAGTACTAACTGGGTTGTGGAGGTCAGATAGGCAGTCGCTCTATGTGAAATACTGGTATTCAGCTATAGCCGGTTAGACTGGAAACTGATCCCAAAATATTTGGGAAAAGACAGGCAGATGATGATTTTGTCTTGAGTTTGGCTTCTAAAGAAACAGACGTGGTGGATAACAGCCCTCTTCCCCTCACAGAGAGGAAGCCTTTGTCCCAGCAGTGGGAACGTCATATTTAGGCAGTGTTTGTATATCATGACAAGGTCTTCTACGCTAATGGAGACTTAATTTGTGCTGAAGTCAACGTGTGTTTTAGGTCGTCAAGTTTTTCCATCGGCAAAAATGGCGAAATTTTACACAAAATTGTATGTCCTTCCTTAATATTGTCCCTATGACAACATTATCATCAGCAACATTATAATGTTCCCACTGCTGGGACACAGGCCTCCTCCTCTATGAGAGACAGTGGGCTGTAATCCACCACGCGGGCCCAATGCGGGTTGGTAGATGTCACATTTCTTCGAATTTTTAGTTCTCCCTATGTGTCCCTAACTCCCTATGTGTTTCCCCTTAAAACAAACCTTACGGATTCCTTAGAAATATCCATTACTACTTATTTTTGTTGTAAGTCTTGTACACAAACCTCTAGGACGAGTTTCACCTGTATGTGTTACATGAGCGAAGACGGGAACGGCGACTTGTCAAACTCTGAGGTCATGGCCGCTGCAGCAATAAGGTTGTTCGATAGGTTTTTTGTGTCGGGGGTTTTTAAAATGTTTCATTATGAAGAGCTCTGTATGGTGTCGGACGTAAAGAATAGCACCATCCCATATCTTCCCGTGGGTGTCGTAAGAGGCGACTAAGGGACTTGCCAGAGAATGGGCAGCAGCGTTCTCTGTGCTTTTGTAACAACCGTACTGCGATCGCCAACCCGCCTGCCAAGCGTGGCGATTATGGTAAAACCCCCCAAAATGCCAATGTGGCGACACTTGGGGGAGGCCTATGTCCAGCAGTGGACGTTAAAAGGGCTGAAATGATGATGATGATGATAATGACTGGTTCGATTTGAAAAATTCTTTTTATGTTGGATCTTAGCACTACTCGATACATATAGGCTTATATGAATGATGGCTTATATGATTTTATGAATGTTATGTTTCGTTATGTTTGTTATATGTATCGAGTAGTGCTAAGAGGCTATGTAACATCACGCTATGTGATAACATAACAAAACATAACATTCATAAAATCATATATACCAATAATTCAGACCAATAGAAGCGGAGCATCAATGAAAAATGTTGCAAAAACGGGGAAAAAATGACGCAGGCGAAGTAGCACGGGTCAGCTAGTCTATACCTATCTATAATTATACTTATACTAATAATAAAGCTGAAGAGTTTGTTTGTTTGCTTGAGCGCGCTAATCTCAGGAACTATTGGTCCGATTTGTAAAATTCCTTCAGTGTTAGATAGCCTATAGATATATATATATATATATATATATATATATATATATATATATAAATCATTACGCTACGACCAATAGAAGCGGAGCATCAATGAAAAATGTTGCAAAAATGGCGCAGACGAAGTTGCACGGGACAGCTAGTTTCGTTATATAAATAAAACAACAATTCTTCGAAGTTATCCTTTCATTAAGCTAGAGAGGAAGTTCATCGGTATCGTCAGTGGTAGCGTCAGCATGGACAGGGGGTTCGGCTGTGGTTCCGTAGTGGTCACCGTAGCTGGAGTCACCGCTTGTGGCATGGCTGAAGATATGGCCAGGATCACTGGGGACATAGAAATTATGATGTGAATAGAACAGAATGATACATTTGCAAAGAATGTAGGTATTACAGAGAGGAGCTCGTGGCTAAATAATAACAGCCGCACGGGTCGTTCTTCAAGGTTAAGCCGTGTTTGCCGAGGTGGATGAGTGACCATCATCACATGCCGAGTTTCCTCCGTGCCTCGGAAAGCACGTTAAGTCCCGGCTGTCATTTGTAGATCTTTGACAGTCGTTACGAGTAGTCAGAAGCTAAAAGTCTGACATCCAGTCTTACCAAGTGGTATCGTATTACCCAATTCTTACTAGGTTGTGGAGGTCAGCTGTATCCGGTTAGACTGGGAGACGACCCCAGCATAGTTGGGAAAAGGCTAGGCAGATGATAATTAATGTAAGTACAGCTGTCCTATCATGACGTCTTAAAACATTATTGTTTTACGTTTTTCAGAAGGGGAAAGAGATGGAGCTAGGCATCCTGTATAGCTACATCTCTTTCGCACTCTAAGACTAAAACAATACTGCTTTATGACGTCATGGTAGGCCAGCAGATCAGGAGTATCTTTATATTATATATTGTATTATTCTTATTCTACAGTGGGAAAGAGACAGAACTATACAAGACGTCTAGCTCCATCACTTTCGCACTCTGGAATAAGACTAAAACAATACTGCTTTGTCATGGTAGGCCCCCAGATATTAAAATTCTTAGGGACACCTTGTACATTCTGCCTATAAGGCATGCAAAATACATATAAATCTAAACACATAAAAAATATACATCATTATGATCACTAACAAGTATGCAAGAAAAATTCAAAAGCAATTTACTTGTGAAATATCGATTTACATTTTGTGATAAGACCTAATTTAAAACAATATTGCTTCCAAAGTGTTCGTAATAACATGTCATTGCAATCATTAAGAGGGATCTCTAGTGGGCCTTTCTGCGTACAACGTATTCCGCTGTTTTCTCCGTAGTTAATGCGTCTAGAGCAATGTTTTTTTTTCCAAAAAATCTAGGTTTATTAATACAACATTTGCCTCATCATTTGCTTTTTTTCAAAACATATTCACTAAAAGAATTATGACAATCCAAAAACCCGAAAAAAAACCGTTTTTATCGCCATGTTCACACGGCTATCAGACAAATTAGATAAGTTTTTAACAAAAAAGAAAATAATAAAAGCATAGATATACTTTTCCACTAAATTTTAATATAAGAATTATTTAGATCAGTTTAGTTTTGAAAAAGAAAACAGCGGAATACAAAACGTCTTTTGGTCAAGATTTTAGTTGGTAAAATCAGCCTGAGCTGCAGTTTTCCCTTTCGCACTTTACGGTGCTCTGTATGGTGTCGGACGTAAAGAATAGAACCATCCCATATGTTCCCATGGGTGTCGTAAGAGGCGACTAAGGGACTTGCCAGAGAATGGGCAGCAGCGTTCTCTGCGCTTTTGTAACAACCGTACTGCTATTGCCAACCCGCCTGCCAAGCGTAGCGATTATGGCAAAACCCCCCAAAATTACAATGCGACACTTGTTAGAGGCCTATGTCCAGCAGTGGACGTCTTTTGGGATGAAATGATGTTGATGAATGATGACTTTACGGTGGCTTGGTCGGGCGCAGCGCAAATTTTCTTCAAATTCCTCGGGACTAGAGACCCCTCTTAAAGTAGAAGAAAATCTGCTTTGTTGGTCTGTGATCGCAAGTGCGAATGCTGAGCATAAGGACCTGGGTTTACATCCAGGTCGGGCAGTGTTATCGGGCTTAGGAATTTCTCAGAAGCAGTCACGGAGGCTGTATTTGTGGCCGGCTGATGGCAACAGGCTAGCCCCTATTACATGGGTCTTAAACATAACTGGCGAATATGGGTGTATAATATACACATCAACATCATCATCAGCCTTTAATGTTCCCACTGCTGGGACACAGGCCTCCTCTCTATGAGAGGGAGTGGGCTGTAATCCATCACACGGGCCCAGTGCGGGTTGGTAGATGTCACATGTCTTCAATTTTTTTTTAACCACTTCTAAAATTCTAAAAAAGGAGCAGGTTCTCAACTCGGTTGTTTGTATTTTTTTTATTTAGTTCTAGGACATGCCGGTTTCCTCACGATGTTTTCCTTCACCGTTTAGAGAGCAGCGGTGATGAAATAAATAACACAAAGTAATGCCGCCTGACTGGGTTCGAACCTACGGCTTACTGCTCGTAAGTCGGGGCTGCCATGACTGGGCACCCGCTGCTCTTACATTAGACATACCTCTGCCTAATCCTTCGAGGATTACAGGCTTGATGCTAAGTTATTACAATAATTGAGATCGTTTTCAAAGTATGTACTGTCAAGTCAGCTGACCTACCATGGCGTCTTAAAGCAGTATTGTTTTACTCTTATTCCAGTGTGGGAAAGAGAGCTAGCGCCATCTCTTTCCTACATTGGAAAAAGAGTAAAACAATAATGTTTTAAGACATCATGGTAGGCCAGCTGGTAATCGAACCTAGGACCTCATTGCTCAGCAGTCGCGGTTGCTACCCCCAGACCGAAGAGTCAGTTATCATGTTTGTTGGCACAAGATTGTTAAACATCTTTAATATCATGAATGCGAAAGTTTGTGCGCCTGCCTGGGTTCAACCAACGGCTTACTGCTCATGAGTCGGGACTCATGAGCAGTAAGTAGTACTTTGTGTAATTGATTTCATCACCGCTGCCCTCAAAAACGGTGAAGGAAAACGTGAGGAAACCGGCATGTCCGAGAACTAAAAATTCGAAGACATGTTTTATTTATTTATTTATTTGTTAAACAATTTTATTACAAACTTTCATTTAAAAACTATGCCCCACAAAATGTGATATCTACCAACCCGCATTGGGCCCGCGTGGTGGCTTACACCTCACTTCCTCTCATTGAGAGGAGGCCTGTGTCCCAGCAGTAAGAACATTGTAGGCGGATGATGATGATGAAAATTTGTGATGATGTCTGGATGTATGTTACTCTATCACGCAAAAACTACTGAATGTATCTGGATGAAATTTGGCACAGGGATAGATAATAGTCTGGAATAGCACGTAGGATACTTTTTATCCCCGTAGTACGATCTCGTGTGACAATTACCGAACCAAACGCGAGCGAAGCTATGGGCATAAAAGCTAGTCATCAAATAAAGGAGGAGCTCGTGGATAAATAATGACAACTGCATTGCTCGATCTATAAGGTAAAGCCGTGCTTACCGAGGTTGGTCCGTTGGTGGGTGACCATAATTACATACCGAGTTTCCTGACGTTACACGCACGTTAAGCCGTGGGTCCCGGCTGTCATTTGTAGATCTTTGACAGTCGTTACGAGTAGTCAGAAGCCAAAAGTCTGACATCCAGTCTTATCAAGGGGTATTACCTAAGTTATTGGGTTGTGAAGGTCAGATAGCCAGTCGCTTCATGTAAAATACTGGTATTCAGCTGCATCCGGGGGAAAATAAGCATGGATGAAGTGAGGAATGCAGTTCGAAGTATGAAGAATGGAAAGGCCATGGGCCTTGAAGAAATACCAGTGGAAGTATGGAAGTGTTAAGAAGACGGATGTATGTGGCTGACTTTATTTTTCAATAAGTTGTTGAGCGAAAAAGGTTAGGTGAGAAGTACAGACGTGCGCACAAGAACTTGCACGTGGTGTTCATTGATCTAGAGAAAGCGTATGATAGGGTACCTCGGGAAGTGTTGTGGTGGGCCTTGAAAAAGAAAGGTATGCCTGGGAAGTATGTAGAGTTAATTCGTGCTATGCCAATCTTGTACCTACGTCCGGTCTGCTGCTGGTAAGACCGACGAGTTCATTGTGGCTGTAGGCTTGCATCAAGGGTCGGCTTTGAGTCCTTACCTCTTCCTGTTGATTATGGACTTTGACGTCGGACATCCAGGAAGAGGCACCTTGGTGCATGCTGTTCGCCGACGACATTGTTCTTGTTAGAGAAGATGGACCATAGATCCAGAGCAACTTGGAGAAATGGCAACAGAAGCTGGAGAATGTTGGCCTGAAAATCAGCAGAACTAAAACTAAATGCATGTTCTGCGATTTCGGCGGTCTCTCTAGTCCTGGAGTCGAAGCGCTAGATGGAGCGTTTCTTCCTGTCTGCTCCGACTTTCGGTATCTCGGTTCACTCGTGCAAAGCGATGGCGAAATAGATCGTAGTGTTAAGCACAGAATAAACATTGGATGGATGAAATGGTGGCAGGTCACGGGAACTATCTGCGACTCCCGCATTCCCCTTAAACTTAAGGGGAAGATTTATAAAACAATGGTAATACTTTGCATTCTCGTATTGATCAGAATGTTGGGCCGCAAAAGGGATGAATGAAAGGCATTAAGCATGTGGCCGAGATGACAATGCTAAGGGGGATGTGTGGTGTCACGCGAATAAATAGAATAAGGAATGAGTACATTAGAGGAAGTCTGAAAGTGGCGCCAGTGACTGAAAAGATGTGTGTTAGTCGGTTGTCGTGGTATGGGCATGTGCTGCGGAGGAATGAGGAAAATGTCGTGAGGAAAGTTTTGAGTATGAATGTGGATGGTTATAAGGGTAGAGTTAGACCAAAGAAACGATGGATGGACTGTGTGAAGGATGATATGGCAAGAAAGGAGGTATCTCATGAGATGACAAGTAATAGCTAAGTATGGAAGAAGAAGACATGCTGCGCCGACCCCGAATAAATTGGGATAAGGGCAAGAGAATGATAATGATGAGCTGCATCCGGTTAGACTGGAAGCCGACCCCAAGATACTTTGGGAAAAGGCTAGGCAGATGATGATCAAATAAATCAAACTTACCGCTAAAAACTGACACAATAAAATATATATTAAATCCAGCCATTGCGCGTCTCCTCACCTTATGTTCTAGCATATAATAATATAAAACTAATTTGTTATAACTAAGCTAGCGTCTAGCGTCACCATTTATACTTTTATATCGTCACGCCAAAATCGATTTTTTATTTTTATAATAAGCATTTATTCTTGACGCTAGGAAAAATACTGTTGTGTTACTTGAGATTTAAGATTTCTAAATAAAAGAGGAGCTTTGTGGCTAAATTATAATAGCCATTATCTTCAAGTTAAGCCGCGCGTGCCTGGGTTGATCCGAGGATGGGAAACCGCCCATTAGATACAGTGTTTCCTCCGTGCCTCGGAAAGCACGTTAAGCCGTTGGTCCCGGCTGTCATTTGTAGATCTTTGACAGTCGTTACGAGTAGTCAGAAGCTAAAAGTCTGACATTCAGTCTTACCAAGGGGTATCGTATTACCCAGTAACTGGGTTGTGGAGGTCAGATAGGCAGTTGTAAATTATAACAGCCACTCCGATCGATCTTCAAGTTAAGCTGCGCTTGCCTGGGTTGATCCAAGGATGGGTGAACACCCATTAGATACCGAGTTTCCTCCGTGCCTCAGAAAACACGTTAAGCCTTTGGTCCCGGCTATCAACAGAAAGGGAAAGATAGGAAGAAAAAATATTTATTTGTCGCAGCGTCTTGATGTCTCATGACATGCATACAAAATAAAAAAACACCATGCGTACCAAATATTCATAAGCAGGTACGGTCTACAAAAACATGGAACAAAAAGTAAACAGCTTGCACGTCGTGACTGCGACAAGCAGGTTACCACTAAGCATGATGGTGTGCTATGGGAGGCCCACGGCACAGACCTGGATTTCAGTGTTCAGCCGTGAAAAAATAGTAGATTTTTGACAGTCGTTACAGTAATTCAGAGGCCCGAAAGGCTGACAAACAGTCTTATCAAGGGGTATCGTATTACGCAGTACTAACTAGGTTGTGGAGGTCAGATAGGCAGTCGTTCCATGTAAAATACTGGTACTCAGTTGCATCCGGTTAGACTGGAAGCCGACCCCAACATAGTTGGGAAAAGGCTAGTCGTGATAACTTGAGATTACAAAATTAAGCATCCTGTGAATGACAAGGGCTCTCCAAATAATTGTGAAAAGGGTAAATAGTTCGAACAACCCGTGAATTTCAAACAAACAACGGATTAGAAGCCGTCTTGAAAAACATAGTGATGACCCCAGTAACTGTGTTTTGATTATGAGTAGAGAAAAACAAAAAAAAGATGGATCATGGGCTGTGTGAAGGATGATATGGCCAGAAAGGAGGTGTCTGATGAGATGAAGAGTAATAGAGAAGTATGGAAGAAGAAGACATGCTGCACCGACCCCAAATAAATTCGGATAAGGACATACAATGACCTTATTGGTGAGGTTCTTCAGAAAGGTCAGGTGCTGGTAGTACTCGCTACCGGCGTGCGTGTGTGATCAGATGTATGAACGTGGACGATGTGGAAGGAGGTTGTGAGGATCGTAGCAGGGGGCGTAAGTTCTGCCTACAACCATGTGAAAAGGGCGTGAGTATTTGTAAAGGAAAGGAAAACATCGTGAGGAAACCGGCATGTCCTAGACCTAAAAATTCGAAGACATGTGACCGCACTGGGCCCGCGTGGTGGATTACAGCACACTCCCTCTCATATAGAGGAGGCCTGTGTCCCAGCAGTGGGAACATTATAGGCTGATGATAATGTTGTCAGGACAATAAGGAAGGAAGGAAGGACACAATTTTGTGCCATTTGCCATTTTTGCCGATGGAAAAACCTAACGACCTAAAACACACGTTGATTTCAGCACAATTAAGTCTCCATTAGCGTAGAAGACTTTGTCATACAGCCCACTCCTTCTCATAGAGAGGAGGCCTGTGACCCAGCAATGGGAACATTATAGGCTGATGATGATTTTGATGATGATGTTTTGTAAAGAAGAAGACATTCTGAAATTGGGTTAAGGGCGTATGAATGATACTAGTGTGAAAAGTGTACAGCAGGGATGTTATGGAGCTCCGTAACCGTAACCAAAACTATCGGATATCCGAATTAAAAATATATCCGTAACCATAACCGTATCCGTTTCACAAGTTTCGGATAGTTTCGTTTATGGGCGGAGTTTAACCATATAGTTCGGTACGGGCCCCCAAAGGGGCTCGACGAACAAACCTCCGCTGGGTTGGTATCGGCCCCGAAAGGGGCTAGCAATTAAGTCATTCGTCATCCTCATAATTTATGCAAATATTTAATTTTCTGATTATCAAATACTATGAGTGTGCGTTAATTAAGAAAGTTGGATAAAAATCTCATATATCAACGCCATTAAAACTTCTGTAAATAGCGCGCAAGTATCTTAATTTACCCTTATAAAATTCAAGTGCATAAATACGGTCATCGCCATTTTGACGGCTGTGCTGGTCGAGGCTAAAAATCATAAAAATTGTGGTTTTCGAACATTCGAGCTCCACTATATGGACAATAATCAACTCGTAATTTAATTATGCGGCGAATTCATCCATAGTTCAATTTAAATAAGCAGTGGTAATGATGAATTTTGAAATCTAAAGTCGAAGTTTCGCGCCAATCGTGCGTGTTTACATTTTTATTTTTCACATATAACACACACGCGCGTATAGATTCGGTAACAAACATGACAAATATCATTCCAAATAATATAAACCGCATGAAAATGCCCAGATCTTAGCGTTATTTACTAATACTGGACCAATAACATGTAATATTCATTACCACCGCTCAATTTATATTTGAATTAGACGACCATTTTTTTTTTAAATTATTGTGATGTGTGAAAGCGATTATTCCAATCGATTAATTTTTTTTTAATCTTCGATCAACTCGAGTAATTAAATTAAGAAATTTAAGAAATCGATAGATAAAATTAAAATAAATTTATGTTAAGCGTAAAATATAATAAATATTTATTATAATGTTTTTTTTAAGCTTTTATAATGGTAATCTTAATAGTTTTTCGAACATTCCGACCCAACAATAAACAGCACGGACTGATATTATGACTAAATTCGCGCCGATTTTTTTTTTCCATCTCAATATTTAAATTTGGAATTCGTTCGCTGTTCCAATTTATATTGTAGGCATTTAAATTTACTATTATAGATAAATTATTGTGAATTTTGTTTTGTACTATCCGAAGATTGGTAGAATGCACAGGATCTCGGTAGGAATAGTAAAAAGAATTAAGTAGTTTGATTATAGTTAGGAGGTTGGGTTGGTCAATGGGTATTTACTCTATACTTTATTTATCAGCCTGCTCTGCCCCACTGCGGGTAAAGGCCTGCCCATGTGTTTCCAACTTAGTTTATCTTTTGCTTTCCCGGTCCAATACTTTTAATCGACAATTTTTTTATACCCACTTAGATAGGCTAGGTTTAGGTATAGCTATCCCAAAAACGAAAAAGAAACCATTTTAAACAAAACTATCCAAAGTATACGGTTAGACTCTTTTTTTTTTCTGACTAAAACCCATCCATGTTCCTTCTTAGCCCTTTGCGTTCCAGGGGCACGGTATCTCTTTCGAACAACCCGCAGCCCTGGCAGGCATCGGCCCTCTCGGACCCCTTCCGATTTGCTGACATCTCCTTGAGGCGCGCGTGGAACACGAACGCGCCGTCGGCACGGTCTGTCGTCATAAGACGGACGGACGGTGAGCTAGCCCATTACTCACCGTCCACAGGCCCGCGCCTACGGTGGCCGGGGGCCACTGGTTGCCCCCCGACGCCCGGGGCGTCTCCCGCGGCGGCTGGGACGTGAGGTTCTCTCCCTCTCACGTTCCGCCACCTCCTTCGCTAGCATGACTGCTTCGCCGTGTCCTCCGGCCGATCCTCGCAGTGGTAACACCCGGGCGTTTCCTCCCGCCCGATTCGGTGCAGGAACCTCCCGAAACAACCGTGTCCGGTGAGGACCTGCGTCAGGCGGAAGGTGAGGGCTCCGTGGCGCCTCTCCAGCCACTCCTCAAAGAGGGGACTTATCGCCACTATTGTGGCGTGCCCTGCACGGGGTTGCGACAGTCGCTCTCTCCATGTCGCCATGAGATCGCGCCGGAGGTCTGTCCGCTGAGCGACAATTTGCCGCGGCAGCGGAGTTTCCCCCCGGCGTAGTGCCTCCGCGCGCCATTCGTGCAGGCACGCGAGGACTATCGCCTCCAGATCCCATGGCGGCAATCCGGCCAAGAGGCTCGCCGCCTCGCCGGAGATCGTGCGGTACCCCCGGATCAGCCTTACGGCTACCACCTTCTGGGGCGCGTTCAGGTAATGGGCGGCTCGCCGCCTCAGAGAACGCGCCCACACCGGGGCCCCGTAAAGGGCCATGGACGGCACTACCCCCGCGTAGAGCCTGCGGCAGGAGGCGTTTGGACCCCCCAGGTTGGGCAAGAGCCGCTTGAACGCAGCACCTGCCCGTTCCAGTTTGGGGGCCAAACGTCGGAAGTGCTCCACGAAGTTCCACCGGCTGTCGAGGACAAGCCCTAGGTACTTCAGCGTCGACTCGACGCCGATGGGAACCTCTCCTACCGTCAGTATGGATCCCGACGGTGGCGCATTCCGAGGCCCATGAAAGCACATGGCCTCGGACTTGTGCAATGCCACCTCGAGTCGATACGGTTAGACTCTTACTCCTATATTTTGTAGACTCTTGATGGTTCTGGTTCATTTCTATTGCTGTTCATGGCTTCATTCAAGTGACTCGGCCCTCGGCCTATGACGGCAGATTTAAAAAAAAATGTGTGTGTCTGAGGACGCGCGACAGAAGTGTAAACTTAAACTAATCTAAGCCTGCTGCCGTATGCGTGAGAGAAAGGGAAGCCAGACAGAGGGGTGCCTTAACGCGTTACGTTACGAAGCGGTTTACCCTCCCATAAGAAGTCATCACTTCAAAAACTTTTTTAGACTGGATAGTGACCCGCTTTGAAACAATAAACTAATGTTCCTTGAAACGGCTTATGAATTGCCGATTGTCAACCATCAGGGCGTGGACACGTGTCTACGGTACGACACCGGCCACCGTGTAACGCGCTGCGGCACGGTGCCGTGTACGGTGCACCGCGGGCACAAGGCAGCAACTATCGTTCAGTTTTTGACTTGTTACGGAAAAATATTTCGGCAGACATGTGTCCACGCCCTCATCATCATCTGTTGGGGTCGGCTTCCAGTCTACACAGATGCAGCTGCACAACCGTATTTTAAATGGAGCGACCTGCGACTGCCTATCTGACCTCCTCTAATCAGTTAGTATCGGTTAGTACAATACCCCTTGGTAAGACTGGCTGTCATACTTTCGGGCCACTGACCAGCTGTAACATAACAATAAACCCACCATACGATACACAATCTTGGAAGAATAAATATAATTTATCTTTGACGGATCATAATAATTATTTACTATGCCTTCTAAGATCCTGGGCATTCTTTAAGCAACCTTCAGATATATATACAATAAAATAATATACTTAAATAATCAATAAACCTTATTATACAATAAAATTCGTAAAATGTTATCTAGTAAAATTAATATACTTATTTTAAATAATGAGAATTGCGAGCGCATTCTTTATTTAAATTTTGAAATTGAAAAATATCGGCGGGAATTAAACCTAATCATTAAAATGTTGACTTGTTTTTTTTGGGATTACTGTTTTCTGTTGTTGATATTAGTAATAAATCTCCTTTCCTTGAAGTCAACGTTCATTAATTAATTATAAGATGCTTTTGATCTAATCCTAATTAAATTATTATTTAAAATTATTATGAGTTTTTATTCAGTCTCAACTCTTTTTTTTCCAAACTCGATTTAATTGCGATTATCGATTAGGATGAATGCAACTAATTAATCGTACATAAAAAACCCGGGTTTTCGGTCAGCACTAAGAAGTGTTATGTTACAACATATTTTTAGTAATATTTGTCAAGACTTTGATTGTGTTTTTATATGAAATTGTGTGTGAATAATGGTAAAAAAAGAACGCAGATAGAATGTTACTGTTTTTATTTTGCCCTTTCGAACTGTTTTAGCAAACGGTAAGCATGCCTATGTACATTATTTCCAGCGCATCTAAGGTACCTACTTTTTGGAAGGGTGTAGTAATATGTATTTTACACATATTTGGCAATAGACTGACTCCGTTTTATCGACCTCAACACGACACTGAAGATATTAACCTCAAATTTATCGTATGTAACAGATCCCGTGACATATTTTTCACAATAAAATCGAACGGTGAAAGTTGATGAAAATTTCGTGAAATTCATGACAATTCACATCACCCCGTCGATTCAGCTGATGTGTCAAGTGTCAAAATCATGTCGTGCATAGTGGTTAAATAAAACAACATCTTTCGACAGGTTTTTGTTTCATGTAAATACTATAACATCTTAATTACCAACCTATATGACTGATTATAATACCAAATGATTACCTAGACTAGATAAAACCTATAAATAAAAACAAATTATTACATACTATTTGTGTTCATATTTTACTTCAATCTAATATCCGTAACCGAAACTATCCGAAACTAACGGATAATCCGAAATAATTACATATCCGTAACCGTATCCGAAACCGATATAATTTTGTTCCTATATCCATATCCGTATGCAGATCCAAAGTATCATATTCATAACATCTCTGGTGTACAGACAGTTTTATTTTTCTTTTATATGTATTTATAGCAATGTTTTGTTTCACATTTAATGTAGTATAACGGTATTTTGTAAAAATAACGTTAAATCAATTTATACATATATTAGTTAGAACTGCGTCTTAAAATAAAACAAATATTATTATTTTTTCCGTGTGACGCGCATTTTCTCGAACGTCACGTTACGCTACGTTTAACTATGTAATCATCATCATTATCATTTCAGCCGAAAGACGTCCAATGCTGGAAATAGGCCTCCCCCACGGGGGTTTTGCCATAATCTCCACGCTTGGTAGGCGGGTTGGCGATCGCAGTACGGTTGTTACAAAAGCACAGAGAACGCTGCTGCCCAATCTCTGGCAAGTCCCTTAGTCGCCTCTAACGACACCCACGGGAAGATATGGGATGGTGCTATTCTTTACGTCCGACACCATACAGAGAACTATGTAATATCTAACTTTAACTGTTCCCTAAGAAGCTGCTCCAGTCTTCAGCCAGTAACCTTCCCACTGCTGGGACACAAGCTTCCTCACTATGAGAGGGAGTGGGCTGTAATCCACCACGCAGACCCAGTGTGGGTTTGTGGGTGTTCATGTTTTTACAACTCTTCAAAATAAATTCGAAATTTCCATTACTGTCACTAGTTTATCGTCTTCCCTTATATATTCAAACTGTCCATCTGTCTGTCTGGTTATCTGACTGTCTGTCTGTCCGTCCGTATGTCACAGCCATTTTACTCCATGATTATTGGCACCACACAGTTGAATTTTGGAGAGTAGGTGCCTTCCATGAACCGCTTCACAAGATTGAATCGAACTGCAGCAGTGATCATCATCAGTGGTTTTTGATTATCATACTGTGAGAAACAAATTTAGTTTTGCTGTTGAGTGTTATTTTAAATATGAATAAAAGTTAATAGTTATTTGTTATACAAGAGTGCAAATTTGCTTTTTAACCGCGTGTTCAATTTTGATGACCGAGCAAGCTAGGATTCTAAAATTGAATCACGAGCGCAGCGAGTGATTCAAAATTAGAATCCTGAGCGTTAGCGAGGGAATCAAAAGAGCACGAGGTGAAAAATCTTTGCACTCGAGTGCAACACGTTACTTTTCATTCCACCTGAGCGAGGAAATGACTAAATGCAAAAAAAAACGTTTACAATCACAAGATAGGTACACTTTTATTTCAGTTTAGGTATTAATTACTACATTATGACAGGTAAGTTTTACAGAATAATCTTTAAATTATAACAAAATAATATTACGGTATAATTAACAATGACGTGAAAAAATGCCGCGTAAAGAACCGCGTACAAAGCAAATTGAAAAAAGAATCAAGTCAATAGGTACCTAACACACATATCAAAATATATCCAATTCTATTGATTTGTCTTCTAAATAGTCCTTAATGGTATAATATCTTTTATCAAGCAATAGTTTGAAGAGTATTTTTTTAAACATCTTCAGAGGTAAGTCTTGCAAACCATATGTATACACCCTTTCCGTTACATCCTGTAAATGCGTTACACCACACATCCCCTTAGCATTATCATCCTAGCCACATGCAAATTGCCTTTTATTGATCCCTTTTGTGGCCCAACATTCTGATCCATACAAGACAGCAGGTATACCTACCCGTGTTTTTAGTCTGACAATCAGTCATACAGCGTGGTATCATGTTAACCAGAAGATTTGTGGAGGTCAGATGGGCAGTATCCCATATCTTCCCGTGGGTGTCGTAAGAGGCGACTAAGGGATTTGCCAGAGAATGGGCAGCAGCTTTCTCTGTGCTTTTCTAACGACCGTACTCAACTGCGATCGCCAAACCGCCTGCCAAGCGTGGCGATTATGGCAAAACCCCCCAAAAAGTCAATGTGACACTTGGGGGAGGCCTATGTCCAGCAGTGGATGTCTTTAAGGCTGAAATGATGAGATGGGCAGTCGCTCCATGTAACATACTAATATTCAGCTGCATCTAGAAAGACTGGAAGCTGACCAACAAAGATGGAAAAAGGCTAAACAGATGACGATAAAGTGACCGAGATAAGAACCTAAAAAACCCATAATATTCGTTTATTGCTCTTTGACAATGGGCTATAAAAATTTAATGCTCGTTTTGAAGTGAATTATTCTAAATTCTGGAGCCAACGTATGGCACAAGGTGCAAGAGATAGCGATAAAGTGCTTGGTCACTAGCTACGAGCTCAAGCGTCACGAGTGTTAAAATTTAAAACAAATATCATCATCATCTGCCTAGTCTTTTCCCAAAAGTATCTATCTAGCTATATCTATCTAGCGCGATAGGAGCGATGCAAAAACGCCTTTAGAAAACACACACAAAGGTACCAGGAAAAGACGCCGAGATGCGTTGCGCGTCGCTTGCGGCGTGGCGATTCACGTCGCGTTGCGCATTTTTCCCGTTTACGGAGAGGCGGTGCGTATAGCGGCCCGCTAAACACAAACATATGACAATGTGTGATGTGGTTTACGGAGACGCGGGGCGCGAAACGTGCGTTGACCTGCAAGTTTGAAAAACAAAGTACAGTTGAATTGCGCAAGCTTTTACCGCTTCCCCTTAAGAGAGATTAGCGACTTAAAGAGCCATAACTTATGATTTATTTGTGGACATTAAGAAATAATTTGTTGGTTCAAGCGAATAGGTTCAGCTATGTTCGGTGCAGAGTGAAATATTATGTTTTTAAGGAAAATATTTTTAGTTTTCGCTCCAGTTACAGGGGTAGCGACCAAACCAGTTGCGAGTCCATCTTATTAGATATATATATATAGATTACGTGTCACGTTGTTTGTCCGGGATGGACTCCTAAACTACTTAACCGGTTTAATCAAATTTGATCACCGTGTGCAGTTTGATCCAACTTGAAAGATAGGATAGCTTACATCTCAATTTATAGTCGCAATATTATTTTATTGCAAATTAAGTCACAATTATCTGTTATCTCAAAACGATTCTAACAGATGGCGGTATCTGTTGACTGGATTGAGTAAGTATTCAATAGATGGCGCTGTGTTAAAAGTACTAACGTTTCGCATAAGCTACAATAATTTAATAGCATAATGGCAGTTAAATTTATTTTGTAGTAACGGGGAAAATGTGACGCAGACGAAGTTGCGCGGGACAGTTAGTAGTTATATAAAACAAAGTCACTTTCCGCCGTTTGTACGCTTAGATCTTATAAACTACGCAACGGATTTTGATGAGGTTTTCATCAATAGACAGAATGATTCAAGAGGAAGGTTCCAACGGTTTAACGTGATTGGCGAGGCACGGAAGAAACTCGGTACGTAATGGGTGGTCACCCATCCATGGACCAACCTAGGCAAGCCCAGCGTAACCTGAAGTTCGATCCGAGTGTTTAAACTCAAACTCAAAGCGTTTATTTCAATTAGACCATTACCTACAGGCACTTTTGAAAGTAAAAAAAAAAAAAAACAAAACGCAAAGCGACAGTCCCAGTCACAAGGCATAATAACTTGTGAAAGTACTGTAGTTGCCCATTCCAAAGCGTAGATCTCTATGGAGAAGAATGGGCAAGAAACTCCATGGACACTCTTTATTGTTACAAAATTTTGGTTACATCATTCATGTTGAGAATTACAACTAATGTGAAAACGATGTAGAAATACGTGCAAGTTAAGAGCGTCCAGAGTAAAAGACGATATCAATAATTCGAAAATGAAGTTTTCAAATAAAATCATTTAAAGTGTCTGTTATTACTATTAGTAATTAAAAGAGTTATAATAAACAAATTAATTATGTAATCCAGTTTTAGACGATAAAATACACTCGAAACACTATTGTCGCGAAATCGTCGTAATGTCAAGAGAGAAAATTAGTGATGTGTCACATAGCGACCCTACGTAGTGCTGTGCTGTATCAATTTAGTTTTCGGTTTCCGTCTAACATTACTTAGCCGCTGCCTTCTCATAACAAACTTTAGTAATATAATGCTAAGACGTTTGAAGATTCCGCCACAGTTACCATTTGTACAGTATCACCGTCTAAACAAAAAGTTAATCGGACAACTCATCAGCACTCGCTATTATATGCAAATGCTTAAAGTTTTCGTTCACGAGCTTAAATACGCGCGTTTCGTGCGAATTCAGGAACAAATGCGAATGGAATACTGATTTTATTTCATGCTAATAGGAACGATGACTGGGTAAAGAAAACGAAATACTTCTGACTGGGTAAAGAAAACGAATTATGACGGCACGGTTGGCGCAGTGGTTGAGCGATCGACTGCTGCGCTGCGTGTCGCGGGTTCGATCCCCGCACGGAACAAATATTTGTATGGCCTACAGATAGTTGTTCCGGGTCTGGCTGTTTGTGTATGTTAGTTTAAATATTTGTAAACGCACCCACGATACAGGAGAAATTCATAGTGTGGGGCAAAAAAAAAAAAAAACTATTTTGTCCGTCAGTCATGAATAAAAAAAAAAACCTGGCACAAAACCTCTATAAAACAAAAATAAATTAATCCAAGCGTCGTAGCGTCGGGCTTTCTTTTGTGTTTGCGCTAAGCGGTCTACTTAGTGGTCCCCCGACGCTACGACGCTTGGATTAATTTATTTTTGATTTTTAGAGGTATTTGTGTCGGTATTTTTTTTTAATTTTAATTTTATTTTATTTCTTGCTTTTTAAACTTTTATTACTTTTTCTTAGCGTAGACTGTCCCACTCCTGGGCCTCCCCCCATTCCTTCCACTTTTCTCGCTGTTGCGCCTCTTCTCGCTAATCAACGAAAACAAAGACAGTTATATATTTTAGAAAAACTTGAGCTTTTAGGGGGGAGGGGGGCTGCAGTCATTACTCCCTGGTGATGCTAATGGTGACAAGTGACAAGATTTCAAATTTCGAATCGACCAGACCTGTGGAAGTTGTTTACATCCCTTCAATAACTAGGAAAGAGGTGATGATCTTCAAACGGCTGAGTAGATTTTCTCGAAACATAGCTAAGAACAGTTTCGATTAAACAACACTTATCCGTTCAGGATTCAAATTCAAATTGAAATTCAAAAATATTTATTTGTGACACATAGGTAAAAGTAAGTACATGGTGTTATAAATAAAGTTATGTCTCACTATGTGCTGCCGTGCAAGGCATACAAAATTACAAATAATGTTTACACATTAATTAGTACAGGTTGTAGTTTTTTGAGTATAAAAAAACTACTGTTAACAACTGCTACTGTAACAGCTAATTACCTAATATTAAATATTTAATAAAATATACAATAAACAAAAACAAATTTAAAACAATACAGACTAAGTAGACAATAAAAGTAGTAACTTACGAACTAAAGCTAATAAACAGAGAACAAAAGTATTAAAATTATAAATTAAAAAACAGTTACTGGGTTGTGGAGGTCAGATAGGCAGTCGCTTCATGTAAAATACTGGTACTCAGCTGCATCCGGTTAGACTGGAAGCCGACCCCAAGATAGCTTGGGCTAGGCAGATGATGATGACGTGGTGACAATTTAATCAAAAACAAATACTCCCAAATTCAATCAACTCAAAGTAACATACATGTAGTAGGAACTAACGAGCAATTTCATTTGTTCGGGTTGTATTTTTGCAATATAAAGCGCTGTCGTCTAATGTTTTGTAGTACTGGAACGCGTTTTGCTGGGGAGTTTGTTCCGCCACTTCTTCTTCCCAGCTAAAACACTAGGAAGTGGTGAAGGGCGGGCGTTTTGTGGGACTGTCTCTTGTAATTTTGACGTTCAAAAAGTGCTGATTATCAGCCTAATTTGAATAAACGAATTTTGAGTTTTGACTTACTGGAACGTAAACATTTGTGCCGCTATTCGAGTTTCGATTGCGTTTCAGTTTGTTTGTTTTGTTTTCGCGGATTAGGTTATCATTCGATCCAAAGGTTGCGAACTCATCGATGTGTTTACAAATTGTATATGTGCTCGTGGCGGAAAGTATCGTTACGGAGATATTGGGGGTCAAAGTTCCAACAATTTTTTTCAACTCAAGTTTTTATTGTTCTAACTTTACTTTAAATACCTCCATGGCCCCAGTACTGTTCAATGCATCCATCTGCGCAATGATTTGAGTGCGTTACATTGTGTTCTGTATGGTGTCGGACGTAAAGAATAGCACCATCTCATTTCGTGGGTGTCGTAAGAACCGACTAAGGGACTTGCCAGAGAATGGGCAGCAGCGTTCTCTGTGCTTTTGTAACAACCGTACTGCGATCGCCAACCCGCCGCAAGCGTGGCGATTATGGCAAAACCCTCCAAAATGTCAATGTGGCGAAACTTGGGGAGGCCTATGTCCAGCAGTGGGCAGCTTTTCGGCGGAAATTATAACAGCCGCTTATCTTCAAGTTAAGCCGCGCGTGCCAAGCGTGGCTATTATGGCAAAACCCCCCTTATGTCAATGTGGCGTTGGGGGAGGCATAATATGTCCAGCAGTGGACGTCTATCGGCTGAAATGATGATGATGATGATATTGAGT
Organism: Cerastis rubricosa; assembly: GCA_949152445.1. Classification (NCBI taxonomy): domain Eukaryota; kingdom Metazoa; phylum Arthropoda; class Insecta; order Lepidoptera; family Noctuidae; genus Cerastis; species Cerastis rubricosa. The sequence goes on from OX424551.1 coordinate 12,011,847, forward strand.
TCTAACAGATAACGTGATTTCACACCAAAAAAAATGACGTTTCCCAGCAATATTTTTGGGTAGGGTTACTTAATTTGGTGTATAGAATGCTTGATTGCCGGCTTCGTAAATGGGCCGTTTACAGCTGGTATAAACGATACTTCAGTTGCGACATGTGACCCCCATGAAACCTGTTTGTCGCTTTTCACTCTTCTTTTCAACACGACTTAGCTATTTATTTTTTATTTAAAAAAAACGTTGCCCCTCACTAGGAATTTCTCCTGTATCGTGGATGCGTTTACACAACATTTAAACTCACATACACAAACAGTCAGACCCGGAAACCATCTGTAGGCCATACAAATATTTGTACCGTGCGGGGATCGAACCCGCGACACGCAGCGCAGCAGTCAATCGTTCAACCACTGCGCCGTCTATCTAAGCATAGTCTCTAGTAAAAAACTTTAAGTTAATATTATTGTAGCTATAACTTAACGAGTAGGTGCCTAGGTAAAGATCGTCACTTGTTAAATCACTTACATTTCTACCGACCCCCCCATCAGTCAACACAACCGTGAAGATAAGCCTGAATTCAGTGAATAAAAGCACATTTATTGTGAAGTATTCACTAAACTTTTACAGACAGACAAGAGGGGTTTTAGGGTTCCGTAACTATATTTGAAATGGGGAAAGAACCGTTCCTGTGGTTTACACAAATTTATCTATATACTTTCGTACTGTCAGGAAGTCTAAAAGTGGTACCGGTGATAAAAAAGTTATGTGGTAATCGGTTGTCATGGTACAGCCATGTGATGCCGAGGAATTAGAAAAATGTCGTGAGGTAAGTTTTGAGTATGAATGTGGATGGGTATATTAAGAGTAGAGGAAGACCAAAGAAACGATGGATGGACTGTGTGAAGAATGATATGGCAAGAAAGGAGGTGTCTGATGAGATGACAAGTAAAAGAGAAGTATGGAAGACTAGTTGTCCGGCGCAACTTCGTTTGCGTCACATTTTCCCCGTTTTCGAAATTTTTCATTGCTGCTCCACTCCAATTAGTCGTAGCGTGATGATATATACCCTATAGCCTTCCTCGATAAATGGGCTATATACCACTGAAAGAATTTTTCAAATCGGACCAGTAGTTTCGGAGCCTATTCAATGCAAACAAACAATCAAATCTTTCCTCTTTATAATATTAGTTTAGAAGAAGACATGCGGCGCCGATCTCAAATAACTGGGATAAGGTTAAGAGAATGATGATGATGACATTCGGACTGTCATGATTGATTCCGTTATAGTCGCACATCACGTGGGCATAAGATGGGTTTCGTGCAACGAAATCACACTGGTTATACTGTTTTATTTCATCATTTGCCTAGCCTTTTCTCAAACTATCTTGGCGTCAGTTTTCTAACCGGATGCAGCTGAGTACCAGTATTTTACATCAAGCGATAGCCTATCTGACCTCCACAACCCAGTAACTGGGTAATACGATACCCCTTGGTAAGAGTGATTGATGTATGAGATTCGGCTTTTGACTACTCGTAACGACTGTCAAAGATGTACAAATGACAGTCGAGACCAACGGCTTAACCTGCTTTCCGAGGCACGGTTACGATATACTGCTCTAATTAAACTAAAAATTACTTGAAATTACTATTTAACACAAACCGCTGGGGAAAATTAACGGGTATAATTCGGAGACTAAAGAAATCATCGACATGACGTAGAATAAAAATCGCCGCGAGAACAGTGGGGTTTTTTTATCAGATAAAAAATAATTTTAATATACGTCGCTTTTATACTTTCCTCTAAAGAAAATCTAGAAAAACAGCCAAGGTATTTTTTGTCGTATATATCTACGGAACCCTCCGCCGATGAGTCAAACTCTCTCTTGACGCTTTTATTTTCACTTACGATTCATTAAATTCACTGAGTTTGGTCTGTGATTCTCAAACTTTTTTCAAGAGAGTTTTTAAACCGTTTAGTGAACTAAATAGAACGTAACTTAGGGTAGAGTAAAATGTGACGGTTTGCATATTCTCTTATGAGCTTTTCCTTTTTAGAGCGTTTACATCCTTACGCCATTTAGTACAAACTTTCAAGTCCCTATTTTCCGAAATGACTGAACCGATTTTAATCAAACTTAATACGCATAAACAGGATACATGAGTCTAAAAAGTTAATAAAACATTTTCGAAATGTCTTTAAAAAAGAAGATAATTGGAAATTTATGTTTCTATAGATAATTTATAATCGGTCTAATTTAGCTGTAACACTATTTTTCGAAAAAAAAAAATAGAAACCGAGCCGAGCAAACTGAGGTTCCTACAGATTGCAGACTTTCTATCGGCCGATAATTAAATCGGGCTTGTAATAAGTATGAACTTGTATGCAGGATTATATGAACTTAGAGCGTTGTATTGATGATTTTAATGATTATAACCTGTTAATAGATGCGTACTACGGCCGCTGATCATATTTTAATTCAACATATAACCCAACACTGACCTACAAATTGCAAAACACTTAATAAAATTTTCGTTTCGTGACGCTGTCACTTTAAATAAAAGAGATATACATTTTCAAAAACTTTGACAGTCGCTTGCTGCCTGTCTATTCCTCTTCATTGACATTAAAAAACTTTTTAATTAAAAATAGGAATGGTTTCATTCAACGCTGAAAAAAACTGCCTCTTTATATTTTTCATTTTATTTTATTTAAATTCCAGTTATTTTGAAAAGAAGTGTTTTTTCTTTATTTCTTTAGGTACTAACTACGACAGCTTCCCTATTGTGTAGAAAATACGACGTTTTAGTAACTTTTTAAGGCATAGGAATCATTAATGAGTTTAAACAAAACTGACTTATAAAATAAAGAGGTTTTGTTTTCAATTTGTCCTGATATTTCTGATATTTCTGGGCTGTAGAAATATGTATGGACGTGAAAGAGGCGGAAGGAATAAATGAGAATCTAAGCAGGTTGCGTTCTATAGTTTTTGCACTTTAAAATAATATTTGCAGGGATAAGTATAAAAGTATGTATGTTACAAACTATTAGGGACACCTGTTCCTAGCCCTTCGGCCCTATATATATTCTCATGTTCGTGAACGGGCGCTGACGGCCGCCCGTTACGAACCCTCGCGCATTAGTACAGTACGCCGTCCGAGGCATACCCTCGTCACTCCCGATGATGCTATCACCCTCCTCCAGGAGAGTAGCAAAGAGACTAGCACTCTTAAAAAGTTCAGACACAAACCACCGTCTTTCCGACCTCGCCGTCGAGGTCCATCGCGACGTCCCGGTCCATGCCCTCCCCGACCCTCGCTCGAGCCAGCCCGCGATGCTGTGCCAGTAATTTAAATCAGCCCTTAAATAATGATATCATTCAGATCCAGCCTGTCCCCATGCAGTCCTCCCCCAGCGACGCCCTAAGCCGAGGCTCGTACCCCACAGGGGGTGCCCTTAGGGTGTAGTCGCTTAGTTTGTAAGTTGGCCCTGGCTGGAGGCCTTAGTCTTAAGGCACCCACAGGATAGTCCGGTTAAGCAGACGACAACCTCCTAGGTTGAACTGCGAGATAACATTCCCAAAAAAAAAAGAACGCGCGCTGTCAGTTGTACCTGGTCGTCTCTTAGGTGCCACAGCTCATTTCGAACTAATTATGTTATCTCTTAATTGTTCTTTTTGTTTTTACTATGGACACTTTTAACGTGCACGTCTTATCGTTCTCAAATAGTGCACCATCTCAACATGAATGATGTTACCAAGGTTTTTGTAACAAGATTCTGATTAAAAAGAGTGTCCATGGAGTTTCTTGCCCGTTCTTCTCCATGGAGATCTACGCTTTGGAATGGGCAACTACATTACTGTCACAGTTATTATGTCTTGTGACTGGGACTGTAGCTTCATTTTTATTGTTGTTCGACTATTCAAAAGTGCCTGTAACTGGCCTACTTGAAATAAATGATTTTAATATGATTTGATTTTGATTGATTCGGGGATTAGAGAGTATGATCTGATGGTCTAAGTATGTCAGCAAAATGCTCCCGATATAAGTATTACCCAGTACTAACTGGGTTGTGGAGGTCAGATAGGCAGTCGCTCCATGTAATATACTGGTACTCAGCTGCATCCTGTTAGGCTGGAAGCCGACCCCAAGATATTGGAGTTAAGGCAGGCAGATGATGCGGCAGGAGAGCAGCGGTGGCCCAGTGGTGGCAGCCCCGACTTACGAGCAGTAACCCAGGCAGGCGCATTACTTTGTGTAATTTATTTCATCACCGCTGCTCTCAAAAACGGTGAAGGAAAACATCGTAAGGAAACCGGCATGTCCTAGAACTAAAAATTCTAAGACATGTAACATCTACCAAACCGCATTGGGACCGCGTGGTGGATTGCAGCCCACGCCCTCTCATATAGAGGAGGCCTCAGTCCCAGCAGTGGGAACATTATAGGCTGATGATGATGACGCAGATGATGATAAGTTATCTTAAAAAATACTCGTTTAAAGATCATTCTAACCGATTTTTTATGTAATCTTACGACACATTAAGGTCAAAAGTATCTGATATTGAACTAATAAATTATCTCGTAACCAATATGTGACGTCGGGCAAAGATTGATGACGTCGACTTCTTATGAATTTTATGCGTGGGGTATATACATATATGTATAAGGAAAATCATATGAACGCATTTCTGCCAAAACTCTCATATTCCGCAGTAATTGTTTAAGTCTTCTAATCTTTTTCTAATTTTAATTCTATTGAGCGCAGTTCCGCGTTCCAGGCCCCCTATTCACAAACGACTTACCGAATCGAAATCGAATCCGAGGATTCGTTTTCGATTCGATAAGTTTTATGTCTATCTTGTTTTGGCATTACGAAAGCGAGCGAGATAGACAAACGACTTTCCGAATCGAAATCGAATCGGAGCGTTTGTGAATACGGAGGCAGTTCTGAATATGGCGCCGGTGAAAAGTTGCGTGGTAATCGGTTGTCGTGGTATGGGCATGTGATGCGGAGGACTGAGGAAAATGTCGTGAAGAAAGTTTTGAGTATGAATGTGGATGGGTATAAGAGTAGAGGAAGACCAAAGAAACGATGGATGGACTGTGTGAAGGATGATAAGGCAAGAAAGGAGGTGTCTGATGAGATGGCGAGTTCTAGAGAAGTATGGAAGAAGAAGATATGCTGCGCCGACCCCAAATGAATTGGGATAAGGGAAAGAGACTGATGCTGATGAGTGCAGAACTGCTAAAACTCTCATTGTATAATTGTAATGATTTTGGATGGTAAAGGCCGATTAATTAGAATTCTATTCTAAACGTTTTGGGTTTAAAATCAGCTATTATATATGTCGGAGACGGATTATTAGTACGGACTATGAATCGAAAGCGCGCCAAAAGTCAAGCGACCTACTAACCAGTCTACCCACACCTAAGCGCGCTTACTACAGAGTCGTGATGTTTCTGGCTCGCGGCGGGGAGGACAGTCTGGGTCTGACCACCGTGGAGTCGAGACGTCCCGAAACTGTAACCCGATTCATGGTGCCTAGTGTTATTGTGTTGTATTGTAATATCAAGTTATTTGTTAGTTCGATAAAAGCAGTGTACAGTGTGTGTGTGTTTTCATTGCACGAAACCCATGTTCTGCCCACATGATGAACAAGTCTAAACGGAATAAAATCATCAGACTGCGACATCAGAAGTGCGATCAAATCGTGCTAATGCAATCACACGCGAGAACAGTGACAATAACAATCAGTGACGGTTACTTTTAGAAATGCAAAACGAATAATTGCACTCGCGATACGTACTAAAACTCAGCCAGTGGATAGCAAGCTAGTGTTGGCGGTTAGTGTTGTTGTTAAGTGTGTTAGCGGATTTTAATCCCGACAAAACATAACATATCATCACGCTTGTAATCTCTGAAGGGTTAGGCAGAGTGTACCTAATAGAATACCCACATTTCACAGAGTGCGATGCGCGCTAGTAATGCGTCATCCATCGCTGACTTATTTTGTGTAAAATCTGGTTCTTCTAACCTAACAGACAGATGTGTTGCTGGGGAGTTTGTTCCGCCACTTCTTCTTCCCAGCTTTAGCTGGGAAGAAGAAGTGTTTTAACACTTAGGAAGTGGCGAAGGGCGGGCGTTTTGGGGGACTGTCTCTTGTAATTTTGAAGTTCAAAAAGTGCTGATTATAAGCCTAGTTTGAATGAAGTGACTTTTGATGTTTTCTTGTTGAGTGCAGTGGAAGGAATCCAGCTTATTTGGACGTTAAGCAAGGCGTTGAAGGGCTCCGCATCTACATAGTGTAACATAGTGTAACACAGTGTAACATAGTGTAACAGTGCTGTAACATAGTGTAACAGTGCAGTAACATAGTGTAGCAGTGCTGTAACATAGTGTGCCGCAGCACACTGGTGTACTGTGGTCATTAGTTGATGTGCCTCGGAAAACGAAGGTGATTTTCCATCTACGGTGTACCTCCAAAATGTACTACCGAATTTCTAGATGTACCTTGAACACAAATCTTTGCGAAACACTGAGAACCTATCCAGTTTTGACGTGGGACCAGTTTAAATAATTGTTCAAGGCCAGATTCGTGTGCGCCGTAACTTTTACGACTACCCTCATTAACCTGAGTAGTGACAACCCCTAAAGATAATGCGCACTGACCATGACGAAGGAAAAGAAAAACGTCACAAGTGTTCATCGCTACCGTTAATCAAGTGCCATGCTTGCGGACCAGGGAGAAACCAGGACTCAACGAAACGGATTGTCGCACGAAGAAGCCGCTGCCTGTGCCGGCTGCTACGGGCATCGGGCAAGCGACAAAGGGCCGCGAAGGCCTTGCTGTGCGTCAAAAGTGTCATGCCGGTTCACGTAGCCGTCCGGCGTACGGTCGTCGGTGGCATTCAGTGCATGCAGTGCTGGCAGTGTGCAGCGGGCCTGCTGATGGCGGGGTGCCGAGCCGCGTCGATGTTTGCGTCGTACAAGCAACATCGCGGGCACGTTGCAACACAGGGGTGAGTTGTTACGGTTTACTAATTATTCTGATTCTGAATACTTGTTGGTGAAAGAAAGTTTTCCATCGAAATTTAATGGCAAACTTGTTAGTCACGTTGTTGCTAAGACTGGTATAGTTCAGACACGAGTATTCAGTACAGAACAGATTTTATGTTGTGTAGTGATTAACGAATACCCGAAAGAATAGAATATCGAAACTTTGTTGCAATGTTTGCCTGATAATTAGTTACAAAATGACGTCATGTTAGGTGGCGAGATTTTAAATCGGGGTTTTGTTGCAAACATAACGGCTAGGGAGTTTTCGTTAACGAAAATCTTTTGTGTACGTTCGGTGAGGCGTAATAGTGGTAATAAGTTTCAATCGGTTTTTAACTGATATGGCAACGAATGTAACTGGCAATGAGTAGCCAAGACTTAAGTGCTAAGTTCAGGCGTCTTTCACCGTCATATTCAACTCAATGATAGGTCTAAATGCCTATCCTGTTTAGCTCGTGTTCGCCGATGGTCGGTAAACAGTAATTTCCGTGACTCTTATCGTTCACCTTGGTGCTGAAAAGACTACTGAAAAGCTTTTCGATTATAATTAGTTCCTGGGAAAGTCTCAGTATGTTTGAAAATTCGCAAATAGCTGCCTTACGTGTACGTAAGTAGCGAAGTCTCACTCCGGTAAAGTTCCAGCCGAATTACATCCGGTACCTAAGGTGTCGAGCCGGTGGTACACGGTTTGTATAGACGTGACGGGTTTGCTTAGCTTAAAATGACAAGTGTGCCGAGTTGACGAAACGATGGCGAAATTTAAAAGTTTTGCGTTTGGTGATTTTGGGTTGTTAAAGATTAAAGGTCTATTTAGAGTGATTGAGGTTTTAGACGGTTATCCTTAACACGGAAAGCTTTAAATTCTATGCGTACCTACAGATACGCACGCGGTAGGCTAAGGAAGATGCCAGGGGTCACGTACCAGTCGAAGTGCTAGAGGGGGATCGCTACACATTGAGATCATTAAGTTCTAAGCGTACTTACAAGTATGCACATGATGGGTTAAGGAGAATGCCCGAGGGTCAAGTACCGGTTGAAGTAAAATGATTTACAGTTGAGAGATAGTTTGGAATCTTGGTTCGGATGGTCAGACCGTACCAGTAGCCATTTCGTAGCCGTAGTCCGTTAGAAGTCGGTGTCTGCTTATAGTAGTCCGTGGATGCGCGGTGCGCGGGTGGCTCTGGCGGAGGTCGGGTCTTGTAGAGACCATAGAGTGAGTCATGCATGTGGGACTCGGCGTTCTTGAGGAACGTAGTAAAACAAACAGAGGTTTGTTAGAGGGCCTGAGTGTTGCCCATAGGCCACGGATGAGATTCCTGCTTTATGTGGTGATTAGATTGATGAAGAGGTACTTGGTTGCTCTAGCATTTTAATTGACCTAATTGTTTGTTGGATCTAATTTTAGTTATGATCCATGCGCTGGATGTGTGAGAGCAATGCGATTGCTGGTCGGCTAGAGAGCCGTGGTGTTAGTGGCCTTACTCGAGGGTTTCTATAAGCTTAGTAGTTTTTTTTGTTGCAGTAGAGTTTTAAAGGTTGATTTGAACGACTATGGTACATGGCCCAGGGTTATCATTATTGTATTTTCGATTATTTCCAAACGGTTCGGTTAAAACGAAACAGCTAGTTCTACAATGTTCTTATTTCCACCACCCCGTTGAATCTTAAGTTTGGTCAGGAGTGACCGAGTGGAACAAATTCTGTCGTGGAGTATTTGTTTGCAGGGTACCCATCACACGAGGACGTGTGCAAGCAGGATGGCCGTGTCGGAGACGGATTATTAGTACGGACTATGAATCGACATAGGTATAGCTTTGACATCAATATTAATTAATTAATTAATTTATAATTACATGCATGCATGACATCTTAATTTGTTGATGCTGAAGAGTATTTGTTAGTATATTTTATGATTATTTTTTACAATTATGATAATACCAATTTACATACCTCAGTATAATAATAAAAAGGGCCAAGGTTAATATTAAATATTTGCACACCATATGCAATGGTAGAATGTAAAGGGGCCACTATTAGTTTTAAGATCACACCACCGTGTAAACCTACATTCTGGCAAATAAATGCATTTGATTTGATTTGATTTGATCGAAAGCGCGCCAAAAGTCAAGCGACCTACTAACCAGTCTACCCACACCTAAGCGCGCTTACTACAGAGTCGTGATGTTTCTGGCTCGCGGCGGGGAGGACAGTCTGGGTCTGACCACCGTGGAGTCGAGACGTCCCGAAACTGTAACCCGATTCATGGTGCCTAGTGTTATTGTGTTGTATTGTAATATCAAGTTATTTGTTAGTTCGATAAAAGCAGTGTACAGTGTGTGTGTGTTTTCATTGCACGAAACCCATGTTCTGCCCACATGATGAACAAGTCTAAACGGAATAAAATCATCAGACTGCGACATATTATATTAGCAAAAGTTCTGCTAGTAGGAGAGCAGCGGTGGCCTAGTGGTGGCAGCCCCGACTTACGAGCCGTGGGTTCGACCCCAGGCAGGCGCATTATTTGTGTAATTTATTTCATCACTGCTGCTCTCAAAAACGGTGAAGGAAAACATCGTGAGGCAACCGGCATGTCCTAGAACTAAAAATTCGAAGACATGTGACATCTACCAACCCGCACTGGGCCCGCGAGGTGGATTACAGCCCACTCCCTCTCATAGAGAGGAGGCCTGTGCCCCAGCAGTGGAAACGTTAAACGCTGAACAATTATTATGCTACTACGTTCACCCTTCATTCGGGTGCATAATCATCATCATCATTTCAGCCCAAAAGTCGTCCACTGCTGGACATAGGCCTTCCCCCAAGTGTCGCCACATTGACATTTTGGGGGGTTTTGCCATAATCGCCACGCTTGGCAGGCGGGTTGGCGATCGCAGTACGGTTGTTACAAAAGCACAGAGAACGCTGCTGCCCATTCTCTGGCAAGTTTGGTAATTTTCATGTTTGGACAACTAAACAAAAAACGTGCAAAACAAGTGAAAAACGGTGCTGTTTCGTAACTATGTTAATCTTCATAGTTATTATTAGTCCAAATTCGTAACCCATAATTTTCAAGAATTTTTTGTACGGTATAGTCAGCTCCCATTTGGTATTTTGTTTATTTGTCGAAATGGGGAAGTTACCAGATGGAATATTACCCGTTTACATAATATATTCATGTTTGTTTTTCGACATCGACATTCGCCTAAAACTGTTTTTCTTTTGTTTCAGATTTTAAAGATATCTTTGCAGTACACAAACTGGCGTCAAAAAAGAGGTAAGGAAACAATAATTTATACTTACTGACATGAAAATCAAATAAAATTTGAAGTGTCTGTTAATTAATTTTAAAATGACCTTTTTACTGAATGAAATGAAAGTATAAAAGGAGCTCGTGGCTATGTAATAACAGCCGCACGAGTCCATCTTTAAGGTTAGGTCGTGCTTGCCGAGTTTGGTCCGTGGATGGGTGACCATAATTACATAGCGAGTTTCCTCCGTACCTCGGAAAGCACGTTAACCCGTTGGTCCCGGCTGTCATTTGTAGATCTTTGACAGTCGCGTAGTCGTTACGGGTAGTCAGAAGCCAAAAGTCTGACATCCAGTCTTACTTTATCTGACATCACATGAAATAAGGGCATCGCATAGCTTAAAGATGACGCATAGACAATTGTTGGATCAAAATGTAACAAATCTAAATTGCTCTCAATTGTTCAGTTCCGTCCTAAAGACTCTACGAGTAAGTAAATCTGTTTTTAACCATCTTTCAAGAATTTCGTTTACTTTTAAGTCTAACGTTCTTACTTGACTTGGGTTTTGCATCAGTTAAAATATTTAGAAATTCAATTAATCAATATCTTTATTGTGGATCAAAGGTACTTAGTACAGGTCTTAGATAATGAACTTGTGATCAGCTACGTCCTGCCCTTAGGGCATACAATAATTACATTACAAAAGATTTCACATAAAATATAAAAAATATAACAATAAAACGGAACGAAAAGTAGGTGCCATCAGTGGGCCCAAACGCATCATGACTGAGAGGGACTATATTGGAGCAGTGATTTGTCTGATAGGAAGTCTTTTGAGTAGTAGTACTATTGTGTAATAGCAGATCATGAAGATTCCTTTGAAGTTTTTCATTTCCGTAATTATTCTAATAGGCCCCAGAATAGTATTAAAGATACCATGCTGAGTACCAGTATTTTACATGGAGCGACTGTTTATTGGCCTCCACAACCCAGTTAGTACTGGGTAATACGATACCCCTTGGTAAGACTGGTTGTCAGACTTTCGGGCCACTGACTATCATAACATATATTATATCATATCTAACGACTATCATAACGACTGTCAATGATCTACAAATGACAGCGGGGACCCACGGCTTTCCGAAGCACGGAGGTATCTCAGTGTGTAATGGGTGGTTACCCATCCACTGACCAACCTAGGCAAGCGCGGCTTCACCTACAGATTGATCCTAGCAGCTGTTTTTATTTAGCCACAGGCTCCTCCTATAAATATTATCCTTTGTAGCAACCTACAAAAATCAACTTACTACAAAAAGTACTACAGCGCCATCTATGACACGACGGAAGAACTAACAACAATTTCCTACATCTCGCAAGCAAAGTTTACATCGACTTAAAACTATACGAGGTGTTGTTTTACATCCTCGTCAAAATTCAGGAGGTTGTCACACAAGACATAAATAATCAATTAAAATTACGGTACCTAGTTAATTACTAATAAACGCAGATTATTTTGGTTGTTTAAGTTTGTCAGTATTTCAGAATAACCCCCTTAACGTGGTTTAGGGAATAAGAAGTTATCGAATAAACGTTTGAGATTGTTTGTATGTGTGAAAGCGTGGTAATAGGGCGAGGATCAGACGGGCCGCGTTTAAAACAGGGGTGGTTTCACACTTACCGATTTCCGTAAATGAAATTAAAAACAAAAATTACCTACCAATTTTATTATTGATTCGGGACGAGAATCATTAGCATAGTTACCTCCTTAAATTTGACGAGGTTGCAAAACAACACGTTGTATAGAGAAACCCGACAACAACTGTCAGGCAGTTGCCCACCAGACATAACACCTGTCCGGTCGGAGGATCCTCCGTTTTCAATGGAGTATTGAGGAACTTTACACCCTGTTCCTCATACCTCTATCTATACCTTTTTTTTTTCTTTGGAATTATGAAACCCATAATTGATAAGCTACAAGCATAAATAATAAAATACTACACGTTTCCCATAACTTCAAATAAAAAATAACATTTATAAGAGGGGTCAGTCCTTATTGGAAATCCCTCTGGGAAAGCCCCTGCGTTCGGTAAACTGATATATTATACAATTACATATGTATAGATATTTTAGTTAGTTTCCCTAAAAATAATCAATTTTATTTTGTACTATTTTACCATTTGCCTTTTTAGAGCGTTTACACCTCACGGCATTTCCTACAAACTTTCAAGTCCTTATTTTCCGAAATAACTGAATGGATTTTAATGAAACTTCATACGCATAAGCAAGATACATAGTTCTAAAAAAAACATTTTCGAAATGTCTTAAAAAAAAGATAATTGGACATTTCTGTTTGAACTATAGATAAATTAAAATCGGTCTAATTTAGCTATAACACTATTTTTCGAAAATGTTTTTAGTAACTTCTTAGACCTATATATCCTGCTTAAGCGTATGACGTTTCATTAGAATCGGTTCAGTCATTTCGGAAAATAAGGACTTGAAAGTTTTTATGAAATGTCGTAAGGTGTAAACGCTCTTAAGGTCGGAAATTACATCGTGGTAGCAAGCTATCGAATTTAAATAAATAATAATGGAACTATATCTAGTGACTGGTTCGTTGGTCCAGTGGTCGGAAGCTCGACTGCTGAGCGTGAAGTCCAGGGTTCGATTCCTGAGTCGGGCAAACTGTTATTTGGTTTTCCATCAAGAATTTCTCTGTAGAGCCACGGCTGAAGATGCTTAGCGGAACTATATTTTTACTTCTTATTGTTTCTTAATGTATCTAAGTAACATTAAATTCGATTGGTACATGCGCAAAAAAAGTTTATATGTATATTGTGTTTGTTTATTTTTCGAGCGTATGGCACTCGTGGGCTGCAGCTGATAATCAGCGTCAGGTGGTACACCTTGTGTTGCCATCTGCTGAGGTCATTTGTCTTGTTTGTTTATTTATCTAATCTAAACTTATATTTTAAAGAGGAAAGATATGATTGTTCGTTTGTTTGGATTGAATAGGCTCCGAAACTACTGGTCCGATTTTAGAAATTCTTTCAGTTTTATACACCGTCAAATTTTGATCGTTTTAATCCCTTGGACGGCTGATTCAACTTTCAAAATACTATTCATAGACAACTTACACAGCATTGTGTCGCTTAAAATAAAATAAAAAACTAAAGGGTACCGTTCTTTGCCATTATTATTTATTATTTATTTATTTATTTTATTCACAAATAAGTTTTTTACATAAACTTAAACAAGGCACACAATTAGACCCCTGGGGTCTGTCTTAGCATACCATGGCCTGAGAGTTGATCAACGCGCTACTTACAGTTAATCAAGTTGATGTAATATTCTTTCAACTTACTCTTTATGTTTTTATTGGTCATTGAGTCTCTAACGTCTATGGGTATTTTGTTAAGTAAATTGGGGATAGCGAAAGCGGCGGTACGCCTGCCATAAAAGTTATTTTTGCGTGGCACTTGAAGTGATTTGGATTTGGCTTGTCGTGTATTCACATCATATTTAACAGGAATTTGGATGTCACTGTTATCAAACTGTTCAATGAGGCACAGATAATCAGCGCGCGCAATAACCGGTAATACTTTGCAATGTTTAAACAAGCCTGTGTAATTGTCTCGGTATCTATTTTTTACATAGTTAGGTACTACAAGTTTCAGTAAGCGTGTTTGCAAATTCTGTATTTGATCCAGGTAAGTTTTAAATGTGCGTCCATAGCTGGTGAGTCCATAGGAGACTATAGACTCACTCAGAGCTGTGTACATTTGAAGAAGGGTCTTGTACGGTATATTGCGCTTTATAATGGCAAACTTGGTGAGTATTGCACGTAACTTGCCACATACAGACTCAACCTGGTAGCTCCAATTGAATCGGTTATCAATAATTAGTCCCAGATAAGTATGACATGGGACTTGTTCTATAGGCGCACAGTTACAATCTGGCACGTTTTTATGCAGACATTCATGACTATGGGCTATGATTTGGAATGGGTGGGTAGTATTTATATGACTTGAATGTACGTGTATAACTTTAGTTTTTGTGGATTCAGAACAAGTCCTATATCATGGGCCCACTTAGCCATAGAATCAAAATCTTTTTGCAAACAGTTGGCTGCCAAATTAAGGTTTTTATTTGCAGATAGTTTGCAGGTGTCATCAGCATATTGATACAGGGAACAATGTGTTATTACGTTTTCTAGGTCATTTACGTATGCCAGATAGTGGAGTGGACCAGACACTGAACCTTGGGCTGTGCCTTTCGTCACGTTTACGGGTCTGCTAAGGCTAGGCCCAACTTTGACGTGATAGCTTCGGCTACGAAGGTATTCCTTACACCAATCGAGTAGTTTTCCTCTTATACCCGAGTTTTCGAGGGTTTTTAATAGTGTTTTGTGTCCAAGCGTATCGAAAGCCTTGCTAAAATCAATAAATATGAGTACTACATGCTGCTTTTTATCTAGGCTACATTCGGCTACGGAACCCTAAAAATAGCAAGTGATAACGTAATATTCGCAAAATGTGTGTGTGGTCACATCATATGGTACGAAATGAGTTTCAAATGGTACTACTAATGGTTTACAATGCTTTTTCATTGATGCGAAAATTGGTTCGAAGTTACAAAAAAGGTAATTATTTTTACTTTTATCAGTACAAATCGATAGTGTTTCATGCACCGAATCGACCCTTCAAGGGATTAAAATTATTAAAATGTAACGGTGTATAGCCCATTTATCGGCTATAGGCTATATATCATCACGCTACGATCAATAGGAGTGGAGCAGCAATGAAAAATGTTGCGAAAACGGGGATAATGTAGCGCAAACGAAGTTGCGCCGGACAGCTAGTTTTGTATATTTTTAAGGGTTATTAATGCCAAATAAAAACAATTTTCCAAGAAGTCTGGATTTGTGCACGGTTGATGGCAGTTCTGTATGGTGTCGGACGTAAAGAATAGCACCATCCCATATCTTCCCGTGGGTGTCGTAAGAGGCGACTAAGGGACTTGCCAGAGAATGGGCAGCAGCGTTCTCTGTGCTTTTGTAATAACCTACTGCGATCGCCAACCCGCCTGCCAAGCGTGGCGATTATGGCAAAATCCCCCTTATGGCAATATGGCGACACTTGGGGGAGGCCTATGTCCAGCAGTGGACGTCTTTCGGCTGAAATGATGATGATGATGATGATGGCAATAGGCTCGCCCCATAATACTTGAGACTTAAAAATAACTGGACTACTAGGCACACCTCTGCTTGACCCTTCGGGGAAAGCAGTCGTGATGTTATGCGTTATGAAACTATTTGCTACAATAACATTGAACTCTAGAATTATCTTTTGAATAAAAATAGACAGAGGTAACTTTTTATCATTGAATTATGAAAACATCGGATAACCTATTTTATTTTTAGGGTTCCGTAGTCGAACGCCAAAAACTGAACGCTTTTTTTCGTCATGTCTGTCTCGCCGGATGGCACAACCATTTTATTACATGACTATTATATGCATATTACATAAACACACGCCCTTTTTCTACATGAGGGTTATTATTTATTATTATTATTTATTGATTTATTTATTAAAAACAAGGTTAATACAAATTTTTATTTCAGAACTATGCCCCACAAAACCGTTTTCACGGTTTGTCTGTGGGAACGGAACAATATGTTTAAAGAAAATGTTAATAGTGCGGACACTTAATTAATACTAATATTACTTGTAGCTAACAATCGATAAATATTAGAAACTACTTATATACTCTCCCCAACAATCTATAAACAACCTTCCTAAAAAATATGGTTTACAAACTCCTGAGAAAGAACAGTGCCAAATCGCTTAGATTTGGCAAACTAACTTTTCATTTTCTGACTTCTTATTATCAGAAACTACTGAACGCCACTTGCTACGATCCTCACATCCTCCTTTTTCTTCGTCCACGTTCATATATCTGGTCACACACGCACTCCGGTAGCGAGAAATACGCACCTGACCTCTCTGAAGAACCTCACCAATACGGTCAATCCGTCTAGATATATATGAAAACTAGCTGTCCCGAGCAACTTCGTCTGCGTCACATTTTCCTGCTGCTCCGCTATTATACAGCGCCAACTATTTAATACTTACTCAACCCAGTCAACAGATACCGCCATCTGTTAGAATCGTTTGGAGCTAACAGATAATTGCGACTTAATTTGCAATAAAATAATATTGTGACTATAATTGAGATGTAAGCTATCCTGTCTTTCAAGTTGGATCAAACTGCACACGGTGTGCAAATTTGATTAAAATCGGTTAAGTAGTTTAGGAGTCCATCCCGGACAAACAACGTGACACGTAACTTATACAGGGTGTAACGGAAAGGGTATTTGCATACTTAAGGGTGTGCTACAGACCATCAAACTGAACATGTTGCTCCATAGGACAAACATCTTAGTAGCGAAAAAAACATCAGCTGCCCCATACATTTGGGGTGAATAGGTATTGAAATTTTGTATGGGGCAGCAGATAATTTTTACGCTATTATGATGTTTGTCTGATGGAGAAACATGTTCAGTTTGATGGTCTGTAGCACACCCTTAAGTATGTATATACCCTTTCCGTTACACCCTGTATATACAAAGTGTTGTTTTGCATCCTCGTCAAAATTCAGGATGTTGTCACAAAAGACATAAATAATCAATATAAATTACGGTACCTAGTAAATTATTAAAAAACACTGCGTTTTTTTGTTGTTTAAGTTTGTCAATATTTCAGAATAACCCCCTTAACGTGGTTTAGGGATTATAAAATTATCGAAAAAACGTTTGAGGTTTTTTGTTTGTGTGTAAGCGACGTTATAAGGCGGGAATCAGACGGCCCGTGTTCAAAACACAGGTGGTTCACAGTTACCGATTTCAGTAAATAAATAAAAAAAAAGAAAATTACCTACTCATTTTATTATTGATTCGGGTTGAGAATCATTAGCATAGTTACCTCCTAGAATTTGACGAGGTTGCAAAACAACACCTTGTATATATAGATTAGAAATAAGGTGTTTTCTGTACTCCTCGCTCTTCAGGTTAACCTGCGCCTGGGTTATTCCGTGGATGTGTGACCATCCACTACGTACCGAGTTTCCTCTGTGCCTCGGAAACCACGTTGGCCCCGGCTGTCATTTGTAGATTTTGGACAGTCGTTACAGGTGCCGAACAGTGGTGGTGGTGGTGGGTTACAGTGGCCCGAATGTCTGACAACCAGTCTTACCAAGGGGTATCGTAGTACCTAGTCCCAACTGGGTTGTGTAGGTCAAATAGGCAGTCC
Organism: Cerastis rubricosa; assembly: GCA_949152445.1. Classification (NCBI taxonomy): domain Eukaryota; kingdom Metazoa; phylum Arthropoda; class Insecta; order Lepidoptera; family Noctuidae; genus Cerastis; species Cerastis rubricosa. The sequence continues at coordinate 12,029,455 of OX424551.1, forward strand.
TTGCATGTAAAATACAGGTATTTAGATGAATCTGGTTAGACTAAAGCCGGCCCCGACATACTCGTAGGTGCTCTCACCTACGAGTATGTCGGGGTCAACTGCCTAACCCTCTAGTTAGGCAGTTGACTCTCCATACATGACTGTAATTCATCATCTGCTTCATCATCATCATCATCATCAGCTGCTGCTTATGACTTTCCCTCTGCTGAGACGCAGGCCTCCTCTCTATGAGAGGGAGTGGGCTGTAATCCACCACGTGGGGCCAGTGCGGTTTACCTTTAACGTTTTTGAGGGCAGCGGTGATGAAATGAATTACACAAAGTAATGCCTGCCTGCCTGGGTTCGAATCCACGGCTTACTGCTCGTAAGTCGGGGCTGCCACCACTGGGCCACCGCTGCTCTCATCTGCTTGCCTTCTCCTAACTACATAAAATATGGTGGTGTCGAGTTGGTAGTCGACACCACCATATTTTTTTCGTACGTGAGTCACCAGACTCACGTACGAAATGCAGCTGAATCCAGCATTTTACATGGAGCGACTGCCTATCTGACTTCGCCTGTGTAAGACTACTCGTAACGACTGTCAAAGATATTAAAAAAAATATTTCCACCGTAAGCGTATTGTTGGATAGCACAATAAAAAAAAAAAAATTTTTTTTTAATCGCTATGGGTAAAGATTAAACGCAGACATAACCTAAGTTGTTTCCACTTGTTATAATTAATACTGTAAATATATTCATTCTATCTACGGAACCCGTCACTGAGCGTACAGCACGCACTTGGCTGGTTTTTTTCACAAACAATTTGACGAACATAATAACCCCTACATCTCATCAATACGCATAACTTGAACGTCCCCTAATATAAAACTGTTTGGGCCAGTCGCCTTGGAACCGTCAAGGGGCGAGCATGTCCTGCGATGTCTAAAAAAATAAAAACACGTGACGTTTATCGTGTATCTAAAAACAAATCACTAGTATTTGAAACACAGTGAAATCGATTCGCGATTGTTTCTCTGATTGAAGTTTTAAAGGTGATGTTTTTGATACTAGTCTTCAGCTGGATTCCGTTAGACTGGAAGCCGACCCCGGCAAATTTGGGAAGAGGCTAGGCAGACTATTTTTTTTGTGATAAATTATTTTTTGTTTTTTTAAGTGTTAGTGTCATTGGCTGGTGAAATATAAGAATTGTGTTTAGAAGTTATTTTTAAGATTGAGTGAACGTAAAAACTCGTGACATATAATTTTAATTAAATACCAAATAAGTGTTATTTTGGATTGAAATCAAAAACACGTAAGTACCTACAGCACATAATTTGATCGAAAGTGCGTTTAATGCACAAATCTTCTCTCATTATAATAACTCTTAAAATTGATTTTACTGTCAAGTATTTAGGGCATTTCAGACTACATGTTAATTAATATTCATGGTGGAATTTTGATATGGAGCAGATGGATGGATAGATGGATGGATGCATAGATGGATGGATGGAAAACTACTGAACGGGTTTGGTTATAACGATGCTTCTAAAGGGTGTAAAACTCCTCTTAACGAAGTTGAAAGGCACTGGTTCTCCCTGTCATTGCGATCATTTTTTTGTTCTACACCATACCTGGGAACCTTCTAGTTATGGAAATATTAGGGGTCAAAGTTACAACTTTTTGACAAGTATTTTTTTAAATACAAGTTTTTAAGGGAAGATTTTTACTTTAAACACCTCCACGACCCCCGTACTATTCAATCCGTTCATCAGCACAATGTTTTGAGTGCGTTACATTGAGTTCTACCACAAAACATGATTGTACACCCCCCAAAAAAAGTCGTTTGCGAGCAATAATTGTTGCGTAAAGTTACTTAGTTTCATGTACAGAATGCTTGGTTGACGGTTTCGTGATGAGGTGATTTACAGCCCGTATAGTAAGCCACAGGGTTTATACTTTTATATTAATCAGTGATGTGCGAATTTCCTTAAATTCTTCAACATTACACATAATTAACATCCAGGCAGGTTATCCCTAAACAGGCAGAGGTGTACCTATAGTCCCATGCAATAGGGCGAGCCTAATGCCATCAACCGGGCACAAATACTGACTCCGTGGGTGCTACTGAGAAATTCTTGAAGGAAAAACCCAATAACACTTTGCTCACCCTGGGCCCGAACCTAGGACCTTACGCTCAGCCGTCGCACTTGCGACCACTAAGCTACCGTTAAGTTCTTCAAGAGCATATCAATTAATGGTGAAGGAAAACATCCTGAGGAAAACGGCATGTACTAGAACCAAACCAGGGATGTTAAGGAGCTCCGTAACCGTAACCGAAACTATCGGATATCCGAAATAAAACTATATCCGTAACCGTATCCGTTAAACAAGTTTCGGATAGTTTCTAATACGGGCGTCGCTAAATAAAACGACATGTTGCAACAGGTTTTTGTTTCACGTAATTATTTTATCATCTCTCTCAATTACTTACCTAAGATGACTGATTATAATACCAAATGATAACCTAGACTAGATAAAACCTATAAATAAAACCAAATTATTACATACTGTTTGTGTTTATATTTTACTTCAATCTTATATCCGTAACCGAAACTATCCGAAACTAACGGATAATCCGAAATAATTACATATCCGTAACCGTATCCGAAACCGGTATAATTTTATTCATAAATCCATATCCGTATCCGTATCCAGATCCGAAGTATCACATCCATAACATCTCTGAACCAAACCAATGACTTGTGACATCTACCAACGCACTGTGCGCGTGTGGTGGATTACAGCCCACTCCCTCTCATAGAGAGGACGCCTGGGTCCCAGCAGTGGGAACATTATAGGCTGAACCAACGACCTTTGACTCGTAAGTCGGTGCCGCTGCCACTAAGACACCACAGCTGACTAGGCCATCTATAGCAGACTTCAATACAAACATGTTTTGTATGAAACAAATTCTTCTGTAATGGGTCTAAAAAGACCTTTAGCGAAGCCCCAAAGCACTTGTTCTCCCCGTCACGTCATCATCATCATCAGCCTCACTGTTCATCAAAGTTCTCACTGCTGGGACAAAGGCCTCCTCTCTATGACAGGGAGTGGGTTACAATCCACCACACGGGCCCAGTGCGGGTTGGTAGATGTCACATGCTTTCGGATTTTTAGTTCTAGGACATGCCGGTTTCCTTACCATGATTTCCTTCACCCTTTTTGAGAGCAGCGGTGATGAAATAAATTACACAAAGCAATGCGCCTGTATGGGTTCGAACCCACGACGTCGTACCTGGCCATACCTGGGAACCTTCTATTTACGGAGATATTGCGGGTCTAAATTCCCAATTTTTAACAAGCTTAAAACAAATGCATATTTTAATATTATCCACTTTAACACTAGATACGTCTTGTGTTTGTTAAATGTATACTTTTGATGAGAGTCGCACGAGGTCGGTCAATGTGGCGACACTTGGGGGAGGCCTATGTCCAGCAGTGGACGTCGCACGGCTGAAATGATGATGATGATAGTTTTAAGCTATTTCAGTTCTGTTGGTCTTACGCCCAGATACTTCTTTTTCGTCTACGTTCTGTAGTAAGCAACGACTTATTGTCGGGCCTACGCTGTCCTCCCATACTTAAGTACTAACGCTGTAACATTCAAATATTTTAAAAACAAAATATGATTTAAAATAGTAACCATGGAGTTTCGTGCCGGTTCTTCTCCAACGACCAACCCGAACCGTGCACCTTTTATCGACGTTTTATAAGTGCCCATGTAGGCGTATGTGAAATAAAATATTTTGATTTAATAGAAAAATGCCCGTGGTCCTTTGCTGAAGTTAAAATAAAATGGCGGACAGTTCAGCTCCACAACAAAATATTGAGACCCCTTTGAAACTAGTGGACTGGGTAGTTTCAACAGTACCTCAAAGTTTTACTAGATGGCGCTGTCCCCCATACATCTTATACCATTAGAACCTTGTAATATCAGAGATTCCGATCCCCAACATCTAATATCGTAAATTTAAAGTCTAACGACTTCCAAACAATGTTTTAAAGTTGCACGGAAGTTTGACAATGGACGGTAAAGTTTGGTACAAGAATGTGTTTGGAAGTTCTAAGAATTTTTTTGTTTTTTGTAATTAAAATAAGTCTTTGACGTAAACGCTTCGTGGGTACATTGGTTGCAAGTGGTTCTGTTCTTTGCTTCGATTATGAAGGTTGGGCAAAATGGTGTTTAGTGGTTTTGGGCGTTTCTCAATCTGGATGTATGCACGGCCGCACGGGTGATGGCAATAGCTCGCCTCCTATTATTAAACTAGGGGACCCAAGCCAGTCAACTATTCTGTACATCAAACTAAGATATGGATGACATGGAAATCCGAGGCATCCATTATATTTTGTTATGGAAATAGTAATTTAATGTTGAAGATTACTGGCAGGCTGAATTGTTTATGGGATTTTAAGAAGTTTGGTTTGTATTCGTGAACATTCTATTCAAAAAGAAAATATATGACACTTGAGTTTAGCAGGTTTTGTGACAAAGACATGTCGAGTTGATTTTGATAGAATGTATATTTTAAAAATGGTCTGAGTAAATATAATGAAGTAAAATCGTTTTAGAAGAATTTTATTTTAATCTGAAGGAACACCCGCAACAGGTTATGGGCCCAGTTAAGTGTCTGTGAAGTGATAATCATCTGATTGAAATAACTAAATAGAATTAAATAATAATAAAATCTTGAACATCCGCTTGAAACCGGTAAACAAAAGCATTATTTAGCCAGAAAGCCAATTCTTTTCGCTTTCAACCGCTTGTCCGAACTCGAATATATCCGCGAGGATCGGATAAATCCGAACGTTGGCAACCCTATTGTCCTGTAGCATCGATTGTGGACGAAATTGCAAATTCCTGCCATTGGACGAATATTGTGGGGAGCCTATTGTGGCTTAGAAGTGGGATAGAAAGAGTAGAGTGGGATCTGTTTGAAACTGTGCATTGAGATATTACCTAGTATAGTCTCCTGATGGGAATACCGGTCGTGGCTTTACTAATTACAGCTACTAGGGTCGATCTTCAGGTTATGCCGTGTTTGCCGAGGTTAGTCCGTGTAGGGGTGACCATAATTACATACCGAATTTCCTCCGTGCCTCGGAAAGCACGTTAAGCCGTTGGTCCCGGCTGTCATTTGTAGATCTTTGACAGTCGTTACGAGTAGTCAGTTGCCTGACTGTCCGATAAACAGTCTTACCATGGGGTATCGTATTACTCAGTACTAAAAATTTAAGTAAAAAATAAACTCTTAATTTCAGTCCTTGATCCATATGATATAAGTAATACACACTGCGTATAAGCTTTGTTAGTAACAAACGTTATCTAAAGTAATCTAAACTAATATATATATATATATATTATAATAAAGAGGAAAGATTTGATTGTTTGTATGTTTGTTTGCATTGAATAGGCTCCGAAACTACTGGTCCGATTTGAAAAATTCTTTCAGTGTTAGATAGCCTATTTATCGAGGAAGGCTATAGGCTATATATCATCACGCTACGACTAATAGTAGTGGAGTAGCAATGAAAAATGTTGCGAAAACGGGGAAAATGTGACGCAAACGAAGTTGCGCAGGACAGCTAGTAATATTATAAAGAGGAAAATTTGGATTCTTGGTTTGTTATGATTTAACTCAAAAACTACATAACCGATTTTTTTAATTCTTTCACCATTAGAAAGTTACATCTTTACCGAGTAACATAGGCTATTCCCGGGCTAAGTGCTAGTTATAAAAATATTCTAATTTATATATCTGCTGCACTCACCTGACGCACCGAGTACACGTACACGATGCGCCATAATGGTGCAGCACTGCTTCTCACTAATGACCTTCAGAATGAAGAAGAGGAAGTTAACTTATAAATTCTATTTCAGGAAGTCACAATTTTGTATATATACAGAGTGTAAGGGACACCGGCACGAAAACGCTTTCCACTTACTCAGTACGTCATTCATTGAACTATTTCATCATCATTTCAGCCGAAAGACGTCCACTGCTGGACATAGGCCTCCCCCAACACCACATTGACATAAGGGGGGTTTTGCCATAATCCCCACGCTTGGCAGGCGGGTTGGCGATCGCAGTACGGTTGTCACAAAAGCACAGAGCATGCTGCTGCCCATTCTCTGGCAAGTCCCTTAGTCGCCTCTTTTGACACCCACGGGAAGATAAGAAGTTCTGTTATTCTTTACGGGAAGATATGGGACAACATACAAATTTAGATTTGCGGTTGAGTACCACTCCTTAAAGAGGAGACTTATCGCCACTATTGTGGCGTGCCCTGCACGGGGTTGCGACAGTCGCTCTCTCCATGTCGCCATGAGATCACGCCGGAGGTCTGTCCGCTGAGCGACGATTTGCCGCGGCAGCGGAGTTTCCCCCCGGCGTAGTGCCTCTGTGCGCCATTCGTGCAGGCACGCGAGGACTATCGCCTCCAGATCCCATGGCGGCAATCCGGCCAAGAGGCTCGCTGCCTTGCCGGAGATCGTGCGGTACCCCCGGACTAGCCTTACTGCTACCACCTTCTGGGGCGCGTTAGGGTAATAGGCGGCTCGCCGCCTCAAAGAACGCGCCCACACCGGGGCCCCGTAAAGGGCCATGGACCGCACGGGGGCGTTTGGACCCCTCAGGTTGGGCAAGAGCCGCTTGAACGCAGCCCCTGCCCGTTCCAGTTTGGGGGCCAAACGTCGGAAATGCTCCACGAAGTTCCAACGGCTGTCGAGGACAAACCCTAGGTACTTCAGCGTCGCCTCGACGCCGATGGGAACCCTCCTACCGTCAGTATGGATCCCGACGGTGGCGCATTCCGAGGCCCATGAAAGCACATGGCCTCGGACTTGTGCAATAACACCTCGAGACCCAGTTGCCGGATTATCTCCACGACTATCGCAACCCCGCGTGTCATTAGTTCGGCCGCCGCCTCTTGCGACCTCCCTTGTGCCAGCACCAGCGTGTCGTCAGCGTAGCAAACTACGCTAACACCGCTAGGGAGGTCGGCGCGCAGCACCCAGTCGTAGCCGATGTTCCACAAGGGCGGACCCAGAACCTATCCCTGCGGAACACCGCATGACAACTCTCGCCGGTTCCATTCTTCGGTGCGACCGGGGTAGAAGATAGGATAGCTTGCATCTCAATTTATAGTCGCAATATTATTTTATTGCAAATTAATCACAATTATCTGTTAGCTCTAAACGATTCTAACAGATGGCGGTATCTGTCGGTTTACTGGATTGAGTAAGTATTCAATAGATGGCGTTGTATAGGAGCGGAGCAGCAATTAAAAATATTGCGGAAACGGGGAAAATGTAACGCAAAACACAGCTAGTTGGCAATATAGTTATTTATTATTGTTATTATAACTTTATTATTCTCTAAGCTATCTTAAAACCTAAAAAACAAGCATCGCGTATCCAAAGCATAAAAAATTCAACCAGTAAAAGCGAGCTAGACAATTGAGCGTATCAAACGCGAGTAGTTATCGTATCGTGTCCGCCACGCGGTCGCCACGTGTCCGCCACGTGTCCGTCACGTGTTCGCTACGTGTACACAATAAGTAGGGTCAAGGGGGACGCTTAGATGAATCTTGTTAATTTTTGAAAGCAAATGTTGTAGTAAAAGTTATTTGAAATGTTACGTTGGTTTTGTAGTTGTGAGTGGGCGGTTGTGTGTGGAATATTGAGTTTGATGCTCCATTGAAATAAATTAATAATTAAAAAGACCTCTTTAAAAAAAATGGATTGCACTCCGGGAGTGCCGGCAGAAGTGAAAACTTGAATATTAACGTTGTGCATTTTTGATATTTTGGAATGGTTAAGGAATAATTTTGCACGAATTGCTTTAATTATCAGTATAAAAGTACTATCATTTATGTGGTAAAATACAATATATACAATATTCATTTATTGCGCTATCGTACACAACAATTTATAGTACTTATATTAAAAATTTAACACTTCAGAACTACTACAATCCGTCTTTCGAATTTTACCTCTTTGGAGAAACCGAAGGTTTTGTTTGTTCATAAGATAATTATTCAGTTTTGCAAATCCAAACTCAATGACAGATGTCATAAAGTTCAAATTCCTTCGTAACCTAATGTCAATCCGTCTTACGAATTTTCCAGTTTTGGAAACCCAAACTCAATGACAGATGTCATAAAGTTCAAATGCCTTTGCAACCTACGTGACCTGACGGTAACGTGTCCTGACGCGAACCCGACGCAAGTGTAATTTTTTACCCATCACAAAAGTGCACAACGCCGCTAAAGAAGTTTTCACTTCAAAAAATAGTTTTGTATTCAAATCATCATCATCATTTTCCTCCCCTTATCCCAATTTATTAGTGCTCGGCACAGCATGTCTTCTTCTTCCATACTTCTCTATTACTCGTCATCTCATGAGACACCTCCTTTCTTGCCATATCATCCTTCACACAGTCCATCCATCGTTTCTTTGGTCTTCCTCTACTCTTATACCCATATAATACATTCATACTCAGCATTTTCCTTATTCCTCCGCATCAGAAGATCACACCACAAGAAAATAAACTTTAAATCAAATCAAACACATCAATTTATTCCAATATACAATTAATATGATTCAAAAGATTTATTAGTTTTTGTTTTTTTTTTTTTTTTTTTTGATTTTAATGATTTCAAGGTTTTTTAATGTTTTTGTTTTTAATATTTTTAATTTTTATTTATTCAATATTTTTATTATTTTTAATGTTGTAATGATTTTACTATTTTTGTTATCTTTAATTGTTGTACATGGGTATTTTTCCTGAAATAAAACACAATTTGTTTTGTTTTTTAAAGCATGTCGCGTGATTTACCTGTGTGTTTCTTAGGGTTAAATCTCACGACAAGCTTTTATATCATAACAATTGAATCTAGTCCGGTCAAATTAGACATAATCATAATCATCTAGAAAAGAGGGCATGACCTTCAAATGGCTGAGCAGATTTTCTCGAAACACAGCTAAGAACACTCTCGATTAAAACACCTTTCAAACTAAACCAATTTTATCAATATCGGTTCATCCGTTTAGAAGCTACGATGCCACAGACAGACACACAGATACACACGTCAAACTTATAACACCCCTCTTTTTTGGTCGAGGTTTAAAAATACTGATCAAATAACAAAAGCTCAATATTTATCGCAATTTCTTAGGAATGGTGATTCTTAGGAAAAAATACAAGAATCATTTTTGTATATAATTTTATGATCTACAATTGTTGTCTGCGCTATATTTTTGATGAAAAATACCGTTCTCGAGGAAAATCCAAAAACTTGAAAATGTTTGACCTTTGACCTTGCCTATCGGGTCGATGGGGACTTTCACGACTTTATTTCTACTGAGTACCCAAGGTCTCTACCAAAATTTAGCTCTGTCGGAGTTTTTTTTTTAAGACCATGGAGTTTCTTGCCGGGAGGAGCTCGTGGCTAAAATAATAACAGCCGCCCAGGTCGATCTTAAAGGTTAAGCCGTGCTTGCCGAGGTTGGTCTGTGGATGGGTGACCATAATTACATATCAAGTTTCCTCCGTGCCTCAGAAAGCACGTTAAGCCGTTGGTCCCGGCTGTCATTTGTAGATCTTTGACAGTCGTTACGAGTAGTCAGAAGCTAAAAGTCTGACATCCAGTCTTACTAAGGGGTATCGTATTACCCAGTTACTGGGTTGTGGAGGTCAGATAGGCAGTCGCTTCATGTAAAATACTGGTACTCAGCTGCATCCGGTTAGACTGGAAGCCGACCCTAAGATAGTTTGGGAAAAGGCTAGGCAGATGATGGAGTTTCTTGCCGGTTCTTCTCCATAGGAAACAACCAATCCGAACCGTGCACCTTTAGGTCGACGTTTTATAAGTGCCCCTGTAGGCCTATGTAAAATAAAATATTTTGATTTAGATTTTTTATTTTTATTTTGAAATGTCTATTTTGACCGGGCTTATAGGGCTCATAGTGATATTTAAAGTAAAGTTATTTATAACTAGTATTTTTATATCCGTAACGAGAAGGTTCCCAGGTATGATTTAGATTTAGATAACTTTATTTGCTCAAACATGTGTGTACATACATACAATTATTAAAGAAAAAAATAATGCATGCAAGGTAGGTTATATAAGTACATGGACTTGTGCTAACATATTTATCATATTGACATGGTGTGCAAATATTAATACAAGTTTGCAATTTTAAATAAATAAACGGAATTAAAACAACTTTCATTAAAATTGACAATGCTGACATAAGTAGATAAATTAAATTAAATTGACTGTTTACATAATTTATTTATGTAGAGTGACATACAAAATTGACAAATATTCAATTAGCAAAAATTATAAATAATGAAATTATGTCAACGTAGGTCCAAAAAGATTCAATACAAACATCATATCAAAATTATTATTGTACAACATAACATTTCAGAATAAACTAATATATAAATGAAAATGTCATTTGAAAAATGATTCCCTTAAAAAAATATTGGCATCATAATATGCTTTAATAGCCAAAAAAGATTTTACTTTCCTTTTAAATGCTTCTACACTCTCTTTCCAGCAGTTTCTATGATCCAAAACAAAAAAAAATATCGCCATGACGGGTAGAACAAGCGCCTTTCGACTTTGTTAAAGGTGTTTTTTTTTACACCCTTTATTCAGTTTTTGACCTACAATTTTGCCTATCCTACACCACAAACGGAGCGTAAACATACTCTTATTAAAAACGTATAGGACCCGTATAGTCCCCAGACAGGCATTTCAACCCCTAATTGTACAACTACCCCTGACTTGATGTCAGGCGCGTGTCACACATTTATCTTTATCTTTAAGGGTAGTTTATGGCAATGGGGTGGACAGAGACAAAAGTGTGGTGTGTGACTGTTGTTTTCTTTTTTGTTTTGTTAAAAAAAAAAGGTTTGTTTCTTTTGAACCGATTTATAAAAAAGAATAATGACATGAATTATGCCATACGTTAGATACTTCTTTTTTTTTGGCGGAGCGGAGGGTAGTGTCAGACTTATACTCGCGCGCGAAGGGTTCCGTACCATAAAAAAATCATTTTTGTATAGGAGCCCCATACAAAAAACAAATTTTATTCTATTTTTATTATTTTTTGTTATAGCGGCAATAGAAATACATAATCTGTAGAAATTTCAACTGGCTAACTATCACGGTTCATGAAATACAGCCTGGTGACAGACGGACGGACGGACAGCGAAGTCTCTGTAAGAAGGTCCCGTTGGACCGTTTGGGTAAAGAACCCTAAAAAGGGCCCACTTAACCAGGTTACAGTGTATTAGATTTTAGGAGTATGAGGAACAGGGTAAAGTTCCTCAATACTCCATTGAAAAGGGAGGATCCTCCGACCTGACAGGTGTTGTGTCTGGTGGGCAACTGCCCGACAGTTGCTGTCGGGTTTTCCTATAAAAGGTGTTGTTTTGACTCCTCGTCAAATTCAAGGAGGTAACTACGCTAATGATTCTCGACCCGAATCAATAATAAAATGGGGATTTCATTTTTTTTTTCTCTTTTTCGGAAATCGGTAAGTGTGAACCACCCGTGTTTTAAACGCGGGCTGTCTGATTCTCGACCTATAACCGCGCTTTCAGACATACAAACAATCTCAAACGTTTATTCAATAATTTATTATTCCATAAACCACGTTAAGGGGGTTATTCTAAAATACTGACACACATAAACAACCAAAAAAATCAGCGTTTATTAATAATTAACTATAGTCCTAAGTCGCGTATAATTTTACTTGCGCAATGTAGAAATTTTACATTAGTTCTTCGGTTGTGTAATAGATGGCGCTGTAGTACAATTTGTCGTGCCGCCACAATGGTATTCATGACACACTTTAGATTCCTCCAAAATTCATGGGATAATCATTTCATGTAGAGCATGAACTATAAATTAATGAATACGGAACCATCAACACAGAGATTGTTCGAGAGCGAGGAAATTGCTAGTTTAAATACAATCATCTTTGGAGCCACAAGACGAGCGATTTTGTAAAAAAAAAAAAAAAAATTGTATAACTTTTTTGCGCAAAAAAAATAACCAACTTCGAAACCAAAATCCAACCAGTATTCACCGAGAAATCGATTAACATTAAACGAATAACAAAAAAACGAAATTTCATTTACTTGGATGATATGAATATGAATAGTTTCATATTTTTTTCATTTAAAAACCAAACTACTGAACCTGTTTTGATGAAATTTCCATGCGACCTATCGGTAGGTATATCCTTTCACATAAAGAAAGATTTTATCAAATCGATTCATTTGTAGCAACCAACAAAAAGCAACTTACTACGAAAAGTACTACAGCGCCATCTATGACACGACGGAAGAACTAACTTCAATTTCCTACATCTCACATGCAAAGTTTACATCGACTTAAGAGTATATAGAAAAACCCGACAGCAACTGTCGGGCAGTTGCCCACCAGACACAACACCTGTCTGGTCGGAGGATCCTCCCTTTTCTATGGAGTATTGAGGAACTTTATACCCTGTTCCTCTTACCCCTAAACTGGTGACCCCGAAATGGACGTCAGCGCAGCTTTCGAGCATTTTGACGTCATCATCAGCAACATAACTTCCCTCAAGCTTTTGAGCAGCAAGTCTCACAGCGAGCCAGCTTCAAACGGGTATTCCTGACCACCAGCATGCAGCGGAAGCGCATTCCTGGCCAGCACCCTCAGCCTCTCTTCAAGCGACCATGACTTTACACCCCGTTCCTCGTACCCCTAAACATAAATTACGGAGTTATGAGGTAACAAACATACAAAAAAAACATACAGGCAAATTGATAACCCGCTCCTTTTTTAAATAGATGAAAATGTGAATCGTCTGACATCTCCTTAAGAAGGTAATCGGTGTCAAAACAGGTAGGTACACTTGTGACATTTCGAATTTTTTCTTCAAAGACAGCCAAAGTCATGAAATATTCAAACTAGTTTATACTCGATATAAGTTTTTAAACTGACATGGTCACTAACACCATCAATAACACTTGTAACGGGATATTTACTATGTTTATTATTTGTGTTGAAATATCGGGAACTGGACACAAATAATAAACATGGTAAAAATCCCGTTACAAGTGTTATTGATAGTAGTTTACAAAAAATATTAAAAACCTATTATTTTTCACTTCTTATACTTACATAGACACTAATACTCATATACAAATAAAATAGACTACTAAATATTTTAACAAATAACAAAATATAAAACGAGAAACATAATAACAAAAAATTTCACCTGACAAGTCAATTTGCTTTTATTTATTTGCCATCCGCATACTCCGTGGCCCCTATATTCAATTTAAACGTCAAACTAATACTAATCTACATAATAGTAGTTACGTGATTACTATACTAATAGGAATTGTATTAATAATACTAGCTTTTCCCCGCGATTTGGCTCCTATTTTGGTCAAAATCAAAATAGTTTATTTTACATAGGCCTACAGGGGCACTTATAAAACGTCGACAAAAAGGTGCTCGGTTCGGGTTGGTCGTTTCCTATGGAGAAAAACAGGCAAGAAACTCCATGATTACTCTTTTAAAATAATTTGGTTTTACAATATTTGAATGTTACAGCGGCAGCGTCGGAAAATAACGCACGGGCACGTTTAAAATATCGTTGAAATTCGGGGAAGACGTGTCTTAATTTTTTTATTTTTTAGTTAGCTTATACTCATAAGCACAATAATAACAACCGCTCGAATCCATATTCAGGTTAAACCAATTTTGCTTAGGTAGGTCCGTGGATGGGTGACCACCCATTTGACCCATTACATACCGAGTTGCCTCAGATCTCGGAAAGTATGTTAAGCCGTTGCTCCCGGCTGTCATTTGTAGATCTTTGAGACTTTGACAGTCATTACGAGTAGTCAGAAGCCGAAAGTCTGACATCCAGTCTTACCAAGGCTATCGTATTACCCAGTTTTGATTGGGTTGTGGAGGTCAGATAGGCAGTCGCTCCATGTAAAATAATGGAACTCAGCTGCATCCAGTTAGACTGGAAGCCGACCCCAAGATAGTTTGGGAAAAGGCTAGGCAGGCAGATTTTGTTGCTTTCTACCCACAATCGCTTCGTGGCCATTCAGAATGAATCGCTGTGTATTTGAAACAATTAATAGTCATAAGTCTAGAGTCGTTAGCGCCACCTGGCGGCAACAATTAGCAAGTTTGGCGCGTGCCTTCTAATTACGTTAGGAGAGACAATGCTAGGCTTCTCCCGGTGTTGTAGTATAGTTATTATTATTTATTTATTTATTCATCTTCTTCCTTGATTTTACCTTTTTAGATATCATACACAAACATGCACGCACACACACATACTCACATATACCCTCCTACATTTAAGAGCGTTTACGCCTTACGTTTCATACAAACTTTCAAGTCCTTATTTTCTGAAATGACTGAACCGATTTTAATGAAACTTCATACGCATAAGCAGGATACGTAAGGTCTAAAATTTACTAAGACCTTTTTGAAAAATTGTGTTACAGTTAAATTAGACCGATTATAAATTATATATATCATCATCAGTTCTGACGGCGCAGCTGTCACGTACAGATCGACTCCGCGTTAAATAACCACGTAAAAATAGTAACTTGATTGCAATCGTGATATTTTCATACGGAATAGTCTTAACTAGAAGCAGTGACCCACAGTCGTGAATACAGGGATTAGTTTTAACATCTATCATACTAATTACCAACCGAGACCGTAGTTGTGAGTGAACATAATCAAAGTGATTTGAAAAACATTTCGATAGCAAATCGTCAATTAGACTTCAACTACTGATATAAATTATATCAATATTAGTGCAGTGCATGTGCAACAATCGCCTTTCACCCAAAAACAGTTTAACTAATTGTGCCAACTAAAACGTCATTTTTTTATAAAGTGGCGGTGTAACTAAAACAAAGAGAAAAAAGCTCTAATAACGAGTTTTTGGTTCTACGTTTGGAACGCCTATTTGACCATCAAAGAGAGAGGACGATTTGGCAGAGTGGCCTGGGACGCTACCTCTCCGAAGCGTTAACCCGAGTTCGATTCCAGCCAACGACGGCGACGTCTTTTTGCGACTCAATAATTGTTGTGCACATATTATTATTATATTACACAAAACAGTGGCCAAAAGTTCTGGTTTGAACATCAAATTCTTATCCAACGCGCGTCTTTCAACTGTCTCCATCGCTTTGTGAACGAACATTTAGCTTCAAACTCAAACCTTCGTTCAAGAAGATGTTCACTTGTAAGAGTTGTGAAGTTACAGCTAGAGATGGCGTTACATGTAGCCTCTGTGCGGGGCAATTTGACTTCCCTTGCGCGGGTATAACGGAGATTGGATGGAGAAAGCTTGGGGACCGTAAAGCATCATGGAAATGTGCTAACTGCAAATCCTCAGCAGCTGCCAGTCCCCGCATCGATTCCCTCAAGGTGTCACCTACCGACTCAGACACCATCTTAACTGAGCTGAAACGGTTGTCAACCCAAATGGAGGCATTGCCAGTTCTGGTTGAAGCCATAAAAGCAATCCAAACCGAGCTCGTTGAGTTGAAAGCCATCAGGTCGGAATTCTCCGAAATGAAGGCATCCATTGCGTTGGTCGGTGACGATATGAATGCCTTAACATGCAAGGTATCGTCACTGGAGCAGGAAATTGAGGCTATGAAGAAGACAAGGGAAGAGGTATCTGTTTTGCAAGGTCGCATGATGAAACTTGAAAACCAGCTATGTGAGAGTGACCAGAGATCCCGAATGAATAACATTGAGATCAAAGGGGTACCTATGACCAGCGACGAAAATCTGTTCACATTAGTGGCCAAAATCGGAGATGTCATCAACTGTCATATCCCAAAGGAACAGATCAATTACATAGCCAGAGTGCCAATGCGCAACGACAAGCAAAACAAAAATATAATTTGTTCCGTGCATAACAGCTACATGAAAAATGATTTTGTAGCTGCCGCGAAAAAGCATAAAACCCTAAAGACGGGTGACCTGGGACTGCGTGGTGAGAACAGGATCTATGTTAATGATCATTTAACTTTTGAAAACAAAATCCTACTCAATAAGACCAAAGCCAGAGCTAAGGAACGTGGTTTTGATCATGTTTGGGTCAGAGGATGCAAAATAATGCTGCGGAAAAATGACACTTCACCGAAATATCAAATTAAATCTGAGCAGGATCTAAATAAGTTTTTATACTAATGATGTCGATTCAACACTCTGGCGAGTTATTTGTTTACATTGGTTCATTGAGATTAAGAAACACATTTACTTGTTTTTTCTACGCATTCCTGTCTCACCGGCCCTTTTTTCGCTTATCGCTTGGTGTCTCATTTTTACTATACAATTTTAATTGCTATGTTTCTACTCCTATGGATACTTTTCGCTTGTTGATTCAACAATACCTAATTTTTTGTGGCTATATTTTTTATTATCTTTTCTACTTTTGCAGTAAGCTAACCGTACCGTATGTTCTTGCCGTTAAAGTGCTTTTTTGCATACTCGTAGAAATAGATCTATCGTTTGGAAATATTATTTGTTGTAACGAAATGAATGTACCTTATATTTTTACTATTCATATTATGCGTCTGATTTTTATTATATTTTATGATGGCTCCCCTTAGTATTTACTACCAAAACGTGCGGGGACTACGAACTAAAACGGAAACTTTCTTTAGAAATGTATGTATCAATAGTTTCGATGTTGTGTGCCTGACTGAGACCTGGCTAATCGACGGAATATCTGAGTCTGAACTGTTTGACGACAGATATCTCGTATGGAGAAGGGACCGTGACTATGCCAGCACTAATCAAGGTTTAGGAGGGGGTGTCCTAATTGCGGTTCGACGTGAACTAGTGGTGGACTCTCGTAGTGACTGGTGCTCGAGTGCTGAGGACTTGTGGGTTACGCTAACACTATTGCGTAAGAAACCAAGAGCTTCATATAAAATGCACATATGCGTTGCTTACATCTGCCGCCAGAATCTGGGTAACTCTTTGGCAGTCCAGTTAGGTAATTTCTCAGAGAACCTATCAGATATTGTTCTTAAGCATTCTGCTGACAAGTTTGTGATCCTGGGAGACTTTAATCAACCCAATATAACGTGGCAGCCGGCTGCCGACGGTCACTCTTTATATCCCACTGGGCTGTGTGGAGACGCGCAAACTAACCTTATTGACAATTTTAATAAGTGTAGCCTTGTTCAGTACAATTGTCACTTAAACAAAAACAATAAAATCCTGGATCTGGTGCTATCTAATGACCACGTTATTGTCGCACGTTGTGGGGATCCACTGGTGCCTGAAGATTCGCATCACGGGGCCTTGTGTGTTACTGCGGACTTTGTTGAATTGCACAGTCTTCCAGTTCGTCCTTACGTAAAATTTTTATATCATTTGGCTGACTATAATGCAATTGATGACGAACTTAATCTGGTGGATTGGCAGAAAGACTTGAATTGTCGACCTTTAGAAGAGGCCGTGCAATATTTTTATTCTATTATTGATAGGTTGCGTAATACTCACATACCGAGAAAAACAGTCCTTTCCCAATCGAAGTATCCGCCTTGGTATAAAAGCCCGTTGGTCAAAATTATTAAAGAAAAGGCTAAATGTCATGCTAAATTTAAAAAATATGGAAACCTTTCGGATTATCAAAGTTTTGTCTTATTACGACAACGTGCTAAAGACTCAGAAAAAGTAATGTTTGACGACTACATGAAAAAAATTGAAACAGATATATGTAAGAATCCTCGAGCCTTTTGGAGTTACGTTAAATCTAAAAAACATTCCAACTCGTATCCGTCAGTACTACACTTTGGGCAGCTCTCCTCTGGTGACGGTGACGTAATCTGTGATATGTTTGCTGACTATTTTCAGTCCAACTTTCTTGCAAGCACTAGTACAGTCGATAGTGGTTTTTCTCGTGATTTGGGTCACAGTAGTGCGATGCAGAGCACATCAGATATCAGTACTATTGAAATTAATGAGCATGAGGTCCATAGGCTACTGAAACAAGTCGATGTTAATAAATCCGCAGGACCAGACAATATTCCGCCATTATTCATAATTAACTGTGCCAAGAGCCTATCTGTCCCGCTCTCGATCCTGTTCAAAAGATCACTTGATATTGGAGTGGTACCCACGATCTGGAAGTCGGCCTACATAACGCCGATACACAAAAAAGGACCTAAAACGTCTGTTGACAATTATAGGCCGATCTCTAAATTGTGTGTGTTTGCTAAAATACTGGAGAAAATAGTCCATAAACAAGTTTATTCGGCTCTTCAACATGGTTTTAGTGAACATCAGCACGGTTTCTTAAGGGGTCGGTCTACCACGTCTAATCTGATTCTCTGCAGTGAATTCCTGTCGGAGTCTATGTCACATCGATCCCAGGTCGATGTTATTTATACCGATTACAGTAAATGTTTTGACAGAATAGATCATGTAATCTTAATGCGTAAACTCTTGGCGATGGGTATCAGAGGTAACCTCTACAGGTGGTTCATGTCATACGTTGAAGGTAGATGCCAGACTGTGGTGCTGAATGGTTACTCGTCTAGAGCTATGTGTATTCCCTCGGGAGTTCCCCAGGGATCGTTATTAGGGCCTCTCCTGTTTAATATTTTCATCAACGACGTAATTTCCTGTTTTCAGCACTGTAAAATATTGTTGTATGCAGATGACATGAAGATCATGAAACAGGTTGCTACTGAGGAGGATGCTCTCTTACTTCAGGTGGATCTAAACGCCTTTCAAACTTACTGCAAGTTAAATAAGCTGGACTTAAACGTCTCCAAATGCTATGTGTGTACTTTCACTCGCAAACCACACCCTTTACATTTCCCCTACAAATTTGCGGATACCGTTATTGAAAGGGTCAGTGTAATCAGGGACCTCGGGGTTACTTTTGACTCGAAGCTTATTTTCGACACCCATATTAATAATATTGTCAGCAAAGCGTCGAAAGCTCTAGGTTTCATTTGTAGGGTCTCATCTGAGTTCAGAAGCATCAAAACTATCAAAATTTTATACTGCTCATTCGTTCGTAGTCACCTGGAGTATGCCTCTCAAGTCTGGAACCCTAAATATAATATCTATATCGCACGATTAGAGCCCGCATACAGAGAAAGTTCTTAAGGTACATTCAATTTCGTTCCAAAACTTATCTACCAAACTATTTTAAACGATGCAAAAGGTTTCATATTCTTCCTTTATATGAACGGAGAAAAATCTCCGATTTGGCCTTTCTAATTAAACTTGCAAATGGATCCAATGATGTCCCTGAGTTACTGAGCAAGATTGGGCTGCGTGTACCTTGTTCGTTTCTGCGTAAATCTCGTTTTTTGCACATACCAACGACAAGGACTAATTACAGACAAAATTCGTACATGATTAGGGCGAGCCGTGTGTACAATGCTGCTTGCCAGGAGGTTGAGATCGACATGTTTAATACAAGCGTGTCTAAATTGAAGAAAACTCTTTGCACCCACTTCTTCGACAACACGTAACCATTGTATTGTGTCAATATGTGTTCTTTTTTCTTTGATGTTTTTGTGTGTACTAATCTTTAGCACTGTTTTTTAGTTTAATTATTTTTGTCTTATTTAACGATTGTATACTTAGCTAATTGTGAAAACTTGTAATTGGCCATATTATTGTTATTAACAAAACTATTGTGTCTGCCTAGCTGTAAGTTTTCCGAAAATAATAAAATAAAATAAAATAAAATATATAGAAACTGAAATTTCCAATCATCTTTTTTCATAAAAGATATTTCGAAAATGTTTTTAGTAATTTTTTAGACCTATGTATCCTATAACACACCTCTTTTTTGGTCGGGGGTTAAAAATTAAGCAATTATTACCTAAAATTAGTACCGATTCAGATTTAGAGGAGCTCGTGGCTATATAACAACAGCCGCACGGGTCGATTTTCAAGGTCCAGCAGAGCTTGCCAAGGTCGGCGTATGGATGGCGTGTCTATTCCGTATCGAGTTCTCATCGTGCCTCAGTAGGCACTTTAAGCCGTTGGTCCCGGCTGTCATTTGTAGATCTTTGACAGTCGTTACAGGTTGTAAGAAGCCTGTAATTTAACAAAAAGTCTTACTGTAAACTTAGCTACCCAGTAACTGGGTTGACGAGGTCAGATAGGCAGTCACTCCATGTAAAATTACATTACAGCACGGTCGGCGAAGTGGCTGAGCGATTGGCAGCTGCGCGGCTTCGATCCCCGCACGGAACAAATATTTGTATGACCTACAAGCAAGTTGTTCCGGGTCTGGCTGTTTGTGTATGTGAGTTTAAACGTTTATAAACGCACCCACAATCTCGGAGAAATTCCTAGAGTGGTGCAAAGTAAAAAAACCGGCCAACTGCGAGTCGGACTCGCGCACCGAGGGTTCCGTATAAAAAATATTAAAAATATGTTTATTATATGATGTAAATAAAAATTTACGGTTTTCGCGATTTTTCCTCAATCTGTGCTATAAGAAAATGCTTCGTTCCAAATTTCAAGATTCTGAATTCACGGGAAGTACCCTGTAGGTTTGATTCCCTTGCGAGTGTTGAAAATTTGCGGAAATTTGCGGCATATACGGCTCTATCTTTTGATTGCGTTGCCTTAGAAGTTTGATTATCTATATTAATATATATGTCGCAGTCTGATGATTTTATTCCGTTAGACACGGTCATCATGTGGGCAGAACATGGGTTTCGTGCAATGAAAACACACACACACTGCACACTGCTTTTATCGAACTAACAAATTACTTGAAATTACAATCCAACACAATAACACTAGGCACCATGAATCGGGTTACAGTTTCGGGACGTCTTGACTCCGCGGTGGTCAGACTCAGACTGTCCGCCTCGCTGGGAGCTCGAAACATCACGACTCTGTAGTAAGCGCGCTTAGGTGTGGGTAGACTGGTAAGTTGGTCGCTTGACCTTTGGCGCGCTTTCGATTCATAGTCAGTCTTGTATCCGTAATAATGACTCCGACTCCGACACGGCCATCCTGCTTGCACACGTCCTCGTGTGATGGGTACCCTGTAAACAAATACTCCACGACAGAAATTTGTTCCACTCGGTCACTCCGGACCAAACTTTAGATTCAACGGGGTGATGGAAATAAGAACATTGTAGAACTAGCCGTTTCGTTTTAACCGAACCGATTGGAAATAATCGAAAATACAATAATGATAACCCTGGGCCATGTACCATAGTCGTTCAAATCAACCTTTAAAACTCTACTGCAACAACAAAACTACCAAGCTTATAGAAACCCTCGAGTAAAGCCTCTAACTCCACGGCTCTCTAGCCGACCAGCAATCGCATTGCTCTCACACATCCAGCGCATGGATCAAAACTAAAATTAGATCCAACAAACAATTATGTCAATTAAAATGCAAGAGCAACCAAGTACCTCTTCATCCATCTAATTACCACATAAAGCAGGAATCTCATCCGTGGCCTATGGGCACTCAGGCCCCCAACAAACCTCTGTTTGTTTTACTACGTTCCTCAAGAACGCCGAGTCCCACATGCATGACTCTATGGTCTCTACAAGACCCGACCTCCGCCAGAGCCACCCGCGCACCGCGCATCCACGGACTACTATAAGCAGACACCGACTTCTAACGAACTACGGCTACGAAATGGCTACTGGTACGGTCTGACCATCCGAACCAAGATTCCAAACTATCTCTTAACTCTAAATCATTTACTTCAAACGGTAACGGTACCTGGCCCTCGGGCATTCTCCTTAACCCATCATGTGCATACTTGTAAGTACGCTTAGAACTTAATGATCTCAATGTGTAGCGATTCCCCTCTAGTACTTCGACTGGTACATGACCCGCTGGCATCTTCCTTAGCCTACCGCGTGCGTATCTGTAGGTACGCTTAGAATTTAAAGCTTTCTGTGTTAAGGATAACCGTCTAAAACCTCAATCACTCTAAACAGACCTTTAATCTTTAACAACCCAAAATCACCAATCGCAAAACGTTTAATTTTGCGATCGTTTCGTCAACTCGGCACACTTGTCATGTTGAGCTAAGCTAACCCGTCGCGTCTATACGAAACGTGTACCACCGGCTCGTCACCTTAGGTACCGGGTGCAACGGCTTGTACTTTACCGGAGTGAGACTTCGCTACTTAGCACGTAACGCAGCTATTTACGAATTTTCTTTCCCGGGAACTAATTATAATCGAAAAGCTTTTCAGTAGTCTTTTCAGCACCAAGGTGAACGATAAGAGTCACGGAAATTACTGTTTACCGACCATCGGCGAACACGAGCTAAACAGGATAGGCATTTAGACCTATCATTGAGTTGAATATGACGGTGAAAGACGCCTGAACTTAGCACTTAAGTCTTGGCTACTCATTGCCAGTTACATTCGTTCCCATAACAGTTAAAAACCGATTGAAACTTGTTACCACTATTATGCTTCACCGAATGTACACAAAAGATTTTCGTTAACGAAAACTCCCTTGCCGTCATGTTTGCAACAAAACCCCGATTTAAAATCTCGCCACCTAACATGACGTCACTTTGTAAATAATTATCAGACAAACATTGCAACAAAGTTGCGATAGGGTAATCGTTAATCATTACACAACATGAAATCTGTTCTGTACTGAATACTCGTGTCTGAACTATACCAGTCTTAGCAACAACGTGACTAATATGTTTGCCATTAAACGATGGAAAACTTTCTTTCACCAACAAGTATTCAGAATCAGAATAATTAGTAAACCGTAACAACTCACCCCTGGTTGCAATGTGCCCGCGATGTTGTTTGTACGACGCAGACATCGACGCGGCTCGGCACCCCGCCGTCAGCAGGCCCGCTGCGCACTGCCAGCACTGCATGCTACCGACGCACGTACGCCGGACGGCTACGTGAACCGGCATGACACTTGACGCACAGCAAGGGCTTCGTGGCCCTTTGTCGCTTGCCCGATGCCCGTAGCAGCCGGCACAGGCAGCGGCTTCTTCGTGCGACAATCCGCTTCGTTGAGTCCTGGTTTCTCCCTGGTCCGCAAGCATGGCACTTGATTTGCGGTAGCGATGAACACTTGTGACGTTTTTCTATCCTTTGGTTTTTCACTACTCCTTAGTAGTGAGTGAGTTAATGAGGGTAGTCGTAAAAGTTTCGGCACACATAAATCTAGCCTTGAACAATTATTTAAACTGGTCCCACGTCATACCTGGATAGGTTATCAGTGTACCGCAAACATTTTGTGTTCAAGGTACATCTAGAAATTCGGTAGTACATTTTGGAGGTATACCGTAGATGGAAAATCTATCGCGCATTTTGCGAATGTTTAAGTAGATAGTTTCCTTCCGTCTGTATATTTAACTTCTAGAGATAACCTTCGTTTTCCGAGGCACACCAACTAATGACCACGGTACACCAATGTGCCGCGGAACACTTTGTTACACTTTGTTACATTTTGTTACACTTTGTTACACTTTAACTACACTTTGTCACAGCTATGTAGATGCGGAGCCCTTCAACGCCTTGCTTAACGTCCAAATAAGCTGGATTCCTTCCACTGCACTCAACACGAAAAAATCAAAAGTCACTTCATTCAAACTAAGCTGATAATCAGCACTTTTTGAACGTCAAAATTACAACAGACAGTCCCCCAAAACGCCCGCCCTTCGCCACTTCCTAAGTGTTTTAGCTGGGAAGGAGAAGTGGCGGAACAAACTCCCCAGCAACACATCTGTCTGTTAGGTTAGAAGAACCTGATTCTACACAAAACAAGTCAGCGATGGATGACGCATTACTAGCGCGCATCGCACTAAGTGAAATGTGGGTATTCCATTAGGTACACTGCCTAACCCTTCGGAGATTACAAGCGTGATGATATGTTAAGTTTTGTCGGGATTAAAATCCGCTAACACACTTAAAAAAAAACACTAACCGCCAACACTAGCTTGCTATTCACTGGCTGAGTTTAAGTTCGTATCGCGAGTGCAATTATTCGTTTTGCATTTCAAAAAGTAACCGTCACTGATTGTTATTGTCACTGTTCTCGCGTGTGATTGCATTAGCACGATTTGATCGCACTTCTGATGTCGCAGTCTGATGATTTTATTCCGTTAGACACGGTCATCATGTGGGCAGAACATGGGTTTCGTGCAATGAAAACACACACACACTGCACACTGCTTTTATCGAACTAACAAATTACTTGAAATTACAATCCAACACAATAACACTAGGCACCATGAATCGGGTTACAGTTTCGGGACGTCTTGACTCCGCGGTGGTCAGACTCAGACTGTCCGCCTCGCTGGGAGCTCGAAACATCACGACTCTGTAGTAAGCGCGCTTAGGTGTGGGTAGACTGGTAAGTTGGTCGCTTGACCTTTGGCGCGCTTTCGATTCATAGTCAGTCTTGTATCCGTAATAATGACTCCGACTCCGACATATATATTATATATAATATTATAAAGCTGAAGAGTTTGTTTGTTTGCTTGAACGCGCTAATCTCAGGAACTACTGGTCCGATTTTAAAAATTCAGTGTTAGATAGTCCATTTATCGAGGAAGGCTATAGGCTAATCTATCATTATGCTACGACCAAAAGGAGTGGAGCTGCAATGAAAAATGTTGCGAAAACGGGAAAAATGTGACGCAGACGAAGTTGCGCGGGACAACTAGTTATTTATATATTTGATTATTCACCTCTATCCGGTTAGACTGGAAGCCGACCCCGACTTAGAACTTGAGGAAAAGCTGGGATGATGGTTTAAGTATTTGAACCCTACAGTAAGGACCCTCTTAGTTGGGATCAAAAGTCATGGGGTCCGTCGCTAATTTGACATTAAAACCAATATTGTTTAGTCGAGGGGAGCGACCGCGTGGGACGCTGGTTCGGTGCTGGGTATCGTAATAATTGATATCGTGATTTATGGACTTATATATTTTCATGTTATTATTGATATTTCTTGTGATGTATGCGGATATTGAACTTATAAAAATATGCGACAGTTTGTTCTGTTTATGTATGAATGTGTGTTAGTCTTTCACGCTAAAATGGATGAACGGATTTGAATACAAATTGGTACACAGATAGTTTATGACCTGGATTAACACATAGGATACCTTATATCCCGGAATAAGGTCCCCGGGGATTATGTTTGACTTACACGCGGGCGAAGTCGCGGGCAAAAGCTTGTAGGTAATTTTATAATGCTTGATTTTTAAGTCGAAAACGAAAGAATTTGAATATGAATTGGTGCATATTAATTTTATTCTTTTAAATAATTCTTTCGTAACTTATCAGATACTAGCTGTCCGGCGCAACTTCGTTTGCGTCACATTTACCCCGTTTTCGCAACATTTTTCATTGCTGCTCCACTCCTATTGGTCGTAGCGTGATGATATATAGCCTATAGCCTTCCTGGATAAATGGGCTATATAAAACTGAAATAATTTTTCAAATCGGACTGGTAGTTTCGGAGCCTATTCAATGCAAACAAACAAACAATCAAATCTTTCCTCTTTATAATATTAGTTTAGACTAATATGATGAATACAAAAGTTACTATAATTACCGTACTAGTTTAGTTACATCTTTCCGCGTTGGTAGTTCATCCGGATTCAGCTGAATACCAGTATAATACATGGCGCATTAGGGCTAATTGTCATTTTGGCAACCGACTCCCTAATGGACTACTTCTCACTATGGCCACTTCTCACTTGGGCTACTTCTCATTAGGGCTATTACTCATTAGGGCTACTTCTCAAAATTTGGGAATGTTTTTTAAAATAAGTACTGTCTTTATGTATAGCGACTGCCCATTTGACCTCCACAATCCAGTAGCGGATTCATTACGCAACAGATGCGTCAAAACTGATTGTAAGACTTTCGGCACACCTACCTGTTACGACTGTCAAAGTTCTACAAATGACAGCTGTGTCTATCTCCTAGCAGTTCTGTCATTATGACACACTTTTAAATATCTAATTTATTTCGTAGAATTTTAGAAGTCCTATTAACCAAAATCAACAATCTAAATCTATTCCAAAAGGGAACTATATTTCTTGTCACCAAAATTTATATTTGTCATCAAAGTTGTATCACCTAGTAAATAGATCTATCGCCACGAAATATTTTCGTTATCAGATAAACAAAAAGTGTTCCCAGGTATGAATTATCAAATAAATGTTGATACATGTGTAAAATAAGAGATGGATTACCAATAAAATTGTAGTGCATTAGATGAATATAAACTTCGTTCTTATAATAATAGTTTTATTACTTAAATAATAGCTTTGTGCTCGGAATGGTAGATCTGTCACCAAATAAATAGATCAGTTCCTTATTTCTATGAAGAAATGCTTTATACGAGACATTGGGCACACCGACTCGGACAGGTTAGGTTCGAAGAGGATGGCGGGGTCTAGTGAGCGAGCGGAGCGAGCGAACTAAGACCCCGACATCCCCTTCGTGTTAGGTTACTGTAAACCCTGCAGACAGAAATAGGAGCCACGCATAGCGGGGCTACGTCGACAACGCCTTAGTTTGGACCTGTGGTTTGGAGTTTTTATGTAAACATTTTTACATTGTTTGATGATTCAATTTTCGTGACACTTTTATTATTTTTAAACGTAATAAAATTACTTGATGATTGATATTATTTCCAAGTAATTCTTAATTAATATTTACGTAAGCGTTTTGATATTATTTGATGATTCAATTTAGGTGACAGATCTACTATTTTGGGAACAAATATTATTTATTAGGTCAATGAAAATGCATTTATTAGGGTATTGATAAAATCATACCCATTCCAAAACGTACATCTCTATGGAGAAGAGTGGGCAAGAAACTCTATGGATATTCATAGAAATCAGAGTATCGTAACACTACGTCAGTGTCACTAGCACTATCATTAACACTGAAACAGGATATTTACCATGTTGACTATTAGATATTTCGACGCTGTCACCTGATAAACTGAAGTTATTGCGGGTGGGTGTTTATGAGCTAACAAATCGGTCTACCCTCTTTCTTGTTCGTTTTTCGCGCTCGGTACCACTACCACTGTCGCAGAACTCGATTCTGTTCGAGAATCGAGTTCTCAAAATTCGAAACTGCACTGTGTCCACTCGCGAACGTTATCCGGCATGCAAATAGTAAACATGGTAAATACCCCGTTTCTAGTTTTAATGATAGAAGCTACATTTTTTAAAGCTCTGGGAACTTTTGTTTTAGTTTTACCAATATTCGAAATTATTATTTTTTTCAAGAAAATACAACCATTGTTTTACTGATTGACTTTACTGAGATTGTACATTATGTGAGGAAGATTTACGAAGACGTACGGTATCGTTTGTACAAAGGCCAGAACATCTAGCTACAATACTCTGTCAAATTGGTTCAATACATTTTCAAACTTATTCTTAAAGAATACGGTTCAAGGTTGATTGGGAAAATTTGTCAGTTTCGGGCAGATTAACCTGCTGGCGTTTGTACATAATACTATGTACATAGACCCTAGTCCCCTAAAACAAATACAGAACTCATCAAGTGCAAATCGATTGCAATTTCACGCATTTTTACATTTTGAAAAGCTACTGTCCCCCATTTTTGACATCGTTTGGTTAACAAATGGGGTTGTGAGTCAGCTCCGTAGTGCTACCGGGTGGTCAAGAGGCTGGATTAAATTGGATGAAACGAGGGTATTTCAATTAAATAAATCGATATTTTCCGCGTTGGTCAAGTGGTCACAAGCAATACTAACTTGGGGCCCTTTAATCATCATCATGTGTTCCCGAACGCTTACAACCCGAATCTGTTCAAAATCAGAGTGAACAGGCCTCTATTAAAATCCCAAGTAATAAGGAGCGAGCCCATTGCCATCACCTTCCACAAATCAGGTTTTCTCGATTACAAATTCCTGATGAAAAAACTCAATATGATTTTGCCTCACTTGGGAATCAAATCCAGCATGGCAGCGGTTGCGACCAATAGACTAGATACCTCCAAAAGAACACATACTCTTCTATTACAAAAACCCCCAATTTCTCCACAACACCGCAATCAAACCCATAATTTAAATAATTATAGTATTCCAAATCACTAAACGTCACCACGACACGCCCAAACTCGCCCCCTTCAACTTCACCCCTATGACTTCACCCCATTTTAACAAAATAATAAATAAAATACTGCCAGAGACATTTAACTAAACATTTATAGGATTTGTCAACATAATCCTTGCCTAATTAAAAATTACCATGGGAACTTATTAAAACTCTGGTTCCCCTGATTTTGAAAGATAAATAGATGCGGGGGGCGAGATTTTGCATAAATTATAAAATAATCTGACTATCTGTTTTGGTGGGAAGCAATGATGGTATTGTTGGGGCAGTGGCTTAGCGAATGGATTTGGTACTGTGGGAGACGGGTTCAATTCAAAGGTTAAAAGGTTCTTTCCTAGTTGTGCCCCACGAGAGTGTTTACGCCATACGACTTTTCATACAAACTTTCAAGTCCTTTGTTTCCGAAATGACGGAACCGATTTGAATAAAACATCATATGCATAAGCAGGATACATAGGTCTAAAAAGTTATTAAAACATTAAAAAAATAGTGTTACAGCTATACTAGACCGATTATATAAACATTATCTATTGATGAAAAAGAAATTTCGAATTATCTTTTTTTTTTTGTAAAAGACATTTCGAAAATGTTTTTTACAAAAAGCGTTGTATTTTTTTTCAAAACATGAATAAAGATTTAAAAAAATATATATATTGACGGTAAAGTATACCTCCAATCATTTCACTTTCACTATGTAATAACATCTTTTTAACTCAAGAAATAAATGTTTTTTTTTTTTTATAAAAATGCTTGTTCCCCTAACAATAAATACATAAATAATCATCGTGCGGGTACCCCTAACAATCTTGTGCTGAGCGATTGATTCGCTGAGTAAGGGTGCCAGATTAAGGGGAAGTATGTTGGTATTAAAAACTTGAGGGGTGGTTGTTTTTTTATTTTTTCACAAGCAAGAAGAAGGAATAATAGTAAAAATGGTTTGCTGTACGAAAACCCAATTTTGGGTTAAGCTTGCCGTTGTACATAAGCTACATATTGAAATTTGTGTGTAATTTTTTTTTATTTGTGTACATTAAAGAATAAGAATAGTAATTATAGACTAGAAGTTCCATAGTCACAAAAAAAAAACTTGTATCAACACAACGTGTCGTATTTTTACTTCACTTCAAGCTTAAACTTTCAAAACGTTTTTCTATTTTGAACTTTATTTCCAGTACGGTAAAGTTCGTTTTCCTAACAGATTGACAGTGATCTTTACTTTTTTCAGGGAGATTGCTCAATGCGCTAAAAAAGGTAGTCTGTGTTAAATTATGAGCCTTTAGATGTATGATTTTGACTTAAATGAACAATAATGAAATAAAAATGACAGTAAAACAAGTTATTTAAAAAAAAATAGTTATACTTTTGCATCATCATCATTTCATAATTTTAGCCCAAAAGACGTCCACTTCTGGACATAGGCCTCCCCCAAGTGTCGCCACATTGACATTTTGGAGGGTTTTGCCATAATCGCCACGCTTGGCAGGCGGGTTGGCGATCGCAATACGGTTGTCACAAAAGCACAGAGAACGCTGCTGCCCATTCTCTGGCAAATTCCTTAGTCGCCGCTTACGACAGCCACGGGAAGATATGGGATGGTGCTATTCTTTACGTCCGACACCATACAGAGCCACTTTTACTTTTTAACTTTCCCAAAAAAAATACTCACACAACATGATATGCCAACTAAATCTAAAATTCTTGTTAGTTTTTGTATCTTTAATGCATTGCTTAAGATTAGTATGCCTTACTAATAAATAAATTACTTTGGTCCTTTATCAAACGACAAGAATTTACCTAAAATATATCGGCATCTACCTACCTATATTAAATCCAAGACAAACATTCAAAATCAACTTATTAAAAAAAAAAGTTTGAACCCCCAACATGCCCCTTAACAGCATTTATTCCGTATGATTTCACCCCCTAGCGAGGGGTGAGAGCGACCAGTCGTATTATGCTTAAAAAAACATGTACACAAGCTTATTGCATTCCTTCGACCACGACGAATTGATGGAATTATCGTATTGAGATGTGTTTCGTAAGATGTCAGGGGGTGAATATTTTAAAAATATCATCATCATCTGTCAGAGTCAGAAGCCGAAAGTCTGACATCCAGTCTTACCAAGGGGTATCGTATTGACCAGTTACTGGGTTGTGGAGGTCAGATAGGCAGTCACTTCATGTAAAATACTAGTACGCAGCTGCATCCGGTTAGACTAGAAGCCGACCCCAAGATAGTTTGGGAAAAGCATAGGCAGATGATGATTGCTTGAAAAAAAAATTAAGACAGTAAAAAGCATTAAGTTTTTACTTATTTCAGAAAGCGTCCTATACCTAGTTGTCTATTTTTTTGTCTTTTTCTTTAGCCTATGTGTAGATAATTATAATGTATTTTTCTTCAAGTACTCGTATCGTATCACTTATTTATTACTGCTGCTGTCCGACGCAACTTCGTTTGCGTCACATTTTTCCGTTATCGCAAATTTTTCATTGCTGCTCCACTCCTATTGGTTGTAGCGTGATTATATATAGCCTATAGCTTTCCTCGATAATTGGGCTATCTAACACTGAAATAATTTTTCAAATCGGACCAGTAGTTTCGGAGCCTATTCATTGCAAACAAACAAACAAGCAATCAAATCTTTCCTCTTTATAATATTAGTTTAGATTTCTTTGTATGTATATACATACTGGCAATGGGTCCGTTTATGAAAAACTGAAACAAAAATTCAGGTGACATTATACCCCTTTATAAGCTATAACTATAAAACAAAAGCGATGCATCAAAGTCGGAGTTATCTGCATAATTATCTAGAAGATAAATGACTTCATTATGAATGCTAATAAAAACTATTTTATAGCTTCGGGAACTTACTTCGTTAAAGTACCTAACTGGCATCGTGTCTAGATTCTTGCTGTTTTAACGCCTAGCAGCATCTTACGAATATTCTTCGTATTCCTAGCAAAGAAGGATCACTTACGTAATCATTACAAGCTCAAAAATAAGGTTAACATTCTCGGGAATGGGAAGCCGTCGCTTCCTTCTGCGCAGCAGTAATGCTAGCGAAGGAGGTAGCGGAACGTGAGAGGGAGAGAGCGTCACGTCCCAGCCGCCGCTAGAGACGCCCCGGGCGTCTGTGTTAGAAAAATAAATCTCTCGTCTGTGTTAGAAAAATAAACAAGAGCGTTTTAGCGAGCATTCTATCGAGCGTTCTGGCGAGCATTCTAGTGAAACGACAGTGCTACGAGCTTTTTGCCGAGCCTGACATCTTCATGAAAATGTTCAGAATCAGAATCATTTATTTGTTAAACGTACGTGTAAACATTAAGCATCTTATCTAAACTAATATTTAAAGAGGAGATATTTGATTGTTAGTTTGTTTGTTTGCATTGAATAGGCTCCGAAACTACTGGTCCAATTTAAAAAATTCTTTCAGTGTTAGATAGCTCATTTATCGAGGAAAAGGCTATAGATTACGTTAGCCTGTTTGCTAACCATGATTAGTACGTTATCTGTATAACATTGGCGACATGATCTTCTGACTTTTCTAGCCAAACCCTCTTTTCTTTCCAAGGAGTGTTTCATTGTCTTCGGTCTCTGTATATCAGTACACCCGCCCCGCGATATCATCAAGCTACGACCAATAGGAGTGGAGCAGCAAAGAAAAATGTTGCGAAAACGGGAAAAATGTGACGCAAACGAAGTTGTGCCGGACAGCTAGTATAATATAAAAGCTCTTGCTGTGTTTTGTCATTACAGACATACAAATTTAAATACATAAAAAAAATTGAGATTAAAAATATATTGTCAACTTAAATGAAAGATTAAAAATATAAAAAAGTCAACTTAAATATAAGGTTACAAATATAAAATGTCAATTAAAAATAAAATCTTAAAACTAAATGTCATTCAAAAATAAAATTTAAAAAATAAAATTTTATAATAATTCACAAAACAAAATGTCAATAGAATATTACAAATAAAAATCATTAAAAGAAAACCAATATAAAATGCAAATTAAAAATCTTATAATCACAAACCAGAATAATAGCGATTAGTAGCGATGTTTGGCTCTATGCGTTTGGCTCTATGCGTTTGGCTCTATGCGTTTGGCTCTATGCTTGGCTCTGTTCGTTGTTCAGTTCGACAAATTTAAAAACGGCGTATGCTTGATGTTCTGCTACAAGTGAATGCTCAAGTCTATCAGCACCTTTAAATGTATGAAAACCTACCCAGATTTTGTGTGTTAGAATAAATACCTCATTGAACTCATGGAGCCTTACTTTTTGAATGGTATTCACGGCACGAACATCTTCTTCATGATTCTGCTCTCTTAGTACACAGCAGTCTTAACAAACCTTAGTGTGCCTGAGAGAGCCAAAAAATAACTACAACAAGAAAAAGTTTAGTTGTAACTTTGGAAGCTGACTGTACCGTACACAAAACAGTTGTTTATGGTTGGCGAAACGGGACTCAATGTATTTAGTTTAAAAATTAAATTAAAAATTTAAAAAACCCCCGACATAAAAAACCTCTAAAAAGACAAAAATAAATTAATCCAAGCGTCGTAGCGTCGGGGGTCCGCTTTGTTCTGTGCTTGTACTAAGCGATCTTCTTAGCGGTCCCCCGACGCTACGACGCTTGGATTAATTTATTTTTGTCTTTTTAGAGGTTTTTTATGTCGGGGGTTTTTTAAATTTTTAATTTAATTTTTTTTCATGCTTTTTAAACTTATATTATTTTTTCTTAGCCTTGACTGTCCTACTCCTGGGCATAGGCCTCCCCCTTTCCTTCCAATTTTCTCGATGTTGCGTCTCTTCTCGCTAATTAACGAAACCAAGGAAAAATACAAGGTGTTGTTTTGCATCCTCGTCAAAATTCAGGACGTTGTCACAAAAGACATAAATAATCAATATAAATTATGGTACCTAGTAAATTATTAAAAAACACTGCGTTTTTTTGTTGTTTAAGTTTGTCAATATTTCAGAATAACCCCCGTGGTTTAGGGATTATAAAATTATCGAAAAAACGTTTGAGGTTTTTTGTTTGTGTGTAAGCGACGTTATAAGGCGGGAATCAGACGGCCCGTGTTCAAAACACAGGTGGTTCACAGTTACCGATTTCAGTAAATAAATAAAAAAAAGAAAATTACCTACTCATTTTATTATTGATTCGGGTCGAGAATCATTAGCATAGTTACCTCCTAGAATTTGACGAGGTTGCAAAACAACACCTTGTATACTTAAATTTAAAAAGGGGGGGGGGGGTCAGCAATGCCCATGGTGGCAAGCGACAACATTTAAAAATTTCAAATAGACTACCTGTGTAAATTGTTTATTTCCCTTCATAACCTAGAAAAGAGGTGATGATCTTCAAACGGCTGAGCAGATTTTCTCGAAACATAGCTAAGAACACTCTCGATTAAAATACCTTTCAAACGACACCACTTTTACCAAAATCGGTTCATCCGTTTAGGAGCTACGATGCCACAGACAGACACACAGATACACAGATACACAGATACACACGTCAAACTTATAACACCCCTCTTTTTTGGTCGGGGGTTAAAAATAGTCACGAAAGGGCACTTTTTTCCATTAGTTTTGCACGTCTATTGTTTAGTTGGCAAGTCGAGAAAGTTACCAAACGGGATGTAGCTGTACCGACCAACAAAAAGCAACTTACTACAAAAAGTACTACAGCGCCATCTATGACGCGACGGAAGAACTAACATCAATCTCCTACATCTCGCATGCAAAGTTTACATCGACTTAAGAGTATAAAGAAAAACCCGACTACAACTGTCGGGCAGTTGCCCACCAGACACAACACCTGTCTGGTCGGAGGATCCTCCCTTTTCAATGGAGTATTGAGGAACTCTATACCTTGTTCCTCATACCCCTAAATAGCCATCAAAACCAGTGAAATAACTGTGCAAAGAGTATAGTATAAGTTAGTAAGCTAGGCCACCCCCTCTATCTAACTTCTGTTCTCTGCTGCCCTACCATGACCTCTTAAAGCAGTATTGTTTTACTCTTATTCCTGTGTGGGAATGAGACGGAGCTATACAGGATATCTAGCGCCATCTCTTTCCCACACTGGAAAAGGAGTAAAACAATAATGTTTTAAGACATCATGATAGGCTACTCTGTATGGTGTCGGACGTAAAGAATATCACCATCCCATATCTTCCCGTGGGTGTCGTAAGAGCCGGACTTGCCAGAGAATGGGCAGCAGCGTTCTCTGTGCTTTTGCAACAACCGTACTGCGATCGCCAACCCGCCTGTCAAGCGTGGCGATTATTGAAAAACCCCCCAAAATGTCAATGTGGTGACACTTGGGGAAGGCCTATGTCCAGCAGTGGACGTCTTTTGGGCTCAAATGATGATGATGTTGATTGTAGGCTAGGTTTAAAGATTGTAGTATTCGTTATTAGGCCAGGCTACGTGCAATGATATCTAACTCCTGTTCTCTCTTGTTCCAGATGAGGTCCGTGTCGTCGTGGAGCGGCCGCGGTTGACACGATGGAAGTGTCGTGGGTGGTATTGGCCGCTGTCTTCATAGCGGCGCACGCACAGAACAACAGAAGTAAGTCTTCTTCCTTATAATATTATCTACATCTCAGGCCCAGATCAGCAACAAATGCCAGCCAATTAGTCGATCTGATGCCCCAGCATAAGAGGGAGAGAGCCTCACGTCTCAGCCGCTGCGGGTGACGCCCCGGGCGTCGAGGGCCACCCAGTAGCCGCTGGCTACCGCAGGCGCGGGCCTGTGGACGGTGAGTAATGGGCTAGCTCACCGTCCGTCCGTCTTATGACGACAGGCCGTGTCGACGGCGCGTTCGTGTCCCACGCGCGCCTCAAGGATTTCCTTGAGGAGCGCGTGGGACCCCTTTCGATTTGCTGACATCTGTCAGCAAATCGAAAGGGGTCCGAGAGGGCCGATGCCTGCCAGGGATGCGGGACTTTTCGAAAGAGATACCGTGGCCCTGAAACACAAAGGGCTAAGAAGGAACATGGGTGGATTTTAGTCAGTACAAGTCTGACACTCCCTTCCGCTCCGTCCAGAGCGGGAGGGTCATTTGATGATTTCCAATCCGTAAAAAAAGGCCTTAGCATGATCGCTTAAAAGTTATCTTGCATCATGGTTCGTCCGTATACGAAAATCTTCATCATCTTCCTGCCCTTGCCCCTCATTCTACTTGGGGTCAGCACAACACGTTTTCTTCTTCCGTTCTCGCCTGTCAAGACGTCACGGCATCATTTACTCCTTTCTCTTTCATATCATCCCTCACACCATCCATTACTTTTTATGAAAGTACCACCCAACAATATTACACTGAGCGATGATATTGCTGACAAGAATTAGGCACTGAAAAGGCTTTATATTTTTTAACCACCTGTGCCGCGCAATTTCATCTGCGTCACATTTTCACCGTTTTCGCCACATTTTTCATTGCTGCTGCACTCCTATTGGTCGTAGCGTGATGATATATAGCCTATAGCCTTTCTCGATAAATGGGCTGTCAAACACTGAAATAATTTTTCAAATAGGACCAGTAGTTTCTGAGATCAGCGCGTTCTAGCAAACAAACAAAAAGCTCTTAAGCTTTATTTTAGAAGATTAGATTAGATCATAAGATTTTTTTATTATAATACTGATTTTGATTCCAGGGCCTCAAGTCTGCAATTTTATTAATATCGTCATTCCAACACGATCCCATTGCCATTTTGCTAAAAGTTCGTAATCTGCTAATTCATAATGGTCGATCATTGGTGTGTCAATGGTCTCGTAATAGAATTGTGTTATAATGACATTAGTGTATTGTCATTATTATAAATCCCGTTAGTAGAAATGATTCTCGAAAAACGACTACTAACTTTGAACATTTATTCATGCCAGATTTCATTTATATGTATTTTTACATATTATTTATTAGTGTTATAAGCAATATGAAGTAGTAAGAAGTTTGTAAATAGCAGAAAACATAAAAGTTAAATTAGAAAACTCAATATTTTATCTGTTTAGCTGTCAAAGTCAAATTGTCCGTCAAGTCAGTCATTCATTTGTCATTATGTACGAGATTACCATTCTGAGCCATTTCTTTCAATGGAGTGTAATTGGTTGACCATTGGGAAGTCATAAGGATGCCATTATATTAGTAGATTACCAAACTTGTCAAAATCAACAATTTTGAAATCAATGATAGGCCATGCTGACACTATTGTAAAAGCAGATTTGAGGCCCAGGGGGTTGAAATTCCATTTCAGATGACTTCTTTGGCATTTTCAACCCCTAAAAACACGTTGAATCCTTATTACCCCAAAAAATTACCTCCCATTTCTATTTCATGGGGCGAAAACCATTAAACGAAACACCCCCTTTTCCTCCGGATAAAATAAATATGGCGGCTTTTGGACCGGATATGACGCAACGGATACGTCACCTCCGGTACAAAAATGTGACACAGTTTCGTAAATGTTGGTAATTGTAATTTCTTGTTTATTTTGTTATTACTTATTTTGTTATAACTAAGTATTGGTCATGAAATATGTGTATTTTGTCGAAAGGGGTGAAATAGTTCACCCCTATTTATCCGGAGTCTAAGTGGTTGAAGATTTATTTTATAATATTCCGGAGTGTAATTCTTGGTTCCTCGTATCTGTAAGTTTCTTTGCAACGTAATTGTTCAGAATATTCTGTTTTATCATTCGATATTTAAAAAGCCTCTGTATGGTGTCGGGCGTAAAGAATAGCACCATCCCATATCTTCCCGTGGGTGTCGTAAGAGCCGACTAAGGGACTTGCCAGAGAATGGGAAACAGCGTTCTCTGTGCTTTTGTAACAACCGTACTGCGATCGCCAACCCGCCTGCCAAGCGTGGCGATTATGGCAAAACCCTCCAAAATGTCAATGTGGCGACACTTGGGGGAGGCCTATGTCCAGCAGTGGACGTCTTTTGGGCTGAAATGATGATGATTTAAAAAGCAGTGATAGTCTAGTGTAGTGGTGTGACCGTTGGACTGCCAAGTCATAGGTTTCAATTTCAAACCCAAGACACGCATCTCTGATTTTTCGGATTCATGTTAATATCTAATTACCAATTGCTTCGGTGAAGGAAAACATCGTGAGGGAATAATAAAATTTATGATAGAAAATTAATGATGCAGGTAGATACGTCATCGTCTGCCTAGCCTTTTCCTAAACTATCTTAGGGTCGGCTTCTTGTCTAACCGTATGCAGCAGAGTACCAGTATTTTACATGAAGCGACTGTCTATCTGACCTCCACAACCCAGTACCTGGGTAATACGATACCCCTTGGTAAGACTGGATGTCAGACTTTTGGCTTCTGACTACTCGTAACGACTGTGAAAGATCTACAAATGGCAGCCGGGACCGACGGCTTAACGTACTTTCTGAGACACGGCGGAAATTCGGTATGTAATTATGGTCACCCATCCACGGACCAACCACGGCAAGCACGGCTTAACCTTAAAGATCGATCCGTGCGGCTGTTTTTGCAGGTAAATACGTATACTCCACAATACATTTTTAATCAGAACACTCCTTTCAAGTCATCAAACATAAACTTTCGTCCCGACTTTTCCCATACATCATTCACTTCTGCCAAGCACATATATTTCTTAGATTCCCACTCTCGAAAACTTGGCAAATCTCTGTTTGAGAGTTCCATAACTTTGGCACTTCATTCTTTTTTCTTCAATACTTTTGAATAGGTTTTTAAAAATGGATGAATGAAATATGGTACGGAGTTGAATAGTTTTTTTTTTTTCGTATTCCTCTTTTGTCTATAGTCTTTTCATAGTTTATTTAGCTTTATTAAGGTGGACGCGACAGGATGGCGCGCGAAATTCAATTTTTCTTACCTTTTTAGGG
The DNA here is from genome assembly GCA_949152445.1 of Cerastis rubricosa. Taxonomy (NCBI): domain Eukaryota; kingdom Metazoa; phylum Arthropoda; class Insecta; order Lepidoptera; family Noctuidae; genus Cerastis; species Cerastis rubricosa. The sequence goes on from OX424551.1 coordinate 12,067,574, forward strand.
TTCCGTACCTCGAAAGGAAAAAACGGAACCCTTATAGGATCACTTTGTTGTCCGTCCGTCCGTCTGTCAATACCCTTTTTCTCAGGAACGCGGGGAGATATCAAGCTAGAATTTATATCAAATATTCAGGTCTACTGTCTCTTGAAGCTTTGAAAAAAATCAAACTTCTAAGCCAACGCAATCAAAAGACACAGCCGTTTATGCCGCAAATTTTCGACACTCGCAAGGGTATCAAAACCTACAGGGTACTTCCCGTGAACTCAGAATCTTGAAATTTGGTACTTACCTACTAAGCAATGTGTTATAGCACATATAAAAGAAAAATTGCGAAAACCGTAAATTTTTTGTTACATCACATAATAAAAAATATTTTAATTTTTTCGGTGCGAGAGTCCGACTCGCACTTGGCCGGTTTTTTTTGCAATTTACCGGTTATATTCAGGTTTTTTTGTTGAATAAAATATGATACGCGGCCGTAAGTAATGTGGCTTTTCTGAATTATAATCATTTAATTCAAAAATCCACCCCCCAATGACTTAAAAAACATAGCTAGCGAAACGTGAGTGTACTATTAGCCTCTCTGCCTAACCCTTCGGAGATTACAAGCGAGATGTTATGTGATATGATTGATGACACATAAATATGATAAGTATGATATAATAATAGAGCAGCGGCGGCCCAGTGGTGGCAGCCCCGAGTTACGAGCAGTAAGCCGTGGGTTCAAAGCCAGGCAGGCGCAGTTCTTTGTGTAATTTATTTCATCACCACTGTTCTCAAAACGGTGCAGGAAAACATCGTGAGGAAACCGGCATGTCCTAGAACTAAAAATTCGAACACATGTGATATCTACCAACCCGCACTGGGCCTGCGTGGTGGATTACAGCCTACTCCCTCTCATAGAGAGGAGGCCTGTGTCCCAGCAGTGGGAACATTATAGGCTGATGATGATATCTTAAATATTAAATTTTTCTTTTTTGTTTCAGATGACGGGCCACGGTTCCTGTCACGAGGACATTCGTTTAGAACAGTCGTAGGAGACACTCTTCTGTTACCATGTCAGGTCCAAAATCTGGGTAAGTAAATGATTTGTCTTGTTTTATAACCTTTGTGGAAACTATGTATATTTTCGAGCCGTTTGGGGTTGAGACTTTAGGGCCGCGATGATCTCGACATCCTTGTGACGTATTGCGCCATACTAGAGACGCGTAGTGTAGCGGACTATGTACTATGTAAGGTTTAAAAATTAAAAATAGAACACGGTAATTTTCACTGTTTTAAGGTGTTTTTAGTTTTCACTTCTGTCGGCAGTCCTTATGCCTCATTTTTTTTTTTATTTTAGGTTATTCGTACATTTGACAGAAATAAGTAAAAAATTGTCTTCTCTCTTTTACAGGCTCATTAGTCCTGCTATGGCGAAGGGGGCCGGCAGTGCTCACAGCTGCTAGTCTCATGGTGACCAGGGACGAGAGGTTTCGGCTGGTCGACGGGTACAATCTACAGATCACTGATGTTGGACCACAGGTATGTTGACACTAGCTGACCAGCACAACTTCGTCTGGGTCACATTTTCCCCGTTTTTACAACATTTTTCATAGATGCTCTGTTCCTATTGGTCGTAGCGTGATGTATAGCCTTCCTCGATAAATGGGCCATCCAACACTAAAATATTTTTTCAATTCGAACCAGTTGTTCCCGAGGTTAGCGCGTTCAACCAAACAAACAAACTTTTCAGCTTTACAATCTACATATATATAAATTATACGTGTCGCGTTGTTTGTCGGGGATGGACTCCTAAACTACTTAACCGATTTTAATCAAATTTGCACACCGTGTGCAGTTTGCTCCAACATGAAAGATAGTATAGCTTACATCTCAATTTATAGTCGCAATATTATTTTATTGCAAATTAAATCACAATTATCTGTTAGCTCCAAACGATTCTCATAGATGGCGCTATATAGGAGCGGAGCAGCAATGAAAAATATTGCAAAACGGGGAAAATTAGACGCAGACGCAGTTGCGCGGGACAGCTAGTATTCGTATAGATAAGTACAATTAACGCTTCGTTATAGTAAAGTAACCGACCAGTATTGACATTCGGAAACACAAAGCACGTACGTCATCCCAGAGGTTACCAACAAGGCCAAGTAGGTGCTTCGGTAAACCAGGTAATCTCCGCGAGATCGTCAGTAACACCAATAGTCACGCAAAAACATTGCTGGTAGACTTTTTAAGGTGTTATTAATGCCAAATAAAAACTATTTTCCTGCTTTTCTTTTTTTTTCTTTTTTTCTTTCTTTTCTTTCTTTTTTCCTGAGGTGAAAAATCACGTTTTGCGGTAAAACTCAGTGTAACGCATTCAAAACATTGTGCTGTTGGATGTATTGAATAGTACGGGGTCGTGGACGTTTTTAAAGTAAAGTTACAACATTAAAAACTTGTATTAAAAATATCAAGGTACTTGGACCTCCAATATCGTCGTAACTAGAATAAAATAAGAAAAGGAAAGACAAGGTGTAAACAGAAGCCCTTTGCGAAGCTGAGAACCAAGCATTATGTCATCATTCATCATCATTTCAGCCCAAAAGACGTCTACTGCTGGACATAGGCCTCCCCCAAGTGTCGCCAAATTGTCATTTTGGGGGGTTTTGCCATAATCGCCACGCTTGGCAGGCGGGTTGGCGATCGCAGTACGGTTGTTACAAAAGCACAGAGAACGCTGCTGCCCATTCTCTGGCAAGTCCCTTAGTCGGCTCTTACGACACCCACGGGAAGATATGGGATGGTGCTATTCTTTACGTCCGACACCATACAGAGCCATTCTGTGCATCATACTATGTAACCCCACGCACACTTGTAACGGGATAATTACCATGTTTATTATTTGTTTCGAGTTCCCGAACAACTGTGTAAAAACCGAATGCTTTACAAACTTCGCGAGTGGACACAGTGAGTTTCGTGTATCGGGAACAGAATCGAGTTGGGAGTGACAGTCGTAGTGGTACGGAGCACAAAAACGAACAAGAAAGAGGGTAGACTGATTTGTCTGCACATAAACACCCACCCGCTATAACTTCAGTTTATCCGTGATCATGGCGTTTGCAACAGCGCCGAAATATCGGGAGCTCAAAACAATAATAAACATGGTAAATATCCCGTTACAAGTGTTATTGATAGTAAATACTATTTACTAGTTATTGCATCCATCAGCACAATGTATTGAGTGCATTTTGACACATTGTATTAAATGCCTTAGTATATTCTCCTAAATAAACAGATCATGAAGTCATTTAAATTAAAGTAGTAACTTTATAAACTAAGGTTTTTTTCTTTAAACTTGTGAAAACGTTGGAACTTTGACCTCCAATATCTCCGTAACTAGAAGGTACCCAGGTATGGTCCAGAACAAAAAAATGATCGCAATGACGAGGAGAACAAGTGCCCTTCAGCTTCGTTAAAGGTTCATTTACACCCTTTATATTATTATCTACACCCAACGTATCCTTAATGTTTGTCTATGCCAAAGTACAGGAACCCAAAAATAATCCCTCCTCAGAGTCCTCATTCAATCTTCCGTCTCCCCTGTTTTCAGTCCATGAATTCTAATTACCATTCCATCAAGAAATCAATCCGGTATCTACTAATGAAATCTTAAGCCAATGGTTTTAACTGCAAGCATTTGCATAAATTGAGTTTTGTTGAGACGACGAAGCTTGAAATATAGCTGCCAAATGTTGTTAGTAGAAGTAGGTAATGACAAAGGTTAGTTTTGTTGAAAGTATGCCTATTATAGGATCATCATCATCATCTGCCTAGCCTTTTCCCAAACTATCTTGGGGTCGGCTTTCAGTCTAACCGGATGCAGCTGAGTACCAGTATTTTATATGAAGCGACTGCCTATCTGACCTTCACAACCCAGTAACAGGGTAATACGATACCCCTTGTTAAGACTGGATGTCAGACTTTTAGCTTCTGACTACCCGTAACGACTGTCAAAGATCTACAAATGACAGCCGGGACCAACGGCTTAACGTGCTTTCCGAGACACGGAGGAAACTCGATATGTAATTATGGTCACCCATCCACGGACCAACCTCGGCAATCACGGCTTAACTTTAAAGATCGACCCGTGCCGCTGTTATTATTTAGCCTATTATAGGATCTCGGGGCTAAATAATAACAGCGGCACGGGTCGATTTTTAACCTTAAACCGCGCTAGCCAAGGCCGGTCCGTGGATGGGTGGCCGTCAATTAAATACCGAGTTTCCTTCGTGCCTCGGAAAGCACCCTCAGCACAGCGCTGGTTGTCAGTGGTCCTCAGAGAAAAAACTTACGGAAACTAAATTGTTCATGCTCCTAATTCCCGGAGTCAACAGAAAACCCGAGAATCTTTCAAAATAGTTCCCAAACCGGACTTTAAATTCAAATCATCCCGTTATTACCCCCAAATAGGTTTTATAATACCAAAAATCGTTCCGCATTTTTTTTTCGCCGTCAAAAATGCTAAATAGCGCCCTAAACGGTAATTGGCCCGGGAAAATATGATAATGGCCGCATAAAAACCTTTGTGGTATACATCCTCGTTATTTTTTATGCGTTGCAACACTGAGGTACGATTTCCCGCGTAATTTTAGTCGGCCATGTTGCTTTTTATTTTTTATTTCGCGCGTCGAATAGGTTTGACATGGGGAATGCTTTTTTGTTTCAGATTTGAGGTTTTCGTTTGTTTTTATTTTTTCAATATCGGAGTCAAACTTTTCGGTCGGTTAATCAAGGCAATTTCTTGTAGAATATTAAATCGAAAGCAGTTATATCGCTAGAAAGTCAATAATTACCTTATTTGATTTCCATATGTTTTTATCAAAAGCATCTAGGTATAAAGTTATAGGCCAATATGCATAAGAATTAGACTTGGGAAATATTTAGTTGATCCTCTCAAAACTTATAAACCTTCTAATGATGTACGCCTTTTCTCAAGTTGGTCGTATATAGTACCTAACTATGCCAGGGCAACCTCGTCGAATGGGTTACGTATTACTGTCTACTGTAGTCTGAAACCAGACACGTTGCTTCATCCATGTTGATCGCAATAACTTTTATTTGTACACTATTTAGTATTTTAGGAAACTCATCCACAGACAGAGCTAGGGTAGAGCAGCTTAACTTGAAGATTGTTCCGAACGGCTTTTATTATTTAGCTACGAACTCTTTAACTAAAATAAACTAAATAAGCAAATAGTGGAAGTACCTAGTATAAGTTCCAATAGTGGAAAGGAAAATCTATCCATCAACCTCTGAACTTTCTCCTCTCTTTCCAGGACGCAGGCGACTACGTCTGCCAGATCTCAGACCGAGTAGCTCGAGACCAGGTCCACACCGTGGAAGTGCTGGTCCCGCCCAGCGTCAGGGCGTCTCCGGAGTCAAGACACGCTGCGGCCAGGAGAGGGGGAGCAGCTGTGCTGGAGTGCAGAGCGGCTGGCAACCCCGTGCCTACTGTCACCTGGCATAAACTTGTGAGGACCTGTCATTTTTTAAATATAGGAGAAAGACTACTACTCCTACGTGGGCCTTCGCATAGAGAACCAAAAAAAACATTTCATCAGATCGGAAACTCCATAACACGAAACACAATTTTGTTAATTGCCACAAAACGCAAATTTCGGGTTAGGACACTTTTGTTCTCAGGATGCGATATGTCAGTCAAAACTGTTATTTAGTCAATACTATTTTTGACCGGTCTAGCGGTGAAACATGCGTTATTCGTACCGCACCGTACGGGGAGACGGTTTGGACGGGCTTGCAAACAGTCAAAAATGCCGCCGTGAGCCTACTGTTGCCTTGGTGGATGAGCCGCGAGAACTGCTACGCATGACGTTCGCGACCCATCCAGCAATCTCCACGGTCCTGTGTCCTTATCCAGTTTTTTGCCCCTACGGCAACTATGTCGTCTCCGAATGCCTTTTAACAGTTCCTTTGCTACCGTACAAGACCATCTTTTATTTAAGTAGATAATACCGGTTTTCCAGAACGATACGAACACGCGGTTGGGCGAAGGCCCACAACTACAGCTGTCCCGACTAGAGAGGGGACACAGTGGCCGATATGCGTGCACGGTGGATAACGGAGTGGGGGCACCTCTAGTAGCTGAGTTCCAGTTGCAAGTTCTATGTAAGTAATCCTTTTTATATTCAGCCAGGGAGTTGTGGTTAAATAATAACAGCCGCACGGGGCGAGCTTCAAGGTTAAGCCGTGCTTGCCGAGGTCGGTCCGTGGATGGGTGACCATAATAACATACAGAGTTTCCTCCTGCATCGGAAAGCACGTTAAGCCATTGGTCCCGGCTGTCATTTGTAGATCTTTGACAGTCGTTACAAGTAGGCAGAAGCCAAAAGTCTGACATCCAGTCTTACCAAGGGGTATCGTATTACCCAGTTACTGGGTTGTGGAGGTCAGATAGGCAGTCGCTTCATGTAAAATACTGGTACTCAGCTGCGTCTGGAAGCCGACCCCAACAAAGTTTGGGAAAAGGCTAGGCAGATGATGATTCAGTCAGGGAGTTTCTTGATCTTTCTTCAAAGAGCTTCTTCTTCTTGTTTTTGACGGTTTAAAAGTAGCAGTAAGTGGATGTAAGTGACTGCTTCGTTGGTCGAATGCTTAAAATCGCAACTGGTTAGCATGAGGCCTTGGGTTCGATTCCCGGGTCAGGCAAAGAGTTATTAGGTTTTACTATCAGGAATTTTTCAGTAGCAGCTACGGACTCTGAATTTTTGCCCGGTTATTGGCTATAGGCTTGCCCCCATTACATGGGACATAAACATGACTGGCGACATGTGGTTATCCTATTTAGGTACACTGCAAAACCATTAGTTATGTTATGTTTTCATTCTGTCACAGAAGTTCTCCTCGAGATCTAGATGCGTAAGAATTTGACTTTTAAATAATGTTATTGCCGTTTTCCAGATCCGCCCGAAATCACAGTGGAGCGGTCCTGGGTCCACACTGGGGAAGGCTTCAGAGCTGAGCTGCTATGCACAGTGCTCGCAGACCCTCCAGCTGAGGTGAGTCTTCATCATCTTCCTGCCGTTGTTCCATGTTACTTGGGGTCGGCTTCTTCTTCTTGGTCTTCCCTTCCTGCTGAGGGTCTCAATAATAGGGTCCCGTTTGACCTTTTGGGTACGGAACCCTAAAAAATCTATTTTTTTGCCATCACACGACCAACAGGGCGAATTTCCAGTAAAAAAGATAATGGCATTTTGTTTATGAAAATTTCCAGGTGACCTGGTACCAGAATTCGTTCCCTCTGAGCGCCTCCGAGCGAGTCACGATGTCAGCGAGGGGGAACAACCACACGCTCCTCATAGCAAACGTACAGCCTGAAGATTTTGGAAACTATAGGTAAGATCCCGATTCTTTCTTTATGGTGGAGTTAGTGTCTTGGTGTCAGAGGTTTTTGTGCTGCCCAATAATCTCTGACTTAGTTTTATAGGTATCATCATTCATCATTTCAGCCCAAAAAACATCCACTGCTGGACATAGGCCTCCCCCAAGTGTCGCCACATTGACATTTTGGGGGGTTTTACCATAAGCGCCACGTTTGGCAGGCGGGTTGGCGATCGCAGTACGGTTGTTGCACAGAGAACGCTGCTGCCCATTCTCTGGTAAATCCCTTAGTCGCCTTTTACGACACCCACGGGAAGATATGGGATGGTGCTATTCTTTACGTCCGACACCATACAGAGCAAGGTGTTAAATGCCGTCGAGGAATATGTGTCAGGCATGCTGGTTTCTTCACGATGTTTTCATACAATACGCACATGAATTAGAAAAATCTGAGGTTCTGACTTGGCATGACCGTCGGACTTGCAAGTCAGAACCTTTGATTTTTCGGTCACCGCTAGACTATTACTGCTTATCAATAACAAGGATAAACGAACTAACTAACGGAGTTTATCCGTGATCATGGCGTTTGTAACAGCGCCGAAATATTGGGAACTCGAAACAAATAATAAACATGGTAAATATCCTGTTGCAAGTGTTATTGATAGTGTTAGTGACCATGTCAGTTTATAAACTTATATTACTGCTTAGTTTCCGATGACAGTCTTATAGATGCACTAGGTTATTGTGGTGTGATGTCACGTACATCAGCACGTCACGTACAGCACGTAGTATAATATGCTAAGGTAGATAGTATGTGAATACGTGATTGTAGATTATCGACATAACATCACGTCGTAACTATGTATATAATGTTGCTAATTAAAGGTGGAAGAGTAATCGACTCTTGGAGTAGTAACTAACATGTAGTTTACTTTGACCCCTCCATCTCCTCGCATCGCATGGCGACCCTGCCAGTCGGCTGGACGGCGTTATAGTTGTCCGACCAGGAGCTAGTCACGGTTCGTGGTTCGCGGTTTGATTGTCTTCGTTGAGTATCACGTCAGTCGCGTCGCGCCACAGGCCATGGGGAGCACGACGTCCAAGGAAGAGGTGATTATTGCCCAGGCGTCTACGAGTGGTGCAAATACCGCAACGGCTACGCAGGAGCAGCTGGCGGTTATCAAGACCGTGTTGCTGTTTGTGGCTGTGTGTATGGCAGTTGTCATCATAGGTTTGGCGGTTCGCATGTATCGGAGATGTCACCACAACTGGATTGAAGAAAAGATGAGACAGCGGGAAGTCCAGAAGGCTGTACAGATGGTTTGACCAGGAGCCGTCGGAGGAACGAAGTGAGTGTTTCTTATGTGAATGTGAATAAGTGTGTGTCGGTGCTTGCGGTCATCATTAAATTTGGAGACGTTGATTTAAATGGAAGTGGAGTTAACGTCGTTATTTGTACAACTTAAGTTATTAAGGGAATCTATTGTCAAGTTAGGCCCTAGTAGGCGAAAAGGCAGAAATTTTGATAGTAAGATCAGTGAGGTGAAAGCGCTCTATCGTAAATTTAAGTGTATAGTTTCAGAATCTAGTAAGTTCTCGGAAGAACTGGCTCAGTTGGTATGTAAGATAGAAGCGTTATACGTAGACACTGTTAAGTTTGAGAGCGGAACCGAAACGGAACAAAACATGGCGGCGGAAAAGTTTTCTTTGAGAACGGCGGTTGGCCTACTCCCGAAGATGAGTGGCGATGAACAAGTTACGCAAGACTTGATTGATGCCATAGGATTATATAGTTCTATGTTAGTGGAAGCAGATAATGCTCTTTTAATTAAATTTGTTTTGACAACACGACTTACCCAGGGTGCTAGGATTCGGTTGTCCTCTACTTACGCAACGGTAGATTGTCTGTTAGCTGATATGAAGAAGCATTTGTTAACAGTAGAGTCAGACGTAGCTGTGCAAGCGAAGCTTGCTCGCGCTAGGCAGAATGATAGGTCGGTCGCGGATTTTGGGGCTGAGATAGAGAAGTTAATGGTTAATTTGACTATTTCTCAAGCCGGGGAAAGTTCGGAAGCATATGAGATTTTGCGGCCGTTGAACGAAAAGTACGCGATCAGGAAGTTTGCTGACGGGCTTCGCAATCAGCGTTTAGGTACGATCATTACGGCGCGGAATTTGACTTGTTTGAAGGATGCGATCAGGGTAGCAGAAGACGAAGGTTGTGCATCGTCGGCACAGGTCATGGCGTATCAGCGTTGGCCCGCGAGGGGTGGTTTTGATAATAGAGGTCGCGGAAATGGTTATAGGCGGTCTACAGTAGGAAATGGATACGCGCAACATAAGACAGCTGTTGAGCGTACGCGCAAAAATGCCACCGCATGGCATAATCGTGGAATGCGCGGTCGTAGCAATAATGCTCATCGTGGTCATTCGACTCAACAAGGTCGGAAGCGTGTAGCGTATTTCGAGCATGCGCGTAGTGATGCTGACTCAGGCGGAACGTCAATGTCACGACGTAATGAAGCGACTGACCACCAGTTGCAGTTTTTTCGAGACTAAGCGTATTTTAGCTTGCGATAGTATTAATTGGGTTAATTTTCTAGTGAATAATATAAATGCGGAATGGTTAGTAGATACGGGCGCGTCGATATCGGCTGTAAAAAGTGGTTTCTTGTTGAACAATGCTTTGTGCTGTGAGGTAGTTAAGGAAGAATTAGTGATTAATGGTGTAGGAGGTAGTTTGAGGGCTATAGGTTATGTATCTTTAATGTTGGAGTGTGGACGGTGTTCTTTCACGCATAAGTTTTATATATTTGATGATTTGCCATGTAAGTCGGTTGGTATATTAGGTCAGGATTTCTTGCAGAAGTATGGTGGTATTATAGATTTTTCGGCGAATAGGTTTTCTCTTAGGGATCGTGGACGACGGGTGGTTTCGATGCCACTTAAGTCCTATGATTACTTGTTGACTATTCCACCGCGTTGTGAGGTGGTTAGGTATTACCCCGTTAACAGAGCGGAAGATTGTGTGGTAGTTAGGCAAGAATTGCGGAAAGGCGTTTTCTTGGCTAGTGTGTTAGTAAGGCCTAAAGGCGGGATGGTACCCGTTAGGATTTTAAATACGAACTCCGAGGAAGTTGTGTGTAGTATGTCCGGTGTGGAAGTTTGTCCGTTGAGTGATTTTGATTGTTGTAATTTCGTGAAGCCAGGGACGGACGTTGAGCGTGTAGAAGAGGTACTTTCTTTACTTAAACTCGACTATTTGAACGCCGAGGAGCGGTTGTCGGTTGAGCAAGTGTGTGCAAAGTTTTCGGATGTTTTTCATCTCCCGGGTGATAAATTAGCTGTCACTAACGTATATGAGCAGTCTATACGCTTGAAAGAGAGTGCTACTCCGGTGTACAAGAGGCAGTATAGGATACCTTATGCACAGAAGAAGGAGGTTGATAGGCAAGTGCAGGAGATGCTGGAGAGTAATATCATTGAAGAGGCGGTTAGTGAGTGGTCTAGTCCTGTTTTGGTGGTACCCAAAAAGACGGATCGTAGTGGGGAGAAGAAATGGCGAGTGGTTATAGATTATAGGCAGTTGAATGAAAAGATACAGGATGATAAGTTTCCATTGCCGAATATAACTGAGATTTTGGATTCGATGTCAGGCGCAGTTTACTTTAGTCACTGTGATTTATCACAATCTTATTATCAGTGTGCTTTGGAGGAGAGTAGTAGGAAGTATACTGCTTTCACAACAGACAAGGGGCAGTATCAAATGTGTAGGTTACCAATGGGTTTGAAGATAAGTCCGAGTTCGTTTAGTAGATTAATGACTGCGGCCATGTCTGGATTGAATTACGATAGGTGTCTGATTTATTTGGATGATCTCATTATTTTTGGACGGAATTTAGATGAACATAATCGGAACCTAATATCAGTATTTTCACGCTTGAGGGAAGTAAATCTAAAGTTGAATCCGTCTAAATGTGAATTTTTGAAGAAGCAAGTGCTTTATTTGGGGCATGTAATATCGGCCGAAGGTATTTCACCAGATCCAGAGAAGGTAGAAGTTATTAGAGGTTATCCGCGTCCATCGACGGTTGATGAGGTAAAGCGATTTGTAGCGTTTGCGAATTATTATAGGAAATTCATACCACAGTTTGCTGATATAGTGGTACCTATGAATAAGCTGTGTAAGAGAGGTGTTGTATTTAGTTGGTCCGATGAGTGCGAGAAGTCGTTTTTGTTGCTTAAGGAAGCGTTAATGAGTCCACCGGTGTTGGATTATCCTGATTTTTCTGATAGCAATACTTTTATATTGCAAACCGATAGTTCTGGATATGCAATAGGGAGTGTGTTGTGTAATGGGAACGGAAAACCCATCGCATATGCTAGTAGGTCGTTAGGGAAGAGTGAGTTAAATTATCCGATAATAGAGAAGGAGTTGTTGGCAATAGTTTGGTCAGTTAAATATTTTAGACCGTATTTGTACGGACGGAGGTTCGTTGTAAAGACGGATCACCGGCCATTACTGTATTTGTTTAACATGACAGATCCATCTAGTAGGTTGACTAAGTTTCGTTTGTGTTTAGAGGAGTATGATTTTGAGGTTGAATATATTAAGGGCAAAGAGAATGTACTAGCGGATGCACTTTCTAGAATAGTGATAACGAGTGAGGATTTGAAATTGATACGGGAAAAGACGATATCCGTAATGACGAGGGCGCAGTACAAGCAGTTGGGAAAGCCAAATGTTTGTGGTAGGGACTCCGTGGTATCTGGGACTGATCACCCTAGGATCGTGGAAGTACTTAAGAAGCAAGGAAATGACATTGAGATTTGTTTAGATGATTGGGAGAAAATGTTACGTAACAATAATAATAACAACAATAATAATAATGGTTGTAGGCAGATATTTTCAAAGTCGCGCAATTTAGTGTATATGCCAGAAAACTCGAGTATTTATGTAAACTATGAATCTTTATCGGGAATTTCGCGAGACGAGTTATCGAAAGACATAGTCAGTTTTTGTATTGAAGAAGGCATTAAAGAAGTAATTATTATGAAGAATCGTTATAACGTTGATTTTATTACAAGAATGGCAAAATATTTAAAGGAAAATAGAAGTTCGATTTGTGGGGATTTTAAACTGTGTGTAGTGAAGGATTTACGGAGAATAGAAGGGAAAGATGAGAAGAAGGTTATTTTGAATGATTTCCATATTTTACCCACGAGTGGTCATGCAGGAATACGTAGGATGGTGAATAATATAAAGAAGTATTATTATTGGCCTTCTATAGAGAAAGACGTAGGGGAGTACGTTGGTAAATGTGATAAGTGTTGTAAGCAAAAGTATTCTAGGAATACTAGGGAACCCATGACGATTACGACTACTGCATCAACATCGTTTGAGAAGATTTATTTAGACATAGTAGGACCCCTTGATAGAGACGAAAGAGGCAATGTTTACATATTAACTCTTCAATGTGAACTTACGAAGTTTGTAGAGGCTTATCCGTTAAAGAATAAATCCGCAAATGAGGTAGCAAAAGCTTTGGCAGAGAATTTTGTTTTGAGATATGGAATACCGAAAACAATAGCTACGGATAGGGGTAGTGAATTCGTTTCGAAAGTAATGATAGAGCTATGTGATATCTTGAACATCAATAAAGTCATGTCGACGTCATATCATCATGAGAGTATAGGTTCTTTGGAGAATGTACATAAAACATTAGGTGCATATTTGAGGATACAGACGGATAATAACCCATCATCATGGAGTTCTTGGATTCCATTTTGGTGTTTTTCTTATAATACGACAGTTAATACTGTTACCAAATATACACCTTATGAGCTAGTGTTTGGAAGAAAATGCAGATTACCAAGTAGTCTTCAAGGAGAGAGTGTTGAACCATTGTATAATTTTGATGATTATCCTTTAGAATTTAAGTACAGATTGCAAAGGGCACAAAATGATGCAAGGGAGAATTTAATAGCGAGTAAATTAGCTAGGAAACATTGTTATGATAAGAATCTTAATTCTGTAACCTATAAGGAAGGTGATTTAGTTTTGATTAAGAATGAAACTGGCAATAAATTGGAATGTATTTATAATGGACCTTTTGAAGTTATAAAAGACGAGTCACCAAATGTTGTGATTAAGTATAAAAATAAGATAGATATAGTACATAAGAATAGAACAAAATTGTATTGTAAGAGTTAGAGTAATAGTTTGTAATGGAAAAAAAAAAACCTTGTAAAAAATTTTTTTTTTTTAAATTTAAGGGGGTGATGTGGTGTGATGTCACGTACATCAGCACGTCACGTACAGCACGTAGTATAATATGCTAAGGTAGATAGTATGTGAATACGTGATTGTAGATTATCGACATAACATCACGTCGTAACTATGTATATAATGTTGCTAATTAAAGGTGGAAGAGTAATCGACTCTTGGAGTAGTAACTAACATGTAGTTTACTTTGACCCCTCCATCTCCTCGCATCGCATTATTACCGCAGCTTCGCCCATGTCGAGTTTGTTAATTGTCTCACGGGATGTTACTACCGGGAAAAAGATTTGTTCGTTATGAGAATTTCTGCCGTTCCTTTCAAGAAACTTCTGGAGAAAAACCGAATAACTCGGTATTTAATTGACGGTCACCCATCCACGGACTGATTTCGGCTAGCACTCCTTAATCTGGAAGATCTACGTCGAGGAGCTGTTATTATTAATCAATGAACCCCATGAGTGAATTCGGGTTTTGTTGGTGATGCTAAATTCTTTACATTGCTTATTTATTTTGTCTGTCGGGGCAGCTGCGTAGCCGACAACAGCCTGGGCCGCGCCCGCCAGCACGTGGAGGTGTCGGGGCGGCCCGGCCCCGCGCGCTTCACGTCGGCGCCGCTGGCGAGGTCGCACACCCGCTACGTGCTGGCCTTCGCAGTGGACAGCTACCCACCGCTCGATGAGCTCAGGCTCCTGTATCGGCAGCTGGCTGTGAGTATTGGATAAATAAAAACACTACTGATTAAACAGCAAGTATCTTTATCTAAACTAATATTATAAAGAGGAAAGATTTGATTGTTTGTTTGCATTGAACAAACTCCGAAACTACTGGTACGATTTGAAAAATTCTTTCAGTGTTAGATAGCCCATTTATCGACTTTATCGGCTATAGGCTATATATCATCATGCTACAACCAAAAGAAGCGTAGCATCAATGAAAAATGTTACGAAAACGGGGAAAATGTGACGCAAATAAAGTTGCGCCGAACATCTAGTTCATTATAAAATACTTAAAACTTAATCGCAAATTCACAACTGATCACTACACACTTATATCGCACTTCGATCGCTTCGTTGTGTAGCCAAAATCAGACTGAATGCTCCCGCAAACCTGTCGGCTATTTATATGGCCAACCCATCCTTCAAGAAAATTCCACAACTTTCTTGAATCTTCTAGACATAGTTTACCATTCTAGACTCGAACGTAATCGTAGAATGTCCTCGTGAACCAGACGACGTAACAGTATTGTAAATTATTGGTGACCAATGATCAGCGTCTTTTTTTTTTTTTTTTTTCGGATTGGAAATCATCATATGACTTCTTCCGCTCTGGGCGGAGCGGAAGGGAGTGTCAGACTTGACTGACTAAAACCCATCCATGTTCCTTCTTAGCCCTTTGCGTTCCAGGGGCACGGTATCTCTTTCGAACAACCCGCAGCCCTGGCAGGCATCGGCCCTCTCGGCCCCCTTCCGATTTGCTGACATCTCCTTGAGGCGCGCGTGGAACACGAACGCGCCGTCGGCACGGTCTGTCGTCATAAGACGGACGGACGGTGAGCTAGCCCATTACTCACTGTCCACATGCCCGCGCCTACGGTGGCCGGGGGCCACTGGTTGCCCCCCGACGCCCGGGGCGTCTCCCGCGGCGGCTGGGACGTGAGGTTCTCTCCCTCTCACGTTCCGCCACCTCCTTCGCTAGCATGACTGCTTCGCAGAAGGAGGCGACGGCTTCCCATTCCCTCTCGCTCCGGACCATGGATTGAACCAGGGCCGGACGCGAGAGGTCGCCGCCGCATGATCAGCCCCTCAATTTCGTAATACCTACATAGCGTCATTCCACCTAATCATCATTTCAGCTGAGAAAGACGTCCACTGCTGGACATAGGCCCCCCCTAAGTGTACATAATCGCCACGCTTGGCAGGCGCGTTGGCGATCGCAGTACGGTTTTTACAAAAGCACAGAGAACGCTGCTGCCCTTACTCTGGAAAATCCTCATACGACACCCACGGGAAGATATGGGATGGTGCTATTCGTTACGTCCGACACCATAGAAAACCCACCTAATGCAAAGCTATAATTTTCAAAGAAATTTTGACTACCACTCCACCATTTTTAAGCCACGCGAATATGACGCGAGTTTTATCGTTAGCGTTTCACGTGTGCTCTGCACGATTTACATTAGGGCATTGATGAGGGGACTGGGTGCGGTATGCTTTAATAAAATACACCATTATGAAAAGAGGGAGGGGCGTGCGCGAGGTTTTCGCGTTGGCAAGTCGTAAAAATGGCTCTATTTTGACATAGATGAGGACCTAGTTGCTCCTCATTCTCCTGATCTTATCCAAATTTATTTGCGATGCGCGCTGCATGTAATTTCTTCCATACTTCTCTACTATCTGACATCTCATCTGTCACCTCCATTCTAGCTATATCATCCTTTAGGGTCTAGTCACTAATTGTTGCCCCTCTTTTCCAGATCAACGAATCGTTCCAGCAGCCAGGTCGTTGGCACGACGTGGTCATCCCAGCGCCTGAACCAGCCGGCTCCCTCACCCACAGGGTCACGCATGAGCTCCGGGGGCTGGAACCAGGCGCTGTGTACGAAGCTATCGTCCAGGCGAAGAACAGATATGGCTGGAATGAGGTGAGAGGGCGTTCTTCTAAACTATTCGTTCCCAATCTAAGATCCGCGGATCAGCACTGGTCCGCAAGAGCTTAAACTATGATCCGCGAAAGATTTAAAATTGTATTCGTACTTGTTGACTTACACAGAAGATGCAAGCTCAATCTTATAAATTAAAACAGTGGCGCGGTGCTAAAATTTTCGAGCTTGCTTCGCTCGCTCTTGTAAGATTAAATAAGCATTTCTGCAAAAATCCGGTAACTTATTCATAATTCTGTATGAATGAATAAATGCTAAACTTTTTGAGCTCACTTTGATCGGTCTTGTATCCTTAACTATCGTAATTCCAAACGTCTTCATCTTATTTTCCATTTTTTGCATAGTGCGGGCTAAAGATCCTACCCCCTAGATATAATCCTGTTGGTGGTCATGTTTATCTAGAACCATACCGTTCTGTATGGTGTCGGACGTAAAGAATAGCACCATCCCATATCTTCCCGTGGGTGTCGTAAGAGGCGACTAAGGGACTTGCCAGAGAATGGGCAGCAGCGTTCTCTGTGCTTTTGTAACAACCGTACTGCGATCGCCAACCTGCCTGCCAAGCGTGGCGATTATGGTAAAACCCTCATGTCAATTTAGCGACACTTGGGGAAGGCCTATGTCCAGCAGTGGACGTCTTTTGGGCTGAAATGATGATGATGATGATACCCGACCCTGTTATAAAGACATTTAAGTGGTCCCTGGTTCAATAATAGTTAGGAACTACTGTTCTAGACCTAGGTAATCAGCGTCATTTTCTTGCTCTTATTGAGTGCTGTTTCACAAACGATGGGGTCGTTTGTGAAACAGCACCACATTTACACTCCAGGGCTAAGTCTTCATTCTCCTGAACCGGTTTTTCTTGGGTCGACCCCTATTATTTTTCAATTGCGACAATGACAAACATACACAGTCTGCTGGCATCGCACATATTTGAGTTTTCAGTGTATTGGTGGCTTAGGGTGACTTAGGGGAGTTCGGAAAATAAAATAAAAAGTTTTTTTCTACATTAAGTGCTAACAAGTTTTGGAGAGCCGCAGAGCATTTTCAGCATGTTTTTTGGCAGAAATTCAGACTTCTCTGTGTGATAATAGAGCCGTGTCATCGTTATAGGTTATTATGTAACAATTCGGAATTTTAAAATTGCATAGATCATAAATATAGTTTAGAAACATAGTTGGTCCCAAGATACTCACCTGGGGAACCCCTTAATTTGTAGGTTCTTCACCACTCATCACCCTGTCGATACAAACAGACTGCGTCCGACCTGACAAGTAATCTTTAAAAAATGCTAAGATTCAGTCCACGTCCGATGCTTTACATCGTGGAGATGAGAATGGGAATTGAGACCCTGTCAAACGCCTTCGACAAATCTAGGAAGATTCCAAAACATTTCCGCTTTTTGTCTAGTAATTTTATTGCCGTGTTTTGTTACTAAAGTCTGCAACTGCGTTGATAGATCACTAAACTAAATCCGTATTGGTTTCTTGAGATGAAACAGGCTGATTATGTCAATTTGTTACAGGTCAGCGACATATTCCAGTTCCACACACTGGGCGGGACCCACACAGCGCACGCGGACGAATTAACTCCAATGTTCTCAACATCTACAAGAAATCATCTCGCTAAATCTCTCATTCTTGCCTTATACACCTTTTTTAATCGCCTCATTTAATCGCCTACCATGACCTCTTAAAGTTATAGTTTTGATCCTAGTTCGGTGTGGGAAAGAGATGCAGCTAGACGACCTGTATAGCGCCATCTCTTTTTTTACATTGAAGTGACATTTACTGCTAAAAAGAGGTTGTGGTACCGGGCCCTGAGCCGACCAATCAGCGATCTCCGTTTGACAGTTTGTTTTTTCTTTTTTTAATTTGAATCGTGAAACGATGAGACACCAACATTTTAGTGATTAAGCTTTTTTAAGAGTTGTGAAAAATGCGCCATTTTTTTTGACTAAGTATTTTAATTGCAGCTATGTGATTTGCGCGCGATTTCAATGTAGGCGTTTTTAAGCGGGATTTTTGTTTTCATGGTATTGCAATTGATACAGGCTTTTCCTTTTCATCAGGTAGGCTATACTAGTTTTATTTTATTTTAGCTATATGTCATACCTACTCCAAACAAAAAAACAATAGGTTAGTCTATGAACTTTGGAAATATTTCCCCCCAAAAATCGAACGAGTTAACCATACTACCATACTACCATACTATGTACCATATTACCTATGTTCGACAAATAAAATACTTTGACTTTGACTTAATTTTAAGCACAAAATAAGTTATCCTAAGTTTAATCAAGAAAGTAAAACATAAAAACAAATAAAAACGAATTTTGTATTGACATGCTGTCATCACAATCGCGCGCGAATTATTTTAAAAATGGCGGTCATCGATGCTTATAATAGTAGTGTTACCATACCTCGATTCATACTACCATTTTGTACAAAGCGCATAAACTTTAAGGTTCCTTGGAAAACAAATATTTTTAATTTAGTTTTTACTTTTATATTTTATTTTGGTGACTAACGTACACATATTTTGTTGTATTGTTAGCTAAGCTATCTTTTTAGATTGTGATTTTTAGCCGTGTTTTAGTGGCAGTAATATAGCAAAAACTCGCTTTGTCCCTAACTATGTAAAAATATAGAGATGTCTAAATTTTGTTGATGGATTACTGGAGTTTACGGATATAACGGTAAAATTTATTTTTTTTTGTAATTCATAACAAATACCATTGAAATATTGCCATTTCTACATTTTTAAATTCTCTATACGCTGTATTATTTTTATGTATTTTGCGTTATCTAAGGAAACCTTATAAAATCTAGTCGTAACATAGTTTAATATATAATTTCGCATAAACAGACGCTTTTATCATAATATTTAACAAACATAATAATATTTTTTACTAAATAACATCCATGTAAAGTGAATTTACTAATATATGTAGTTCATAATTTATTCTAAGACTTTCCCAAAAGGAATTTAAAGAGAACAAGCTTGTAAATTACAACAGAATACTAGCGCCACAAACTTATCTGACGCGGTGGTTAAAACTGGAAAAATGACATCACTAAGAAGAGTGGCAAAATACACAAAAAAAATTACAAAATCTATTATAAAGTTTATTTCTATCTCGTTGAAAGTCGTTATAGAAATACGAAACGCTTTGAAAATGATTGTTAGTCAAATATCAGATTGAAATCATAAGTTCTATCATTCTTTGACAGCTCTGCTGTCACCCGGCTGGATAGGTTTGTGGGACTTTATAATAGCCAGCGCTATTGGTCACATCAAATGGGTTGATTATGAAAAGCCATGATTTTGATAAACAAAATGCGATTTAGACTAAAAATACTGGCCATATTCGCAATATAATGGACGCCGTACATCGAAACTAAAGAGAAGACCACCTTTAAAATTAAGATGTAGATACACTATGTAAGTACTATTTCGAACAGCTAGTAATTTAAGAACAACATTCAATGCAATTAAATGAACTAAGAGCAACACTCTTAGTTCATTTAATTGCATTGAATGTTGTTCTTCAATCGTATTGATGATTTTAATGATTATAACTCTGTAAAGACATATTTGTTGTGCTTGCGAATCATATTTAATCAACATACAACCTGACACTGAAAATTGCAAAAAACCGTAAGGAAATTCGAATTTCGGGCTACCCTTGCGCATCACTTTAATAGCTAGAGGTACAATAACTGTGAAAAGGAAATTGTATACAGTACGACTTCAAAAAAAAGAGGAGGTTCTCAATTCGATTGTATGTGTTGTTTTTTTGTTTGTTTTTACCTCATAATTTGATAGTTTCGATGTACGTTATCCATTGCTAAACCCACTCTGTCCCCGTGTAAGCGCGAGTAGGCTCCTAGTTATCATTTTAAGTCAGCAATAAATCGTGTTAGTGATAAATGCTATCTTTAGAAGTAAAGTAACGTGTATTTTTATGTTTATTTTCGAACGTATCATGGAGTTTTGTGTCGGGTTGGTGGTGGTAAAGGATAAAGACAAGGCTTCGTAAGACATTGATGAAGATATTGTGACTATTCTTATGTTGCTTACTGTTGGACATTAATCTCTTCAGAACCAGAAATTATGAACCAGAACAGCCGGTGCCCGCAACTTATAAAACTTGAAATTGAAGCGGGGAAGTGACTTCCGTCACGAGTGAGTTGAGAGATCGCTTTTATTGGCTTTCTATCTGAGTGCATAGAGACGTAACTTAAACAGCTTAATACCAAAGTTTCAAGATTAAGGACGAAGGTTAATTTTAATGAGAATACGGAAAATAAAGAACATAATTAATTGTTTTTGATATTGGGCTGATGACTGCAACTCCACGTCCAAACGTATTACCGTACAAAATTAAACAATTATACCTTATCAATAACACTGAAAACAGGATATTTACAATGTTTACTATTTGTTTTATCCGTGATCATGGTGCTTGCAACAGCGCCGAAAAAACGGGAGCTATAAACGAATAGCAAACATGGTAAATATAACGTTTCCAGTATTATTGATAGTGTTAGTGACCATGTTAGTTTAAAAATTATACCTTGTCTAAATCCACTACCACTACTAATAAGAGCGGTGTATTTCGAAGCTAAATTAGTCTTCATTAACGTAATTTAGGTGCAATATTAATTTTAGCGTGAATTCGAAAGCAATATTTGGACACATCACTAGTTTTTTGTAAGAAAACAAAACTATTGATCAAATTTATTGATTCTGGACTCAATGGGTAATAATAATATGACACAATTTCGAAGGTGACTGCAACAGCAAACCGCTTCTTCTTCTTAGCGTGTCGATGACAACTCAAATTAAGTCAGACCAAAACTTGGCGACGAGTTGGGCGCTAGTAGTAGCGTCCAGCTCCTGTGATGTGCAAACAACAGGACAGGCAGAACACGATATCAAGTATCCTATCTTTTTTGGGGCAACACCACATTTGTCATAAGTCTGTTGCAGTATATTGTAATGCTCTTTTGGAATTTTACCTATTCTTTCTTGTTACGTATTCTATTTTATGGCAAATACATGTCAATGCAATGCAATGTAGAATGTGTGTAATTTACTTTAAAACACATAATAAGAAAGAAACTTGTTAAAATGATCGTCTGAAAGAATAACTGGTAGTACTTATAAAAAGATGAAATTGTTGCTGTCAGTAAAAAATCCAAAAGTTAAACGAACAAAACAAAATCCAAAAGATGAATGAACAAAAAAGAAAGAAGTAAGTTTAAGTAGTAATTCTACCATTACTTTTTCGGCTTAATGTGCTATTATTATTGCCCAGTGCAATAAGAATCCCTTACTTTAATTGTAATTTATATATTCATTTTGAATTGCGTGAAGTGTTCAGAAGAACGTACCTGATTTAGCTACTAATTAGAATTATATTAATTTTTCGACTATTAAATGGATATATTTTTGTCTCTTTTATTTACAAATCTAATAAAAATATGCTTTTGTATTTTTTTATGAACCTTCTCGTTCTTCTGGACTCTTAGTAGCAATAATCTATGTTATATTAATTCAAAACCATTAAAAAAATCACTGCCGTCGTGATGAATTTTTATACCAACTTTTTTATAATTATTTTTAGGACTTAATTTTGTCAAACTCATTAAAATTAATGTAATTAAACAAAAATTAATCGGCCATAATTCTTTTTAACGAGAATTTAGATGTAATTTTTTTTAGAAAAAAGAATACTTGGTATAATATTATATAAAAAAATATTATTTAGTTTGAGTGAAAATTGTAAATTTGATGGGCTGTAGAAAAACGCCTTTTTATTTGAGAAAAAAAAAAGAAAAATGAACCCTGTATGTAGTAAATAAACGTGTAAGTTTATTATAATTATGTGTTTTATTGCCGTTATCTCATTAGCTGATAAAACATTCATTTCTGAAAGTACTGAAAAGGTAGAGACATCTATAACATATAAACAAAAAATCCTAGATCACGCAAACCGAGTTGTCCTCGCGATTAGCTTAACTGTCAAGAACTCCACAACATCGTCGGGCATCACACACAAGTTGACACAACATCATTCTGGTCAGAAGATCCTCACTTTCCTGCGAAGGATCAGGAAATATCGCCCTGTTATTCCTTGTCCTGCAGAACCTTAAATTAAATGACCATGTAGAATTTTGACCTTGGTATGTTTCATATGAAAGATGGAATGATGGCGGTCTGTGTCTGACTGCTTTCCGGACTGTCCTAGTTTATTTACTTCTTTTCTGGACAAGGGGGATAGCGTCATCAAAAGTGATCAGGGTATGCTTTTGTCGGTGAATATGACTGATGCGAGAGGGCTCATGTCGGACGGCCGATGGGATCAGGGGATTGGGGTGCCTTATAGTAGAGTCAAAGAAGCGTTATTTTGAGGTCTTCGTGTAGACTCTCATTGCGGAAATAGAATAGAGGGCTCCCGTGACTTTACATATAAATCGATTTTAGAGGTTCTGCATTCTATGGATATATTGGGGCTGGAATTTAGCAAACATGACACAAGCATTTGTCATACAAATGCTTGTGTCGGGTGCGCCAAAGTTCACCTAAATTTTCAACTCCGATAATTGGAAATCCGAAAATGTTCTTCCTAACATTTTTCCTCCTAACAATCGCAATTCCTAACTACTCTGTCTCTAATGTTCATAATTCCGAAGCATTCAACTTCATAATGTCAGTAGCGATAAACATCTATTATACTATTATTTGTTTTCCTATATTTTCTCAATATAACCATCTTTTACACTATTATTCAAAGTCATATCTTTTTTTTGTTTAGATTTCTTTTTATTCATAATAATCAGAATTATATACATTGATTTTGCGTAACTTTCACTTATTTATTTATTGCGGTGTGTACCTGGAAAGATATCCATGGGTTAGGTTAGGTTAGAACTGGGACCAACTACCTCGAAATTGGTCGCAAAATTTTTCTAAGTATTTTGTTCATAGTGCCCCCAAGACGACACTCTGACCTAATCCCCACCCAAATTAAAACTATAAATATCATCTTCTACCCACATATATTTTTATTACACTTGGTAAATGTTTCTATCTGAGTATCAGTGAAAATATTATGGTAATTATGTTTAGGGATAAAAGCGTTATGATAAAAAACAGTAGGAGTTTAAATTATTTACATTAATGATATTATTAATTGCAATTTTCGGAAACATGACTGTTATGAACATCGCCGGTAGCACTACAAATAGTATGAATAAAAACTTTAGGATGAACAATTTTAGGAAGAATGATCATTCGGATTACAAATCGCTACGAAGAACAATTTCGGGTAAAGAACTTTAGGTGAGCCAATATGGACCCGCTTGTGTCATATTATCGTTCTTTTGTTAGCTTGGGTCTTACCTGTATAAACAAATGTAAGTGTTAATAAATAAATAAATAAATAAATAAATATTGAAACTGATCACCGCTGTATACAGGTACAACTTGCAATTGTTCATACTAAGCTTAAGATTGGAGAAATAATTTAGTATAAATAAAATATTTAGCTGGCAACTCTTTAACGAACGCCTATCCTTAAAGCCTATAACTTGATTTATTTTTTGACATTTCAGATTCAAAGCTAAAAATCTTTTATTGACATTGACAGCTGTTTTGTCAGATTCTAAGTACTTTTATACAAAAACAAATTTCTCATTTTAATAGCAAAATCTGAATAAAGATGTCTTTAGTTACTTTAAAAAACGAGTTCAATGAAGATTTACTAGCCTGCAGAGCTTGTTTGGCTACAAATAGGAAGTTGTACAGCATACATCAGGACGAAGTTTTAAAAGCTTACAAGAATCTTACTGGACAAGAAGTAAGTTAAAAAAGAAATACTGTAATGAGATTCTAATGCCTCCAGCCAGCCAGAAACTATCGCACCGCTGGGTAAAAGCCTCTTATACAGAGAAAGAACGAGCATTGATCACCACGCTCACTTACAATGTTGACGATTTCATTTTTATCTTATGTCTAGGTTTCCAGATGTTTTCCTGCACTGTTCGGCAATGATGTTTACAATCAAATAAAATTATAAATTGACTTAGAATCAGTCGTATTACGGGCATATTTAGCCTAATTAGAGGATTAAGCTATACTACAAAGCAAAATACACACATCAAAAGTGTCTAGGGATCAACATATATTTTTGCAATAACTTTTCTCCTGATTGATATTAATTAAAATTTTCTTTAAGGATTCATCAAATAAAGTGTTTTCGTTTGTCACAGTAACGATAAACCAAGTCACCTTTGCATTAATAAAGAAATTTGTCATTTTCTAATAAAGGGATTTTTGACATTTGAACCACTAACATTAAAGTTCGAAAAAAAGACTGAAATAACAGTTTTCTTTAAAATTTTATTGGGTAACTTAAACAATTAATAATCCGTGTTTCTACCGCGAACACTAACAACACAAGAACATCGGTTTGGCATACTCAAAATGAGTTCATCCAAATCACGCTGTGGAATGGCCGCCCATGTTCGTTGCAACAACAAAAAAAGGTCTTCTTGCGACTGGATACCCTCCATATTAGGCAGAGCTCTTCTCTGTAGCATATCCCATGCATGCTCAATCGGGTTCAAGTTTATTTTATGACTAGCTTAGAAAAACTATTGGAGCGTTTATTCAATAAGAAATGTATAATTTGTGGAGATTTTAATATTGATATGCTCACAGAGAGCAGAAAACGAACTGAGTTCATTAGCCTGTTGACCTGCTATAACCTTAGATATCTTATAACATCTCATACGTTTATGCGCAATAACTCAAACTCCTGCATAGATAACATCTTGACTAACTTGCCTGATGACTGTGTAGAGGGATGTGTAGTAGACCACAATGGCTTGGCTGATGGTCACGGGGCTATACTGGGTACTTTCACTTTGGAGGAGTCTAATGATAACATTGATAATAACAATCATCTATATATATAAAAGAAAGTCGTGTTAGTGTTACTTCGCTTATAACTCAAGAACGGCTGAACCGATTTAGCTGAAAATTGGCAGGGAGGTAGTTTAGAGCCAGAAGAAGGACATAGGATACTTTTTATCCTGGTCTGCGCGGGTGAAACCGCAGGGCGCAGTTTGTTATTATCATGTTCTTGGCGAGCGCCACGCGCTTCAGGGGAGGCGTGGTCGGGATTGAGGTACTAGGAGAACATAGCTTACCGGGAGATATATTATGTTCTTGGCGAGCGTGTCTGGGGCGCGTGATCGGGATTGAGGTACTAGGAGAACATAGCTTACCGGGAGATAGTCGAGTGTGGAGTAGGTGATTGATGGCGCGTTATGTTCTTAGCGAGCCTGTCTGGGGGCGGCGTGGTCGGGATTGAGGTACTAGGAGAACATAGCTTACCGGGAGATATATTATATTCTTGGCGAGTGAGTCTGAGCGGCGTGGTCGGGATTGAGGTACTAGGAGCACATAGCTTACCAGGTGATAGTTGAGCGTGGAGTTGGTGATTGAGGTAGGGTAGGGTAGGTAGGTAGGGTAGGGTAGGTAGGTAGGGTAGGGTAGGTAGGTAGGGTAGGGTAGGTAGGTAGGGTAGGATAGGTAGGTAGGGTAGGGTAGGTAGGTAGGGTAGGTAGGTAGGGTAGGTAGGGTAGGTAGGGTAGGGTAGGTAGGTAGGGTAGGTAGGGTAGGTAGGGTAGGTAGGGTAGGTAGGGTAGGTAGGGTAGGTAGGGTAGGTAGGGTAGGTAGGGTAGGTAGGGTAGGTAGGGTAGGTAGGGTAGGTAGGGTAGGTAGGGTAGGTAGGGTAGGTAGGGTAGGTAGGGTAGGTAGGGTAGGTAGGGTAGGTAGGGTAGGTAGGGTAGGTAGGGTAGGTAGGGTAGGTAGGTAGTAGGTAGATAGGGTAGGGTTGGGTAGGGTAGGGTAGGGTTGGTAGGTAGTAGGTAGGTAGGGTAGGGTAGGGTGGGTAGGTAGTAGGTAGGTAGGGTAGGGTAGGTAGGGTTGGGTAGGGTGGTGTAGGTAGGGTTGGGTAGGGTAGGTAGGTAGGAAAAGTGCATTGCTTTAACTTTTGACAGAACGAAGTCTGTCCGGGCAGCTAGTCTATATATATAAAAGAAAGTCGTTTTAGTTACTTCGCTTATAACTGAAGAACGGCTGAACCGATTTAGCTGAAAATTGGCAGGGAGGTAGTTTAGAGCCAGGAGAAGGACATAGGATACTTTTTATCCTGGTCTGCGCGGGTGAAACCGCAGGGCGCAGTTTGTTATTATCATGTTCTTGGCGAGCGCAACGCGCTTCAGGGGAGGCGTGGTCGGGATTGAGGTACTAGGAGAACATAGCTTACCGGGAGATAGTCGAGTGTGGAGTAGGTGGTTGGCGCGTTATGTTCTTAGCGAGCCTGTCTGGGGGCGGCGTGGTCGGGATTGAGGTACTAGGAGAACATAGCTTACCGGGAGATATATTATATTCTTGGCGAGCGAGTCTGAGCGGCGTGGTCGGGATTGAGGTACTAGGAGCACATAGCTTACCAGGTGATAGTTGAGCGTGGAGTTGGTGATTGATGCCCCGTGCGCGTTATGTTCTTGGCGTGCGTGTCGTCGGCGCGTGGTCGGGATTGAGGTACTAGGAGAACATAGCTTACCGGGAGATAGTTGAGCGTGGAGTTGAGATTGATGCCCTGGCGCGTTATGTTCTTGGCGAGCGTGTCTCGGTCGGCGTGGTCGGGATTGAGGTACTAGGAGCACATAGCTTACCTCGAGATGGTTGAGCGTGGTAACCTTACCTACCTACCCATGAGATCAGAAAAATGAAGGAATAGGGTAGGGTTGTGTAGGGTAGGTAGGGTAGGTAGGGTAGGTAGGGTAGGTAGGGTAGGTAGGGTAGGTAGGGTAGGTAGGGTAGGTAGGGTAGGTAGGGTAGGTAGGGTAGGTAGGGTAGGTAGGGTAGGTAGGGTAGGTAGGGTAGGTAGGTAGTAGGTAGATAGGGTAGGGTTGGGTAGGGTAGGGTAGGGTTGGTAGGTAGGGTTGGGTAGGAGGAGGTAGTTAGTAAAAATTGCGAGCGAACCAGCGGACAAACATAAATGACTATTTTCGACATTATTTTGCGGGGGAAACATATGTAGGCAATTTCCGAACTCCACGCGGGCGAAGCCGCGGGCAGAAGCTAGTATTACTATAAATAAGAGATCTTTTAATTGTAAGAATGTTGTTAATTTTGGACAACGAATACTTGAGCATAAGTGGACTTCTATGGGAATCAATACATTTTTAAAGACTTTTGGTAGGATTTTTCAGTACAGTTTTAGAAAACGTAAGCTAAAAATTAAAATAAGACGTAACTTTCAACTACAGTGGATCACAAGAGGTGTAAAAACATCGAGCAAAATGAAACGATTCTTATGCTCTAGTGGAAATAAACTTGATGCTAGTATCCTAAACTACAAAAAAAAGTATGTTAGAATTTATAAGAGGGTAATTGCAAATGCCAAAAAACTTACAGTAAGTGAAAAAATTAATCAATCAAAAAATTCAAGTAGGGCAATCTGGAAAGTTATAAATAAGAGTACAAATAGGGTTAAAGCAATGAGAGCAGAAATTCGACTTAAAATAAATAACCAAATAATATATAACCCAGAGGAAGTAGCCTACCTACTAGTGAAGCAATTTAATCACAAGTACATCATACCGGGAAATAATGGTCATGATGCTGTCGTTTTTCTTCAACAAAGTACGGAAAGAGTGGAAAACGATATGGATATCTCACTTACTACTCCATACGAAATTTCCAAAATAGTTAATAGTATGCAAAATAAGAAATCCTGTGGCTATGATGATATTCCAATATCAGTAATTAAAGACAATTTACTAGTTTTATCTGAACCCCTATCGAATTTTTATAATAAGTGCATTGTTGAAGGTACATTTCCGGAACAGCTAAAAATTGCTAAGATCATACCAATTCATAAAAGGGGCACAAGAACTGATGCGAAAAATTATAGGCCTATTTCTTTATTGCCCACTTTGGCAAAAATTTTCAAAAAAGTTTTAAAATAACGCTTAAGTAGACATCTTAATATGAACAAAGTAATTAATCTAAGACAATTTGGATACCAGAAAGATGTGGGAACTGGAGATGCTATTTATACGTTGCTAAATGATGTAGTTAATAATATAAACTGTAAATTGAGGGTAGCGGGTATTTTCTTGGACTTAAGTGCGGCTTTTGACACAATTGACCACAAACTACTTTTAACAAAAATGGAGCACTATGGCGTTAGAGGTAAAGCCTTACAGCTCTTCTCTTCATATCTTAGCAACAGAAAAATGTTTGTAGAACTTGATTCTACAAAACCAAACAGGTATACTGACAACTACAGGTCACCCATGGTAAACATTACAGCCGGAGTCCCTCAAGGATCAATTTTAGGCCCTTTATTATACATATTATTCACTAATGATCTTATCAATTTCATACGTAAACTTTTGCCGGACATACAACTAGTAGTGTTCGCAGATGACACAAATGCTATAGTCGCAGCTAATAATATCCATGACCTTTCTGTTAAGGTGAATGCAGCTCTGGAAACTTTTTATTCTTGGTTTAAGGCAAATATGCTTACATTAAACACATCTAAAACGAATATTATGTTATTTAAAACTACTGCTCGTAGCAAAGATACTATGGCCATTGAGCTAGATATAGTTAAAATTGAGCTTGTCAGGGAAGTTAAGTTTTTGGGAATTTATATTGATGATCTCTTAAATTGGAAAAAAGAATTAGCAGCATTGGACTCATCATTATCATCAGCTTGCTATGCTTTAAGAACTCTTAGGGATGCAGTGAGCATAATACATTTAAAAATGGTATACTTTGCGCTGATTGAGTCCAAACTGAGGTATAGCATACAGTTTTGGGGAAATAGCTACTATTACAACTGGCACAGGGCTTTCATTCTCCAAAAAAGAGCTATCCGCACCATTGTCCGCATCTCTCAACAAGACACCTGTCGACCATATTTTAAGGAACTTGGCATACTCACAGTACCTAGCCTTTACGTAGTAGTACTATTAAACACTTTTAAAAAATATATTTATTTTTATTTATTTATTTATTAAAACTTTATGCACAAGTATAAAAAACACTGTACAAAGGCGGACTTAATGCCTTGGGCATTTTCTACCAGTCTACCTTAGGGTGATGCAGAGAGAAAACATAGTAGGTGCAGCTTAACAAATGGTAATAAAACATTTACAAATAAAATATAACGATAAATACATATATAATATAACGATAAATACATAAATACATACATAAACTACTAACAACAATTTAATTATGAGATGATTCTGCCAGCTTCTTAAGCAAGTGTTCCCGAGCTTTAACTTTAAGTGTTTCCACTTTTATTTATGACTTTGAAACAGAAGAGGGCAGGCTGGTAAGGGAACAAACGCGTAGGTTAGACTTCGCAAATAAAATCACCCCGGCTCTTGGAATAGTCAAACATAGTCCTCAGTATCAAGCAGTTAAAATATTTAATAAATTACCGCTGGAATTAAAAAGCATTCTGTACACAGGCTCATTCAAGGCAAGGCTCAAAGTATTTCTGTTGGAAAAATGTCTCTACTCAATAGACGAATTGTAATGTGCCTAGAATTGACATTTTTTTTTTTTTTTAACTAAGGTGTTATAATTTGTTTTCCACTTTTATTTTCGTTGTTCTATTATTATTTTCGTTTTAAAATGCTATTAATTTATTGACATTGTTTTTTTTTATTTTTATTAATGGTGTGTGCATGGTATTTTACATTATTTTAATTTATTTAATTTTAATTTCTTATAATCTTAACTATTTGAATTTCATGTATTATTATTATTGTTTTGTGTATCCATTACTGTTTCATGCAGCTTATATTCGAATGCAATGTAGATTGTTACTGAATAAATAAATAATAAAAATAATAAATAATCTCAGCATAAATTTGAGCGTTGAGGTTGCCTCTGATCCAAATCAACTCAGTTCTTCCGCCGATCCAAATACCCGCCCATACCATGATGGTTCCACCACTATAAGGATGGACTTCCTGGCAGGATTTTAATCGCTGTTGGCGTCCAGGGGTTCTCCAGTGTCGTATACGTCTTGTATCCGGTCTCATACCAAAACGAGACTCATCAGAAAAGCACACGAAACGCCATTGTTCTTCTGCCCAATTTCTGTGTTCAAGAGCCCATTGATATCGAATCCTACGATTGTGCATTGCTATAGGTGGTACCCGTAGCGGTCTTCGGGAATGAAGGTTCACTTCATGCAAGCGGTTTCTGACTGTTTGGTCGCTAATTAAGTTCCCTGAAGAGTGATGAAGCCTCACGGCTAACATCATGGCGGTTATTGTTGGAGCTCTTCGAGTTAAGATTTGAATGTATCGGTCTTGTCTCCGTGTGGTGCAGCGATACCGTCCTCCATGGCGCTCAGCCACGGTACCAGTGCTTCGGTAACGTGTCCAAAGTCGACTGATAACACTCTGACTTGTATTCAGAGCTAAAGCCACAGTACGTTGCCGGGAACCAGCTTCTATCATTCCCACGGCTCTGAGCATTTCTTCCCTGCTTAAATGACGTCGCCGCTCCATAATAACGTTGGTTTTAATCAGTAGTAGGGAAACAGTAGCACTAATAATGTCTTCAATGCGTTGTATGTTTTTATAGGGAAAATATTGACAGCTGATTTTCATCTTTTACTCGAATTTGATTCACAGTTCCTGATTCAAATTATGAAATGCACCAAAAAGGATCCATATAAATTTATAAAATCATAAATTTATTACAAAGCCACATCTCAATCTCAAGAAATCCGCATAAAAATGCTTGATCCCTAGACACTTTTGATGTGTGTAGTATCCAAATTCGTAGTGATTTTTGTATAATATTATTCCTGTAGTTCCCAAGGAGTTACCCAAACGTGTACTTACTCATTATAAGCATAGTTTTCCCCCATTATGTTTAAACTTAGGTATAATAAATTATTATTTATATTTTGGCTGGAACGTGGATCCAACATATGAATGAACTAAACATGATTAAGTTTAGTTTGCGAATCCACTTTCGCTTCATCATCATCATCATTTCAGCCCAAAAGACGTCCACTGCTGGACATAGGCCTCCCCCAAGTCACTTGACAGACATTGACATTTTGGGGGGTTTCACTTTCGCTTACTTAAGGTTTAGTCTCATTTAATAGAGGGTTAGCACATTGCCAACAACTGGGCACAATTCCAGACCCCATGCTATGCCCAAGTGAGACAATGTAAGAAATAAAAAAATATTTATTTGGAACATACACACAATCTAAACTAATATTATAAAGAGGAAAGATTTGATTTTTTGTTACGATTTAAACCAAAAACTACTAGACCGATTTTAAAAATTCTTTAACCACTGGTAAGCTACATCTTTACAGAGTAACATAGGCTATATTATATCACAATTTTCGCGGACGAAGTCGCGGGCGAAGTCCTATAAAAAGTAAAGAAAAAAAAAACACTAATTATATATTTTTTTTTTTCTCTGCAGTCAGTCAGTCCTCAGACTATGAGCGGATGAGTTCCGTGTTGTTTGTAGTGTAGAGTGTGGCTTCCAGTGATGCCATCAACTCGCAGGTGTTACGGCTTTACTGCCGGTCTTCTAGTGCCATGATACTGTGGCGCTTCAAGCGGAGCACATATTCTCGTTGAGTCAACTGAGGAGCTAGCGCACTTTAAATCTAAACACAAAATTAAAAGATAATATTGTGTCTCACAGCTACGGCTCAGGTAAAGTCAATAGGCCCAGTTCAGCAAACTGCATAATTATGTGATGTAATCATTAAATGTTCACTGCCTAAGTGGTTGAGTGGTTGTAAGTGCGACTGCTGAGCATGAGGTGGTTCTGGTTTCGAAACCTGGGTCAAGCAAAGAGTTATTGGGTATTCCATCAAGAATTTCTCAGTAGCAGCCACAGAGTCTGGTTTGGTGACCGATTGATGGCAATAGGCTCGCCCCCTATCACATGGGACTGAAAACAACCGTTGAAAAGTCGGTGTAGTAGGTTCAGTCAGAAAAGTGGAAATGTGGTCATTTTTCTAACAAAATCCCATGCACATGGTGACCACATCTGTTTAACACCCTTACTTACTTATTGGTCCGCACAAATAGTTTGCAGACCAATAGTACTTAAACAAATAAAATATTATGTCTGTTAAAAAAACTTCAAAAAACTCAGGCTCTATTAATGATCCCAGATGTTTGACCACCGTTTTTCGACCAATAGGAATAAAAGAAAAAAGGGACCAACGAATACAAAGTTTTTAACTGTTATATTTGAGCGTAAAGAAGCGCTTCCATAGCGGCCGGACGCTGCAAGCAAGGATAGTCCTTACTGTGCTCTGATACCCAGTTTGGTGATAGTAAACCTCTGCCTAACATGCCTACACGCATTATAGGTTAGGTTAGGTTAGCCGGGCTGTTTCTGCACTGGGCCTCTTTATTGGGCCATTGTACACATAAAAATCCTCTTGTTACTCCAACCATCCCAGGTCCTCCCAGAAAGCTAGCAGCCTTTTAGGCTGCTGCAGGCTTCCGGGAGCGATGCCGGCGATTGAAGAGTCCGTGCCCGTTGATCTGCCACGGTTTTGCACTTCATGAGCACGAGGCACGAGCTGTGGCCGCTGTGGGGTTTCTTGGCATTATATTATATTATGTAACTAGCTGTCCCGCGCAACTTCGTCTGCGTCACATTTTCCCCGTTTTCGCAATATTTTTATACAGCGCTATCTATTGAATACTTACTAAATCCAGTCAACAGATACCGCCATCTGTTAGAATCGTTTGGAGTTAACAGATAATTGTGACTTAATTTGCAATAAAATAATATTGCGACTATAAATTGAGATGTAAGCTATCCTATCTTTCAAGTTGGATCAAATTGCACACGGTGTGCAAATTTGATTAAAATCGGTTAAGTAGTTTAGGAGTCCATCCCCGACAAACAAGGTGACAGGTAATTTATATGTATATAGATGTAAATTCTCATTTCAGGTGTCTCCATATGACACATTACCGCAGTACATTTGTAATTACTGCACTATACTCGTACTGAAATATAATACATTCAGGGAACACTGTCAAAGAGCCACAATCTATTTAGAAGATGCCAGAATACAGAATAAAAATGTATGTATTGTCATGATGTTTTTTTGTTTACTATCTTGTAACCAGTATATATATTATTCTTATTTATCGTGTGGTTAGTGTATAACCTGGTGTCCAAGTGTTTATGTCGCCCACGGGCCTCTGATTGGGGTTACCATGCCGTCGTCAATGTTTTCCTTCACCAAGGCTTGTTATTATTTAGTAGTGGCTAAATATAAACAGCCGCACGGGTCGATCTTTAAGGTTAAACCGTGCTTGCCGAGGTTGGTCCGTGGATGGGTGACCATAATTACATATTTACCGAGTTTCTCCAAATTTCTCTCAGTGCCTCGGAAAGCATGTTAAGCCGTTGGTCCCGGGCTCCCGGCTGTCATTTGTAGATCTTTGACAGTCGTTACAAGTAGTCAGAAGCCAAAAGCCAAGGGGTATTATAGTATTACGCAGTTGCTGGGTTTTGGAGGTCAGATAGGCTGTCACTTCATGTAAAATACTCAACTGCATCCGGTTAGACTGGATGCCGACCCCAAGATAGTTTGGGAAAAAGCCTAGGCAGATGATGACATCGGCCTCTGACTGGG
Source organism: Cerastis rubricosa (assembly GCA_949152445.1). Taxonomy (NCBI): domain Eukaryota; kingdom Metazoa; phylum Arthropoda; class Insecta; order Lepidoptera; family Noctuidae; genus Cerastis; species Cerastis rubricosa. The sequence continues at coordinate 12,101,657 of OX424551.1, forward strand.
CTTAACATGCCGTCGAGTAATATCTCTCAGGCATGTTTTGTTTCCTCACAAAGTTTTCCTTCACCAAAGCTGAAAATTATTCAATACACACATGAATCCGAAAAATCAGAGGTTCATGCCTCGGGTTCGAACTAGTGACCTATAGCAGTCTGATGGTCACACCACTATGCTATCACTGTCAAGCTGCTGATGGAAGATTATTTTAGAGGAAGTTTGGAAATTCAACTGTAATTAGATTATATGCCTTATTATCTGTAGAAATAAGCACCACAAACATCTTTTACAGGTTACATCAGAGTATTTAGACAACTTTCAACCCTACATCCAACACAAAACAACAGAAATAAAATGTATAAGCATCAAAGAAAATGACATCATTAATGAAAACCTTTTAAACTTGAAAAGTGATGAAAATGATGATCATTTTGACAATTATGATGACCACTATATAAATTCATCACCAAATCCACAAAATTTTAAAAATTATGGTAAAAAAACCAATGACAAAAATGATCAATACACATACTCGTCATCAAATACTGAAAACCTCAAAATATATGCTGAAACGGTTAAAATCAAAATCGAAAATGACTTGCCAACCGTACCAGAAAAACCCCACAAAAATGTCAACAAAAAGAAAAAAAGTACAACAGCAAGAAAGAAAAGTATAAAAAAGTCCGAGACACTCAAGAAAAAAGGAAAGTTTTTTGAAACAAAAGAGAATATGTCAGATTTTGAGAAAGCATTTGATGTTGAAATTACTGTTTTAAGTGAAGACCAGCAAATGAAAGATGTTTTGGATAGAAAGTCTAGTTCAAATTATTTACATAGTCCTTATAAATGTGAATTATGTTTCAAAGGGTACATGGGAGCTGATATTTTGAATAAGCATGTTTTATCTCAGCATGATCCGGTAAGTGTAAGAGCGTTTACACCTTACGGCATTTCATACAAACTTTCAAGTCCTTATCTTCCGAAATGACTGAACCGATTTGAATAAAACTTCATACGCATAAGCAGTATACATAGGTCTAAAAAGTTACTAAGAACATTTTCGAAAGGTCTTTTAAAATAAAAAAGATAATTGGAAATAGGTCTAAAAAGTTACAAACAAAAAACCGGCCAAGTGCGAGTCGGACTCGCGCACGAAGGGTTCCGTACCATTATTTATAAAAATGAGCAAAAATGTCACTTTTTTGTATGGTAGCCCCCCTTGAATGTTTTTTTAATTTTTCCCGCTTGAAATTTTTTTTTTTGTTTGTTGTTATAGCATCAACATAAATACACAATCTGTAGAAATTTCAACTCGCTAACTATCACGGTTCATGAGATACAGCCTGGTGACAGACGGACGGACGGACGGACAGCGAAGTCTCAGTAATAGTGTCCCGTTTTACCCTTTGGGTACGGAAAACTAAAAACATTTTCAAAATGTTTAAAAAAAAAAGATAATTTGAAATTTATGTTTCTATAGTTAATTACTAAGGGGTATTGTAGTACCCAGTTCTAACTGGGTTGTGGAGGTCAGATAGGCAGTCACTCCATGTAAAATACTGGTATTCAGCTGCATCCGGTTAGACTGGAAGCCGACCTCAACATTTTTGGGAAAAAACTAGGTAGCTGATGTTTTTGTTTTTCCAGAGTCGTGGTAGCGTGGTATGTGAATTTTGTCAATTTCGCTATAAGGACCGACGGGGATTAAACCAGCATCTAAAAAGCCATCGACTAAAGTTCTCCTGCAAACAATGCTCATATATTTCTAGAACCACGTAAGTACTTCCAGTCATAAGTAAAGTTAAACTAGAAAAAGTACGCGCTTCGGTAATCTTCTTGTTTCTGAGTTAGGAAGTGACTACACTTTGAAAGCGCCAAGGTAGGAGGTTTTTTGCAACTTGTCTGTGTCGGGTTGTACGTTGATTAAAATATGATTTTACGAAGGGTTAGGCAGAGGTTACTTACCTCATAAGTACACCTACATTTCGCCAGTTATGTTTTAATCCCATGTGGACGAGACTATTGCTATCTACCGGGCACATATCCAGACTCCGTGGCTACTACCGAAAAATTCGTGATAGAAAAGCCCAATAACACTTTCCCGATCCGGGAATAGAACCCAGCACCTCGTTTTCAGCAGTCGCGCTTGCGAATTTAGACCAACTAGACAGTGTAAGTTTTGTATTACGGCGACTTTTAGTAATATTCCTATCATTGTCCGTTTGTATGACGTTTTCTCTTAGTCGGATTCCTATAATTCTGATCTGTACTTTGTACCTCGGCAAATTTGAAATTTATGTAATTTTTCTTGCAGTTTCAACGCAAAAGAACATTTTAAAATGCATGGTGGTCAAATGCACGAATGTCGGCATTGTGGGAAGTCTTATGAGTAAGTTTTAATTGATTTTATTGTTTCTTTATTTCAGTTGTAGCTTATGCCCGCGGGTTTGTCCGCGTGGTGTTCTGTGATTGTCTCTCGGGATCATACTACTTTAGAAAAGCTTGTGTTAATCCAGGTTATAAACTATATTTGTACCAAGATGCATCCAAATAAGTCCCTTCTCAGTATCCTTCATCCTCACAAACATTCGCATATGAAATAGTATTAAGATTGCATTTGTAGATCTTTGACAGTCGGTACAGGTAGTCAGTGGCCCGAAAGTCTGACAACCAGTCTTATCAAGAGGTGGTTGTGGAGGTCAGATAGGCAGTCGGTCCATGTTAAATACTGCTGTTCAGCCGCACCCGGTTAGGCTGGAAGCTGACACCAACATAGTTGGGTAAAGGCACGCAGACAAAGTAGCGAATAAAAGCTAGTGATAATAATAAGTTGTGTTTTTACACATGTGACTGAAAGAGTGATGAATATAAATGTAGATGGATGGAGAGGGAGAGGAAGACCAAAGAAAAGATGGATGGCTGGTGTCTGGAATGATATGAAGGAAAAAGGAGTAAATGATAGCGTGATGAATGACAAGGTAGAATGGAAGAAAAAAAAAGTGATAAGTCATAAATTAAGTCATTTATTTCGAAACAATAAGTATTGTGTAGAAATTTTGTAAAATAAAACAGTACCATTAAAGCATGACAATCGAAAACATTACATAAAAAAGTAACCATTAATAATTCACATAATTATATGTAGAATAACAAATTCAAAACTATATTTATCCACACTCAATTAAAAATAATTAAAATATAATAGAACAAAAGGTAGGCTCGGAAGACTCTGTATGGTGTCGGACGTTAAGAATAGCGCCATGCCATATCTTCCCGTGGGTGTCGTAAGAGAGACTAAGGGATTTGCCAGAGAATGGGCAGCAGCTTTCTCTGTGCTTTTGTAACGACCGTACTGCGATCGCCAACCCGCCTGCCAAGCGTGGCGATTATGGCAAAACCCCCCAAAATGTCAATGTGACACTTGGTCCCGGCCTATGTCCAGCAGTGGACATCTTTTGGGCTGAAATGATGATGATGAGTACAAAAGGTCACAAAAAAAGGTAAAACGAAACGAAAATCAAATTCAAATTGTGTTGCGCCGACCCCAAATAAAATGGGAACAGGGCAGATGATGATGAATTTATTTGTTTCCAGAAAACTGTCAAGCCATCTGTCCCACCTACGTATACACCATCCGTCTGAGTTCATCTGGTGCGACGTCTGTGGGGAGGCTTTTATAGGCTCCTTCGGTCTGAACGCGCATAAGAAGAGGGCGCATCGACATGTATGTATGAATTGGTCGTTCGTTCATTTTGGGACGTTAATTCAGAAATATGATTTGTTAAGTCATTCATTCATAGTAGGTTGGTATGTGTATTGATATTATAGTTCATTCTTTTGCAAGTCTAATTCTACTTCATTTATTAACTTAAAAAACAGAATACTGACAGGTTTAACAATGGGTCGAAACTAGCCACAGCCTGTTTCTTGGTGACCCGGCCACAACACAAAGTTAAAAGAAAGTTACAGTGGTCTGCTAGCGCAAGAAAAATAACTTAGGTTAATTAGCAAAATGTGATTACAATAGGAAAAAACTAATCATTAATAAGAAAATAACTTAAATTAATAAGCAAAAACTGATTACAGAGAAAGTTAAAAAAGCTAACTTAATTAGACACATTAAGTTCATCTATTTTATCTTTCATTCACTCATCAGTACATCCAGTCAAGTTGTCATTCATGAATTCTCGGTAAATAATATTTAAAGTCAGAGTCTTATTAAGATTACGTAATAAAAAACTCTACTATTTCATTTTGTCATTACCTTTAATTTCGATCATACTCAACGTCATTCAGCGCTTGACTTCTGTAGCGAACACACGTGTTTACATTCACTCGTTCAATATCATTCACTCCACAGCTCCCCCTACCCTCTGCCTGCCCGTCTTGCAACAAGCACTTCATAGACAACACAGCGTTACAACGTCATTCAACGCCCGGCGTCTGTAGCGAACAGACGTGTTTACATTGTGGAGAGGGGTTCAGCGAACCGTTGCACTTGAGAGACCATTTGCTGCAGAAACATAGGAGCTGTAAGGTCTATTCTTGTGAGAAGGTTAGTAGATACTTGTTTTATTATCACGCATGCAATCCCCGAAGGGTTAGGCAGTACTTAATAGTATACCCATGTTTCGCCAGTTATGTTTCAAGTCTTTATGTATTTAAGAGCCTGTTGCTATCAACCGGGCACAGATCTAGACTCAGTGGCTGCTACTAAGAAATTCCTAACGGAAAAACACAATGACACTTAGCTACATCTGGGAATAGAACCCAGGGTCTCATGATCAGTAGTTTAACTATATATTTGACTGCTCAGATGATGAGTAAAAGGGAAGTATGAAAGAAGACATGCTACGCCGACCCCAAATTGGGATAAGGGCAAGAGAATCATCATCATCATCATTTCAGCCGAATGACGTCCACTGCTGGACATAGGCATCCCCCAAGTGTCGCCACATTAACCTGTCCCGTGCGACTCGTATCCATTGGATCCCCGCAACGCAACCTTCACCAGGTCATCGGTCCACCTAGTGGGAGGCCTTCCAACGCATCGTCTTCCGGTTCGCGGTCGCCATTCCAGAACTTTTCGGCCCCATAGGCTATCCGTTCTGCGAGCAATGTGCCCTGCCCACTGCCACTTAAGTTTGGCGATTCTTTAGGCTACTTCGGTAACCTTGGTTTTCTTGCTGACTGATTACGCAAGGAGAATGGTGATGATTTATTGATGAGATATAAGTTTTTAAACTGACAGGATCACTATTTGTTTAATACTATTTACTATTCGGCGCTGTTGCAAATGCTCCCATACTTAAGTACTAACGCTGTAACAGAAATATTGTAAAACAAAATGATTTTCTTTTATAGTTTAAGATACGTACATTCATACTTGGGATCATAGTAATATCTTAATAAAAACTGTTAATTTGTAACTCAGGGGGATCGGCGTTGAGGGCTGAAATACAGGTTATGCCTAGTTCGGCCCCAAATGCTAATACTTTTGTGTACTTTAAGTTTAAATTTAAGCACTTTACATATAAAGAGAAATGTACAATTTTTTGTGAATAAACATTATTATTCCCTTTATTCATTTGACATCTTATCTAATATATTTTTAAATATTTCTTAAAAACAAAAAGGTAAAAAAAACATTTAAAAATATAAAAAACAGGTTTCCGCCGGTGTCGGGAGCAGGGTCCAAGCTACCGGTGGTTAGGGCTGCAGAGACAGGAACCTCCTCACAATGCGGGCCGTATCGAGGAGTACTGCCTTCTGAATCTGGCTCTTGATCCAACCCCCAAGTGAGAGCTTCGACAGATGGTCGTCGAGGCTCTTGGCCATAAGGCCATTGGCCGTTATGACAATCGGCACAATGATAGCCGAGTCCACATTCCACATATCGACAACCTCGTGAGCCAAGTCGAGATATTTTATTTGTTTCTCTTTCTCAGCTTTCACGAGGTTTTCGTCATGCGGGATGGTAACATCGACTATCATTACGAGGCGCGCTGATCGGTCTATCACCACTATGTCAGGCTTATTGGCGACAATAGTCCTGTCAGTAATGATAGGCCGATCCCAGTACAGCGTGACATGGTCTTTCTCGAGAACTGGGTCGGGCACATACTTGTAGTACGGTACCTCAGATTCCACAAGTTCATATTTCAAGGCAAGTTGCTGGTGAATAATCCTGGCTACTTGGTTATGCCTGTGTAAGTACTCGCCGTTAGCCAGACGAGAACAACCAGAAATAATATGTCTGATGGACTCACCCGGACGGTGGCATGCCCGACACACGTCCACCGTCCCGTCCTTCATAATATGTTTCCGGTAGTTGTTCGTCAGCATAACTTCATCCATAATCGCACAGACAAAACCTTCAGTTTCCCCAAAGAGGTCGCTGAATCTTAGCCAGGACACGGACGCTAGAAAATCTACATCGGGCCCATGAAGAGCCTGGTAGAAGCGCCCGTGAAGCACCTTGCCTTGCCATACTTCCTTGCGGTCATCGGTAGTAAGTACGACAGGTTTGCGCCAGTTCTCTTTAGCCATGGACAGCGGGGTGAGTACCTTGTCCACTGCGGCCACATCTCGGTGCATACCCCCCTCGACTTTCAAAAAATATTCTCTGAGGCTGCACACCTCGCGGTTGTGGAGGGTCTTCGCGTTTAAAAAGCCTCGACCCCCGCACTTCCGCGGGATGTACAGTCTCATCACCGATGATCGTGGGTGATGCATCCGGTTTGCGGTCAGCAATGTACGGACTCTCCTATCTAGTGCGTCCAGTTCGGTCTGAGTCCATTTGAGTATGCCGAAAGAGTACATTAAAACCGGCATGACCCAACCGTTGAAGGCGCGCACCTTGTTTCCGCCTGAAAGAAGGCTCTTTAATACCTTCTTCAAGCGACCGAAGAAACGCTCCCTCAACGACTGCTTCATGTCAGCTACATTAATGCCTAACGCTTCCGACATACCCAAATACTTATAATTTTCGGATGAGGAGAGAGATCTGAGGTGTATGGAATCCGAGAGTTGGATTCCCTCGGATTCCATAATCTCTCCTCGTTTTACATACATGACTGCACATTTGTCCACACCAAATTCCATCCTGATGGCGCTACTAAAAGTTTCAGTTACTTTCAGTAGCCTCATCAGTTGCAATTTGTCAGGGGCAAAGAGTTTCAGATCATCCATGTAAAGAAGGTGAGATATGACCTGACCACCTCTCTTCAACCGGTAGCCTAGGCCTGAATCCTCCGGCAATGTGCTTAGAGGATTCAGGGCTAGACAGAACCAAAGGGGACTCAGACTGTCGCCCTGAAATATTCCCCGTTTAATCAATACAGGCTTATCGTTCCCTTGAATCTGTCGACATCCTGGATATCGAAGGACCGTCTTCCATTGCCTCATACACGACTCAAGAAAGGCGCGTAGAGTTGCATCAATCTTGTACAACTCCAGCACCCTCATGAGCCATGTATGTGGCACAGAGTCGTAGGCCTTCTTGTAATCTATCCAACATGTCGACAGATCCTTGCGGGATCGACGAACCTGTTGGCTAATGGCCATGTCTATGAGGAGTAGCTCCTTAGTACCACGGGACCTGTTCCTACATCCATTCTGAGAGGCCGACATAATAGAATTACTATCAATGTGTTTGTTAATTTTCTCTCTCAAAATGGATGAAAGAAGTTTATAGACCGTCGACAAACACGTGATCGGTCTATAATTCTTGGGTTCTGCAGGACTACCTGACTTATGGAGCAGGTGGGTAACACCCGTTGTAAGAAACTCTGGTAGCGACCCAGACTCTAAGCATGACTGGAATTGAGATGCCAGGCGAGTGTGTGAACTACTTAGCCATTTGAGCCAGAAGTTGTGCAGTCCGTCCGGTCTCGGAGATTTCCAGTTCGGTAACGGACGAACTGCTCTGGCAACATCTAACGGTGTTATTGAGAGTTCTTCCATTTGTGGGATAGATTCACACACTCGCTCAACATCTCGCATCCAGTCTGCCTCCGTATGACAGACGGGCACCGACCAGATGCTGCGCCAGAATGAACTTGTGGCAGCATCATCCGGGCGGCATACGTCCGTCATATTTTGTTCGGGTCGCTCCCAAGCTCTGTATACCCACCTCTCATCACTCTGGAACATGCGATTCTGCGAGTACCGATCAACACGCTTCTTATACCGCCGAATACGGTTCGCCCATGCATAAACTTTCTGCTTCAGGAAGTCGATGCGCTCTGTGACTCGGGACATGTATTCTTGAGGGCTGATTCCAGTCCCCAAGAATGCCCGCCTCACAAAGCGCATCACACGTGGTCGTGTATTGCCCTCCCTGAAGCAGTATAGTTTGCCGATGAGTACCCTGGCCCCGTCGATACGGCACTCGATCCTACGTTGCCAGGCTGGTACGGCTGGTTTTGGTCGAGTAGCTACGTCACACTTTGGAAATTTGACGTTAGCTAAACGACAAGCCGCTACAGCCCCACGATACAGGATCGAGTGCGTATCAACAAGGTCCTCGCTACTCTCAAAGATATTCTTTAGTTGCGAGTCCAAGGTACATACCAGCGCCCTATTTTTCTTGTGTATGGGTAACCGTGGTAATCGGGGCCTAAGTTGGGCAGGAGTAGATCGATATTCGCGAAGCGCATCTTCCAGAGCGCTCCTCAAACGTTCGTTGCACTGGCTACTTACCGTGGCAACCCTATCATCTTCCTCTACAGCACCAAGATGAGACCGCGGTGGGATTGCGTCAATAGTAGACGTTTGCACCGCGGTTTGCGCCGGAGTCAAGTCAACAAGGTTGCTCAGTACCTCTGAGCGCAGCCTATCAAGTGCGGCATCGTCCAACATGTGATTGCATTGGATAACCCGCACCTGATCCGACAGTCGTTGGGCCGAGACGTTGACGGTTGGTTCAAGAGCCTGAAAAAGAGACAGCATCTTAACACGGTACGCAGTGAGGTTAGTTCCCCCCTCTGTAGACCCGTTATATGCGCGCATGACGTTCTCGTTTATAGACTGAGTCCATCTCATGCGCTGCACACAACCACCGGCAGCGGGGACCCGGCTCGGGGCCGGTTGGCCCCTAAGTCCCAGGCTTTTCGGTGGCCGGCCTCGCCCCGGCCGACGTACAGGTGTTGGCGACGTCGGCGGGGAGAAATACTCGTCACTGGAGCTCGACGCGACTGCCGCTGCCGGTGACACAGGTGATCCGGGGTCTGGCGGCGGCGAGGCGGAGCTCAGCGACGAGTCCGGGGGTGATGGGCGTGCGCGTCGTGAAGCTGCTCGTGTTAACATTCCATCAGCTGTTCATTTTAATTCTCGGATTTTGTTTTTTCTTGTTGTTCAAATTTTTGTTGACAGACGTCATGTTGTTGTCAAAAATCAAAATCAAAATATTTTTATTTTACATAGGCCTACATGGGCACTTATAAAACGTCGACAGAAGAGGCGCGGTTCGGGTTGGTCGTTTCTTATGGAGAAGAACCGGCAAGAAACTCCATGGTTACTCTTTTAAAATCATTTGGTTCTACAATATTTGGAAGTTACAGCGTTAGTACTTAATTATGAGAGGACAGCGTAGGCCCGACAATAAGTCATCGCTTACTACAAAAGGTAGAAAAAGAAGATACTGAAAAAAAAAAAAAAAAATTACAAAGCCTACAATGTCCACACACTCACAAAAAAAAATATGAATAAAAAAGAATCTATACAAAAGTAAAAATAAAACTAAGAACAATTAAATAAACAATTGACACAAATGTAGTCATCAGTACTGTAACTATTCTGCACAATGAATAAACGGTGCAATGATTTGAAAACTATTGTAAAACATCTGAAAAAAAAGAATGGAATAAATAAAATTCGGAATAGTTAGACATCCACATATTTGTGTCGTTTATGAGCTACCAGGGAAGCCGCATGAGCAGAAGGAACTACAGCCAAACTTCTTTATCTTCAACATAGTCCTTAATTTTGTAATATGCTTTTTTAATAAGGACACGTTTGATGCAATTTTTAAACTTTCCATCGGTCAGTTCTATAACTGACTTTGGCAACTTATTATAAAAGCGTATACTGTTTATAAGAAATGACTTGCTAGTTTTTGTTAATCTAAATTTGGGTATTACAATTTCGTGTTTACTGCGTGTGTTTATATTATGGAAGTCGCTTCTAATTTTGAAAAGCCCTCGGTTTTTGCGGACATATAAAATACATTCTAAGATATAAAGTGAAGGCAGAGTCAGTATATCGATCTCTTTAAATTTTTCTCTGAGGGACTCGCGAGGACCCATTTTATACATCGCGCGGACTGCCCTCTTTTGCAATATAAAAATTGAATCAACGTCTGCTGCCGATCCCCACAGCAGAATTCCATAAGACATAATACTGTGGAAATACGCGTAGTATACTAACCTAGCTGTGGCTACATCAGTCAACTGCCTTATTTTCCTAACTGCATAGGCGGCTGAGCTTAACCTCCTCGAAAGAGTTCCAATGTGCGCGCCCCACTGCAGTTTTGAATCTATAGTAATTCCTAAGAATACAGTTTCCGCGATAACATCAAGTTTTTTGCCGTCAAGATTTAAATTAAGGTCACATTGAGTTACATTTGGTAAAGAGAACTTTAGACATTTTGTTTTGTTCGTATTCAGTAAAAGATTGTTAGCTGCGAACCATTTCGAGAGAACAGTTAGACTTTCGTTGACATGTATGACATCCGTATCTTTCCTATGAATTTTAAAAATTAGCGAAGTGTCGTCAGCAAACAGAATTATATCCGATATTTTGGCCATCATATATGGGAGATCATTAATATAAACAAGAAATAGGAAAGGACCTAGAATTGAACCTTGGGGCACACCCATCCTGACTATAGACCCCGAGGATGTCGCCCCATTTACATTTACTTTTTGCTGCCAGTTTGATAAATAGGAAAGAACAAGATCAGCAGCTTGTCCACGAATTCCGTAGTGATGTAATTTATGTGTTGTTTATGTTTTTGTCGAACGGAAAATCAGTTTTCTTTTACTTTTTTCTCTTCTCTGGTTTAATTACAGTTTTTAAATTGTTTCAAAACGTTATATGGACTATTATAAAAGAACTATTGTAGAATATGTGTATTAAATCCAAAAAATATTAATTTAAGAAATACGATCATAAAACTGTTGACTGATGACATATGGGGTTGCCAGCTTTAAACATTATTATTATTATTATTTTAAAAGAGTAACCATGGAGTTTCTTGCCGGTTCTTCTCCATAAGAAACGACCAACCCGAACCGAGTACCTTTTTTTCGACGTTTTTTATGTGCCCATGTAGGCCTATGTAAAATAAAAAAAAATATTTTGTTTTTGAATGCCATGATCACGGATTATCTGCTCGGTGTATCCGTCAGTTTTTTCGGATAAACAGACTCGTTTCCAGTATTGATGATGATGATCTATTTGCTTTACAGTGTGACAAGACGTTCTCCCGTGAGTCTTTATATAGTGCGCATTATAGAAGAATACACGTAGACTCGAAAGATAAAGCGAGCAGGAAGAAGGACAGGCCTTGGGTGTGCGAAGTATGTGGGAAGACTTTACCGGTAAGTGATGTCTTCATATTTTTTCTTTATTCCTGTTTATTTTTAACTGATTTCTAAAAAACGAGGTCGATCCAAACTAGAACCTCTTGCAAACACTTAAGTAACGAGACAGTAAAGTCAATTTTTATGTGTATCAATTTCATGAAGTGAGACTAGAGTACTTAGATGAAACCTCGTGACACCTCGTAAACCTATAACACCCTTAGCTCCACCTCTTTATGTGTATCAATTTCATGAAGTGAGACTAGAGTACTAAGATGAATCCTCGTGACACCTCGTAAACCTATAACACCCTTAGCTCCACCTCTTTATGTGTATCAATTTCATGAAGTGAGACTAGAGTACTTAGATGAAACCTCGTGACACCTCGTAAACCTATAACACCCTTAGCTCCACCTCTTTATGTGTATCAATTTCATGAAGTGAGACTAGAGTACTTAGATGAAACCTCGTGACACCTCGTAAACCTATAACACCCTTAGCTCCACTTGTTCGCCGTACAGTGTTTGGTGCTAATTCACCAATACCCCGCATGTGTAAACTCCACGGTTGACGTCCACGCAGACTCAATATCGACGATTGTCGGACGTATTAGTATTAGAATTTAATTTAAAAACTAGGATTTAAGTACAATAAGTCTTTCAAAATTTTTATATAATTACAAAGAGCATTTTGCATGTGGTGTTTGCTTGTAATTGGTTGTGCAGTTAAATTTAAGACTCGATTACTTATAAATGTTCCTATCTATATCTGTAACAACTGTTGGTGAACCTTAGGGGGTTCCGTGTTTTCCTTTTGAGGTACGAAACCCTCATCATCATCATTTCAGCCGAAAGACGTCCACTGATGGACATAGGCCTCCCCCAAGGGGGGGTTTTGCCTTAATCGCCACGCTTGGCAGGCGGGTTGGCGATCGCAGTACGGTTGTTACAAAAACCACAGAACGCTGCTGCCCATTCTCTGGCGAGTACCCGAAGATATGGGATGGTGCTATTCTTTACGCCCGACGCCATACAGAGCAAACAAATCATGAAAAAAATATTAATATTTTTTTATGATTTTATTAACGCGCATAACAGAAGTGAACTTGTACGGAACCCTCGGGGCGAGTCCGACTCGCACTTGTCCGGTTTTTTCTGAATATAATCTTATTTTTTTCAGAATAAATGCGTATTATTGTACCATCAGAGGAACCACACTGGTGAGAAGCCCTACCACTGTACGCAGTGCCCCAAGAGCTTCACCATGAGGAAGTTGTTACAGGTAAGCTGTACCTACGATGGCATTAGTCACCCCCATCTCAATCTACCGCCCGAACCTTGCTCAACGAGTCAGCCCGCGCCGCTGAGCCTATAGCTTTAAATTCCCCAAATAATCAAATTATGACCCAGTCTGTCCCTAGCTGCCCTCCCCTTGAATGGCGTCCTAAGTCGAGGTCTGACCTGAATTTATCACCAGTCTCGTTTAATTTTTTACCATTTAAGGGGGCTTCCATTAATTACGTGAGGCGTTTAGGGGAGGGAGGCTTTTGAGCCGAATTTCAAATTTCTAAACTTACGAGGGAGGGAGGGGGTCTCGACAAATATCACACAATATACAGCCATAATAGTCGCAGGGGGGCAGCAGTGGCCCAGTGGTGGCAGCCCCGACTTACGAGCCCAGCCTTGGGAGCCGTGGGTTCGAACCCAGGCAGCCACATTACACCGCTGCTTCCTAAACGGTGCACCGTTTAGGGAGCAGCGGTGCAGGAAAACATCGTGAGTAAACCGGCATGTCCTAGAACTAAAATTCGAAGACATGTGACACCTACCAACCCGCACGGGGCCCACGTGGTGGAATACAGCCCACTCCCTCTCATAGAGAGGAGGCCTGTGTCCCAGCAGTGGGAACATTGTAGGCTGATGATGATATAGCCGCAAATCATATTTTGTTTAACACACCCACTGACGGGCAAATCGCAAAAAACGTAAGATACTTTAAATTACTCGGGCTACCCTAGCCTTTCCCCCATAACCCAGTTAGACTGACTTCATAGACTGCTGCTTTCAGCATTTAAGAGCGTTTATAACCCTACGGCAAACTTTCAAGTCGTTATTTTCCGAAATGACTGAACAGATTTTAATGAAACTTCCTACGCAAAAGCAGTGTACATAGGTCTAAAGAGGTACTAAAAAACATTTCGGAAAATAACGACTTGAAAGTTTGTATGAAATGCTGTAGGGTATAAACGCTCTTAAACATTATTTCGTATGTTTTAGTCCCATCTAAGAGTACACACTAGCGACCGGCCTTATGTTTGCAAGTCATGCCCTAAAGCGTTCAAAGGATTATCGGCTTTAAGAACGCATGAACATGTAAGTTTTTAAGATTATTTCTATGAAGCTGGTTGTGTCTGGCTTCCAGTCTAACCGGATCCAGTTGGATACCAGTATTTTACATGGAGCGACTGCCTATCTGACCTCCACAACCCTGTTAGTACTAGGTAATGGGATACCCCTTGGTAAGACTGCTTGTGAGACTTTCAGGCCACTGACTACTTGTAACGACTGTCAAAGAACTACAAATGACAGCCGAGACCAACTGCTTAACGTGCTTTCCGAGACACAGAGGAAACTCGGTATGCCACCCACAAAAATCAAAATATAATATTTTTATTTTACATAGGCCTACATGGGTACTTATAAAACGTCGACAAAAAGGTGCACGGTCCGGGTTGGTCGTTTCCTATGGAGAAGAACCGGCAAGAAACTCCACGGTTACTCTTTTAAAACCATGGGCGGTCACCCATCCCCAGACCAACCTAGGCAAGCTCGGTTTTATCGAAAGGTTGATCAGCGGCTTAACTTGAAGATCGACCGGAGCGGCCGTTATTAATTAGCCACAAGCTCCTCAAACACATAGCTACGAATTAAGTTATTGTATTTGCTCCGTTTGAAGTTGATAGCATCTGCAGCAGTTCCAGCACAACCCTTTAAATAATTATAATTCTGAATGATGTAACCAAGATTTTGTAACAATAATTTGATTCAAAAGAGTGTCCATGGAGTTTCTTGCCCATTCTTCTCCATAGAGATCTAGGCTTTGGAATGGGCAACTACAGTACTTTCACAAGTTATTATGCCTTGTGTCTGGGACTGTAGCTTTGCGTTTTGTTGCTGTCTAATTGAAAGAAACTCTTTTAGTTTTGAATTCAGGGACTTTTCTTTTTTCAGATACACTCGGGCGGTCAGACGAAATCATTGAAGAATAGAATAATTGAGTAACCTATCATAACACTTGTGTAGAGGTACTAAAAAAGAACGACGTAGAAAAATAAGTACTACAGTGCCATCTATGACTCGCGTGAAGAACTATCATTAACTTCCTACATTGTACAGTTACAAGTTAGGTGTCCGTTTCAACCACGCGGCCACCTCATAATACTTGATGAAACTTTGCCAGGAATTAGTCCTAATTTGTTCCTATACACACCTCTTTTCGTGAATTTGTTCCAAAAAAAACCAAGGCGCTATGACCAAGAATAGTTGGCCGCTAGAACCGCCACTTGCCGTAGTCATCGCCCGTGATTACACAGAAACTATATGATGGAGATAGACGAATTATGCATCAAAAGAAAGGTCTTAATTTGTTCCATTTGTTTCAAAAATAAAAAACATCAAACAGTAAATAAATGAAAAGTTATGCAATATTTAGTTTTCAGGTTATGAGTAGGTAGGTATCTCACCTTATATATCAAATTATTAGAAGCTAATGTGTATGGACAATTAGTTCCTAATTTGTTACAGCGAATAAACAGAAAAAAATACTAGAAAGTAGGTTCAATGATTTGTTAGAGTCGATTTTAGTTGGCCGCTCGGACGGCAATATGCCTAAAATACAATGGCGTTTATCTCGTTATTAAAAGCAGGTTTAAGCTTAGTTATAGTACTAATCGACGGGTAACGTAACCTAGTTTGGATAAACATGGAGAATATAACTGCAGCATTCATATAATAGAAGATATTTACAAAAAATCAGTAGTATGAAACCGTATGAGAGTAGGGTGACCATGATTACATTAGTACGAAGGCATGTTTTTAATGTTGGACTCTGTTTGAACGAATATGCGGTTCGTTTTGCGGCCATTGTCTATTGTTCTTAAAGTAGGTAAGTATTTACTGATTAAATTTTCGTTTCATTGACTTTCCACAGGTGTTTTATGATGGGAACGATTCCAGAAAAAGGATCTCTATTGTTTCCAAACTATTGTTAAAATATTTGTCACAAGGGGTTTGAACGATTATTTTTTGTTGTGAATATTGTCATTACTGTGCTGAATTTTTAACTGTGTGCTCGTACCTCGTACGTATTTAATTCCTGAGATTTACAAAATACTAAGTTACTGAGACAACTATCACTAAACCCAGAAGTGTCTAAGAGTGCTTAGCTATGAGTTGTGTCACTAATATGTTGGATTTGTTAATGTGGAACTCACCACCAAAAAGTATTGCAGAGGGATCCAAATGAACTGCGTTAAGTTAAATTTTTACTTTTTCATGATGACTTGAAGCAAGCCTGCTTTTGGCTGCTCCCAAACGAAAAAGTCTCCTTTTGAAAATCTTATTATTTCTTTATTATTATTTTTTTCTTTTATTTTTCTTATTTTTTTTTGGATTAAGAACAATAGACAATGGCCTTAAAACGAACCGCATATTCGTTCAAACAGAGTCCAACATTAAAAACATGTCCTCGTACTAATGTAATCATGGTCACTCTACTCTAATACGGTTTGTTACTACTGCTTTTTTGTAAATATCTTCTAAAATATGAATGCTGCAGTTATATTCTCCATGTTTATCCAAACTAGGTTACGTTACCCGTCGATTAGTACTATAACTAAGCTTAAACCTGCTTTTAATAACGAGATAAACGCCATTGTATTTTAGGCATATTGCCGTCCGAGCGGCCAACTAAAATCGACTCTAACAAATCATTGAACCTACTTACTAGTATTTTTTTCTGTTTATTCGCTGTAACAAATTAGGAACTAATTGTCCATACACATTAGCTTCTAATAATTTGATATATAAGGTGAGATACCTACCTACTCATAACCTGAAAACTAAATATTGCATAACTTTTCATTTATTTACTTTTTGATGTTTTTTATTTTTGAAACAAATGGAACAAATTAAGACCTTTCTTTTGATGCATAATTCGTCTATCTCCATCATATAGTTTCTGTGTAATCACGGGCGATGACTACGGCAAGTGGCGGTTCTAGCGGCCAACTATTCTTGGTCATATAGCCTTGGTTTTTTTTGGAACAAATTCACGAAAAGAGGTGTGTATAGGAACAAATTAGGACTAATTCCTGGCAAAGTTTCATCAAGTATTATGAGGTGGCCGCGTGGTTGAAACGGACACCAAGTTAGCCGTGACACAGTTACGAGTTAGTCCGTTACACTGTCTAGTCTGAAGACTAGACAGTGTAACGGAAAGGGTATATACATACTTAAGGGTGTGCTACAGACCATCAAACTGAACATGTGTCTCCATCGGACAAACATCGTAATAGCGAAAAAAATATCAGTTGCCCCCATACATTTGGTCGATTAGGTATTGAAATTTTGTATGGACAGCATATAATTTTTTCACTATTACGATGCTTGTCCGATGGAGAAACATGTTCAGTTTGATGGTCTGTAGCACACCCTTAAGTATGTATATACCCTTTCCGTTACACCCTGTTTAGGAGAAACCCGACAACAACTGTCGGGTACCTCCCCGACCCTCGCTCGAGCCAGCCCGCGATGCTGCGCCAGTAGTTTTAAATCAGCCCCTAAATAATGATATCATTCAGCTCCAGCCTGTCCCCATGCAGTCCTCCCCCAGCGACGCCCTGAGCCGAGGCTCGTACCCCACAGGGGGTGCCCTTAGCGTATAGTCGCTTAGTTTGTAAGTTTTTATGCCCTGGCTGGAGGCCTTCACTCAAGGCACCCACAGGATAGTCCGGTTAAGCAGACGACAACCTCCTAGGTTGAACTGCGAGATGCCATTCAAACAACTGTCGGGCAGTTGCCCACCAGACATAACACCTGTCTGGTCGGAAGATCCTCCCTTTTCAATGGAGTATTGAGGAAGATTACATCCTTTTCTTCATACTCCCTAAAACTGCATTCCAAGAACTGCGTAAGTGTATAGTATACCCATATTTCGCCAGTTATTTTTAAGTTCTATTCCTATGATACAGGGGCAAGCCTATTATTTATTAAGAGCGTTTACGCCTTACGGCATTTCATACAAACTTTCAAGTCCTTATTTTCCGACATGACTGAACCTTAACGAAACTTCATACCCATGGATACATAGGTCTAAAAAGTTACTAAAAAACATTTTCGAAATGTCTTTATAAAAAAAAGATGATTGGAAATTTCTGTTTCTATAGATAATTTATAATCTGCCTAATTTAGCTGTGCATGTATTTTTAGAAAAGGTTTTTAGTAACTCTTTAGATCTATGTATCCTGCAAATGCGTATGAAGTTTCATTCAAATCGGTTCAGTCATTTCGGAAAATAAGGACTTGAAAGTTTGTATGAAATGCCATATGGTGTAAACGCTCTTCAGTCCTATTCCTATGATACAGGGGACGAGCCTATTATTTATTAAGATTGATATTTTTTATTTACATTAAATAAATATTTTACCAAAATCATTCATTGTTTTCTTTTTGCTCAAATAAATAAATATTTTACCAAAATCATTCATTGTTTTCTTTTTGCTCAAATATTTACCGACTACCTGCTTATATTTTCGTGATAGTTCTAAGTTACTTTTGTATTATCTATGCTTTATTTAAATCTATACACATAATTTTAACCTTACCCGCGCGTACCGAATTCGGTACGCGCAAGCGTTACCGCTGATCCTCGCCGTACCGAATATGGCGCACCAGCAAACTTACACGCTAATATAAAAAAAAGTAAATTTCTAAATCGTTCTGTCAAAATTTACCTCTATGGTCAACTAGTAGTCGATTCAAACAAAACCAATCGTTAGTAATACTAAACGGCACAACATTATTAAATTTAAAAAAAAAACTCGTCTATGTCGAATGTCAAACGTCAATGGCAACCCGTGTTATTATGTTCGGAAAAGTGTTGTTTTTGTGAGATGTACGTTGTAAAACTTTGGTAAGTAAATGTATAGTATGTTATAAGTGTATAATACAACTTTTTAGATAGTCATTTGCTTGAAAAAATAACAATAAAATTATGATTTGAGCCAACAAAAAATCCTTTGTTGTGAAGTTTGTTATTCGAAATTAAAAAAAATAATTTGACTCTTTAACCATGTAATATGGTCTTGGAAACAATAGTAGCAAAGAAAAAATAGTGATAATTCATTATTTCATGTATTCGAGGCATATCTATTCATATTTATTGATATTTCAAGTATTTTCATGCTTTGAACAGCGGAATTCTAAAATGGCCGATTCTAACAAGAAGTTTGAGTTAGGATCTTATAAGAATAATATATGTAGGACTCCTAAAAAACACTGTCATTAGATTACTTGTATATTTGTGTAGTTAGATATAAATTTTCGTGTAAATTGAATGAGTAGTTTTACCAAACAAAAATAAGCAACGAAAACAGGCGTATTTGCTGCGACCTCTCTCATATCTATGGGATATGTATAATTCTCAAGTAGTTCTAAAAGAGTTGTTTATTATTAATAAATGGCCCCGTTCATCACGAACCCGACACTGTTTACCGTTTAAGATTAGAGCTAATATAACTTGAGTTATAAGTGTTTATCTTTACGATATCGGATGACTCACGCGATGGCGTAATCAAGTGGCCCCCGAAGGGCTACACGCGGGGTTTTACTGTTCGCGCGAAAGGATAAAGAGGTTAATTTTTAAATATAAATACTAGTAGCCACTACCGAAAAGGTACAAAAAACATCCTCATTGTGACAAAAAATATGATTAAGATTAAATTGTTAAATTAATTAATTCATTGTTAGGTAGATGAGAGAATAGGTCTCATATTTTGGTATCTACCTACCATGGTGCAATAATTTATTTTAATTTTCAATTTTGTGAATCCGATTTCTTCAAGTTTCATGGGTTGGGATTTTTGGAACGAAGTTCCTTATCGCTCGTTGCGAAAGGGGGCTAGACGGAAAAAATTAAGACCAAAAAAGTTGTAACGACACTTTTTGCTATAGTTGTAAGCCGTGCGGCGTAAAAGGACAAGGACAGGGACAGGGCCAGGACCGGGACAGGGACAAGGACAAATTGCTATAGTTGTAAGCTGTGCGGCGTGTGCGTGTTTCTCTGTCTGTCTCTCTCTCTCATAGAAAGCAAGCCAGTTAAAAGGAACTTCGTTCCATCCGGGTGTCCCTTGACACCTCTCAAGTTTTTTTAGTTGCACGGAACGCTAATCCTCGTTGTGACGTCAGAATCGGACCAGCCGTTTCAGAGATGCCAGAACAAACACGAGAGACAAAAAATAAAAAAATAGGTTTTTGTTATAAGTACCGTTTATACTTTCTTAAGCGTTCAGTAAAAAGCTGTAATTTAAAAATTACTAACAGATACTTCAAATTTATTTGTTTGTATAGATAACAATTAAGCCTGTAAATATAACACAAAAATCACCGATATTGGCAATTATGCTAGATGCTTAATATACACAAAATTTTAATTAAAAGCAATCCTCTTTTTACACAATTTGTCTAATTTCTCAACATAAATACATTTTTTTAAAACAATATCTTAATTATTTTTTACAAAATTTCAGCTCAATCTTTGTATTTTCACAAAAGTTCTTGCTCACTGATAATTTTCTTAATCCTAGGTGGATAGTTCTAGTTCTGTGTTCGATTCATACTTCAATAGAAGCCATACAGTACAGACCTCGCAGGAAATGTATGCGCTTCGGCAATCATCGTCTATATCTGAAAATATCTCTACAAACCAGTTAGTAGTCTGTAATACGATACACCTTGGTAAGACTGGTTGTCAGACTTTCGGGACACTGACTACTTGTAACGACTGTCAAAGATCTACAACAGATAGCCGGTTCGGTAAAATGGGTTCTTTTCGAAAACAGTTGCATGAACGAATTTGCACTTTGGAAAAGTTCTGACTGAAAATTCGAAGACATGTGACATCTACCAACCCGCACTGGGCCCGCATGGTGGATTACAGCCCACTCCCTCTCATAGAGAGGAGGCCAGTGACCCAGTGCGAACATTATAGGCTGATTATGCTTATGAAAGCTGTAAAAAATTACTACGAAACTAAGTTCGCCGCTCCGTTTTTCCACGGTCAAGTTCCACGTACCGAGTTTCAACACATCGTTGCATTAGGCATCTAGTGACTGGTTCGAAGACACTTCTAGCATTGAAACTCAGAATCTTTGTTCTACGGGCGGTTACTCTGTTACGCGACATTCGTGCTAATTCAGACACACGAAAATTACCGAAGCGCAGACCTTACCCAGTTCACCTGTACATGAAAAACAGATTATTTTCCAAATACTATTTATATCTTAGAAACTTTATTTTATTCTTCATAAACCACTTCGTAAGTTATTTCTCTCGAGTCCACATCTTCATATAAAATTTCTCCTTCTTCTACTTCCTCTTTAAATATACCCACTTCCGGCTTGATGAAATGGACTTCCGTTTCCGCAATGGTACCCGTTTGGCTTATGCTTTGAACTGGAAGAAGAAATAATAATTTAAATTATTGTTGACTTCTAAACTAATATTATAAAGAGGAAAGATTTGATTGTTTGTTTGCATTGAATAGGCTCTGAAACTACTGGTCCGATTTGAAAAATTCTTTCAGTGTCATATAGCCCATTTATCAAGGAAGGCTATAGGCTATATATCTTCACGCTACGACCAAAAGGAGTGAAGCAGCAATTAAACGTGTTGCGAAAACGGGGAAAATGTGACGCAAATAAAGTTGCGCCGGACAGCTAGTATTTTATAAGGAAAGTGAAAGGTCTACATAACATCACGCCGGTTATCCTCTTAGGGTAAGGCAGAGGTGTACTTAATAGTACACACCCACCATTCCCCATTTATATTTCATCATCATCATTTCAAAAGACGTCCACTGCTGGATATAGGCCTCCCCCTAGTGTCGCCACATTGACATTTTGGAGGGTTTTGCCATAATCGCCACGCTT
This sequence comes from Cerastis rubricosa, assembly GCA_949152445.1. Lineage (NCBI taxonomy): Eukaryota > Metazoa > Arthropoda > Insecta > Lepidoptera > Noctuidae > Cerastis > Cerastis rubricosa. The sequence goes on from OX424551.1 coordinate 12,123,443, forward strand.
GGCAGGCGGGTTGGCGATCGCAGTACGGTTGTTACAAAAGAACAGAGAACGCTGCTGCCCATTCACTGGCAAGTCCCTTAGTCGCCTCTTACGACACCCACGGGAAGATATGGGATGGTGCTATTCTTTACGTCCGACACCATACAGAGCAAAGCAAAGCAGCATACAGAGCAAAGTTATATTTAAGTCCCATGTAATAGGGGGGCGAGCCTACTTACAACAACCGGGCACCAATTCAGACTCCGTGGCTGCTACTGAGAAATTCCTGATGGAAAAAACCAATATTGCTTTGCCCGACCCGGGAATTGTACCCAGGACATCACACTCGGCAGTTGCTTGCAACCATTAGACCAATGAAAGATCTACAAGAGCATTTAAAACTATGTTAGCAACTCTTGCGAAGAGACATGAGAGATCGAATGATTTTCCCACGCAAAATACGCGCTTTGGACAGCACCACCCTATGGTAAAATACAGTACAACACAACGATACTCCTCACCAGCGGTAGTATCTTCAAAGACATTTTTTTTTTTCGATTGGTTGATCTTCAAATAACCCCTCCCGCTCTGGGAAGAGCTGAAGAGAGTGTCAGACTTGTACTGACTAAAACCCATCCATGTTCCTTCTTAGCCTTTTGTGTTCCAGGGCTAGGTATCTCTTTCAAACAGTCCCGCAGCCCTGGCAGGATTATCAATAACCTCGGTATGGCTTCCCGCAGCACCACCCCATTACAAAATACAATACAACACAAAGATATCTCACCAGCGGTAGTATCCTCATTATCAATGACCCTCAGTATGGCTTCCCTCAGCATTTCTCTCTCCTTAGCCTTGTTCCTCCTAGTCTTACTCTTATAAGGAGCTGGCATCTTGAGATGAACGGTGTTCACGTGCAGTTTCATCGAGTTGGATTGAGTGAAGAACTTGCCACATTCCGGACACTCGTACGGTTTTATGCCGGTGTGGACCTGGAAGATGAAATAGTGGATTTTAGGTAAAACAAAAAAAGCACTAGCCAGTAATCAATGAAATGGACGGAAGGCGGATGCCGAATTTCGAGTTCGGCAGTGTTCACGAAATTTCAATCAAAATCAAATTCAAAAGTCATTTATTCAAATTAGGCTGATAATCAGCACTTTTTGAACGTCAAAATTACAAGAGACAGACCCCCAAAACGCCCACCCTTCGCATATTGATGCGAAGGGTGGGCGTTTTGGGGGTCTGTCTCTCAGTCCAGCGTTTGGAGCTCACATAATTTAATTTTATAATGTTAATTTTCTATATATAGGTTAGTTATGCTTGCCGGAAATAAATGAAATTTAATTTAAATTTATAATTAGCCACCGTGCCGTCCAATCCCGCAAGTGACACTCGCCGAACCGGTTCTTATTTAAAAAAAAAACCGGCCAAGTGCAGGTCGGACTCGCGCACGAAGGGTCCCGTTTGAACCTTTGGGTACGGAACCCTAAAAATATTACCTTTTACTGTGGGTTACTAGAGAAAACTTCAGTAATTTTGTGACATGATAGTTTTGCATCTCTGATTTAATGTGTGTAGGCTAAAAACTTTTGGACCTTACCATGTAAGTAAAGCTAATAAATACTCACTCGATCATGCCGTAGCAAAGCCGCCTTATTACTGAACGCCTTCGGACAGATGCCGCACTCGTATGGACGCTCCCCAGTGTGGGTACGCATGTGGATCTGAAAGTTATCAGTACAGCTTGTTACATTATTGTCTTGTTGAGAGCTCCTGGCTTATTATCATAGATCGGAGTAGGTAGATAGAATTAGGGTCATTGATCCGAAACGTATATATTAATATGGGCATTCCTCCGGAATTGGTTGATTTGATTGAAATTTAAGTGCAACAATTTATAAAAAGTTGTGGCCATATAAAGGCTAAAAGTAAAAAAAAAAGTATTAATGCTTCGATCGGAATTTGATTGTTTTTTTATTATTCAACAGATAAATAATAAATTAATTTAGTTTTGATACCTTCCTTTACGTTTTGAATTGAGAAGTAATAATATAACTACCAACATTAACAATATTTAATTGAATCCGGAAATACCGGAATCACTTTCCAGAAAAATGGCTTATCCATGTTATTCTTTATGTGTGAGTTTATGATACAAGAACCAAAAATCAATTTACCTACTCCGATCACTGCTTATTATTTACAGCCGCACGGTTCGATCTTCAAGGTAAAGCCACCCTTGCCAAGGTCAGTATGTGGATGGGTGACCATAATTACATACCGAGTTTCCTCCGTGCCTCGGAAAGCACGTTAAGCTGTTGGTCTTTGACAGTCAGTCAGTTGCCCAAAAGTCTGACAACCAGTCTTACCAAGGGATATTGTAAGACCCAGTACTAGCTGGGTTTTGGAAGTCAGATAGACAGTTGATGAATCTAAAATACTGGTATTCAGCTTCATCTGGTTAGACTAGACAAAAAGGCTAGGTAGAATATGACTGTCTTGTTAGTTCTGTGTTTGATTCCCAGATGGGGCAAAGTGCTGTCTTTATTTAGCCACGAGCTCCTCTTACATGCAGACAGTGCAAGTTAAATCATCATCAGCCTATAATGTTCCCATTGTTGGGACACAGGCCTCCTCTCTATGAGAGGGAGTGGGCTGTAACCCACCACACGGGCCCAGTGCGGGTTGTTAGATGTCACATGTCTTCGATTTTTTTGTTCTAGAACATGCTGGTTTCCTCACGATGTTTCCCTTCACCCTTTTTAAGAGCAGCGGTGTTGAAATAAAATACACAAAGTAATGCGCCTGCATGGGTACGAACCCACGGCTTACTGCTCGTAAGTCGGGGGACTGCCACCACTGGGTCACCGCTGCTCTCCGAATTGATAACCTCCTTCTTTTGGAAGTCTGTTAAAAACAGCGCCTTCTGACGCACCGCCTGTCGCGCCGCGCCTCCTTAAATGAGCACTTATACAGGTTTATTTGTAAATAGCGATACTTACGACCTTATAATTTCGTGCTTCTGTATGGTGTCGGACGTAAAGAATAGCACCATCCCATATCTTCCCGTGGCTGTCGTAAGAGCCGACTAAGGGACTTGCCAGAGAATGGGCAGCAGCGTTCTCTGGGCTTTTGTAACAACCGTACTGCGATCGCCAACCCGCCTGCCAAGCGTGGCGATTATGGCAAAACCCCCCCTTAAGTCAATGTGGCTTTGGGGGAGGCCTATGTCCAGCAGTCTTTCGGCTGAAATGATGATGATGATGATATTTTTTTGCCAATTACCTGTAAGAACAGCGGCATGGTGAAACTTTTGGCACACTCGGTACACTTGTAAGGTTTCTCTCCTGTGTGGACGCGCTGGTGATACTTGAGCGCTGCGTTAGACTGTAACGAGAAAAAATAATATCATCTAAACTTATATTATAAAGAGGAAAGATTTGATTGTTTGTTTGCATTGAATAGGCTCCGAAACTACTGGTCCGATTTGAAAAATTCTTTCAGTGTTAGATAGCCCATTTATCGAGGAAGGCTATAGGCTATATATCATCACGCTACGACCAATAGGAGTGGAACAGCAATGAAAAATGTTGCGAAAACGGGGAAAATGTGACGCAAACGAAGTTGCGCCGGACAGCTAGTTTAGTATAAAGTTACTGCATCTGTTGAGTATGAGGTCCTAGGTTGGGCAAAGTGTTATTGGTTTTTTCCAACAGGAACTTCTCAGTAGCAGTTTTTAGGGTTCCGTACCCTAAGGGTCAAACAGGGACCCTATTACTGAGACTTCGCTGTCCGTCCGTCTGTCACCAGGCTGCATCTCATGAACCGTGATAGTTAGCCAGTTCAAATTTCTACAGATTTTGTATGCTGTTGTCGCTATAACAACAAATACTAATAACAAAATAAAATAAATATCTAAGGGGGGTTCCCATACAACAAAGTGATTTTTTTGCTCGTTTTTATAAATAATGGTACGGAACCCTTCGTGCGCGAGTCCGACTCGCACTTGGTTTTTTTGGTTTTTTTTTGTTATAACTTACAGCATATCTCTTCCCGCACACTTCACAGACAATGTTCTTAACATTGTAATGAGGTTTGGGCTTCTTCTGCTTCTTGCCTCTAGTCTTGGGAGTCTGGTCTGCCGGCTGAGGTATGTCTTGTTCCTCTACCACATGCTCGAATATCTGGGAAGAAGTAAGATAAGAGAAATAGTAAACATGGAAAATATTCCGTTTTTTGTGTTATTGATAGTTTTAGTGTCCATTTCAGGTTAAAAACTTATATTTCTCATATTGTACATACTATCTCTCCCTCATGCTCTCCCTCCCCAGCCTCTTCCACCTTGATATAGTCATGCTCTTCCACATAATCTTGCTGTTCAACATAATCTTGCTGTTCAACATAATCTTGCTGTTCAACATAATCTTGTTCTTCAACGTAATCTTGTTCTTGAACGTAATCATGTTCGTCAACATAATTGTATTCCTCCTTGATCTCGATGTGGTTGTCCCCGTAGTGCTTTATGCAAGCTTGCTCGGTGCCGAATATGGCTTCGCACTGCGGAGAGGAAATAATTTGAAGAAATTGTGCAATCAAAATATTTGATTTCTCATAAACATACATAGGTAATTATGACATAAAATTTAAGCTGTATGGTTCGGATGGGTTGTTTCCTATGCAGAAGAATTGCCAAGAAACGGCATGGTTCTTTAACTTATTGAACATCATTGTCACATATATGTGACAAGCAAGCGCGTGCCCTGAACGCCAACAACACAAACATGTGGCCAATAATGAGGTGCATTATAACACGAAATAAGCAATTTAAATCATTACTTTTTAGGGTTCCGTACCCAAAGGGTCAAACGGGACCCTATTACTGAGACTTCGCTGTCCGTCCGTCCGTCCGTCCGTCCGTCTGTCACTAGGCTGTATCTCATGAACCGTGATAGTTAGCGAGTTGAAATTTCTACAGATTGTGTATTTCTGTTGATGCTACAACAAATAATAAAAAATGAAAAAAATAAATATTTAAGGGGGGCTCCCATACAAAAAAGTTTTTTTTTTTCGTTTTTATAAATAATGGTACGGAACCCTTCGTGCGCGAGTCCGACTCGCACTTGGCCGGTTTTTATTTGTATATCTTTCAAATGTGGTCTATATAATTATCTTAATTATTAAATGTCTTAAGTATCAAGAAATAAGTTAACAATACTTTTGAAATCCCTTTTTATATTTGTAAGTATTTGGGGTTAATTTTTGGCTTGGCGTGGAGGTCACGCGCGTGCGTTTATGCTCTGGCGTTCAAAAGGTTAAACAATTGATTTTAACAATGTTGAAATTGTTTAGTGAAATAAATATTTATTATATGGCGTTAAAAACTATAGGTATAAAATAGTTGGCTTCTACCAGAACTAGGAATAAACCTGTATCTCAGGTAACTCACTCAAGTGCTTGTGCTGTAGTGCTTGTATATTATCATGTTAAATAAATAACGAAAAAAATGGTTCCGAGACATGACATGCTGCACACAAAATTACAAAAAAATGAGAGCTTGCACATTGTTATAGTTAACAGCCTTCTTCTGGGTATGCTCGCCCCATTGTCGACTTTGTCTCTGTCATCTTTGACCTAGACTAGAGTCAAGAGCAAACACATTGCAAATAAAAAAATTGTGACAAGCAGGTTACTGCTCAGTTATTAAGACTCAGTATCATAGGGTTAATACTTAGGTAAGAGTGGATGGTGGCGTAATGGTGGAACAAGCAGGACAAAACCAACACCTCCATGTTGATCCATGTTTGCTCTGGATTTAAAAAAAAAGTGGAAATCATAGGGAGAGGAGTTTCTCAAGCAGTGGAACTAACAGTAACAATGAGATGGATAAAAGATTAGGTATGTGTTACTGATTTTCTTTTGAGAGTGATTGTGTAGGAATGTAACATAAAGAGCATGAGATTCTAGGTTTGATATTCAGGATGGGCAGTGTTTTAGGCTTTATCTATCCGAAATTCCTCAGTACCAAGACAGATTCCTCAGACCGAGAGCCAGATTTGAGCCTGCTTTTGGACTATAGGGCCCTATTACAAGGGGCTTGAACAGAACTAGCCACATCTATACTAATATTATAAAGCTGAAGAGTTTCTTTGTTTGCTTGAATGAGCTAATCTCAGGAACTACTGATCCGATTTGAAAAATTCTTTCAGTGTTATATAGCCCATTTATCGAGGAAGGCTTTAGGCTATATATCATTACACTACGGCAAATAGGAGCAGAGCAGGAATTAATAATGTTTCAAAATCAGTGAAAATGTGACGCATATGAAGTTGCGCGGGACAGCTAGTTTGAGTATATTATGCACCTCTTGTTATTGTTATGGAATTAGTAATTGTCGAATTTTAATGTCCTTGTTTACTGGCAGGTTTCATTGTTATACTGGCAGGTTATGTTTATGGCATTTGAGTGGAGTTTTAGAATAGGAATGGTTTGTAATTTGATGGGCAAAAATTACGTGTGTATTTTGTAAGTCTAGATGTCAATGCAGTCTAGCAGTGTGTGTCACTAACATGTTGTGTCACTGATAGAAAATATTTTGTTATTAATGTATATTTTGTAAGAGTTTTGAAGTTGGGAGTAAATTAAAAGAAGTGTAATGATTTACTGAGTTTTAATAAATCAGAAGGTATTCAAGATGTTTTAACAGAATCTCCATCTAAGAGATTCTATAACAGGGTTATGTGAAAAGTACAACCCTAACACCTCTGACGAAACCTTCGGGGTTTAAAAGCGTGATGTTATTTATTTGTTAGGACACTGCACTAGAGGTGTCTACACTCAATTATTTTCCATCAACCTTTGATTCGCCCAAGTCCGAACCATCCAGAAACTGTTTTTCAGCAGATTTCTTCACAAACTATAAATAAACACAATCAATTCGTACTTACAACACCACATTTGTATTCCTTTTTCTCTTTTTTCAATGAGTGATCTCTTTCCAAATGTCCCTTCAATTCTTCTTCAGTAGGAAATGTTTCCCCGCATTCACAGATAATATAGTGGATGCTCACGAAAGAGCAATAGAACATATCGTCCGACATCGCGAAGATATTTCAATTCAAGCACAGATTAGTAATTTGATGATAAAACTGGTATTAATTTTCTATGCCGCGACCATTTTGGATTCTATTTTCTGTGAGGTGTTCGCAGTGATGTGCCTGCGGGATCTTTTTTCATAGTCGATTTTCGGACGACAGCATTTTGACGATACATGATAGGCGATTTGTGTCAAAAAAATTTGGAAGGGGGAAATATTAACCAATTCTGTAAAACGATTTCAAACCAATTGTTGTGAATAAAGAGTAGATAATTTAGAAAACATTGACTAATACAACAAACACACTTGTTCGTAATCATTAAAGTCATCAAAGCGTGAATCAAACAGAGAGCAGTCGCGGGTCGGGAGCGGCGCGTGACAGTTCTGATTTCGTGAATTATTACAAAAAAAAAACTATTTCACCATGCATCTTAACGAATATTTAAATAATAGAACAATTGGGCTTTGGTTTTACATCCATCTCTAAAAATATCTTCATCAACTTAGTTTTCAAATACCGCAGTTTCCATCCCCATTATGAACTTTCTTCATGACTTGTTGAGTTCAGGCTTTTAATCATCGATCGACTAAACTAATACTGTTAGGTCATGGAAATCAACACTATCTGCGTGACGTATTCGTGTTTTACATCCATTAACCAGATTTTTACGTCAAATGAGCATTAAATTAAAGTTATTGTAATTTAATTATTTGAATAACATTTTACTTTTTGTTAATTTACTGTTATTTCAGGTAAAATTTATTATTTTGTAAAAAAATACCCTTCTTGACACTTTATTTGACATTTGACGGATGAATGTCAACTATTTATTGTCTGTGTGTGTGTGTTACTTGTTTTATTTTGTTTGTATTTTGGTGAATTATTCGATATTTTGTGTGAAAATGCTGTGATTTTCATCTAATATCATGGAAGATTTACTAGCATGTCGGGTCTGCCTCGCTACCGGCGTAAATCTGTATGATATATACAAATATAAACTCAAAAACGTTTTCGAAATATTCAGTGGAGTTCAAGTAAGTTTGTTGTTTTTTTTATTGTTTGTCTGATTTTAATGCTTTGTTTACATAATAGGAGGAGGCATAGGATTTTTTCTGTACGTCGTTCTGTAAGCCTAGTTCCATTTATGTATAATATCGTGATATTTCGATAATTATTTTTGTTTTTAGCGTTATCTGTCCCACTCCTGGCCAAAGGCTAAAAAATAAAAAAATCCTAAAAAATAATCGAGAAGTTAATATAACAAAGAAATATTTAAATATCATATAATTTCCTGTTTGTGGAGCACCCCAGCATTAACCTGAGTAACATCTGTACGAATCCAGAATTGACTTTATTTAATGCTTTTGGGAAAAGAAAGAAGAACATCTTCTTCGCCATACCCTCAGCGCTGCGGATCGCAACCACTTAAGATACGTTGCCAAGTCATGTGGTCCCCTGCAGTGTGAACTGCTCGGTATAATGTTAGTAGCTGTGAAGACATTTTGTTAGTTGTCATATTTACTTTTTGTTCAAAATATTTCATGAGGGGCTTGTAACAAACAAACCTAATTTGACAGGTGTCACCGGCTGACAACTACCCACAATACCTGTGCAGCTACTGCAGGGCATTACTCGTGAAGTGTGATGTCTTTAGGGACAGATGTCGGAGAGCACAGGAGCTCATGAAGTATGCGGAGATGAAGAGCGGCCTAGTGAGTACTGTCTAGTTTTTGTCTTTTCTAAACCAATATAATAAAAAGGAATGATTTGAGTGTTTGCATTGAATAGGCTCCGAAACTACTAGTCCAATTAGAAAAATTTCTTGAAAGATTTCTTTCAGTGTTAGATAGCCCATTTATCGAGGAAGGCTATAGGCTAAATATCATCACGCTACGATCAATAGGAGTGGAGCAGCAATGAAAAATGTTGCGAAAACGGGAAAAATGTGATGCAAACGAAGTTGCGCCGGACAGCTAGTAGTTTCTAAGAATGTACCTAAATGAACATGTGTTTTTGGAAAAACAAATTGAAAACCTAGATATAAAGCATTGTATACAAGGTATAGGGGACACCAATGTGAAAACGGTTTCCACATACTCAACACATCACTCTGAACCCCTCACATAGATATTTTTCATTCATCATCATTTCTGCCGAAAGACGATTGCTGCTGGACATAGTCCTCCCGCAACGCCACATTGACATAAGGGGGGTTTTGCCATAATCGCCACGCTTAGCAGGTGGGTTGGCGAGCGCAGTATGGTTACAAAAGCACAGTGAACACTGCTGCCCATTCTCTGGCAAGTCCCTTTCGGCTCTTACGACACCCAACGGGAAGAAATGGGATGGTGCTATTCTTTACGTCCGACACCATACAGAACATTTTTGATTCATACTTTTTCATTCAAATTTCAGCTCACAACATCCCAAATACACGCTATCGCCGTTTCCAATCACACTGGACTCCCTCTCTCCATATCAATCCCAGAATCCACCACCATAACCGAAGTGCTGATCAAAACTGAGGAGCCGCTTCCTCCTGTAGTGGTCTTTAAAGAGGAAGTCGACTTTAGTGATGAAGAGCCTCTGGCTAATAAGGTGAGATTGGGTATATAATATAATAATTTATTCATAAAAATAAAAAAAAACATTTTAGTACATGATGACAATTTACAGAATCGTTATATATAAGTGTACAAAGTACAATAAAATGGTCTATAAGGTGCTGTATTCTTAGCTAGGTTAATAGATAAGCTGTGTTATGAGTGTTTACACCTTACGGAATTTCATACAATCTTTCAAGTCCTTATTTGCCGACATGACTAAACCAATTATAATGAAACTGCATACGCATAAGCAGGCTACATAGGTCTAAAAAGTTACTAAAAAGCATTTTCGAAATGTCTATTTAAAAAAAAGATAACTGGATAATTCAGTTTTAATAGATAATTTATAATCGGTTTAATTTAGCTGTAACACAATTTTTCGATCTTCTATTCTTCTTCTTCATGGAGTTTTTGGTTTCCGCACTTAGTCCTTTAAGTGGACCATTGTGCGTGAGCCATAGTGGCCGTTACTCCAACCAGCCCACCTCCCTCCAGAAGCAGATCACACTTCGCGGTCTTCTCAGGGCATCCGCAAGGGATCCTGGTGTTCCCAGGGTCGCCTTGCGAATCTTGGTGACACCGGTGCACTCAAGCAGCACATGCGCCACCGTTTCCTCCGCATCCATGCATGCTCTACACAGGGGACTGTCAGTGATTCCGAGAGTGTGGAAGTGTTTATTTAGAAGTGAACAGTGTCCAGTGATGGTTTTCGAAAATGTTTTTAAAACTTTTTGTTGTAACTTTTTAGACCTATGTATCCTGCTTATGCATATGAAGTTTATTGTTTCATTAAAATCGGTTCAGTCGGAAAATAAGGACTTGAGAGTTTGTATTAAATGCCGTTAGCCGGAAACGCTCTTAAGGAGAACAGTGCTGGTCCCCAAAGAAAAAGGAACAATAAACGTATCCTTTCATGAGATGACAAGTAATAGGGCAGTATGGAAGAAGAAGACATGCTGCGCCGACTCCAAAAATTGAGATGAGGGCAGGAGGATAGTGATGATGAGGGTCCTTTGACAGTTATTTACCAAAAAACAACCATATAGTAACGGTTTTAAAGATCACTGTGATTCTGACAGAGGAGCGCGTGGCTAAATAATAACTGCACCTCGGATCGATCTTCAAATTAATCCGTTCTTGCCTAGATTGATCCGTGGATGGGTGACCATAATTACCATAGATCGGAGTAGGTAGATTGATTTTTGGTACTTGTATCATAAATGCACACAGTAAAAATAACATGGATAAGCTATTTTTCCGGAAAAAAAAATCGGTATTTCCGGATTCAATTAAATATTGTTAATGTAGTGATATTAATACTACTCAATTCAAAATTTAAAGGAAGGTATCAAAACTAAATTAATTTATTATTTATCTGATGAATAATAATAAAAAATCAAATTCAAATTCAAATTCCATCGAAGATTTATAATTATTTTTAGCCTTTTTATGGCCACAACTTTTTATAAATTGTTGCACTTTAATTTCAATCAAATCAACCAATTCCGGAGGAATGTCCATATTAACACGTACGTTTCGGATCAATGACTTCAATTCAATCTACCCACTCCGATCTATGATAATTACATACCGAGTTTCCTCCGTGCCTCGGAAAGCACGTTAAGCCGTTGGTCCCGGCTGTCATTTGAAGATCTTTGACAGTCGTTACAGGTAGTCAGTGGCCCGAACACGTTTTACCTAGGGGTACCGTATTATGCAGTACTAACTGTGCTATGGTGGTGCGAGTCAAAATCAAAATATTTTATTTTACATAGGCCTACATGGGCACTTAAAAAAGACGGCGACAGAAGAGGCACGGTTCGGGTTGGTCGTTTCCTATGTAGAAGAACCGGCAAGAAACTCCATGGTTACTCTTTTAAAATCATTTGGTTCTACAATATTTGAATGTTACAGCGTTAGTACTTAAGTATAGGAGGACAGCATAGGTCTGACAATAAGTACTTACTACAAAAGGTAGAACAAGATAAAAAAAAATAGTATAGCATTAAGTTCTCCCGAAATCAGGTTGTACTATTGGACCTCTGCATAACCCTTTTGAGATAACAACCGTGATGTTATACTATCAATAACACTTGTAACGGGATATTTACCATGTTTATTATTTGTTTTGAGTTCCCGATATTGCAAACGCCATGATCACGGATAAACTGAAGTTATTGCGGGTGGGTGTTTATGAGCAGACAAATCAGTCTACCCTCTTTCTTGTTCGTTTTTTGCGCGCCGTACCACTACCACTGTCACTCACAACTCGATTCAAAGAAACATGGTAAATATCCCGTTACAAGTGTTATTTATAGTGATAGTGATAGTGGCCATGTCAGTTTAAAAACGTGATGTTGTACGTCAATAACAGGTGAAAAAGAAGGAGTTAGACTTAGAAGTGGAAGTCCCTCCTCTAGAGAATGATGGAGATGATGACACCGTTGACAGCAGTGATAGAATAGATTACGGTGTCAATGCGGCGAATGTGGGGGGGTGTGGAGCGGAGTATGAAGTCCCTTGTAGTGAAATTGAGGTGAGATATACATATGGTCTCTTTTTTAAGTGAAAACTTGTTTAGCTAATTTTGTGAGTTTTGTTTGGGGAAAAATGTTTGAGTTCGCATCACCGATGATCTCGACATGCTTCTGCTTGAGCAGCGGTGGCCCAGTGGGCGAGCAGTGGTGGCCCAGTGGTGGCAGTCCCAACTTACGAGCAGTAAGCCTTGGGTTCAAAACCAGGCAGGCGCATTACTTTGTGTAATTTATTTCATCACCGCTGCCTTCAAAAACGGTGAAGAAAAACATCGTGAGGAAACCGGCAAGTCCTCGAACTAAAAATTCGAAGATTTGTGACATCTAATCAACCCGCACTGAGCCCGCGTGGTGGATTACAGCCCACTCCCTCTCATAGAGAGGAGGCCTGTGTCCCAGCAGTGGGAACAGGCTGATGATGTTGATGATGTATATATACTTTAATGTCAATCTTGATTTTGATAAAATATGATTCAATTTTGCATGTCTTACGGTAGAATCACTTGAAACATGTAAATTTTATCCACGTCCACTGCTGGACATAGGCCTCCCCCAAGAAGGGGGGGCTTTGCCATAATCGCCACGCTTGGCAGGCGGGTTGGCGATCGCAGTACGGTTGTTACAAAAGCACAGAGAACGCTGCTGCCCATTCTCTGGCAAGTCCCTTAGTCGCCTCTTACGACACCCACGGGAAGACATGGGATTTGATGTTAACATATTTTAATTGTTTTCCTCTTTCAGGTAGTATTTTTAACTCAAGAAGAACAGCTCAAAGAAATACTAGAGAGGAAAGAGTCATATAATTATATAAATTCATTTTATAAATGTGAACACTGCTATAAAGGATTTATACAAGATGGGACTTATAAAAACCATATGTTGAGGCATGATCCGGTACGTATTAATTATTTCTATATTAATAATACCGTTCTTCAAACTTAGTCAACCAAGACAACCAAGATTTTGTAACATAATTTGATTTAAGAGCTTTTACGCCGTACCGCATTTCATTCGAACTTTCAAGTCCTTATTGTCCGAATTGACTGAACCGATTTTAATTAAACCTCGTGCGCATAAGCAGGGTACATAGGTCTAAAAAGTTAGTAAAAAACATTTTCGAAATGTCTTTTTAAAAATAGGTAATTGGAAATTTCTGTTTCTATAGATAATTTTATAATCGGTCTAATTTAGCTGCAACACTATTTTTCGAAAATGTAAAAAACCAAAACCACTTTGCTTTGCTTTTTTTGGTCTAAAAGACCTATGTATCCTGCTTATGCGTATGAAGTTTCATTGAAATCGGTTCAGTCATTACGGAAAAAAAGGACTTGAAAGTTTGTATGAAATGTCGTAAGGTAAACGCTAAAAGAGTGTCCATGGAGTTTCTTGCCCATTCTTCTCCATAGAGATATACACTTTGGAATGGGCAACTACAGTACTTTCACAGTTATTATGTCTTGTGACTGGGACTGTAGCTTCGCGTTTTTGTTTTTTGTTTTTTGACTTTCAAAACTGCCTGTAATGGTCTAATTGAAATAAATGCTTTGAGTTTGAGTTTAGTACAGACAACAGTATATCAAGCTACCCGAAAGTGTCAAATTTTCCCAATCAAACATAAAACAACTCTTGTTCGTAAAAGCATCTTTTGCATGGCTCCAACCATTTTTAATAAATGGCCCAAATCATGGAAAACATTAAATATTTCTGCTCTAAAAATTAAATTGAAGAGTTGACTAATTGAAAGAGCATATTACATTTTAGCAGAGTTTAATTTTCTTCGTTTTTAACATGACTATGTCGTATTTTTGACATGTTATTGTAATCCATTGTATTTTTGACATTTTAATTGTGATCTATTGTATTTTTTGGAATAATTGTAATTTGGAATTGACATTTTTAATGACAGTTATTTATAATTATTTTCACTGACCAATTAATTTAATGACTACTTTGACATTGAATTTTATTTTTATATGTAACTATTCCTAATTTATTTATTTTTTGTTTAATGATGAAATGTAATTTTTATGAATAATATCATGGTTAATGCACCATCTCTTCTTACCGTCTGAACATGTTAGAACTTTTCTGTATCCCATTATTATCTTGCAGGCAATCTATCATGTACACCATGTTTCAACAAATAAAATTTACTTACTAACCTTGAACACTAATTCTTTAACGATAAAGTTGAAAATGTATTAAACAAATTACAAAGATTGTTCTAGCTTGTAGCTTGTAGATGCCAGCGCGTCTGTAGCACTATTGTACATGAAGTTTAAAATAAATAAACGAATTACCTCCACAGTCCCACGGCCCAGAAATATGCCCAATATGCAAAACATGCTGGCCGAACCAACGCGCCCTAAAATCTCATATAACGACGGCCCACGAAAGGAAATACATCTGCAAGCTATGCAACCAGATATCAAAGAGCAGTTATAGGGCCAAGGAACATCTGAAATGGCATAAAGGCCATAAGTTTGTTTGTAAAATATGCGGGGCCATGTTCTCTAAGTCCACTAGTCATCTCACCCACTTGAGATTGCAGCATCCGAGCAAGTTTTGTTGCGAAGTCTGTGGAGAGAGCTTTTTGGGAGAGATTGGACTGAATATGCATATGAAGAAGAGTCATAGGGGGAATGCGGTTCGTATCTTTTTTTTGTTTTAAAATAACATCCGCTAGGTTCGATTTTTAGGTTGAGCCAAGCTTGCCTAGGTTGGTCTGAGGATGGGTGATCACCCATTATGGAGCGTTCACGTATTACGTAACGAATTTGGGGGAAGGGGGGTCTACTAAAACGTTACGATGCGTTACAGGGCCGGGGGGAGTTTGAACTACGCGTTACGTAACATTGTTTAAACCTTCAGAACGGTCGCGTAGAGATTTTTTTTCTCAATTTTTTTTTTTATAAATCCTTTTTTTTCTGAAAATTAGAAATTAAATGACCATTTGATTTTTTTTTACCTTCACAATATTTCTTGCTTGCTTTGTAGCAAGCAAGAAATGTACAGGATAGCATATTTTTTTAACCAATTGTAAACCACGTACGGCGACACAACTTTCCGGTACTTTACGCCACATAATTGAGACTTTCAGGTGGTGGTGGGGGGAGGGGGGGGGGTACAGAAAAACGTCACGGCGCGTCCAAAACTTGCGTTACGTAATACTTGAACGCTCCCTTACATGCTGAGTTTCCTTCGTACGTCAAAAAGCACGTTAAGCGGTTTGTCTTTGATAGTCGTTACAGATAGTCCACTGACTATCTGTAATGGTCGTTACAGGTAGTCAGTGACCTAAAAGTCTGACAACCAGTCTTACCAATGGGTATGCATCTTTTGTCGACGTTTTATAAGTGCCCATGTAGGTCTATGTAAAATAAAATAATTTGATTTGATTTGGTATCGTATTGCCCAGTACTAATTGGGTTGTGGAGGTCAGATAGGCAGTCCCTCCATGTAAAATACTGGTATTCAGCTGCATTCAGTTATACTGGAAGCCGACCCCAACAATGTTGGGAAAAGGCAAGCAGATGACTTGACGTGCAAATTACATGAAAGCTTCTCTGCCGGACTGTCAAAGATCAAAAACAAATTTGCAAAAAAATTAACATTATTTAATTTCATTTGTGGTTGAGCGATCGACTGATGCGCTGCGTGTCGTGGGTTCGATCCCCGCACGGAATAAATATTTGTATGGCCTACAGATAGTTGTTCCGGGTCTGGCTGTTTATGTGTGTATAGTTTAAATGTTTATAAACGCACCCACGGTACAGGAGAAATTCCTAATACATAATTACCTAATTCCTAATCACATGAATAAGAGCTCAGATCAACAAGAAAACGTGCTTTTCGAAGCGCGAATGAAACTATAAAATTTAAGGTCACCCATCCACGGACAGACCTCGGTAAACGTTGCATAACCTTGAAGATGAAGCTTAGCGTAACTTATTATACCTATAGTTTTAATTTGTGTTGTTTATATTATATTTTATTCTTTCTAGTGTATAGTTAGTAGTTTCTAGTGTAGGTTCCGTATGGTGTCGGACGTAAAGAATAGCACCATCCCATATCTTCCCGTGGGTGTCGTAAGAGGCGACTAAGGGACTTGCCAGAGAATGGGCAGCAGCGTTCTCTGTGCTTTTGTAACAACCGTACTGCGATCGCCAACCCGCCTGCCAAGCGTGGCGATTATGGCAAAACCCCCCTTATGTCAATGTGGCGTTGGGGGAGGCCTATGTCCAGCAGTGGACGTCTTTCGGCTGAAATGATGATGAATGATATTATATTTCTTTTTCAGAAAATAAACTTAAAGCCAGAATTTAAATGTGCGGTTTGCGAACAGTATTTTAAAAGTATGGACGCTTTAAAACATCATTGTAATAGTTATGAAACTGGTCTCTGTGATGGCAGTCTCTGGTAAGTCTAACAACATTATAATTATCACGCATATCATCATTTGCCGAGCCTTTTCCCAACTATATTGGGGTCGGCTTCCAGTCTTACCGGAACCTGCTGAATACCAGTATATTACACAAGCTGTCCCGCGCAACTTCGTCTGCGTCACATTTTCCCCGTTTTCGCAACATTTTTAATTGCTGCTCCGCTCCTATTGGTCGCGGCGTGATGAAAATTTTTTTCAAATCGTATCAGTAGTTCCTGAGATTAGCGCGTTCAAGCAAACAAACAAACTCTTCAGCTTTATATTATTATATATATATTAAATTATAGATAGATATAGATAGAGCGACTGCCCATCTGACCTCCACAACCTAGTTAGTACTGGGTAATACAATACCTCTTGGTAAGAGTGTTTGTCAGACTTTCGGGCCACTGACTACCTGTAACGACTGTCACAGATCTACAAATGACAGCCGGGACCAACGGCTTAATGTGCTTTCCGAGGCACGGAGGAAACTCGGTCTGTAATGGGGCATACGAGTTTACCGACTGAAAACTGACTCCAACATAGATGGAAAAAGGCTAGGAGATGATGTTTATCTTCTTTTTCATATTATATCTAGCTGCCCCGTGCAACTTCGTCTGCGTCACATATTCCCCGTTTTCGCGACATTTTTCATTGCTGCTCCGCTCCTATTTGTCGTAGTGTGATCAATAAATAGCCCATAGCCTTCCTCAATAAATGGACTATCAAATACTGAATGATTTTTTCAAATCAAACTTAACAGCTTTATTATTAGTATAAGATAGATATAGATTATTTTTGCAGCTCATGTTTCCAATGCGGTGAAAACGTCCCCACACAGGACGCACTCAGGGAACATTTGAAGAAGCACGAAGTTGGCGTCAAATGTGAAGAGGTAAGTCAAATGCCTTAACTTTCAATTCAAACATATTGCGATGTATGAGACCGCTTACGGAGAAGCGGTATTACGACCTCTCTGATGTTAGCATGTCAAATGTAGCATAAAATAGTACATTGTGTATTAAGGGCGGTAAGTAAGGAATTACGATCGAGGCTCTAGTAGAAGCCCGAAGTCGAAGACTGAGGGCTTTCTGAGTCGAGGTTCGTAATTTCCGTACCGCCCGTGAAACATACAATGTTTTTCATCACATTTGCGAGTGAATAATTATGAATTATAGCTTTAATACACACGTCAGCACAACTATTATTACGAAATACGTGAACTTTTTAAAGCGGATGGCGGGCTCCACCTACACCACAGATTATACAAATGTTTCGTTCAGAAACGTTAAGGGCAAATACTGAGGTAAGCATACAGCCATGACCGAGCGTAAAAAAAATATCGACGTTTTGATACAAAAAACTATCGATTAAAACATTAGTTGAGTATTTAAGTAACATGTAGCGAGATTGCAATGAAATTCCTGTTTTGATAACATTTTAAGACAATTTTTCAATTGCATGTAAACTCCTTGCTTGAACTTGCATGACCTATGTGCTGTGCTATAAATTAAAAAAATATTACTTACCGCCCTAGGGTTTCATGGCAAAAAAGCTCGAGACTTTTATATGGGGCATTACGGCCAAGTTAACGTGTATGTTTAGATACTGTTTACGTGCAAGTGTGATGAAAACAAATAAAGTACTGGATAATTAGCAGTAAATTAACCGCAATTTACCATGAAACCCGCGCTTGCAAAAACAGTGCAACAGTGCAGTTGAAGTTAGTAAGTTATTTTAAAATCGGTAAGAAATGACTTGGTAAAGTTGTCTAGGTCTTTTCTAACCGATATAAAGTTTTTGCATTCTTACTTCGACTGAAGTTGGCATGCAAACCGATTTTCGTTCGGTTTACGCGACGCGCCGTGAGACGCACCGTTCGTCGCGCCGCGCCTCCGTAAATGAGCACTTGTACAGGTATATTTGTAAATAGCGATACTGATTTTTTTTTCACAACTATTTATTATTTAAATAGTGCAAAACTAACTGTACAAGGTGGAAGGGAAACCGACGCAAAAACGGTTATCACGTATTTAGTGATATACAGGGTGTTATTTATAAAACAAGTGCGAGTCGGACTCGCGCACGAAGGGTTCCGTACCTACCATTATTTATAAAAACGAGCAAAAAAAGCATTTTGTATGGGAGCCCCCTGAAATATTTATTTTGTTCTGTTTTTAGTATTTGTTGTTATAGCGTGAACAGAAATACATAATCTGTAGAAATATCAACTGGCTAACTATCACGGTTCATGAGATACAGCCTGGTGACATACGGACGGACAACGAAGTCTCAGTAATAGAGTCCCGTTTGACCGTTGCGGTACGAAACCCTAAAAAGACACTTTGTTATAAGAATAAGAAATTTTATTTGCTCAAACATGTGTATACATACAGAATTAAAATAATACATGCATGCAAGATCTTACTTGCAGCACAGCAGAAACTGGATATGGTCGCAATGAATGTATCAATCATATAAACGCTCAATAATTACAGACTGCACCGTGTACGTATACGTACTGTACGTACTTATGCATAATACATGCGAATTATTGCTACCCTGCCCGTCACACGGCCAATCCGCTCTCAACTCCTCGTCATAAGTCCACAGCCTGAATGAGATGCTTTGTAGATGTACTGTTTTAATTATTATTTTTTCCTGTACTTACCTAAAATATGTATTAATTCTGTCTTAAATATTTATTCTGTTTTGGTTTATCTCTGTATTTATTTATTGTTACCAGTATTACTTTCACAAAATAAAATACTTATAACTTACATTTACTCGATATCTATTTATTGTAACCATTTATTTATAGAATATGTTTGAAACTGTTTTCTGTTTGTTACCTACCCCCTCAAGGTTCATTGGAAGACCAGCGTCAGACAGCATCACCTGTCTGGCATGAATGCTGAAATGGACCTTTTTGGCGCAGCCGTGAGGCACACAGCACACTATGTATATTCTCCTTTTTTTCTGTAACTTTTTTAATATTATTATTGTGTGTGTGCGTGACTGACGTCAAATAAACATTTTTTCTTTCTTTTCTTTCTTTTACTTAAGAGTGGCTCACGACATGTCTGCCATTTTTCATGGCGTGCAAATATTTATGGTACAAATTATATAATTATAGAGCGTGTAGTTTTAACCTTGCTATACAGGGTGCTTATTTATCTCTTTTGTTTCAGTGCAACAGAAACTTCGCTCACGAACGCTCCTTCTCCATCCACTACCAACGTGTTCACCTGGGCATCAAACTGAAACACTACAAACCCAAGGACAAGGGCAAGAGGACGCCCTGCGTCTGCGAGATATGCGGCAACAAATGTATTGTGAGTCTTAAGTCTATACGGATAAGGTTCAGTTTGCATTGCAACTTTAGTCAATGACTTTAATTTGAATTTCCGAAACTTTGTCGGAAATTATCCCACGGTTGTGAGTTGTGGGTGAGCAGAGAAACAAAAAACACACCGATTTAATTAAAGTAAAGTAAGAAGCACTACTTCGTGGCGCATTACTTTGTGTAATTTATTTCATCACCGCTGCCCTCAAAATCGGTGAAGGAAAACATCGTGAGGTAACCGGCATGTCCTAGAACTAAAAATTCGAAGACATGTGACATCTACCAACCCGCACTGGGCCCGCGTGGTGGATTACAGCCCACTCCCTCTTATAAAGAGGAGGCCTGTGTCCCTGCAGTGGGAACATTATAGCGTGATGATGATGATGATGATGATGATGATGATGATGATGAAGAAGAACTTTGAATAATGTAATCCTGCTTAAAATTTGCGTCAAATGATTTATACACCGTGTACCTACACATCTGCCGATCCTCGCGGAGAGTACAAACGTGATGTTTTGTTTTGTGTAAGAGCGTTTATACCCTACGGCATTTCATACAAACTTTCCAGTCGTTATTTTCCGAAATGACTGAACAGATTTTAATGAAACTTTCTACGCATAAGCAGTATACATAGGTTTAAAAGGTTACTAAAAACATTTTCGAATTTTCTTTTAAAAATGAAAATAATTAGAAATTTCTGTTTCTATAGATAATTAAAAATCGGTCTAATTTAGCTGTAACATTATTTTTCGAAAATGTTTTTAGTAACTTTTTAGACCTATGTATACTCCTTTTGCGTAGGAAGTTTCATGAAGATGAAAGTTTGTATGAAATGCCGTAGGGTATAAACGCTCTTAAAACCACTGTTCTGTCTGTTAGTCTAACGCTGCGCTGGTGTACCATCAACGTACCCACACTGGAGAGAAACCGTACCAGTGCATCGAGTGCCCGAAGAAATTCAGCATATTCCAGAGATTACAGGTAATTTTTAGGGTTCCGTACCCAAAGGGTCAAACGGGACCCTATTACTGAGACTTCGCTGTCCGTCCGTCCGTCCGTCCGTCCATCCGTCCGTCCGTCCGTCCGTCTGTCACCAGGCTGTATCTCATGAACCGTGATAGGTAGCCAGTTGAAATTTCTACAGATTATGTATTTCTGTTGATGCTATAACAACAAATACTAAAAACAGAATAAAATAAATATTTAAGGGGGGCTCCCATACAAACAAGTGATTTTTTTTGCTCGTTTTTATAAATAATGGTACGGAACCCTTCGTGCGCGAGTCCGACTCGCACTTGGCCAGTTTTTAATGTATTGTGTTGTAATCGTGAGACCGCACGGGTCAATCTTCAAGGTTAAACCGTGCTTGCCGAGGTTGGTCCGTGGATGGGCGACCATAATTACCATAGATCGCAGTAGGTAGATTGAATTGGGGTCATTAATCCGAAACGTATGTGTTAATATGGACATTTCTCCGGAATTGGTTGATTTGATTGAAATGAAAGTGCAACAATTTATAAAAAGTTGTGGCCATAAAAAGGCAAAAAAAAAAATGCTTCGATCGGAATTCCATTGTTTTTATTATTCAACAGATTAATTAATTTACTTTTGATACCTTCCTTTAAATTTTGAATTGAGTAGTAATAATATCACTACCAACATTAACAATATTTAATTGAATCCGGAAATAACGGAATTACTTTCCGGAAAAATGGCTTATCCATGTTATTCTTTCTGTGTGCATTTGTGATACAAGTACCAAAAATCAATCTACTTACTCCGATCTAATTATGATAATTACATACCGAGTTTCCTCCGTACCTCTTGGTCCCGGCGGTCATTTGCAGATCTTTGACAGTCGTTACGAGTAGTCAGAAGCCAAAAGTCTGACATTCAGTCTTACCAAGGGGTATCGTATTACCCAGTTACTGGGTTGTGGAGGTCAGATAGGCAGTCGCTTCATGTAAAATACTGGTACTCAGCTGCATCCGGTTAGACTGGAAGCCGACCCCAAGATAGTTTGGGAAAAGGCTAGGCAGATGATGAGGAACAGGGTGTAAAGTGCTTCATCCCCTATAGAAAAGGGAGGCTCCTCCGACCTGATGGGTGTTATGTCTGGTGGGCAACTGCCCGACAGTTGTAAGCGGGTATTTCAAGTTTTAGGTCAAGGATAACTTTCTTCTATTTTATCATAGATGGCGCTGTCGTAATTAGGGTTCAGGGAGACTACGCTGTCCGTCCGTCCGCCCGTCTGTCACCAGGCTGTATCTCATGAACCGTGATAGTTAGCCAGTTGAAATTTCTACAGATTATGTATTTCTGTTGACGCTATAACAACAAATAATAAAAACAGAAAAAAAATATTGAAGGGGGGCTCCCATACAAAAAAGTTTTTTTTTTCTTTTTTATAAATAGTGGTACGGAACCCTTCGTGCGCGAGTCCGACTCGCACTTGGCCGGTTTTTATAAATAATGGCACGGAACCCTTCGTGCGCGAGTCCGACTACTATGCATTGTCCTCAGATCCACGTCCGTACCCACACTGGTGAACGACCGTTCAAGTGCTCAAGCTGTCCGAAGGCTTTCAAGCACAAAGCGGCTCTCAACAGACATGACCGGGTGAGAAACTTCACTACATAGTATATAAGAACACTCTCGATTAAAACACCTTTCAAATGAAACCAATTTTATGAAAATCGGTTCTGCCGTTTAGGAGCTACGATCCCATAGACAGACACACAGATACACAAATACACAGATATACACGACAAACTTATAACACCCCTCTTTTTTGGTCGGGGGTTAAAAACAAAGTCGCTTCGCTGTCTGTCCCTATGTATGCTTAGATCTTTAAAACTACGCAACGGATTTTGATGCGGTTTTTTTTTAATAGATAGTGATTCAAGAGGAAGGTTTATAACCATTTTTTATTCTTTACCTTTTACGAAGAATAATGGCTTATTTACGAAGCGATTTTAAGCAATACATCATTAATCCTTATCCAATTAAGTACATTAAATACATTGTGCATTAATGCAAGCAATCAAATCTTTCCTCTTTATAATATTATTTTGATTAAAAAAAATGGAAAATTCTTTGTCTGACTTGGGATTCGAATCCAGAAACCTACAAACACGCATAAGGTAGCTGTTAGATCAATATGGCCCTTTACAGCATGTAATTTAAATGAATATTTTCGAAGATATTACAGATTTAAAATGCAGGGACATAGCGGTTGCGGCAGTGACAAAAAGCTGTGAACGTTGTATACAGGGTTATTGGAAAAACACCAACAACCTCTTAAGAGGTCATTCTACTCATCATTATGAACAGCTTTTACTATGAGACCAAACCCGAACTCGTGAAAAAAAAATCAGCTGTTCCGTACATTTTGAGGAGTTATGTGAACATAAAGTACGGAACAGCTGATATTTTTTTCGCGATTTCAGGTTTGGTCCCATAGTAAATGTTGTTCATAATGATGAGTACAACGACCTCTTAAGAGGTTGTTGGTGTTTTACCAATAACCCTGTATAAAGACATTCTGTAGTATGTTTAGTATCAACATTGCACCCCTGCGAAGCCGGGGCTGGTCGCTAGTACATAACTGACTGTTAGCCTGCATCATCATCCCACTGCTGGACAAAGGCTTGAATAGACTGCCAATTACAACGACGTATAATAACAACGACGCTTAAGAAACAGCTGTTCCCTTCCATAATGCGCACAGCAAAGGAGTGGAACTCTGCCTGCGTCTGTTTCCGAACGCTTAAAACCCTAATCTCTTCAAAGTTAGAGTGAACAGGCTTCTTCTGGGTAAGCTCGTACCATCATCGACTTTTTCTCTGTCATCTCTGACCTAGACTAGAGTCAAGAGCAACCCAATCTATACTTGTATACTAATATAATGTAATATAATATAATATTATAAAGCTGATTGTTTGCTTGCTTGAACGCGCTAATCTCAGGAACTACTGATCCGGTTTGAAAAATTGTTTCAGTATTAGATAGCCCATTTATCGATGAAGACTATAGGCTATATATATAATTACGCTACGACAAAAAGGAGCGGAGCAGCAATTAACAATGTTTCAAAATCGGAGAAAATGTGAAGCATACGAACTTGCGCGGGACAGCTAGTAGCAAATAAAAAAAAAAACAAATGTGTGGAATACTGTTTTTTTTGGGTGTTCAGGTGTCCTACCATGACGTCTTAAAACATTATTGTTTTACTCCTATTCCAGTGTGGGAAAGAGATCCACGCCCTCTTGAAAACTTTACCCTGTATATTAAAACTTGAGCTCATAAATCTTAACTCAAACATCTACTTACATTACAGGTACACTCAGGGGCGAAGCCCTACCAATGCGGTCACTGCGGCAAGACGTTCTCACAGTCCAACTCAATGAAACTCCATGTAAGGACTGTCCACCTCAAACTGCCTGCCCCCTACAGAAATAAACGGGGACATAGCGATGATATTCTGGAAACTGAGATCAGCTGATATTGTCAGATAATTATGCCATAACTGGCTAATTTGTACTGTATATCATCATCTGCCAACATGAAACAAAATTTACTACAGCGCCATCTATGACAGACTTGAAGAACTAACATCAAATTCCTCCATCGCAGAAATTATGCGCGACTTATTACCATATAGGCTTACTGGTAATTCGTGACCGATACTTAAACATATGATTCTACTCATGATAACAAACAACTTTCCCAAAGAAACATTTTTTTTCTACTCATTTACTTTTATCACAATAACACAACAGCCGTATGAAATTCGCGCGCGCGTCCGTTTGTGAGCTATCAGCTGTTAGCCGTGTGACGCCGTCACATTACTGTCGTACCGTCCCACAGTGGGTAGGCAGAGCACCCGCACGACTCGCAATCCCGAATTTCACATGGCTTATCAAATAAATAAATTTTTCATCAAACTTGCACGTAAACATTATCTAAACATACACGTTAACTTGGCCGTAATGCCCCATATAAAACCCTCGAGCTTTTTTTTGCCATGAAACCCTAGGGCGGTAAGTAATTTTTTTTTTAATTTATATCACAGCACTTAGGTCATGCAAGTTCAAGCAAGGAGTTACACGCAATTGAAAAATGTTATCTAAACAGGAATTTCATTGCAATCTCGCTACATGTTACTTAAATACTCAACTAATGTTTTAATCGATAGTTTTTTTAACACTCCGTCATGGCTGTATGCTTACCCCAGTATTTGCCCTTAACGTTTCTGAACGAAACATTTATTTAATCTGTGGTTTAAGAGGAGCCCGCCATCCGCTTAAAAAAGTTCACGTATTTCGTAATAATAGTTGTGCTGATATGTAGTAAAGCTATAATTCATAATTATTCACTCGCAAATGTGATGAAAAACATTGTATGTTTCACGGGCGGTACGGGAATTACGAACCTCGACTCAGAAAGCCCTCAGTCTTCGACTTCGGGCTTCTACTAGAGCCTCGATCGTAATTCCTTACTCACCGCCATTAATACACAATGTACTATAAAAAAATGTTTGTTTGGGAAAGTTGTTTGTTATCATGAGTACAATCACGTGTTTAAGTATCGGTCACTAATTACCAATCACCCTATAAGGAAAACCCTGCTTTGTTTGTCTAGTAGTCCAAAGCGCGACTGTTAAGCAAGGGATCCCGGGTTCGATTCCCGGGCCGGGCAAACTGTTATACTGTGTACCCATCAGGTATTTCTCAGTAGCAGCGACGGAGTCTGGTTTCTTGCCCGGTTGAAATCAATAAGCTCGCCCCCTGGGACTAAAACATTACTGGCGAAAATTCTGTGTACTATTCTTCTGCCTAACCCTTCTCGGATAAGAGGCGTGATGATATTTTATAAACCGATAACCTTTTAGAAGTGCAATAACGGTTAGACAAACAAATGGACATAGCCTTGAACTTGAAATCAATAATTAAAATAGATTAATAAATAAAACAGATATTTATGTATGTAAAAATATATTATAAAACATTATAAATTGTGTTTTAATGATTTCCTCCAAAGTATTTAGTCGGAAGTTAGATAAAAATATTTTTTTATTACAGTGGTGTTTTCTGTTAATTATAATACATTTCCGGTTCGCTTAATTCCTTTTTTTATTGCCTTAACAGTGTTGGTCCGGGCACTTAAAACTGTGATTTATTTCATCACCGCTGTTCTCAAAATGGTGAAGGAAAACATCGATAAGCAAAATAAATTTGTTTTTCATAGTATGAAAAACCGTGCCTCGGAAAGCACGTTAAGCCGTTGGTCATTTGTAGATCTTTCACAATCGTTACGAGTAATCAGAAGCCAAAACTCTGACATCCAGTCTTACCAAGGGGTATCGTATTACCCAGTTACTGGGTTGTGGAGGTCAGATAGGCAGTCGTTATGTAAAATACTCAGCTGCATCCGGTTGACTGGAAGCCGACCCCAAGATAGTTTGGGAAAAGGCTAAGCAGATGATGACTTTAAATTCCTACATGATCCCTGTACTATACATTGCAAACATCAGCAAAATGTTTTGAGTGCGTTACATTGAGTTCTAACAACAGGTTAACCGTGATCATTCACCCAAAAAATAAAAGTCACAATATTTATTGCGTAGGGTTACTTCGTTTCGTGTATGCTTGGTTGGCGGCTTCATGAAGGAGCTTCCGTTTACAACTTGTATACAGGTAAGGTACGCCGACGCGAAAACGTTACCACATATTCGTTGCTGAGGAGGAAGCGCCGTCAACGTACCAACAAGAACCGTTGCGGCTCGGCTCCATCGGGGCCCAGTGTGACTATTATAGCCGCGAAGCCAAACACTCCGGTGTACATCTCCCGCCTACATTACACTACTAAGGCGGAGGACATCGTAGAGTAAATGCGCCAAAAGCTCAAGTACCTACGTGGCGAGAGTGCAGCTGCTAGATTCGCGTCGCAACGTCAACTTTAAGGCGTTTGTGGTGCGAATACCAACGTGCTATCTGCACCTTGCCTTGGAAGAGGACTTTTGGCCGCAGGGAGTGGTGTTCCGACGCTTCTACGGGCAAGTGCCACATGAACGCACAGTGTCATAGTGCAGTGAAGTGCTACTAACATAGATTTTAAGTTTCTATTTACTAACACGAGTTGTTTTTTATGATATACTAGCTGTCCCGCGCCACTTCGTCTGCGTCACATTTTCCCCGATTTTGAAACATTATTCATTGTTGCTCCGCTCTTATTCGTCGTAGCGTAATGATATATAGCCTATAGCCTTCCTTGATAAATAAACTATCTACCACTGAAAGAATTTTTCAAATCGGACCAGTTGTTTCGGAGCCTATTCAATGCAAACAAACAATCAAATCTTTCCTCTTTATAATATTAGTTTAGATATAATAATCTGTAAGTAAGGTATTTATCTATGGGCCAAAGTAGCCTGAGAATAAATTAATGTTATGTTATGTATTCAGTAAGTACATAATTCTGAACAACCCTCCCCCCACATAAATTTTTTTTATTGGAAATTTAAAAAAATCCTGCTGGTCCATACATTTCGACCGTGTAGGTATTACCTAAGAGCAGCGGTTGCCTCGTGGTGGCAGCCCCGACTTACGAACAGTAAGCCGTGTGTTCGAACCCAGGCAGGCGCATTACTTTGTGTAATTTATTTCATCACCGCTGCTCTCAAAAACGGTGAAGGAAAACATCGTGAGGAAACCGGCATGTCCAAGAATTAAAAATTCGAAGACATGTGACATCTACCAACCCACACAGGGCCCGCGTGGTGGATTACAGCCCACTCCCTCTGATAGAGAGGAGGCATGTGTCCCAGCAGTGGGAACACTATAGGCTGATGATGATGAGGTATTACTTATATTATTGCAAATAAATCATTAATTCATTGCAGTTTGGACTTTGGATTGCCATCGTTCCACCTGCGAAGAGTCTCCCCATCTGGACATGAGTTGCCATGGCTGACCTGGAAGTCTTTAAATAGACTCCGGACACAGGTTGGTTGCAGCAAGGAAATCCTGCTCAGATGGAGATTCATTAATGACTCTGCCCTGGAGTATAAATGTGGTGCTGTTCCACAAACGATGCGGCACTTAGTATCGTGTCCTGCTGTTTGTTAATTACAGGAACTGATGGACGCTACAGAGGGCGCCAAACAAGTGGCTCAGTTGTAGGCCGACACAATTTAGATTGCCATCGACACGCTAAAAAGAAGAATGCACTTTTGTAAGAAGCGGCTGTTTTTTTAAGGTTCCGTACCTCGAAAGGAAAAAACGGAACCCTTATAGGATCACTTTGTTGTCCGTCCGTCCGTCTGTCTGTCTGTCAAGACCCTTTTTCTCAGGAACGCGTGGAGGTATCAAGCTGGAATTTATATCAAATACTCAGGTCTACTGTCCCTTGGAGCTGTGAAAAAATCAAAGTTCTAAGCCAACGCAATCAAAAGATACAGCCGTTTATGCCGCAAATTTTCGACACTCGCAAGGGAATCAAAACCTACAGGGTACTTCCCGTGAACTCAGTAAGCAACGTCTCATAAATAGCAAAGATAAAGGAAAAAAATGCGAAAACCGTAAATTTTTAGTTACCTACATCATAGTTATAATAAAAATATTTTTATTAATTTTTGTACGGAATCCGGTGTGCGACTCTGACTCGCACTTGGCCGGTTTTTTTTAACCGATGACAAATTTCAATGTGGCGTTCAGAATGATGTTGAGTTCGTGGTAAGCGTTTTCGCGTCGATGTCCCATAAACCTCGTTTAAATCGTGCCTGCCTGGTTACGACCCCACGACTTACGACCACACTTAAGCCAGGGTCATTACCACAATAATTCTCAAGGGACCATAATGAATGCACTTATTCGTGACAATATAATAACAGCTAAGTAGTGTTGTGCAACATGAGTATATAAGTGTAACCTGATTGTAAGACCTTCGATGGCGATCGACCGTGGTTTGAGGCAAACCGGTTGGTTAGTGATGTCAGTGGGCTGAGATGTCGACATCGATGTTTTTGGTGAAGCTAGGAGTATTCGAATTTTATAGGTACATATAAGTATGTGCATAAACTAACTTTATCAATGCTACTGAGTTGAGACAGGCGAGGGCAAACCAAAAAAAATAAGGTTAAACTTTTGTAACGATATTATTTTTTATTTTAGTCAGGTTTTTTCTGTGTGCTCTTTTCCCAACTTTATTAGGGTAGGCTACGAGTCTTACGGGATGCAGCTGAATACCAGTATTTTTCAGGGAGCGACTGCCTATTTGACTTCCAAAATCCAGTTATTATTAGGTAATACAGTACTCCTTGGTAAGACTAACTTAACCTAACTTTGGTTACTTACGAATAGAACATGACGTCAAAAAAATATCCTTATTGGTGATAGAACCTGAAGGGTTAGAAATAAGCGTACCAAATAATTACACCTACATTTCATCATTATTCTCTTGCCCTTAACCCAATTTATTTGGGGTCGGCGCAGCATGTCTTCTTCTTCCATTCTTCTCTATTACTTGTCATCTCATGAGATACCTCCTTTCTTGCCATATGATCCTTTACACAGTCCATCCATCGTTTCTTTGGTCTTTCTCTACTCTTATACCCATCCACATTCATACTCAAAACTTTCCTCAGGACATGTTCCTCATTCCTCCGCATCACATGCCCATACCACGACAACCGATTACCACGCATCTTTTCACATTTATCATAACGTAACAATAAATGAATAAAAGCCCACAAAACAATCGAAAGATCTATATAAATAACATGCCTAAAACATTTATCGACAAAATTATCGACCAACTTTCACACACCCAGCCCATCACTACGGCATTAAGATCAGCGGCGGTAATCGGCAGTCCAATTTGATACACGGAGCTTTAAACACACTATCAATAATAATAGTGATACATGACATAAGTGACAAGGAAAAAATTATTTAAAAAAATATGTGTTGGAAATATCTTGGATAAAATCATCAAGGAATTTTGTGCAGTCGTTGAAGAAAGTGTAAGTATTTTTTTTTATAGGTACTACCTAATTAGTGAATAACGCTAAAAGGATCGTGGCTAAATGTTAAAAGCCGCACGGCCGATTTTATAGGTTAAGCAATGCTTGCTTAGGTCTGTCCATGGATGGGTGACCATATTTAGTTTTATAAAGTATGTATTAGTTTATGTATCCTGTATCGTGGGTGCGTTTACAAACATTTAAACTCACATACACAAACATCCAGACCCGGAAGAACTATCTGTAGGCCATACAAATATTTGTTGCGTGCGGGGATCGAATCCGCGACACGCAGCACAGCAGTTGATCGCTCAGCCACTGCGCCAACTATGCCGTCAAAAAAGTTACTCCAGGTTAAGTCGTCGAGTCCAACTGTAGTCAGAAGCCTGACTTTGACAACTAGTCGTGTTATCCACTAACTGGGTTGTGGAGGTCAGATAGGCAGTCGCTTCATGTAACATAGATACTTGTTTTCAGCTGCATCCGGTTAGACTGGTAGCCTACCCCAACATACTTGGGAAAAGACCAGCAGGTGATGATAATTATTATGTTCTTTTTCTCATGCTAAGGCTCTTTTTATCTGTATGGGTCGGGTTCTGTATGGCGTCGGACGTAAAAATAGCACCATCCCATATCTTCCCGTGGGTGTCGTAAGAGGCGACTAAGGGACTTGCCAGAGAATTGGCAGCAGCGTTATCTGTGCTTTTGTAACACCCGTACTGCGATCGTTGCCATAATCGCTGCCAAGCGCGGCGATTATGGCAAAACTCCCCAAGATGTCAATGTGGCGACACTTGGGCGAGGCCTATGTCTAGCAGTGGACGTCTTTTGGGCTGAAATGATGAACGCTCTTTTTTGAGTTACAAATGCCGAGTAGACATTGTACTTATAGCTGTTGCTCTAAAACTCAATACTATACCTAAGCCTAGACTCAATCAAGGCAAAGTGTACCATCCTAAGCTGGCCAACGTCAGTTCTTCCCTCAGGCTTCTTATTGCATGGTATACTGATAGCTAACAGACTTCGTTACAGACGATGTCTCAACCTTCCAGTTTAACAATGCATCAATGTGAACTCCTAGGAATTTTACATAGTCAACCGCTTCGACTTTGTTGCCACATGACAAAACCCCAAGACTAGCACCTCGACGACGGAGCCACGTTCCGCTGGGCTCCTCTTTCTGTTTGCGGGGTTTTAAAGGAATCTAACATGAATGGCATGACGGTAGAAAGGTTCGCTCGCGCCACTCGCAGCTCCCGTCATACCATTCGAACCTAACCTGTCCGTGTCGGGGTGCCATATGCTCCTTGTGCCTTAAAAGTATTTTTTTTATTTTTATGAATGGCATCTCGCAGTTCAGCCTCTGAGGCTGGCTACTGCTTAACCGGACAAAGCCTAAAATAATTATTACGCTACTAAAAGTTATACGAACACGTTTTGTCAAACAATATCATGATTTTATATCAAGAGGGGGATTTCCAATAAATAAATATCGATATTTAGGACATTCGATGGTCTGTACTTCGATGTTTAGGACATTCGATACTCTGTACTTCGATGTTTAGGACATTCGATACTCTGTACTTCAATGTTTAGGACATTCGATACTCTGTACTTCGGTATTTAGGACATTCGATACTCTGTACTTCGATATTTAGGTATTTTGTTATTGGACGTAGGTTATATAACCATTCGACAATATAAACTTTCGGTGTTTTAATTTTGAGTTTTATGGTCGTTCGATATTTTAAGTTTCGATTGATATTTAACTATAATAACCAACCGCTATGCTCTTCATTCATTAAAGAAAACTAACTGCGAGCACAGAGTAACCCGTGTCTGCGGTAATAGTCCGGACAATTTAGACTTCCGAGGGTACAAAAATTCGCACCCAGCTCAAAGTTGATAGGATGGTTCAAAACACTATCATAAATGTAATCTAAAAAATCCTCATCGATCCGATACCTGGAAAAAAAATTACTCGCGGTCAAAGGTCACAAAAACTGTTTTTTCACGAACTTTTTGAATCGTTATAAGTATTTGAGAAACGGTGGCTCTAAGGAAAAAAATATTTAGACCTTTTTATACATAGTTATCTGATCTACAGTTATTGTCTGAACTAATTTTATGATAATACTTACCGTTTTGCTGAAAATCTCGAAAAACCCGTTTTTGTGACCTTTGATTCCTAGTAATGTTTTTTTTTCAGGCATCGGATCGATGAGGATTTTTTAGATTTCATTTATGACAGTGTTTTGAACAATCCAACCAATTTTTAGCTGGGTGCGATTTTTTTACTTTCACTCCTATTTTTTGTTCTAATTTGACCGGACTAGATATACAGTTTGGCAACGTTATGCGGCTCGGTCTGGCAGCAATCATCTTCAAAATGTTGTTGTCACTACCATGCAGGAACTGTAGTAAGGAAGCCGCTTTCTTTCGTATGATAGCGTGGTTTGCTACACTACATTTACTGAGGCAACCTAAGTCAGGAACTTCGTGGTGTGACACCCTCGTGCCGGAAAGCACGCAAAGCCGTTGGTCCCAGCTGACATTTGTACATCTTTGACAGTCGTTACGAGTAGTCACAATCCGAAAGTCTGACATCCAGTCTTACCAAAGGAATATCGTATTACCCAGTGCGTATCGTAGTACTCAGATGGGCAGTCGCTCAATTTAAAATACTGGTATTTAGCTGCATGCGGTTAGACTGGAAGCCGACCCCAACACAGTTCGGAAAAGATTGGTAGATGATGACATAATGCGTTATAAACTGTCGTCCACCTGATCTCTTTCCGGTCGTGTCTGTCGATCGGATTTTG
Source organism: Cerastis rubricosa (assembly GCA_949152445.1). Taxonomy (NCBI): domain Eukaryota; kingdom Metazoa; phylum Arthropoda; class Insecta; order Lepidoptera; family Noctuidae; genus Cerastis; species Cerastis rubricosa. The sequence goes on from OX424551.1 coordinate 12,156,277, forward strand.
AGAGTAAAGGATCAGAGAGTGCACCTGTGTCTGCGCACACACTTGTGTACTACGTCATCATCATCATCATTTCCGCCCAAAAGACGTCCACAGCTGGACATAGGCCTCCCCCAAGTGTCACCACATTGACATTTTGAGGGGTTTTGCATAATCGCCACGCTTGGCAGGCGGGTTGGCGATCGCAGTACGGTTGTTACAAAATCACAGAGAACGCTGCTGCCCATTCTCTGGCAAGTCCCGTAGTCGCCTTTTACGACACCCACGGGAAGATATGGGATGGTGCTAATCTTTACGTTCGACACCATACAGAACATGATACATACATCATGATCTTAAGGCATGCGCCAACATAAATGAAAAAAAAACATATTTGTAAACTTAAAACATGACTTATACTTGAATGAAAACAATGTGGGAGGCAAATGATTCGAATATTAGTAAACAACTATCTCCGTTACTTCTCACGTAGAATATAATAATAATAATATAATAATAATAAGTCAGTCAATAATAACAGCCGCTGTTCTGTATGGTGTCGGACGTATAGAATAGCACCATCCCATATCTTCCCGTGGGTGTCGTAAGAGCTGACTAAGGGACTTGCCAGAGAACGGGCAGGGGCTGCGTTCAAGCGGCTCTTGCCCAACCTGGGGGGTCCAAACGCCTCCTGCCGGAGGCTCTACGCGGGGGTCGTGCGGTCTATGGCCCTTTACGGGGCCCCGGTGTGGGCGCGTTCTTTGAGGCGGCGAGCCGCCCACTACCTGAACGCGCCCCAGAAGGTGGTAGCCGTAAGGCTAATCCGGGGGTACCGCACGATCTCCGGCGAGGCGGCGAGCCTCTTGGCCGGATTGGAATATTTATGTTTTCGTACTCCTCTGTTATTCTTTTCTGATTAATTCAAGCGGGATTGAAGACAGTTAAATTGTTTCTCTTGGCAGGGACTCAAACTGTAACCGTAATAAGTGGTTTTAACACTTTTTTAAAACAGTTATATCAGAAAAACACTTTTAAATGTAACAGATACAATAATGTTACCGAATCAAACTGTAAACTTTTTTAAGTGTTAATTTATTTATTTATATGTTACACTGGAACGCCACTTTTAGCAATTACACCAATGAAGCACAAGAATAACTAAACATATTCAGCTGTTGATCCTCCATCATCACTCGTACGGCCGCGGGCCGGCAGCGGCGGTGGATCACGCTCGCTCACGCAGCGTCAGGTCACCCCTCCTACATCGCTCGGCATTATACCCCATGTTGCGCACATTCTTTATGAATACATTTGAGACTTAATGATTTTTCAAATCAAATACAATAATAAGTGTTAATATGTGTAACTGAAATAATCAATTATAGCTTTAGTACGCTGCGTTTACCTGTTACACTTGTTAACACTGTTAACACTTTTATATCTGTTACAGATATGTTAAGGTTAAAAAACACATCTAGGAATGTTACAAATTTGATTCTGTTACCAATTCAACACGTAACACTTATAATTCTGTAACCTTTTGAAGGTGTTTTAAAATCCCTATCTCTGGGGCTTCGCCGAGCTTCAATGTCTCGGCGCTTTTCTCGTGGTCGCTACTGTAAAATCTGTATTACGGTTTTATTTTTTTGCAAAAAAGTTTTTTCTTTTTACTGTCAGGGTAATAGGCAGCATATGTAGGTAAGCAACATGAGATGATGATTACCAGGCACCAAAATCTGAATTGCGCTAGAAAGTATGTGAAAACCATTGAATGTGCCTAAAATTAGATGGTTGCCGTCGATTTCCCTGGGATCCCAACATCAGATTCTGACATGATGTCAATGGGACCACCTCGGGAGCATAAGCTATCGATAAAAAAAAAGAAATGGAAATCGGTCCACAACTGGCGCAGAAATCGGTAAACATACAAAAAAAAATACAAACAGTAGAATTGAGAAACTCCTGCTTTTTGGAAGTCGGTTAAAAAAATCTATCTTGGAAAAAACGCTGAAATATGTGTTGGGTGTAAAATAGTTCTAATGCTATTATTTTGTCTGCACAATTAGATGGAGACGCCGGCAGCGGAGGCATCTTCAAACGCTGACGCTGAGGAGGAGTGTTCCGAAGGAGTCAGAGTCGTACTGGTGAGTCTCTAACACACTATAGGGATGATGATGACTGCGTAAAGCAAACGAAATTGTGTTTCTCATTACTCATACTCCGAAAGTAAGTCTGAAGTTGCCTGAGGAGCGGGATGAAAGTAATACTTTTCATCCCTAGGGAGAATCGCTTTCAACTGACAGATGTCAAATTATAAAAAAAAACTAGGTCTATTTTGACATTTTTATTGAACCATGTTCCAACTTTCTATGCAGCCACGATGTAAAATTGAAATAACTTAAAGTTAATTATTGATTAAAGAATATATATTTTTTAAATAACTTTATTATAATTCAGTTTCAACAATTTCTTTAAATAACATAGACTTGGGCAAAATATTTACCATTTTTTCAATGATGTAAATGAAAAATAATGGCTGAATAGCTGGCTGGCCACAGAAAAAGACAAAATAGGTGGGAAAGTGGCAATCCGAAATAATATGCACTATTTTTTTTCTTTAGCTATTTTGTTATGTTTTTTTTACTTTCTCTGTATTCGTAATGAAAAGCACAGTGTTTACCTCGGGTTAAAGACTTATTTAGTCCCTCGAACTGTTAGCACCCTCACTTTATTCGGGCGCCAAACCTCGTCTCGGGACTAAATCAGTTACTTTCACCCCTGGGGTAACAATGTCTGTCACTCAGGTGATACAAAAATATTAGACACGTATTTTTTGTTTTATCAAATTAACAAAAAAATACTTTTAAAACGCATTAAAGTTTTAGAGTGGGGTCTCACTACGTCACGACTAGGTACCTACCCAATTTACATACCCGTGACGTCATGCGCCATTCGCCATTCCAACTCGATCGATCGATCTGTTAAAGGTCAGCCTATTTACAATAGCAAGGTTTAACAGTTAAACCTTGCTATTGTAAATAGGCTGACCGCCACCCAGACTTGCCTCGTCAGCATTCAGCAAGTTAGGAACGTCATCCTTCATTGGGTGGTAGAGATGGGCTGAGTAATGATTTTTCTGTATCGATGACTGCATGACAATGACAAAAAAATATCGATGACAGGAACAATGACAAAATCATCAATGATTTTTATTTGAGTATTAGATCTCGTCACTTCATTTGTGAGTAGAAACTCCAATGATCGCGAAACGGCTTACCTAGTGAAATTATCATTAGTTTTTTTTTGTAGGCTTTGGTCGAGTTTGTCAATTAGCGCTCGTAATTAATTTTTTCTTAGTTTGTGACATTCATGGCAGGGGATTTTAAGGCAGCGCATTTCGCACGCAAACGTAAACAACGCAAGTGAAAGCATTATTGCCGTTTCGTGCGCCCAGTCCCGGTGATTTTATCGAAATATGCGAGTTCTGTGGCTTCAGAATCGCCGATCGCGCAGCCTCGGAACGTCGCAATTCACACGCGCGAGACGGCCCGGGACCGTCCGATCCGAACCGAAGTTCGCGTTCATTCTAGTAGGTAATGATTTAAAAGCATTGATGATTTTGTCTTTGTCATTGCATGATGAAATGATTTTCAAATGTCGATGATTTTTACCTGTGACATGATATCAGACTCATCTCTATTAGGTGGCACCTCAGGCCTCAGTTCGGTCTGAGATTCGGTACGGGTCGGAAGTCCCAAAATCTTTCTATTTCTTTTGTATGCCAATTCCATTACTAAATTCGTTAAATTAATCTGTTTCTAGCTAAATTTAGTTTCTTTTTTAAAAATACGTTTTCGAACTCCCGTATAACAGATCGATCTTGACCTAATTATAAAATTACGGAAATATACTCCATAATATTATAATTAGTTGAAAAAATAATCTACCCGACACACATAGAAAAAAAAAAATGTCATCATCCCTATTCTTATCACTAAAATACACACTACCTGCCACGTTAGTCCAGTGGACGCAAGCCGCGACTGCTAAACATGAGGGCCTTGGTTCGACTCCCACGTCGGGCAAAGTGTTTCTAGGTTTCCCCAACAGGAATTTCTCAGTAGCAGTCACGGAGTGTGGATTGCTGCCCGGTTGATGACATAGGCTTTAAACATGTTTTTTTTTTTTTTATTTAGAAACTTTGCCCCTGGTACATCGGAAACCAACTCTATGAGGGTTCAAAAAAACGACGAAACACTTCGAGAAAGAAAAGGTAGTGCTCTTGCGCTTCGCTTTGCTCGTCTTGGCGAGGGCACTACCGTGCCCCCAGATATCGACAATGCCTATGTTTGGTGACCCCAAACCAACCTTCACCAATAATCCCAAGATGGCGGCCAAACAAATGCAAATCCAAGCCGTTTCCCTCCAAAATAAGTCAGTCATTCAACTATTTAGGAAATAAACAATAATTAAAACCATTTCCGAGAATTATTAATGTGAATTATATCGCTCTGTGTTTACCAAAGAGTTTTAAATCAAGGTTTTAATGTATAAAGCTTGTGAACGAAATGTGAAGGTGATGTGGAGTTAATGTCAATGTCGACCGGATCCAAAGTGCTTTTTGGAAGTAGTTTCCGATACGAGTGTTTACTTCCTTATACAACGATTTATTGCTTGGGTCCGAAGTTCCGGAATTAGTGGGCTGTGCTATCTAATATCTATATTTAAACTTGGTTCTTCTAACCTAACCGACAGATGTGTTGCTGGGGAGTTTGTTCCGCCACTTCTTCTTCCCAGCTAAAACACTAGGAAGTGGCGAAGGGCGGGCGTTTTGGGGGACTGTCTCTTGTAATTTTGACGTTCAAAAAGTGCAGTCTAATTTGAATAAATGACTTGATTTTGATTTAATACTTCTATAATATCTAAATATATATACTAATAATAAAGAAGAAGAGTTTGTTTGTTTGCTTGAAAGCGCTAATCTCAGGAAATACTGGTCCGATTTGAAAAAATCTTTCAGTGAGCCCCTTTATCGAGGACGGTTATAGGCTATATATCATCACGCTTCGACCAATAGTAGCGGAGCAGCAATGAAAAATGTTGCGAAAACGGCGAAAATGTAACGCAGATGAAGTTGCGCGGGACAGCTAGTAAACTAATATAACTTTTTGGCAGTTTAAATGCTGCAAAAAACATAACTGGCGAAATGTGGGTGTCCTTTTAGGTTTGGGTCATATCCACAGACGTAACTCGGCAAGCACGGTTTAACCTTGAAGATAGACCCGAACGGCTGTTATAATTTAGCCAAGAGCTCCTCCTATTAATAAATAATTAAATGGTGTTGTTTCAGTTAAATCTCCCAGAGGACGAAGGAGAAGGCTTGGGCTTCAGGCTGACGAGGACGTTGTGGGATCCATATCCTTGGGTAAGAGCAAATACAGCATTATCCGAAATGGTCACATGAGAGCAGCGGTGGCCAAGTGGTGGCAACCCCGACTTACGAGCAGTAAGCCATGGGTTCGAACCTAGGCAGGCGCATTACTTTGTGCAATTTATTTCATCACCGCTGCCCTCAAAAACGGTGAAGGAAAACATCGTGAGGAAACCGGCATGTCCTAGAGCTCAAAATTCGAAGATATGTGACATCTACCAACCCGCACTGGGCCCGCGTGGTGGATTACAGCTCACTCCCTCTCATAGCGAGGAGGCCTGTGTCCCAGCAGTGGGAACATTATATGGGCTGATGATAATAAAGGGGGGGGGGTCACATGGAGCATGACCTTGACATATATGCTTTCCCAGGTTTGGTTCGAGGCTCCCCTTATATTAAATAGGACTTAAACATACCAACTGGCAAAATATAAGTGCTTGCAATTTTCCAGGTCCGTGAGGTGACACCTGGCGGAAGGGCAGACCATGCTGGGTTGAAGCCAGGAGATTGCATACTACAGGCTGATGGCAAAGACTTACTGGGGCTGCCTGTACGTATCCTACTTCCCACTAATACTATAAATGCGAAACTTTGTGAGGGTGTGTTTGTTACTCTATCACGAAAAAACTACTGAATAAATCTGGATGAAATTCGGCACAGGGGTATATAATAGTCTGGAATAGCACGTAGGATACTTTTTAACCCTGTAGTACGATCCCGTGGGACAATTATCCCGGGCGAAGACGTGAGCTAGTTCGAAAATAAACTTTAAAATCATTTTAGAAGAGCTCGACGTGGATAAACTCGACAACTGGTATGTTTGACAACCAGTCTACCAGGGGGTGCCTTAACCCAGTTAGTACCGGGTAATACGATACCCCTTGGTATCGTATTACCCGGTACTAACTGGGTTGTGGAGGTCAGATAGGCAGTCGCTCCATGTAACATACTGGTATTTAGCTGCATCCGGTTAGACTGAAGCCAGCTCTTTTTTAATATTATAAACATATCCTATACATCTTAAAAACGAAAGTTTATTTAACAAGTAAAAAAAAATATATTGTATTGTCACCCTAGCGATTATTTAATGTTTTGTATCCTTTAGTTAAAATGTGTACAGCGTTGTGGGCTGCAATATTGTTTATAAGTTTTATGTATTTCTTGTTCCTATTTTTTTTACTTTAGCTGTTTGTTGTACCTCTTGAATAAAAATAAAAAAATGAGCTACTCCTTCCGTCTTGTTTAGCACTCAATAACGAACAAAATCCTCGTGTTTCAGGTGGGGCAAGTAGCTGGTCTGATCAGAGGCGACGGCGCGGGGGGAGGGGTGTCTCTGCTTGTGTGGAACTGCGGCGTGGATCCTAAGGATGACCCCGAGGTAATTGTGCCTTTTTTCTTGGCTTATAACCAGAATACGCAAATGAAACAAAAAATCTGAGGTAATCAAATAAAACTTCATCATCATCAGCCTATAATGTCTGTTCCCACTGCTGGGACACAGGTCTCCTTTCTATGAGAGGGAGTGGGCTGTAATCCACCACGCGGGCCCAGTGCGGGTTGGTGGATGTCACATGTCTTCGAATTTTTAGTGCTAGGATATGCCGGTTTCCTCACGATGTTTTCCTTCACCGTTTTTGAGAGCAGCGGTGATGAAATAAATTACACAAAGTATAATGCGCCTGCCTGGGTTTGAACCTACGGCTTACTGCTCGTCGGTCGGGGCTGTCACCACTGGGCCACCGCTGCTCTCTAATAAAACTTACTATCATGAAATGGACTTTCGTGTGTACCACGGTATTCTCTCGCATACTTGACCTGCGGACCTTGTCCACCTGCGGGCCTCGTCTCGTGGGGAGTGAGAGGTAAGACTCCCCCCCTGACGTCCCGACGAGGTGCGCGTGGACCACTACGCGCCCCTGGAACTGGTTAGGGTGGCCGATTGAGGGCGTTGTCCGCCGTCTGCTGACGCCCGGTGCGTCGCCTGCGGGATGGGCAGGAGCTCGCTTGTCTAATTATACCCTAACGTAACATGATCTATATAAAATTATAAGGAGGATGTTTGGATAAATGAGGTAACCTCCGAACCTACTCATTCGATTTTAAAAATTCTTTCTCTGATAGAAAGCTACACTAAGTATTACCGAGTTCCATTAAATATGTTTCATCAACGGGAACGAAGTCGCAGACAGAAGCTACTATATTAGCTAGAAGCTAGCTAGTGTATCAATATAATAACTAGAGATGTTCTGACTAGTTGGTAAAGCCGACTATCCGGCCAAGAGCGCCGACTATCCGGCTTCTTACTTTGTATGTATTTCTCAATAAAAATGTATTGGAGGAATTACACTAACTAAACAAAATTCACTTTAATCTACAATAACAGTAATGTCTTTATATCAAGAAATTGTTTCTTAATTTTTGCTTATACTAAGTAAACATGACATGCTCGCACGTAGCGGTTGCGACTTGCGCTTGATTCAGCTGTAAACGAATCGTCACGGTAATTCCCGAATACCCCCGAAACCGTGATCGGCTTGGTCGACTTGTCGGCCGGCTAATCGGTCTTTACAGGGTGTAACGGAAAGTGTATATGCCACAGACCATCAAGCTGAACATGTTTCCCCATCGGAAAAACATCGTAATAGCGAAAAAACCGGCCACGTGCGAGTTGGACTCGCGCACGAAAGGTTCCGGACCATTATTTATAAAAACGAAACAAAAAACACGTTTTTGTATGGGCCCCCTTTAAATATTTATTTTTTCTGTTTTTATTATTTGTTGTTATAGCGTCAACAGAAATACATAATCTGTAAAAATTTCAACTGGCTAACTATCACGGTTTATGAGATACAGCCTGGTGACAGACGGACGGACGGACAGCGAAATCTCAGTAATAGGGTCCCGTTTGACCCTTAAAAATTTCAGCTACCCCGTACAAGATTTCAATACCTATTCGACCCAAATGTATGGGGCAGCTGATATTTTTTGGGTGTTGTGTTCAGTTTGATGGTCTACAGTGGTGTACTACAGTACACCCTTAAGTATGTATATACCCTTTCCGTTACATCTTGAATACAACCGACTAATCTACTAGTCGGCTAGTCGGCACATCTCTAATAATAAGGCCTGGCACTGCCGAGCTCCTAATGGACCGTTGGCCACCTTTACTTAAGAGCGGGCTGTAGGCTGTAGTCATTCAGGCCACGAGAGCCCAGCGCGGTTTAAAGTCAAGATGACTTCCTGAAATTCCTTCTCTCATCTTTCCTCAGTTACTCTGGAGCTGTGGCGGCGGTGTCAGAGGGGAGAAGTCTCGTCGAGCGCTCGCGGGCGTGGTCAGAGCGCTGGCTTGCTCCGTGTGTACCTCCACAGCGACCAAGCCGCTGACTTGCGCCCGATCGCATGTTTACTGTGAACGTGAGTCCCTTTCTCGTGAAACCTTTCAAGCACGTGAAGCAATTGATCTCGGCTGTCATTCGTAGATTCTATCCCCAAGAGTCATTATCATCCTCATCATAATGCCAGTCTAACCGGATGCAGCTGAGTACCAGTATTTTACATGGAGCGACTGCCTGTCTGACCTCCACAACACAGTACTGGGTATTACGATAACCCTTGGTAAGACTGGTTGTTAGACTTTCGGGCCACAACCTTCCCGTAGCGGCCGTCAAAGATCCGCAAATGACAGATTATCACCAACAGTCATGCTAACAAAAAATATTATTATAAGTGCGGACACTCGCTGTCATTTGTAGACCTCAGGCAGTCGTTACTGGTAGTCAGATGCCCAAAAGTCTGCCCAAGGTCGAATGAACGGGCGATAGTAGTTACCTATGAAACATGTACTCAAGAATTTAATAATAATCGTTAAGGACCTCGTGAAAACAGAGAAAGATAAGCAATTCAAGTATCAAAATTTAGGGCGTAAGGTTGTCGACATGTTTAGGTACATCAGTCATTGTGCCGATAGTAGTGTCGCTTAATTGCTAAATACCAAATGGGGCCAATTGCCAATATCTGTGGTGGCTCTCGCTTGGGAGCGGGATCTTGATCCAGATTTCTTAATCAAGCCCTTGGGCGTCATTCAGAAACCAGTGACTTGTAATATAACTATTACCTTTTTTCCAGCGTGTTGGACCCGGTTAGAGCGCTGTGCTCTTTGCAGAGAAGCATTACCCTCGAAGAACTCACCATACGCTAGGAATCTGGTGGCTGAACAGGTATCCAACAGTATCAGAGCTTTTGAACATGAGGTATTGGGTTCCATCTCCAGGTCGAACAAAGTGTTATTGGGTTTGTCCATCAATGATTTCCAATAACTGTCCAGAGTCCGCATTTGTGCCCGGTTGACGGCAATAGGCTCGCCCCTAATAACATTGGACTTAACTAAAGCTACACCTCTGACTAAGCCTCGGAGAATTACTTGGGAGTGGCTATAATGACTTTACACAACACTTTTTGTTGTGTTTTTAATGTTATTCGGTATTTAGCTGACCTGGGAATCGAACCTCATACTAAAATAGTTCTATTACTTTTATGTAGGTATCTGTCAAAAAACTTAAATAACTCTATTATCTCAGGTTTTCGAAGCAATAGCAACAGAATACGAGTTAAAGAACCCAAAAACTAACCGTCCAATGCAAACGTCATCGGCTTACACATCACCGAACCGATCACGAAACTCATCACCATCACCGAACCGCAAAGCACTGTACCAGCACTCAATGATGAACAAATACAAGAAAACCGTACATTTCCCCGAAAAATTTGGCCAGACTTACGCCTCAGATCCAAATATACACAGATCTTTGCACACAGCTGAAATAAGACCGAACGTTACAACAAACCCTACCAATTTGGCAGAAAATTCCCCAGCTGGCAACTCTGGTGGAAATGTCAGCTGTCAATGTCAAAGTGACATCAGTGTGCCGAAGATTCATGTTGAAACCGTGGATTCGGATGGGAGTAAATGTGGGGGGAGTGATTGTTCTAGTAGCTGCCAAAGTTTGAGCTTGCCTCATAAGTTGGTGGCGAGACTGAGACACGCTTGTTCACTTGCTGACTTGAATAATGTTGGACAGTGCTCGCTTTCGAGGTCTTTGAATAACTTAGGTGATCATTGGTAAGTTAAGAAAGTTTTCGTCTAGGACTAAAAATTGCATCACAATAGAAACTCACTGAAAATAAAAGAAATTACTAAAATATTTATTAACCGTCACTGCATCGTTGGTCTCGGGGCACCAACTACGTGCTCCACTAAGAGTGTTCTCTGGTAATCAGAGTTGATCAAAATATTTTTGTAAACAACAACAACAAATTTCGAAGGAGCAATTCGATAATTAGTCAAGACTAATCATCGAATTGCTCCTTCGAAATTTGTTGTTGTTGTTTGTTGTTGCTGAATTTTTTTTTTTGGTTTTTTTGTTTGGTTACTTCAAGAGGTAATCAAACAATAAATGTCTTTATTGAAGCCGGCTTTGATGGGAAAAAGAGTGTGACCAGCACTAAAATACCATTTTTGTTTTTCAGCAAAAACTGCCATCACGGTTCATTGGATAACTTGAAGAATAATTGCAATTCTATCTGTGGTAAGTGTAAAATGAATAGCGTTCAATCCACAATAACTTGGCTTAAATATAACACATCCATCAATAAAAAGACACTGGCGCACAGGTATAATAGGAAGTTTGACAAAAAGTCCAAATACATAGTAGAAATATTTTCTCATTTGTGGCAACATTAGCAGACAAAGTGTGCGAATAGAACACTTTTGATAAGAAACTTGGCATGTTCTAAAACCAAGCATTCGAAGACATGTGACATCTACCAACCCGCAGTGTGCCCGCGTGGTGGATTGCAACCCACTCCCTCTCAAAAACAGGACGCCTGTGTCTAGCGTAGGAACACTATAGACTGATTCATCATCATCATATCAGCCAGGAATCACCTACTGCTGGGTATAAGTCTCCCCTTCTTTCTGCCACACTTCCCGATTCTGTGCGTTCATAACCAGGTGTTTCCCGCGACTTTGACGATATCGTCGACCCAACGAGCTGTAGGACGACCCTGGTTTCTTTGGCTTATCTTTGGCCACCACCCGCTATACTGCTGTTTAACCTAATACATAATTTATGTATTTCTATTACAGACACACCCGTGTTTCTGCTGCCAGCGCCACCCGTCTATGTACTAGCGTGCGATCACGGCAAGAAAGAATAAATATAAAGTGTTAGTTTTTGTATTGTTTTTTTTTTATGAATTAATTATAATAAAAATTGCTGTTTTATACCCTCTGTTTCACTTATAAAAGAGTCTAAAAGTGGCGCCGTTGACTGAAAAGTTGTGTGGTAAACAGTTGTCATGGAAATGCGATCCGGCGGAATGAGGACAATGTCGTGAGGAAAGTTTTTGAGTACGAATGTGGATGGGTATAAGAGTAGAGGAAGACCAAAGATGGATTTTACTATAGCCTTTGACATCCAGGTATAATGTAGCTTTCCATTACTGAAAGAATTTTCGGTATCGAATCAGTAATTCCTAGTAGTATTAGTATATGAGTGTTACATCGCCCGGCGCCACATATACAAGTCCGTGATACGACCTTTCGTATTGTATGGATCGGAATGCTGGGCAGAGAAGAAGACGGATGAAAAAAGATTGCATGCAGCAGAGATGATAATGTTGAGGTGGATGTGTGGAGTAACTAAATGGATATAGTTAGAAATGAGAATACGTATAAGAGGAAGTTTGAAAGTGGCACCTGTTACAGAAAAGATGAAAGGGAGTCGTCTGTCTTGGTATAGACATGTGATGAGGAGGGATGGAACACATGAGACTAAAAGAGTGATGAATATAAATATGGATGGATTGTGTAAAAATGATATGAAAGAAAAAGGAGTAAATGATAGCATGACGAATGACAGAGGAGAATGGAGGAAAGAGACGTGTTGCACCGACCCCAAGTAATATGGGACAAGAAGAAGAAGATGAAGACATCGCCCAGCAGTTTTACGACAACATCCTAGATTAGTGCTCTACGGTCGAGAGCCGTATCTTATTGGTGTTTAACCGGTGATGTTATTTTAGTTTATATAATACCCAGCTCGTAACAATTTGGTATCAGAAGTGGGATAGAAAATATGCCAGTTCTACCAAAAGATGACACGGACGGTATTGTTATTTCCATACCACCTCAATTTTGTTTTTAGACTAGTGTCTAAAATGGGTGCGCTTCATATCATATAAAGTTATTTGGTATATTTTCATTTCAATAACGTTCACAATTTAATAAACGTGAGTTATACCAACTGTTGATATAATTTCTTTAGATATAACATTTATATACTCTAAAACTTATTTCGTATAATGTTATTGGATATAACGACGCGATTTAATCGAAAATCATTAGGCCTATCGTTTAATATATATAATATTGTTATCTTGTTTTTAACCCCCGACCAAAATAGAGGGGTGTTATAAGTTTGACGTGTGTATCTGTGTATCGGTGTATCTGTGTATCTGTGTGTCTGTCTGTGGCATCGTAGCTCCTAAACGGACGAACGATTTTGATAAAAGTGGTGTCGTTTGAAAGGTATTTTAATCGAGAGTGTTCTTAGCTATGTTTCGAGAAAATCTGCTCAGCCGTTTGAAGATCATCACCTCTTTTCTAGTTGATGTAGGGATATAAACAACTTTCATAGGTAGTGTTTTTGAAATGTTGTCGCTTGTCACCATGGGCATTGCTGAGGGGGGGGGGGTGCACCCCCCTCCCCCCAAAATTTACATTTTTTTTTAAATTGATGTCTTTCCTTGGTTTCGTTAACCAGGAGTAGGACAGTCAAGGCTAAGAAAAAATAAAATAAGTTTAAAAAGCATGAAAAAAAATTAAATTAAAAATTTAAAAAACCCCCGACACAAAAAACCTCTAAAAAGCCAAATATAAATTAATCCAAGCGTCGTAGCGTCGGGGGACCGCTAAGAAGACCGCTTAGTACAAGCACAGAACAAAGCGGACCCCCGACGCTACGACGCTTGGATTAATTTATTTTTGGCTTTTTAGAGGTTTTTTGTGTCGGGGGTTTTTTAAATTTTTAATTTTCTTTATTGTTATCTTTAGGTTAACATCCCGATTCAAAGCAATCTGACTCGGATGGGTTATATTAGGTTAGAAGGTTAAGGCGGGAGCGGAGCGGAGTACCAGGTCCCCTCTATGTTGGTGAATCATTTGGGTTAGGTTTGGTTAGAACAGAGACCATTAACGAGCGAAGGCGAATGAGTGAAGCAAGCGTGCTGCGGGAGCGGCGTGACAGAAACGAATCGCTGCAAAATCAACTCCACGTAGTCTTGTCTGCCCTACCCCTAGAGGGTTTTTAGGGTTCCGTACCCAAAGGGTCAAACGGGACCCTATTACTGAGACTTCGCTGTCCGTCCGTCCGTCTGTCACCAGGCTGTATCTCATAAACCGTGATAGTTAGCGAGTTGAAATTTCTACAGATTGTGTATTTCTGTTGATGCTATAACAACAAATACTAAAAAAGGGGGGCTCCCATACAAAAAAGTGTTTTTTTGCTCGTTTTTATAAATAATGGTACGGGACCCTTCGTGCGCCAGTCCAATTCGCACTTGGCCGGTTTTTAAAATCGCGTAGGCGCGGAGGGGCAAAGCGGCCCGCGAGCTGAGGAGGCTGGCCAGCCTCAGCCGCGACGCAGGCGCAAGCGGAAGGCGCGGTGGTGAGCGTGAAACACATCTGCGACTATAAGCTCGCATGGGACCGCCGGAGCCCCGCAGCGCCGGAGCCGTGACAGAAACCAAGCCTGCTGCATGTTGCATGCTTGCATGCATGCTGCATGCTTGCATTCTTGCTTGCATTTGTTTTGTTTGCTTGCATTGTTTTTTACTACGGGTTTTATCATTTTAGATCAAATAGGTTTTATGTCTTTTGAGTGGTATATCAAACGTTTTTATATTTAATGTATGTTATGCTTATAAAAAATTGTTACTTTAAAATTATATCAATCGTTTATTATATTAACTGATCATTATATCGAACAAAATTATAGATTCAGTTGTTATATGTTGTAAATATTAGTGATTTTGTAATTATCTCATACTAGCTGATACCCGCGACTTCGTTCGCGCGGAAATTTTAAGGTGTATGTGTGAGACTGTCTCGTTGTTAGAGTGGTCGCAAGCACGACTGCTGAGCTTGAGGTCCCGGGTTCGATTCTCGGATCGGGCAAAGTGTTATTGGGTTATTCCATCAGGAATTTCTGAGTAGCAGCCACGAAGTCTGGATTTAATGTCGGGCCCGGTTGATAGGGATCGCCCCCTATTACATATAATAGGGGGCGATCCCCATCAACCGGGCCCAGCTTCAACATAACTGGCGAAATGAGGATGTACGATTAAATACACCTTCAGTAAGGAATGATGTTTTGTTGTTATGTGTGAGAACTGACGGTCTGATCGTAATGTGATTAAGTGGGTGATGACTACAAAGGGCGTGCTTTAGGGTGGTGTAATTCTGGGCGGCAGAGGTCCGAAACAAAATTAAAAGGCGTTGAAGCGACACTATAATATGGCTTAAAAGTCGGAACATATTTTTTTCAAAGTGAACAATACGGCGCATTGTTGGGCACTATTTATTTATTCTTTCCAATACAGTTTTGTATACAATAAAAAATGTCATAACAATGACCGTAACCACGTGCAAGTTTTGGCTTCATGAAACACGTGAACAATCAACAAATAATTGACCGTCTGAGAAGCATGGAGTACGTACCCAAAAAATTGCCTGCCACTTTTTAGGTATGGCCCTGATATTTGTTGATCGTCATTGCAAAACTACCTGGTAATTAAAATTGGAATGGCAAGTTATTTGGAATATTTGGCATGCGTCGAATTAAAACGCTCTCTCCTTTAGCAAATCCTGTAATAATGGTGGTTTAACGGTATGAGAAACAGGGTGTAAAGTTCCTCAATACTCCATCGAAAAGGGAGGATCCTCCGACCAGACAGGTGTTGGGTCTGGTGGGCAACTGCCCGACAGTTGTTGTTGTCGGGTTTCTCCATAGTCTTAAGTCAATGTAAACTTTGCTTGCTTGATGTAGGCAATTGATGTTAGTTCTTCCGTCACGTCATAAAATCAAAAACAAAATATTTTATTTTACATAGGCCTACAGGGGCACTTATAAAACGTCGACAAAAGGGGCACGGTTCGGGTTGGTTGTTTCCTATGGAGAAAAGCCGGCAAGAAAGTCCATGGTTACTCTTTTAAAATCATTTGGTTCTAAAATATTTGAATGTTACAGCGTTTGTACCTAAGTATGAGAGGACAGCGTAGGCCCGACAACAAGTCGTCGCTTACAACAAAAGGTAGAAAAAAATAATACGTGAAAAAAAAAAGAAAACAAAAATTTCAAAGCCTACAATGTCCACACATTCACAAAAAATATGAATGAAAAAGAATCAATTAAAAAGTAAAAATAAATAAGAACAATAAATTAAACAATTGACACAAATGTCATAGATGGCGCTGTAGTACTTTTTGTAGTAAGTTGCTTTTTGTAGGTCGCTACATCACTCCCCTCCGGAGACCGGAGGTCGATAGTCGAATGAGTCAGCTTGTAGTATTATGCCGTGCCAGTTGGAATTTCGTTTCCGCATTGTTCACGGTGAGTCGGAACAGACTGTGGTGGTGAGGCAAACCCCAGTGAGTCGGGGCCGGCGCTGCGTTTGCTCCAGCACGTCGGACGTAGTGCAGCGCTGCGATGTGGCAGACAGCTAGAGAGGTGTCGACCGGGAGGTAGTAGAAGCTCTCGACCGGCCGAAAAGGCAGTGTGCTGTGCCAAAGTCGCTTGATGAGAGGCTGAGGGTGCTGACCAGGAATGCGCTCCGGCTGCATGCTGGTGGTCAGGAATACGCATTTGAAGCTGGCTGGCTGTGAGACTCGCTAAATTAAAGCTTGAAGGAAGTGATGATGATGACGTCACGTTGCTCGAAGACTGCGCTGACGTCCATTTCTGGGTCACCAGTTTAGCAGTTTGAGGAACAGGGTGTAAAGTTCCTCACTACTCCATTGAAAAGGGAGGATCCTCCGACCAGACAGGTGTTGTGTCTGGTGGGCAACTGCCCGACAGTGGTTTCGGGTTTCTCTATATAGTATTAAGTCGAAAGCAAGTTAAACTTTGCTTGCGAGACGTAGGCAATTGATGTTAGTTCTTCCGTCGCGTCATAGATGGCGCTGTAGCACTTTTTGTAGTAAGTTGCTTTTTGTAGGTCGCTACAGTGGCTTTTATAATATTACTGCCAAGCTTTGTGATACGAAGCCTGGTGCCGTTGCACAGTCTTGGTACATCAAACTTTCTCATCAGCAGAACTAAAACGCCAACTTTAAGCTCCATCTTATGGGAACGGCACGCCCGTTAGCTCCAGGGAGTTGAAAAATTCAACGGGGTCATTAGCCATCACAGTGTCTACGGATGTGTATACTTTAAAATCGCCGACGTTCATGTCTTAAATTTCGTTTTGTTTATGACCCAATCGTTCTTTAATCACTATTTATTTTGAATGGTTAAAATAACGAAAACTATTTTGTAATGATTTCAAAATCATAAAGCATTATAATAAAACAAAATACCTAGTTACAAAAAGAGAACAACGGTTGGGGATCGAACCCGCGTTGTTTTGGAAAACTTACAGCATTAAAAAATTTCCACAAAAAGTGCATACTGACTGCGGATACGAACTCGATACCTTTTGCTTGGCGGGCGGTCATAGAACCGCCAGGCTACTTACTTTGATGACAAATGGTTTGAAATAGCCGGTTTATTCTAATGCTTGTCATGACAGTTGTCAGTTGTCAAACAGTTGAGAAATGTGGACTAAATGCAATATTGCTCATCCCCCTAAGTTATTAGCGCGATAATATATAGCCTATGTTACTCGGTAAAGATGTAGCTTTCTAATGGTGAAAGAATTTTCAAAATCGGTCCAGTAGTTTTTGAGTTTATTCATTACATACAAAAATACAAAAATACAAATCTTTCCTCTTTATAATATTAGTGTAGATATTACTTACCCGTCTAAATTGATAATACGTATACTTACATAAAAGTACTTTTTTAATACAAAGATTTCCACACCAGAATTTATACTTATGTTACATTCATTTTCTAACAGTCCTTTTTAAAAGGAAATTAAACATCAAACTGTAAGGTATTATACCGACAGGAAGACACCAATATATGCGTGTTTCCTTGATCTCTCAAGGGCCTTCGACCTGGTGTCGTATGATATTCTTTGGCACAAGCTGCTTGAAGAGACCACTGTGCCGAGGGAGCTTGTATCTCTTCTCAAATATTGGTACAGTAATCAAAAGAATGCTGTCAGATGGGCCAACACACAGAGTCAGGAATATTACTTGAAGTGCGGGTTTAGGCAGGGCGGATTGACCTCCCCGAGTTTGTTTAACCTGTTTGTTAATCAGCTGATTGGCAGGCTTAGCGGAACCAGGGTCGGATGCTCAATAGACGGAAAAATGATCAACAATATTAGTTATGCGGACGACATGGTTCTGCTGAGCCCTTCAGTAAGTGCGTTCAGGAGACTTCTTTTCATTTGTGAATCGTATGCCCTGTCACATGGACTCAAGTATAATGCGAGTAAGAGTGTTCTTCATGCTATATGGGTGTGCTTCATGTTTTAGTTCCCTTCAAAATGGTTGAGTTGAATGATGGCTGATCCATGCGTGATGTTCGTGAACGGGCGCTGTCAGTTGTGCCTGGTCATCTCTTAGTTGCCACGGCTTATTTCAAACTATTTATTTTATTTTTGAATTGTCTTTTTTTTGTTTTGTTGTGGACACTTTTAACGTGCACATCTTGCTACATCGTTTTCACATAATTTACCACCTCAACATGAATGATGTAACCAAGATTTTTGTAACAAGCTACTAATTTAAAAGAGTGTCCATGGAGTTTCTTGCCCATTCTTCTCCATAGAGATCTACGCTTTGGAATGGGCAACTACAGTACTTTCACAGTTATTATGTCTAGTGACTGGGACTGTAGCTTAATATTTATTGTTGTTTGACTATTCAAAAGTGCCTGTAACTGGCCTACTTGAAATAAATGATTTTGATTTGATTTGATTTGATTTGATTATACAAAGCAGGTAACAAGGCTCCCTTAAATGTGCCGCCAATTAAGATCGGCGGGTCGGTACTCGAGAGGGTGTCTAATAGTACATTGTGTATTAAGGGCGGTAAGTAAGAAATTACGACCGAGGCTCTAGTAGAAGCCCGAAGTCGAAGACTGAGGGCTTTCTGAGTCGAGGTTCGTAATTCCCGTACCGCCCATGAAACATACTTACAATGTTATTCATCACATTTGCGAGTAAATAATTATGAATTATAGAAACGTCAGCACAACTATTATTACGAAATAGGTGAACTTTTTTAAGCGGATGGCGGGCTCCATCTACACCACAGATTATACAAATATTTCGTTCCGAAACGTTAATGGCAAGTACTTACGTAGGTATACAGCCATAAGGGAGAGTAAAAAAAAAATCGACGTTTTGATACAAAAAAACTATCGATAGAATAGAATAGAATAGAATAATTTTTATTTGCGTAAAAACATGGTACATTTAGGTCTTATAAATAGAGTTGTGAACTTACATGTTTTGCCATAGAATGGCATACAAATATTTGAAAATGATTAACGTGAATTTTAATACGAAACATAAATTTGTTAAAATATTAATACTACAACGCTAGTGCTATATTAGCACTTACAATTTAAGGCTTCGTATCCATTCGAAATCTTTAAACAATTAATATAAACTTAATAATAAAGAATAAAAAACTAAAAAACGCAGCAACATGAAATATTTTGTAGAGCTCAGTAACCATATCTATCAGCTATTTTTTTTTCTAGAAATTCTTTTACACTATAAAAACAATTATCAATGAGCCATTTATACAATTTGGATTTAAAATATTTTAAAGGGAGCTCTCTTAACTCTTTTGGTATGTTGTTAAAGATTTTTATTGCAGTGATGAAACTATTTTTTTGGCATAATGTGCTTTGATGTGCAGGTATTCTTAATCTTGTGGGATCTCGACGAGTGTATTTCGAATGCAGGTCGCATGCTATAAAAAACTCGAGTGTTCCTTGACAAAAATACCAGCCTGCATTATGAAAAGGCCTGTTAGAGTTAATAGCCTTAATTTTTTAAACAGTGGTCGAAAGGATGTTAATGGGCTGATACCGCAAATTGCTCTTAGGCATTTTTTTTGAACAATAAATGCTTCATTTATATTTGTCGAGTTCCCCCAGAGTAGGAGTCCATACCGGAGTAAGGAGGATACATACCCGTGGTAAGCAGTCAGGGCGACTGCTTCACTAGCGGTACGTCTTAAACGTTTAAGTGCAAAAACAAATTGGTTGAGTTTCTTGCCAACATGTTCTATATGTAATTTCCAGTGACAGTGCTGATCAAGAATGAGTCCAAGAAATTTATATTCCCTTACTTCGTTTATTTGTTGTCCTTGACGATTAAAACATTAGTTGACTATTTAAGTAACATGTAGGGAGATTGCAATGATTGAATGAATTCCTGTTTAGATGACCTTATAAGACAATTTTTCAATTGCGTGTAAACTCCTTGCTTGAACTTGCATGACCTATGTGCTGTGCTATAAATTAAAAAAAGATACTTACCGCCCTAGGGTTTGCATGGCAAAAAAAAGCTCGAGGGTTTTATATGGGGCGTTACGGCCAAGTTAACGTGTATGTTTAGATACTGTTTACGTGCAAGTGTGATTAAAAAAAAAATACTTGGGTCACATACTGACAGATCGGCTACAGGACGATGAAGACCTAGAGAGGGAAAGGAGGGCGTTGGCAGTCCGCTGCAATATATTGGCCGCAGATTCGCACGATGTACCACAGATGTAAAACTGTTACTTTTCAGAGCCTTCTGTCAGTCATTTTACACGTGCAGTCTGTGGATCAACTTTACCCGGCAGGCTAACAACGCCCTGCGTGTTCAGTACAATGACGCGCTGAGGGCAGTGTTTTCTTCAACACTCACCCCTCACCCCGGTACTGCAGTGCTTTCGCAATGTTCGCGGATGCTTTCATCGATGACGTCTTCTCCATCATCAGGAAAATAACTGCATCGATGATGAGCAAGGTCCGTGGTAACATCAACGCTGTCCTCAGCACGTTAGCGTATAAAATAGACAGTCCTTTTACTGTGTACTGGGCAAGTGTACACGCACAGAAATAGGAAATAGGTTTTAATTATTATTGTAAACTTGTTTTGTTTAAGTACTAACAAATTACTAACACCTTCTTTTTCTTATTTTTTTGTGTGTGTTCTACTAACAACCATACTAACGCTTTCTTTGTAGAAATTAATGGACTTATGTCTGAAATAAAGATATATTATTATTATTTCCTTTATTCATTTTAAACCATATCATTTACATTTTTAAATATTTTACAAAATGATATAAACAGAACATTTAAAAATTTATAAATAGTAGCCTACCAGCATCGGGAACAGGGTCCGGGCTACCTGTGGTCAGGGCTCTTGAGAGAAGAACCTCCTGACAATACGTGCCGTGTCCAGAAGTACTGCTTTCTGAATCAAGCCCTTGATCCAGCTGTCAAGCGAAAGCCTACTAAGATGTTGGTCGAGGTTTTTGGCAATTAAGCCATTGGCCGACACGACTATCGGCACAATGACTGCTGTATTCACATCCCACATGTCGACAACCTCGCGAGCCAGATCTAGATATTTGAATTGCTTATCTTTCTCTGCTTTCACGAGGTTCTCGTCATGTGGGACCTTTATATCAACACAACAACAGCAACAGCTGGAATTATGGTCGTGTAGCTCGGTCATTGTTAGGAAATTTGACGTGAGCTACACGACATGCCGCTACAGCTGCATAGTACAATATTGAGTGGGTATTATTATTATTATAATGTATGCATTGCTATTTTTTGAGAGGTGCGAGTGTAGCGAGGCAAACCAGTTTCTTGACTACAAAAAAGAAAAAAACTGCATAAATATAGAAATCAGGTATTCAACATTTGTAACATTCCAAACAACATTATAACAAATAGGTTCCGTACTAGTAAAAACAGTGGACGTCTGTTGATTTATTTCTTCAATATGCTCACCGCCATTTATTTAACATCTACTTCTACAAATAAATGAAATTAAAGTGTCTGTACGTGTTTTCTGGGGAGTTTGTTCCGCCACTTCTTCTTCCCAGCTAAAAAAAATGAAAATGAAATGCGGGCGTTTTGGGGGACTGTCTCTTGTAATTTTGGCGTTCAAAAAGTGCTGATTATAGGCCTAATTTGAATAAATAACTTTGATTTTGAAAAATTAAATAAAATGTAGTAAAATGAGGAAACTGACATGGCAACACCGGACAACACTCCGGTCTATTCTGAAGTTGTGACGTCATAAACAAACAACACACGATCAAACAAACTAATGCTTAAGATGGTGTTGTCACGTTTTAAAAGTTTGTTAGATTTTTTTAAGTTCATATGTTCACTTTTGTAAATATTTTATGTTTCTTTTTTTATTTGGTAATATCATTAGTAAACCTACTTATATGCCCCTTTCAAACTCTCAAACTCAAACTCAAAGCATTTATTTCAATTAGACCATTACAGGCACTTTTGAAAGTCAAAGAACAAAAAAAAAAGAACGCTAAGCTACAGTCCCAGTCACAAGACATAATAACTTGTGATAGTACTGTAGTTGCCCATTCCAAAGCGTAGATCTCTATGGAGAAGAATGAGCAAGAAACTCCATGGACACTCTTTTAAATTAAAATATGTTACAGAATCTTGGTTACATCATTCGTGTTGAGAATTACTAGTATGTGAGAACGATGTAGAAATACGGGCAAGTTAAGAGCGTCCACAGTAAAAGACGAAATCAATAATTTGAAAATAAAGTTAAAAATAAAATAATTAAAAATGAACCATGGCAGCTAAGAGATGACCAGGCACAACTGACAGCGCCCGTTCACGAACATGACGCATGTATCAGCCATCATTCAACTCAACCATATTGAAGGGAACTAAATGACCCGACACACCCGCCGCCATCAGCGTGACATTTAAGTGAGCATGACATTTAATCAACCGCCAGGGTAAATTCGCGTCAGTGTAAGTAAGATGTGGGTACTCAGTAAATAGTGGCTTTACAGTACATAGTTTTCACACATGTGCTATGCAATTATATAATACTAAGAGATTGAATCTATACAAAGCAAAGATATTTATACAATCTTCTGCAGCTTCCACAGTAACTTCACATGGTAATTTGATAGCCCCTATGGTTGTGGAGCAGGACCAGCATTGAGCCAAGAATTTTTATCATCAATGTAATCCCCCAACTTATAATATGCTTGCCTACATAGTGTGCGCTTTATGCAAGATTTAAATTTCGTTTCATTTAGTTGTAGAATGGGGGGAGGTATTTTATTGTAACATTTTAAACAGTACCCCATGAAAGATGAGTCTACTTTAGCTAACCTGAAACCTGGCTGAACCAGTTGGTCCCTGTTTCTAGTATTATAGTGGTGCCGGTCACTTCTTTTACTAAATAAATGCAGATTTTTCCTAACGTACATGATATTTTCATAGATATATTGACAAGGTACAGTCATGATGTTAATTTCCTTAAACAGTTCTCTTAGAGAATCGCGCCTACGTAGATTATATATGGCTCTGATAGCTCTTTTCTGCAGAATAAATATAGACTCGATGTCTGCAGCCTGACCCCATAGTAAAATACCGTATGACATAATGCTATGAAAATAAATAAAATACACTAGCCTCGCGGTATCTACATCAGTAAATTGACGGATTTTCCTGACAGCATATGCTGCTGAACTCAGCCTTCCTGCAAGAGATGTTAAATGAGAACCCCATTGTAGCCTTGAGTCGAGCGTGATCCCCAAGAAAACAGTTTCATCGACAAATTCAAGTTTCTCTTGATTTAATACTATGTCACAATCACTACATTTGACATTTGGTAGAGTAAATCTTATACACTTAGTTTTTTTCCCATTTAATACTAAATTATTAGCGGTAAACCAGTTATGGACCTGCATTAGAGCGTTATTTACGTCGTTGAGGTTTGTGGCACGTCTGTTTATTCTAAATATTAAAGAAGTGTCGTCAGCAAACAACACCATTTGTGGTTGGTTTTTAAACAAATGGGGTAGGTCATTAATATATACTAAAAAGAGGAAAGGACCCAATATTGAACCTTGTGGTACACCCATTTTTACTTTTAAACCCATTGAATTTACACCATTTACTTGTACTTGCTGCTGTCTATCATTCAAATACGATTTTACTAAACTGAGCGCAAGTTTACCTAAACCGTAATGTTCAAGTTTCAAGAGCAGGGTTTCGTGATTTACGCAATCAAATGCCTTCGAGAGGTCACAGAAGATTCCTATGGCATCTTGTGCCTCTTCCCACGCAGTATATATATGTTTTAATAAAGTGACACCGGCGTCAGTCGTACAACGTCCTTTGGTGAAACCATACTGTTTGTCATGTAAGATTTTATTGGTGCTAAAGTGGGTGAGCATTTGATTAAGCATTACCTTTTCAAACACCTTGCTGAAAACCGGCAACACGGAAACGGGTCTATAGTTATTGGTGTCTTTACTGTCCCCAGATTTGAACTGTGGTATTACCTTGCTGTATTTCATAAGGTCTGGGAAGACTCCCTGGTCCACACACAAATTGAAAATTAAGGCTAAATACGGTGCTATAGTGTCGATAATGGCCTGACAAACTTTAACAGACATTCCCCATAGATCTTCGGTTAATTTGATTTTGATTTCCTTAAAAGCTTTAATGACTGTTATGGGGTTTATATGCTTAAATTGAAACTCAATCGGACAGGCTGAAACGTTCGCCTTTAATAAGTCAATGGAAAGCAAGGGTGAGGAATTTAAGGTTTCGGTAGTTTTAAGCGGGATAAACGGATCTTCGGAACGGACGTTTCGGATCGGACAGGTTTTTTTAACATATTGTATGACGATACCTTACCAAACAATATTTTTTTTCGGACTTTGTGTGTGTCCCGGACATCCGGATAATAGCTTTTTCTAAAAAATATTTTAGGAAAAAGATTCGGTTTACGTTTCGTGTAAAAAACTGAAACTGAAATAGTGTATTTTAAGAAACTAATTTGAATATTTAGGTTAATTGGCTTATTAGTTTAATTTATATTTAATTTTAAAGTTTTCGGGTCGATGATACAAGTGACTGACACTATCATGACAGGTGTAGTGCCCTTCACCATTACCTGACCCATCTCACAAAGCAAAAAAGAGACAAATGGGTCAGGTAATGCTGCTCACTGACTGTACACATGAAGCTAAAGAGCCCATGATCCCTCATCGTTTTACGACTAAAAACGTATTTATTGATATTTGTTTATTCAGATTTCAAAAGTACTAAAAAAATCTGGTACTTAGTAAAATATCGAAACATAATGAACAATTTGAATGTCAAACATATTATTGCGATAAAACCGTATGACTACTATGGATGACTATGACAAGAATGGGCACGAAACTCCATGGAAACTCTTTTAAATCAAAATACGTTACAAAAACTTGCCTACGAATTACAAATATGTGAGAACGATGTAGAAATACGGGCAAGTTAAGAGCGTCCAGAGTAAAAGATTGAATCAGTAATTCAAATTAAAGTAATTAAAATAAACCGTGGCAGCTGAGAGATGACCAGTCACAACTGACATCGCCCGTTCACGAGCATGACGCATGTATCAGCCATCATTCAACTCAACCATATTGAAGGGAGCTAAATGACCCGACACACCCGGCACCATCAGCATGACATTCACTCAACCGCCAGGGTAAATTCGCGTCAATGATAGATGTAGGTACTCAGTAAATGGTGGCTTTACAGGACATAGTACTCACACATGTGCTATGCTATTATATAATACTAACTTTTCAACTTGAAACCAATAATTAGGCACCTGGTTCCTCGAAATGCTTTTGCAATTATAAATTGTTTGAAAAATGGTCAATCTTCTCTTCTATGTAGAAGAGTAAAGAACCCTAAAAAAGTGGGTATTGCCTATATATATAAGGAATGCATGCTATTGGTGACAGTCATTTAAATCTAATATTAATAATGTTTCTGTTGGTTTTAATGTTAATTGGGTGCGCGGTGTTCGCAATATGGTGGACCGTGAAACCGCGTCGTCCCTCGCCTCCGGTATACCCTGGTGCACTGCCGATTATTGGACACGCAATTGAAATGCTGGTAGATCCTATAGGTAAGGTCTAAAATTATTTTCCAAAAGTTTGAAATGTGGACCTCTGGTATTGTCCAGCTCCTCTCCTCACGCAAGAAAATGTTGTTTATTGAATTCCAGAACTGTGGCGGAAGGAAAAAGAAGTATATCAGTTCTGTTTAGAGAACGGTGGAGTTATTCAGGTGCGGTTAGGGCCACATCCTGTTTATGGTAAGCTTTATAGTTTTTGAATCAATACTAACTCACGTTTTGTTATCTTACTGTGACATTTATACTATTATACATGTTGTCGGACGTAAAGAATAGCACCATCCCAAATCTTCCCGTGGGTGTCGTAAGAGGCGACTAAGGGACTTGCCAGAGAATGGGCAGCAGCGATCTCTGTGCTTTTGTAACAACCGTACTGCGATCGCCAACTCGCCTGCCAAGCGTGGCGATTATGGCAAAACCCCCCAAAATATCAATGTGACTTGGGGAAGGCCTATGTCCAGCAGTGGACGTCTTTTAGGCTGAAATGATGATGATGATGACATATATGTGTGTCCCGGCTTCCGAGTGCGCTTGTTTTTTTTAGTATTTCAGGTCGGTTTTAATAGATCAAGGACAGATCTAGGTACTAGACCTAGATCTGTAGGTTCGTTGTCACTAGTACCATTAACAGTTCCATGATGGAACTACTGACTGTTTTTTTTTATCACTAGTTCCATTTTAAAAGAATCTGAAATTAATGGAACTAATGTTGAATTTCTTATTAGTAGTTCCACATTATTATTTTTGGCGTTTGTGAAATTTTTAAGGGTGGTAAAAACACTGGAGTTAAAAACACTTAGTTTTTATAATAACTATACCTATTCAATAAAAAAAACAAATATTTATTTTGTCTATCTTTACTTTTTTATAATAGGTATGTGCCCGACCCAGTTCTCGAAAAGTGCATAAAAAAACTAGTGATAAAAAAAAACAGTCAGTAGTTCCATCATGGAACTGTTAATGGTACTAGTGACAACGAACCGATCTGTAAAACTAATGATACTTAAAGACTTAAATAATCTAGATTCTAGATTATTTGTCGCGTCGTGAATAAAAAGCTCTTAAAAAATGATATCGAGTTGCCTTCAATTCTTCTCAAGTCAATGGCAGGTAAGATATTGGCTTGCAAAGTCGTGCTCCTACAATTTATTTTTATTATAGTATTTAACCCATCAAGTCATCATCATTTCAGCCCAAAAGACGTCCACTGCTGGACATAGGCCTCCCCCTAGTGTCACCATATTGATATTTTGGGGGGTTTTGCCATAACAATTGCCTCGCTTGGCAGGCGGGTTGGCGATCGCAGTACAGTTGTTACAAAAGCACAGAGAACGCTGCTGCCCATTCTCTGGCAAGTCCCTTAGTCGCCTCTTACGACACCCACGGGAAGATATGGGATGGTGCTTCTTTACGTCCGACACCATAAAGAGCGCAAAAAAGTCGTTTCCCAGCAATGAATAAATTTAAGAACTTTGTCGTGTAGAAAAGGCGCTAATATGTTAATGTACATTAAGTTTACTTCACCATAAGAGCGCACCGTGTAGGTATCTATGCGCTCCGTGTATGTGTGCGTAAGACAGACGCGCACGACGCTCCGGGACGAGTGGCGGCTCTAGTTATAATGGGCGGAACGCGCGCTAATTTAGGTATTTCCTTCGTATTATTAAAACCAATACACATTTTGAAAATCTAAAATGTATACGTTATAGAAAATATGTAGTTTTGTTATTATTTAAAAGCTGATAAAACCTTCCGTGAAGGTTTTACGCCGTACTGAGGATTTATTTTCTTTTTTAGAGATCACTTTGGCATTTTATTTACTCGTACTATCGAGAAAACTACAAGTAATCGTGTTTCATAAGTGTATGGTTTATAGGGTGAATCCTTGAATTTCTTACAAATTAACTTCATAACTAAAGGTTAAGTAATAACGATGCAGCAAGGGATCAAACGAACGGAATTATTTCGAAGTTTCCTCGGTGCGCCCTTAATATTAGTCCGGGGCTTTTAGATTTGAACCCTGCATTAAATATAAACAGCGATTTTTTTCTTGAATCGTGTACTTGACCTTAGCTCTTCAAATAATAAAAAAAAATTAAACATTTTCCGAGACCGGATCAAGCTGAAAAAGACGAAAACGCGTTTTTGTGAATAAAAACATGGGAAAAAAGTTAACAGGACAAATTTAGTTACTTTAGGTAAAGAATTGGTGACAGTAATATATTTTTTCAGAATTAAATATTTTCGTGCACAGAAATTGTACTTACGGCAAAAATATAAACAGCGGTTTTTTTTACATAAAATAACTTAAATTAATATATTACACCGCCAATGAACAAAATTAAACAAATTGTACTACCGGAAGTTATTATTACCAGTTTTTTTACAATAGCGGTTGAGGCAAAAAGGTAACAGGGTTTAATTTAGTTTAACTTTTATCTAAAGGCTATTTCTAACCTATTTACACGAAAATTAAACACTTTAAAGCAAATCGTGAAAAAAAATATCAATTAATGTTTACGTAAAATACGTCTGCAAGCTTTATTCTTGTATTTGGCGCAGCACTTTCATAGGAATTTGATCTTTCCGAAATATGAATAAGGTGTACAATCGCGTAACTCAATAAAACACCGACTCAAACAACAACACAGTCATACGCACACAATGAACGCAGCGCTTATCTTGTTTACGCACACTAGCACACGCCGTACGCTGCTTAGCGCTGAAACCGTGCATCGTAATTAAATTTTTACTTTGACAATATTAATTATCGCTCTAATTTGTTTAATTTTGGGGGATTAGGGTTTGGATTTATATATTTCTCATTATTCAATGAATTTAAATCCTGTTACATTTTTGCCGTAAGTAGTATTTAAGATTTTTTGATTTTCTTGATTTTCTGTGAAGTCCGGAGCAGAATTTGTTTAATTTTCACAATAATAGTTAGACATGGTGACATAAACTATTTTAGCACTATTTTTGTCCTGTTAATATTTTTGCCTTAAGTACGAAGTCAAATTATAAGATTTTTAAAAAATAACGAATGGTCCGTGGACGAAAATGTTTAATTTTCTGACCTACTTGTAGTACTCAATCTGTTCTACAAATACTCCAAATAAACATCCCTGTTTATATTTTTTTCCACCAAGTTAAATACATATTAGACGTTTTCTTAAAAAAAAACATACACGCGGAGGTGAACTTTTCGCGGGAAACAGCTTAATATACTCTCCTGTCCATACCCTACAGATTCAATGAAAAAAATCGCTGTTTTTAATTAATGCAAAGTTAGCCTAATATTCGGCGTAAATTCCCCGGACTATATATTGTTTTCCTTTTTGCAGTGGTTTCCGACATAGAAGACTGTGTCTCAGTTGCCAACACTTGCATAGATAAACCATATTTATACAATTTTGGAAAGGAGTTGTACGGTAGGGGACTGATCACAGTTGATGGTATGTTACCAAATGTACTTTTTAAACTATGGTAGGTGCATAGGCTTTACTCACAAAACCTGCCGACCCGCCGACGCAGCCCAGCCTCATACAATATATTTAAAAATTCCTGTCCGATCTGAAAGGGGCATAGAGGTATACCAATGGCATTACCATGGCATTACCAATCATAAAATATTAAAAATGAATTTGAAAATGATGGACGCTACAGAGGGCGCCAAACTAGTGGCTCAGTTTTGGGCCGACACAATTTAGATTGCCATCGACACGCTAAGAACAAGAAGAATTTGAAAATGTATGATTTTGTTTGATTAAATTACCACATCATCTTTCTGTCCTTTTCCCACTCTACTTGGGGCGGCGCAACGCGTCTTCTTCTTCCATTCTCGCCTGTCTGACCTCACGGCATTATTAACTCCTTTCTCTTTCATATCATTCCTCACACAAGCTTTTAAAACGTGACAACACCATCTTCGGCATTAGTCTAGTATTTTCGATCATCAGTTGTTTGATTATGACGTCACTATGTGAAGCGACCGGTATATTGTCCTGTGCTGCCATGTCAGTTTCCTCATTTTCTCATCAATCTCGATACCTAACAATACCGGACGGATCGGATATGAACTTCATGGCTAGGGCCTCATTAGTGCGTTGCGTTGTGTCGTCGCAACGGATCAACGCATTGTATGCCATAATTGCGTTGCGCCGACGAAACGCAAGAGGGCGAAAACGACGCAGCGACGAGACAAACTGCATACGCGTTCAATTGCCCGGTGACTCAAGCTGTTGTGGCAACGACGACGGTGGACGGCGACTGTGTGAACTTGACATAGATTTAAGGGGAAGCGACACGGTAGCCAGCGAAATTCAATTTTTCTTTGATTCTTTGCAATTTGTAGGTCAATGTCGGGCAATATGTCAAACAATCAATCAATATCAAACAAAATATGATTTGCGACTGTAACTCGTACTTAGTTACAGAATTATAATCATTCAAATCATCAATGCAACTCTCTCCGTACATGTTATCCCATTCAATGAATATTTCATGAAAAAGTCGTTCAATGTATACTCATGTTTTAGCAAAATAAATATCTTGTATCTTGTAATGGGATTTAATGAACTTAGTTACTTAATCCACGTACAACCCGACCTTGACAATGACCTGCAAATTGACAAAATAAAAAACTTTACAAAATTAGAATTTCGTGGCCTAAGTTGGCGGTTATACCATTGGAAAAAAAAATGAATTAACTATGTTCATCATTCTAGCAAAAACATGGAAACATCACCGTAAGCTACTGAATGCAGCATTCAACCAGCAAATACTGAACACATTTGTGCAAGAATTCAGTGCGCAAGCAAGACGTCTTGTTTCAGACCTAGCTCCTGAAGTAGGACAAGACCCGTTTGATGTCACACCATACTTGACAAGTAATGCACTTCGAACCGTGTATAGTAAGTACTTTAAACTTACGACTTGAGTTCTCACAATAAATAATAATCACGGGAGATATCCCGTAAGTTGAGTACTAAAACGTGAAAGCTTAAAACAGACTTTGAATTGCAATGAAGCCGGTTCTTCTGACGGTGGCTTAGGGGCTAGCCTTACATTAATCAAGATGACATCTTCCATAAAAATACTTTTTACAAAAAAAGAAACCGACTTCAAAAAACACTTAACGCACTAAAAAGTTAAAAATAATACTATAATTCCTATATTAATAAACCTAACCTAACCTACGATTAACCTATAATAAAATTTAATAATTCTTTGGAGTCGGTGCCAAGCAATATAATTAGAATTAATGAATGAATTAATATTTAGAAGCTGTCAGATTTATGTTTTGCTTTTTTCTGGCCTTAGTCTGTATATAGTCATTTAGGTATCGTATATTGCTTGGCACCGACTCCAAAGAATTATTAAATTTTATTATAGGTTAATCGTAGGTTAGGTTAGGTTTATTAATATAGGAATTATAGTATTATTTTTAACTTTTTAGTGCGTTAAGTGTTTTTTGAAGTCGGTTTCTTTTTTTGTAAAAAATATTTTTATTTGTTAATTTTTAGTGACATATTTTTAATCTAATAATACAATATGGGTAGGCCTAGTAAAGATGCTTCTCGTGTGAGAAAAGGCGTCGAACTGAAACTGAGAAAAAGGAAAACGATTAAAAGAAATTAGGGAAAGAAATGATCAACGCATTTTGTATAAGAACCCTGATCATCGCGAAAACAGACTATCAAAGCAGAGGACTTACATGTTACGTAGGTTGAATAAGGAAAAAATCAAAAAAATCTAAATATTTTATTTTACATAGGCCTCCATGGGCACTTATAAAACGTCGACAGAAGAGGCACGGTTCGGGTTGGTCGTTTCCTATGGAGAAGAACCGGCAAGAAACTCCATGGTTACTCTTTTAAAATCATTTGGTTCTACAATATTTGGATGTTACAGCGTTAGTACTTAAGTATGAGAGGACAGCGTAGGCCCGACAATAAGTCATCGCTTACTACAAAAGGTAGAAAAAGATGATACTGACTGAAGAAGATGACTGAAGATGACTGAAACTCAAGAAGTTAGTCTGTGATACACCTGGAAAGTGCATACCGTTACAATTCCAACAAGCCCAAACACAGCTAAGATACATTGTCCTATTATGGAGTTCCAGTGCCTGTCTCTTGGCGTCATCATCAGATCTGATGGTAGAATGGTTCTTATTGAACGAAAATGCTTCACTTGTTGTAGAATATACCAAAATCGCTTTACGTTTTCCTATAAAACTTGAAGAGTTCCCTCGATTTCGCCAAGATTCAATCATCAGATCCCGACTTGGTGACTATGGGACCAAATGGAAAGCATAGGTTTTGGAATAAAAAATAATTTTCCAATTAGGTTCGTAAATGACAGTTATACGCGAACAAAAAACGTAATTGCAGTAAACGAAAAGTTAGAAATATTTAATTTTTGTTAATTTTTTCAGAAACGGCTTGTCTGATTTCGATAAAATTTTCATGGGACCATTTGGAAAGTATACGCTTTCAAACAAAAAAAGAATTTTTCAAATCGGTTGGCAAGCGACGGAGTTATGCGAGAACAAACATAAAAAAAAAAAAAAATACAAACATCCGAATTGAGAACCTCCTCTTTTTTTAGAAGTCGGTTAAAAACTAAAGAAAAAACGAATTCTAAGCAATAAATATTGTTCACAGAAACAACCATCGGAGTTAAAACTAATGACTACGAGGAGGAGATGGCTCTTGAAACCTACGCTACTTTAACTGACAAGTTTTTCGATCTGGTGATGGACAGGATAAAAACAGTTTGGTTGCATCCGCCAATCATTTTCAATATGAGTTCCTTGAAGAAGAAGCAAAATGAAGTTATAAAAACTTTGAAATCCATAACGGAAACGGTAATTATGTATTGATACATTATTTCAAAATCAAAATATTTTTATTTTACATAGGCCGGGCACATACGGGCACTTAT
The DNA here is from genome assembly GCA_949152445.1 of Cerastis rubricosa. Lineage (NCBI taxonomy): Eukaryota > Metazoa > Arthropoda > Insecta > Lepidoptera > Noctuidae > Cerastis > Cerastis rubricosa. The sequence continues at coordinate 12,189,014 of OX424551.1, forward strand.
AAAACGCCGACAAAAAGGTACACGGTTCGGGTTGGTCGTTTTCTATGGAGAAGAACAGGCAAAAAACTCCATGGGGACTCTTTCAAAATTATTTGGTTTTACAATATTTCTGTTACAGCGTTAGTACTTAAGTATGGGAGGACATCGTAGGCCTGACAATAAGTCGTTGCTTCCTACAAAACGTAGAACGAGATATAAGTTACCAAGGATCTAGGAATCTATGAGGCCTACAATATCCACACATTTACAAACAATCAGTAAATAAGAAAAAGAGTATATACAAAAACAAAAAAGAACATTCTAAACAAAAGGTGTATTGATTTAAAAACGATTGTAGAACATCTGATTAAAAAGAAAGGAAAAAAAATAAGATTGAGAATAGTTACAGACATCCACATATTTGTGACGTTTATGAGCTACCAGGGAAGCCGCATGTGCGAAGGGGCTAAGGCTCAACTTCTCTATCTTCAACGTAGTCCTTAATTTTGTAATATGCTTTTTTAATTAGGACACGTTTAATATAATTTTTAAACTTTCCATGGGTCAGTTCTTTAACTGACTTTGGCAACTTAGTATAAAAGCGTATACTGTACTGTTTATAAGAAATGACTTGCTAGTTTAAGTTAATCTGAATTTGGGTATTACAGTTTCGTGTTTACTGCGTGTCTAAACTAATATTATAAAGAGGAAAGATTTGATTGTTTGTTTGCATTGAATAGGCTCCGAAACTACTGGTCCGATTTGAAAAATTCTTTTAGTGTTATATAGCCCATTTATCGAGAAAGGCCATAGGCTATATATCATCACGCTACGACCAATAGGAGTGGAGCAGCAATGAAAAATATGACGAAAACGGAGAAAATGTGACGCAAACGAAGTTGCGCCGGACAGCTAGTACTTTATCAAACTCAAACTCAAACTCAAAGCATTTATTTCAATTAGACCATTACAGGCACTTTTGAAAGTCAAAGAACAAAAAAGAAGAAAGCGAAGCTACAGTCCCAGTCACAAGACATAATAACTTGTGAAAGTACTGTAGTTGCCCATTCCAAAGCGTAGATCTCTATGGAGAAGAATGGGCAAGAAACTCCATGGACACTCTTTTAAATCAAAATAAGTTACAAAATCTTGGTTACATCAATCGTGTTGAGAATTACTAGTATGTGAGAACGATGTAGAAATACGGGCAAGTTAAGAGCGTCCAGAGTAAAAGACAAAATCAATAATTCGAAAAAAAAGTTAAAAATAAAATAATTAAAATTCATTCAATAAACCGTGGCAGCTAAGAGATGACCAGGCACAACTGACAGCGCCCGTTCACGAACATGACGCATGTATCAGCCATCATTCAACTCAACCATATTGAAGGGAACTAAATGAAAATGGAAATTATATGATGAAAGTCGCTTCTAATTCTGAAAAGTCCTCGGTTTTTGCGGACGTATAAAATACATTCTAAAATATAAAGTGAAGGCAGAGTCAGTATATCGATTTGTTGGCTTCACGAAGGGTAGGTCGACAACGGACACGGGAGTAAAACTCATCAGTCACATTTTGGAGTCCTGGGAGAAGTCCCAGGATTCTATTGGCATCTTCTGTGATCTCTTAAAAGCGTTCGACTACGTCGACCACAACACACTGATCTGTAAATTACACCACTACGGAATTCGTGGACAAGCTGCTGATCTTGTTCTCTCTTATTTATCAAACAGGCTGCAAGAAGTAAATGTAAATGGGGCGACATCCTCTGGGTCTATAGTCAAGATGGGCGTGCCCCATGGTTCAATTTTCGGCCCTTTCCTGTTTCTTGTTTATATTAATGATCTCCTTTATATGATGGCCAAATTTTCGGATATAATTCTATTTGATGATGACACTTCGCTAATCTTTAAAATTGATAGAAAAGACACGGACGTCATACATGTTAACGAAAGCCTAACTATTCTCTCGAAATGGTTCGCAGCCAACAATCTTTTATTGAATACGAATAAAACAAAATCCCTTAAGTTTTCTTTACCAAATGTACCACAACGTGACCTTAAATCTTGACGGCAAGAAGCTTGATGTTATAGCGGAAACTGTATTCTTGGGGATTACTATCGATTCAAAACTGCAGTGGGGCGCGCACATTAGAACTCTTTCAAGAAGGTTAAGCTCAGCTGCCTATGCAGTTAGAAAAATAAGGCAGTTAACTGATATAGCCACACCTAAGTTAGTATACTACGCTTACTTCCATAGTTTTATGTCCTATGGTATTCTGCTGTGGGGATCGGCAGCAGACGTTGATTCAATTTTCATACTACAAAAGAGTCCACGCTATCTATAAAATGGGTCCTCGTGAAACCCTCAGAGAAAAATTCAAGAAATCGATGTATTGACTCTTATTCCTTTACCTTCGCTTTATATTTTAGAATGTATTTTATATGTCCGCAAAAACCGAGGACTTTTCCAAATTAGAAGCGATTGCCATAATATAAATACACGCAGTAAACACGAAATTGTAATACCCAAATTCAGATTAACCAAAACTAGCAAGTCTTTTCTTATAAACAGTATACGCTTTTATAATAAGTTGCCGAAGTCAGTTACAGAAGTGACCGATGGAAAGTTTAAAAATTATATCAAACGTGTCCTAATTAAAAAAGCATATTACAAAATTAAGGACTACGTTGAAGATAGAGAAGTTGAGCCTTAGCCCCTTCGCACATGCGGCTGCCCTGGTAGCTCATAAACAGCACAAATATGTGGATGTCTGTAACTACTCTCAATCTTATTTTTTTTCCTTTCTTTATAATCAGATGTTTTACAATAGTTTTTAAATCATCACACAGTTGGTTTAGAAAAGTTACAGCACGGATGACAACATTTGTGTCACGTATTTGATCTCGTCAAAATTGTGATATTTTCTATTTATTTTTTGTTGTTGTATAGACTCTTTTTCTTATTTACCGATTGTTTGTAAATGTGTGGACATTGTAGGCCATAAGACCTCTAAGGAAAGGGCTTCTAAAGGATCTAAGAATCCATTTACGGGGCCCCGGTGTGGGCGCGTTCTTTGAGGCGGCGAGCCGCCCATTACCTGAACGCGCCCCAGAAGGTGGTAGCCGTAAGGCTGATCCGGGGGTACCGCACGATCTCCGGCGAGGCGGCTAGCCTCTTGGCCGGATTGCCGCCAAGGGATCTGGAGGCGATAATCCTCGCGTGCCTGCAAGAGTGGCGCGCGGAGGCACTACGCCGGGGGAAAACTACACTGCCGCAGCAAATTGTCGCTCAGCGGACAGACCTCCGGCGCGATCTCATGGCGACATGGAGAAAGCGACTGTCGCAACCCCGTGCAGGGCACGCCACAATAGTGGCGATAAGTCCCCTCTTTGAGGAGTGGCTGGAGAGGCGCTACGGCGCCCTCACCTTCCGTCTGACGCAGGTCCTCACCGGACACGGTTTCGGGAGGTTCCTGAACCGAACGCTCGGGTGTTACCACTGCGAGGGTCAGCCGGAGGACACGGTGGAGCACACCGTGGAGCTGTGCCCCGCTTGGGCTGAGCACCGCCGTGTCCTCGTAGCGGCGATTGCCGGCGGCGACCTCTCGCGACCGGCCCTGGTTCAATCCATGGTCCGGAGCGAGAGGGAATGGGAAGCCGTCGCCTCCTTCTGCGAAGCAGTCATGCTAGCGAAGGAGGTGGTGGAACGTGAGAGGGAGAGAACCTCACGTCCCAGCCGCCGCGGGAGAAGCCCCGGGCGTCGGGGGGCAACCAGTGGCCCCCGGCCACCGTAGGCCGTGCTGACGGCGCGTTCGTGTTCCACGCGCGCCTCATGGAGATGTCAGCAAATTAAAAGGGGTCCGAGAGGGCCGATGCCTACCAGGGTTGCGGGTTGTTCGAAAGAGATACCGTAGCCCTGGAACACAAAGAGCTAAGAAGGAACATGGATGGGTTTTAGTCAGTCAAGTCTGACACTCCCTTCCGCTCCGCCCAGGGCGGGAGAAGTCATTTGATGATTTCCCATACTAAAAAAAAAAGTCCTTGGTAACTTATATCTCGTTCTACGTTTCGTATTATGCAACGACTTATGTGTCAGGCCAACGATGTCCTCCCATACTTTAGTACTAACGCTGTAACAGAAATATTGTAAAACCAAATGATTCTAAAAGAGTAACCATGGCGTTTCTTGCCGGTTCTTCTTCATAGGAAACGACCAACCCGAACCGTGTACCTTTTTGTCGACATTTTATAAGTGCCCCTGTAGGCCTATGTAAAATAATTTGATTTTGATTGATCCCCACAGCAGAATGCCATAGGACATAATACTATGGAAATAAGCGTAGTATACTAACCTAGCTATGTCTACATCAGTTAACTGCCTTATTTTCCTAACTGCATAGGCAGCTGAGCTTAACCTCCCCGAAAGAGTTCTAATGTGCGCGCCCCACTGCAGTTTTGAATCGATAGTAATCCCCAAGAATACCGTTTCGGCTATAACATCAAGTTTTTTGCCGTCAAGATTTCAATTTAGGTTATGTTGCGGTACATTTGGTAGAGAAAACTTAACACAAAATCCCATTATTATCTGACTGCCTTTTCCCAACTATATTGGGGTTGGTTCCCAGTCTTACCAGATGCAGCTGAATACCAGTATTTTACATGGAGCGACTGCCTATCTAACCTATCTACCTACCGGGAGACGATGCGTTGGAAGGCCTCCCACTAGGTGGACCGATGACCTGGTGAAGGTTTCGGGGATCCGCTAGATACGAGTCGCACGGGACCGGTCAATGTGGCGACACTTGGGGGAGGCCTATGTCCAGCAGTGGACGTCTTTCGGCTGAAATGATGATGAGAGCAGCCGTGGCCCAGACTTACGAGCAGTAAGCCAAGGGTTCGAACCCAGGCAGGCGCATTACTTTGTGTAATTTATTTCATCACCGCTGCCTTCAAAAACGGTGAAGGAAAACATCGTGAGGAAACCGACATGTCCTCGAACTAAAAATTCGAAGACATGTGACATCTACCAACCCGCACTGGGCCCGCGTGGTGGATTACAGCCCACTCCCTCTCATAGAGAGGAGGCCTGTGTCCCAGCAGTGGGAACATTATAGGCTAATGATGATGATGATGATGATGAATGATGACTACCTATCTAACCTCCACAACCCAGTTAGTACCCTGAGTAATACGGTACCCCTTAGTAAGATTGATTCTCAGACTTTCGAACCACTGACGACCTGTAACGACTAAGAAAAAGATCTACAATAATTGACAGCTGGGACCAGCCGCTCAACATGTTTTCCGAGGCACGCCGGTAGCTTGGTTTGTAAAGATGGTCATCCACAGACCGACCTTGGCAAGTGAGGCTTAACCTTGAAGATCGACCCTTGCGGCTGTTATTATTTAGCCCAAGCTCCTAAAGCTCCAAATTTATAGATTCTTGTGGACCACTCAATCATGTTGTGTATTGTCAACTGACATTACATTGTGCCTTTTTTCAGATTGTCACTAAACGTAAATCAGAGCGAAAACTCAACATTTATAAAGACCCTATGCAGGAGACCAAAACAGGTAATGAAATAATGTAATTATGTAGTTTCCCTTAAGTTGTTTATTTTTAACCCCCGACTAAAAGAGAGGGGTGTTTGAAATGTGTCTGTTTTGTGTTTTTAGGGTTCCGTACCCAAAGGGTCAAACGGAACCCTATTACTGAGACTTCGCTGTCCGTCCGTCCGTCTGTCACCAGGCTGTATCTCATGAACCGTGATAGATAGCCAGTTGAATTTTCTACAGATTATGTATTTCCATTGACGCTATAACAACAAATAATAAAAATAGAAAAAATAAATATTTAAGGGGGGCTCCCATACAAAAAAGTTTTTTTTTTCGTTTTTATAAATAATGTTACGGAACCCTTCGTGCGCGAGTCCGACTCGCACTTGGTCGGTTTTTTATTATAGAACAGACCGAGGCTGACTATCTATACTATTTTCATGCAGATTATATTCGAACGCAATGTAGATTGTTGCTGAGTAAATAAATAAATAAAAAGGTTTTATATTATAGTGTACCTTAACTTATGAACCTTATATAACTCAAAGCATTTATTTCAATTAGACCATTACAGGCACTTTTAAAAGTCAAAAAACAAAAAAAAAACGCGAAGCTACAGTCCCAGTCACAAGACATAGAACTTGTGAAAGTACTGTAGTTGCCCATTCCAAAGCGTAGATCTCTATGGAGAAGAATGGGCAAGAAACTCCATGGACACTCTTTTAAATCAAAATATGTTACAAAATCTTGGTTACATTATTCGTGTTGAGAATTACTAGTATGTGAGAACGATGTAGAAATACGGGCAAGTTAAGAGCGTCCAGAGTAAAAGACGAAATCAATCATTCGAAAATAAAGTTTTAAAATAAAATAATTTAATTAACCGTGGCAGGTAAGAGATGACCAGTCACAACTGACAGCGCCCGTTCACGAACATCACGCATGTATCAGCCATCATTCAACTCAACCATATTGAAGGGAACTAAATGACCCGACACATCCGCCACCATCAGCGTGACATTTAAGTGAGCATGACATTCACTCAACCGCCAGGATAAATTCGCGTCAATGAAAGATACTAAAGGTATATACGTACTCAGTAAATGGTGGCTTTAGAACAGATAGTTTTCACACATGTAACATCCTCTAAAACTGTTTTATGCAAATATTATATGACTAGCAGCCCGCCCCGGCTTTGCACGGGTATGTGACAAAAATATCAAAATAAAAAATTGTAATACACAGTATATGCGTCCGGTTACTAAAAAAAGAAAATTATAAAGAAAGTTTGCCCCTCCCGTTCGGCCCGTACCCCAGTGACGCCTACGTCGCGTCGTTTTTAAACTCGGGATATCTTTCGAATGGAATGTCCGATTTGAATAATTCAAAAAGTTATACATATAAAGGTATTGAAGCAGTTTTGAATATGAAGTAATTTATTTTGATAAGGATTAATACCAAGATACAAATACAGAGCCTTTTCTAGCGCCGGCATCTCAATTAACTTTTTAAAATAACAGAACACTTATAATAGTTAGATATATGCTGTCGCGATACTTTTTGTAAACAGGAGAATTTGGATGTTATAGCGAGCGAAGCGAACTCTGGACTTGGGGCACCCCGACTCGGACAGGTTAGGTTCGAAGACCCCGACATCCCCTTCGTGTTAGGTTGCTGTAAACCCTGCAGACAAAAATAGGAGCCTTCGACTACGCTTTTTAGGCGAATATAAAATGTTTTGAGGTTAGGTTATCATTAGAGATCGGATATTCGGATGCATATTTACCTAAAGTTTGAGTGTTGACTAGTTTGGAGCGCGCGTTAATATGGGAAAAGGAGTTTATTTTAAAAAAACTAGTCTATTTACTTTTTTGTTTAGCTCCAAGTGAATTATGCCCAGACATAGGTAGGTATTTACCATTTTGTTTTAGCATTCGACATTTCAGCACAAAAATACGAATTCAAATAGTTGTTGTATTTTTTTCCTTGTTATTTTCAACAAACTAGCCAGTTTTTAAATAAATTTAAAATATTCGTTACGATATTTTGAATACTACATTTTATACTTACTAAAGAATTATGAAATTTTGCAATCCCGCGACAAAAACTTGGCATTTAAATAGCCGCTTCCATACTTTTGTACCTTTTGCCAGGAAAAAACGTACTTTAGGTAAATATGCATCCGAATATCCGATCACTAATTCATTAGTGAAAATTATCATCCAAATTCTCCTGGTAGCAAAAGTAACAAACTACAAAAACCAATTAGGTCCAACACGAATTTGAACGCACTTGTCTTTTGGGGGGGTAACCACTTAATGGAGCTGTGTATACCAACAGCGATGACTAAACCACGTAACATTCATCACAACAGTCCCTTATCTTGTTTTGAATACGAGGTTAACCGAAACTTCGATTTAATATTTGCATATATCGTTTGTTACCGTACCATTTCAGGTTACAAGTCCCTCTTAGACCAATTGCTGGAAGCAGGCGAAAAACAAGAAACCTTCACGGATGAAGAGATCAGGGAACACCTGCACACTATCATTGCAGCCGCTTATGATACTTCAATCAGAGCTATGATGTTCTGCTTGGTTTTGGTTGGATCTCATCCAGATGTTCAAGCAAGAATGTTTAATGAGTATGTATTCATCGAGATGATGGCCGGACGCATATAATGGCTTTCTCGTAAATTGGCGAGCAGAAGCGCTACATCGAGAAAAGTTAAAAAAAAGATTTTATTTTTTTTATAAATCAAATATTTGGTCTTTACCTATGAAATTGCCGTTTTGTTTGAAAAAAGTTAAAGTATTTTTTTTTTTTCGAACTTATTTATTTCTTTTATTCAAAGTAATCACCCCTGCAATCAATGCATCTTTGCCAACGCTGTGGCAGTTTATGGATGCCCTTCTTGAAAAAATCAGCTGGACGGGAGACAACAAACTCTTCAAAGGCGTTTTGTACTGCCTCTCGGGAATTGAATTTTTTTCCCGCTAAAAAGTTGTCCAAATTTTGGAAAAAGTAATAGTCGGAAGGCGCAAGATCTGGTGAGTATGGCGGATGAGGGAGAGCTTCCAAACCCAACTCATGCAGCTTAGAGACGGTCTGTTGTGCAGTATGGGGCCGCGCGTTGTCGTGAAGTAGCAGTGGAGACGACCGATTGACCAAAGCTGGTTGCAGACGTGCGAGTTTCGCCATCATTGTGGTCAGTTCTTCAATGTACACATCTGCAGTAATGCTCTCGCCGTTTTGTAAAAAGCTATGATGAATCACACCAGCACTAGACCACCAAACTGTGACCATCACCTTTCTAGGGGTCATTTTTCGTTTTGCACATTGCTTTGGTACCGAACCAGGATCTAACCAACTTGCTGAGCGCTTTCGATTGTCAAAAAGAATCCATTTTTCGTCGCACGTAACAATTCGGTTCAAAATTCCTTCATTTCTGTGCCTGTTAAGCAGCGCAAGGCAAGTCTCGACGCGTACGTTGCGCTGGCGATCGTTAAGTTCGTGGGGCACCCATCTATCAAGCTTTTTTATCTTGCCAATCTGTCGCAAATGGACCAATATTGTTTTAATGCTAACATCAAAAGCTGCTGCCAGCTCAGCTGTAGATTGAGTTTCATCAGCTTCAACAATCACCTTTAATTCATCATTGTTGACCAAAGTTTCCGGACGACCACGAGGTTCATTTTTCAAGTCAAAATTCCCAGAACGGAACCGAGCAAACCAATAACGGGTTGTGCGTTCGTTTGTACAGTTCTCTCCGTAAACGTCGTTGATGTTTTGGGTCGTTTGTGCCGCGTTGGTGCCACGACGGAACTCATATTCCATAATTACACGAAATTTCAAAGTATCCATTATGAGGAAAAATGTTGAAATGTAATGAAAATACAACGCTAATCAATAAACAAAAGACTGATTTTGTAAATAGAATGTATCCCGCCTCTTTCCAAATGTGCTGTGTGTTTAGAACTCATAGCCAATCAAAACTTTTTTTTGTTTGAAAAAGTCTGTACTGCAATACGGCAATTTCATAGGTAAAGACCTATTATAAAATTATAAAAACATGGAATGTATCCCGCCTCTTTCCAAATGTGCTGTTGTTTGCTTTTAAGTCAGTTTTCAATTACTACTTTTTGTATTTTTTCTATTACCAAACATCTATTTTGTTGACCCCACCCAACTTCTTCGATTTGACAACTCTGACGTCACAAAATGGCACGAGGTTAGTCCTATTCTTATTTGAAACGCCTTATTTAAACTTTTTTCTCATTTAAATATTATTTAGACTGCAAGAAGTTCTCGATGATCCAGACAAAGAGTTAACCAAACAAGATCTTCCAAAGCTGGTGTATTTGGAAGCGGTACTGAAAGAGACCTTGAGACTATACCCATCAGTTCCAAGAATAGCAAAATGCAATCAAGCAACTATCAAGCTAAGTATGTACAGCTGTGTAACTGTGGCTAAACAACATCAAAAGTGTGCTTTTCTACTCATACTAATCAGAAATGTGGGTGTACTAAAAGGTACACCTCCTGTCTAATCCTCCGGGGATTACAGACGTGATGTTATGATAACTTCCATTACAGAGCACCACACGCTGCCAGCTGGTAGTACCATTGCGATTTCACTGTATGCTATGAACCGTCACCCCGTGTGGGGCGCAGACGCGAATGAGTTCAAGCCGGAGCGCTGGCTGCACCCCGCCACCCTGCCTGACAACCCTAACGCGTTTGCCACCTTCAGTATGGGCAAACGAAACTGCCTCGGTATGTATTTGTCTTTTACACCTCCTTGCAAATCCAAAATTTTATAATATTTTGCATAGCTTATGGCAATATGTATTGGGACAATTTACAAATAGTCCAATTTATTTATGTGTGTAGGATCCGATCATTAGTACGGACAGAAAATGAATCGGCAAGCGCGCCAAAGGTAGCACGCGACCTACTTTCCAGTCTACTCACACCTAAGCGCGCTTCTACAGAGTCGTGATGTTTCGAGCTCGCTGTGAGGCGGACAGTCTGTGTCTGACTGCGGCGGAGTCAAGACGTCCCGAAACTGTTCCCCGATTCATGGTGCCTAGTGTTATTGTGTTGGATTGTAATTTCAAGTAATTTCTGAGTTCGACAAAGCAGTGTACCGCGTGTATTGTGTGTTTTTCATAGCACGAAACCCATGTTCTGCCCACATGATGACCGTGTCTAACGAAATAAATCATGACAACTGGGACATGTGCAATATCATCAAAACAAATATTTCTTTCTTTCTTAAATAAAACCGTGTCCGAGCTATGAGGGTATTATTATGTATTGAGATAAGATTTTATTAATGTAGTTATTTTTGGATATCAAGTAAAAAAAAAAAAACAATAAAATGTACTAAAATGATGCAACGTACATGGCAACAAAAGAGCGACACGGGTGGCGACACTCCAGTCGTTTCCCGGGTAGTGACGTCATAAACAAAACAATTGACGATCGAAAATATTTATGCAACAGATGGTGTTGTCATGTTTTAAAATTTTGTTAGATTTTAGGGAAACGTTGGTACATTTGATTGGGCACAAAATTTGAGGTTTGCGAAAAAGCAGAAGATTTTTTATTGTGATCCTTTAATTTTGTTCACAACTTTCTGTAATACAATTTCAGGTAAACAATACTCCATGATGGCAATGAAGACCACGTTGGCGTATATCTTGCGGCGATACCACATCGCCGGAGACATCAGAAATGTACAATGTAGATGTGATATATTTCTCAAACCAGTGGCTGGACACCTAATGAGTATACAATTAAGATAATTATCGTGAGCAGCTTGGGGGTCGTCCTTTTATATGATATAAGATAGAAAATTATTGTAACATTATATAATAAATAATTCTGGTGTGGAAATAAAGATCTTTGTTTTATAAAATTATTTTTATTTGTATTTTATTTTCATATTCATAATTATGCCGACACTATAAATAAAATAAGGAAAAAACAACTAAATTGTGACTAAATTACTATTTAGGCAGGCTTTTCACCTATTGTTATTTGTACTGTATTATGTGATATTGTGGATTAGTGGTAACCTGTCCACTTTCACTGACTGGCTTGAAAAAACTAGGTCATTTTTCCTGCCTTGAGTTCACCCAAAGCCTTCTTCACACCAGCAATATATGAACCTAGGTTTCTAAAATACGATTCTCGTTCTGGTGAACCTGCTCCTTCATCACTTTGAGATCTTTGTCAAATGTTGCGTAAAGATTTGATACGAGAAGCATCTGCTCTTCTTGGCAGCGGAACTGCTTTTCAGTATCTCGTTGCAACTGCTCTTCCAACCGGCGAGCTTGCTACTCTTGACAGCGAACCTGCTCCTCCTGACGACGGGCCGGTTTCTGCAGCACCGCCGATCGATCCTTCTAAAATGTTGTAAATAAACTGTCAAATGTCAAACTTTCGATGCCTGTTTCGCTATCATAATATCATAATCTAGAATGTTATCGTAAAATAGCCGAAAGCAAAAACAAAACGCATCGAAAAAAAACGAAGCTGCCAAAACCGCCATATTGTTTACATTTTCCAAATTTGTATTGGGGGATAATTGCGTGTGATTATTTTATTTTTTAACATATATATAAAATGGAAACAATGAGTTTAGGCACTGAGGAAGATATCAAGCTGGATTTTGAGCCGGCGAAAGCTATTTGTAGGTGTTGTTTAACGACAGAAAGACGAATGTACAATATAATAATGTATGAAGCGTTTTTCAAAGATCTTGCCGGTATAAACGTGAGTACTTAGATAATTATTGTTCAAAAACTCTCAAATTTCAATAATTTAGCTTCCCTGTTAATTCCAAAGAGTTAAAACGATATTTTTGACAATAACCCTATTAACAAAAAAATACAGAGAATTGACAATAATGCTCTCAATTTTATATATTTTCTCCTCGATGAACAAATTTTCAGCAGAATATAATCTTGTTGTTGTATGTCGAAAGACGAGTAAGTGCGTATGAGCCTCACATAACCAAAATACCTACCTTGTCACTTTGATAAAATAACAAACTTAACCGGAAAAATGTGGGTGAACTATTAGGTACACCGCTGCCCAACCCTTCAGGGATAACAGGTGTGATGCTATGTCATCATCATCATTTCAGCCGAAAGACGTCCACTGCCGGATATAGGCCTCCCCCAAAAGCGGGGGAGCGTGGCGATTATGGCAAACATAATCGGTTGGCAGGCGGGTTGGCAATCGCAGTACGGTTGTTGCAAAAGCACAGAGAACGCTGCTGCCCATTCTCTGGCAAGTCCCTCAGTCGTCTCTTACGACACCCACGGGAAGATATGGGATTGTGCTATTCTTTACGTCCGACACCATACAGAACAATGATGTTATGTAGCTATAATTAATATTATAAAGCTGAAGAGTTTGTTTGGTTGGTTGAACGGACTAATCTCAGGAATTACTGGTTCAAAATTAAAAAAATCAAAATCAAAATATTTTATTTTACATAGGCCTACATGGGCACTTATAAAACGTCGACAGAAGAAGCACGGTTCGGGTTGGTTGTTTCCTATGGAGAAGAACCGGCAAGAAACTCCATGGTTACTCTTTTAAAATCATTTGGTTCTACAATATTTGGATGTTACAGCGTTAGTACTTAAGTGTTCGAAGATCGAATTGAAAAATTATTTTAATATTGGATAGCACGTTATTGAGGAAGGCTATATAACATCACGCTACGTCCAATAGGTTCACAGCATCTATAAAAAACGTTTTTTTTTTTTCTATTAAGTGCAGATTTTTTTGATGTTTCTGCTTCCAGGTAACAGAATCCGATGGCTTACCACAGTGGCTGTGTTACGAATGTGTCACGCTTCTCCAGAAGTCTGTGAGGTTCAAGCAAAAAGTGTTGCGGGCTCACACGATGCTGTACGAGTATCTTACAAGATGTGCTCCTGTGAGTATTGTTATGATAACTCTAGTATCTTAAAATCATCATCATCATTATTCTCTACACTCTCTTGTCTAAACATAGTCTAAAAATGGGGTATTATTAATTCCTCCAACACTGAGTGTGAGTGCGATGCTCCAGATCAAACTATGCCCCACCTGCTGGAGTGTCCCAGGTGTCCGTTAACTTCCACTAAACTTGGCCACATAACTTGGGTCCAAACCATGTAATATAGAAGTATCATCGATACTGACAAGAAAAAGATCCAATTCATTTGGGGTTGACTATCAAAATAACTCTTACTCAACTCGACTCTAACAAGTAATGTCAATTATAACAAACTAGCTGTCCCGCGCAACTTCGTCTGCGTCACATTTTCCCCGATTTTGAAACATTATTTATTGCTGCGCCGCTCCTATATGTCGTAGCGTAATGATATACAGCCTATAGCCTGCCTCTGTAAATGGGCTATCTAACACTGAAAGAATTTTTCAAATTGGATCAGTAGAGCCTGAGATTAGAGCGTTCAAGCAAACAAATTCTTCAGCTTTATAATATTATAGTATGGATAATTACTGAATTAAAAAGGTGGAAACCTTCCAAGATTGTGTACTTTTTTTTTTTATATTTGAAATCTGCAATCAGCTTCGGCTACAACTACTTCCAAGATTGTGTATGGAGCATAAAAGAGACAGTGACCTTTGAGTTTGTTTCGGCTGTTTCTTCTCAGAGTACTCGAGTACGAAACACCGGCCTCATCTAGTTCAGTAGCAGTAGTTATACATCTTCTTTTATTAATAAAAGAGGATGTGTAAAATTGTTTATTAAAAACTATGTATTTGCATAATAAACATCATTTATCATTCTGGCTGGCTCTGGCTAAAACTTTGTCCTGGTTTGGACAGAAACTAATATGTTGTTTTATCGTTTGCAGTTCCCAATCGAGGCTCAAGATGAGGAGTTATCCAAATACGCGAGTCCTCATCTCAGTACGACGAGTGTGTTGACCATAGACATTGTCGGCAAAGGGAAGGCTGGATACCATGAGGTTTTAGAGGTTAGTGTCCCTCTCTCATTCTTCTTTATCGTGTGGTTAGTGCCTAACTGATCACAGAGTTTTATGCCAGCCATGGGCTCTGACTTGTCTTTACATGCCGTCGAGAAATATCTCTTAGGCTTGCTGGTTTCATCACAATGTTTGCCTTTATTTTTCAAACTCAAACTCAAAGCGTTTATTTCTATTAGACCATTACTGGCACTTTTGAAAGTCAAAAAACAAAAAAACGCGAAGCTACAGTCCCAGTCACAAGGCTTATTAACTTGTGAAAGTACTGTAGTTGCCCATTCCAAACCGTCGATCTCTATGGAGAAGAATGGGCAAGAAACTCCATGGACACTCTTTTAAATCAATATACATATGTTACAAAATCTTGGTTACATCATTCATGTTAAGATTTTAAAAATATGTGTAGAAATACGGGCAAGTTAAAAGCATACAGAGTAAAAGATTGAATCAGTAATCCAAAAATAAAGTAATTAAAAATAAATCGTGACAGCAAAGAAATGACCAGTCACAACTGACAGCGCCCGTTCACAACCTACCTACCTTTTTACCTATGAGGCTGGCTTCTGCCTAGCCAGACTATCCTGTGGGTGGGTGCCTTAAGTGTCCTCTAGCCAGGGGATGTTTTCCTTTACTGAAGCAAGTGATACTTATACAATACGATCATGAATCCGAGAAATCAGAAGTAGGACACCTCTGATTTTTGGGTTCGAACTCGAGACCAATGACTTGACAGTCCAACGGTCACACCACTAGGCTATCACTGTATAATATTGGTAAAAATTATATTATGTATTTACTAGCTGTGCCCGCGACTTCGTCCGCGTGGAATTTTACTAAAAAGATATTTAGTTATTTTTTTTAATAAGTTTTGAATTCTAAATAGTAGTAGCCTAAGTTACTCCTTATTACATCAGCTATCTGCCAGTGAAAGTCCCGTTAAAATCGGTCCAGCCGTTCCAGAGATTAGCCAGACCAAACAGACACGGTTACGGTTACGGTACGGTTAATGTACCGTATATACATGCATATGCATGTAGGAAAAAGCGGTTATTTTAATATTACAAACAGACACTTCAATTTTATTTATTTGTATAGATGTATTGATGTGTCGTGGTATGGGCATGTGATGCGGAGGAATGAGGAGAATGTCGTGAGGAAAGTTTTGAGTGTGAATGTGGATGAGTATAAGAGTAGAGGAAGACCAAAGAAACGATGGATGGACTGAGTGAAGGATGATATGGCAAGAAAGGAGGTGTCTTATAAGATAACTAGTAATAGAGAAGTATGGAAGAAGAAGCTCTGTATGGTGTGGGACGTAAAGAATAGCACCATCACCATCTTCCCGTGGGAATCGTAAGATGCGACTAAGGGATTTGCCAGAGAATGGGCAGCAGCGTTCTCTGTGCTTTTGTAACAACCGTACTGCGATCGCCAACCCGCCTGCCAAGCGTGGCGATTATGGCAAAAACCCCCTTATGTCAATGTGGCGTGGGGGGAGGCCTATCTATGTCCAGCAGTGGACGTCTTTCGGCTGAAATAATGATGATGGAAGAAAAAGACATGCTGTGCCAATCCCAAGTAAATTGTGATAAGAAGAAGAAGGAGTTGGAGATGATGTTATGTATTTATTTCAGCATGAGAAACAAGTTCAACCGTCGGGCTTGGATGACATAGACATACAAACGATAAGTAAATTGGAAGACGAGAATGTGAAGGAGGAAAACGGATTTTCTGACTATGAAGATAATATCACTTTGGAAGAAATTAGGTAAGGTTCTACAATCATCATAAAAAAAGGAAAATTGGTGGATGCCGCAGCTTCACAGCATGGCTCATCGCCGCAAGGTTGCCTGCTTGTCGGTCTTCTACAGGCTGTACTTCGGTGCGTGTGCCCAAGAACTCCACGAGAGGTCGTGGAGGGTGCCGGTGGGATGAGGATCCCACTGAATGTCTTCTACCATCGGACATCTAGACGCACTGCAAGTTACCATTCCCTACCTTATTGCTATTCCACCAATTCGCACTAAGCGTTTTCAAACGTCTTTCATAATCCGCACAGCAAAGGAGTGGAACTCTCTGCCTGCGTCTGTTCCGAACGCTTACAACCCTAATCTCTTCAAAGTTAGAGTGAACAGGCTTCTTCTGGGTAAGCTCGTGTCATCGTCGACTTTGATTCTGTCATCTCTGACCTAGACTAGAGTCAAGAGCAAACACATCGCAAATAAAGAAAATCATCCGCAGCCAGAATTCACGCGGTGCTGGGTATAGGGCTCTCTTCTTTTGTGCCTGGTGTGGTTCTGTCCCAGCCTGATTAGCATTCCCCAAGTGTTGGATGTACAGAAAGAGTCAGTATGTGCTAACCCCTCTACAGTCCGGCCGAGTACGCCAGGGGGGTAACTACTTAATGACGCTGTCTGTACTATAACCTGTGATCGGAGTAGGTTGATTGATTTTTGTGACTTGTATCACAAATGCACACAGAAAGAATAACATGGATAAGCCATTTTTACGGAAGGTAATTCCGGTATTTCCGGATTCAATTAAATATTGTTAATGTTGCTAGTGATATTATTACTACTCCATTCAAAATTTAACCTTTCCGTCCCGCGCGTACCGAATTCGCTACGCCGAGGATCAACGGCGCACCAGCAAACTTAAACGCTAATATAAAAAAAAGTAAATTTCTAAATCGTTCTGTCAAAATTTACCTCTATGGTCAACTAGTAGTCGATTCAAACAAAACCAATCGTTAGTAATACTAAACGGCACAACATTATTAAAAAAAATATAGAAACTCGTCTATGTCGAATGTCAAACGACAATGGCAACCCGTGTTATTATGTTCGGAAAAGTGTTGTTTTTGTGAGATATACGTTGTAAAACTGTGGTAAGTAAATGTATAGTATGTTATAAGTGTATAATGCAACTTTTTAGATAGTCATTTGCTTGAAAAAATAACAAAAAAATTATGATTTGAGCCAACAAAAAATCCTTTGTTGTGAAGTTTGTTAGTCGAAATTAACAAAAATAATTTGACTCTTTAACCATGTAAAATGGTCTTGGAAACAATAGTAGCAAAGAAAAATAGTGATAATTCATTATTTCATGTATTCGAGGCATATCTATTCATATTTATTGATATTTCAAGTATTTTCATGCTTTGAACAGCGGAATTCTAAAATGGCCGATTCTAACAAAAAGTTTGAGTTAGGATCTTATAAGAATAATGTATGAAGGACTCCTAAAAAACACTGTCATTAGATTACTTGTATATTTGTGATGTTAGATATAAATTTTCGTGTAAATTGAATGAGTAGTTTTACCAAACAAAAATAAGCAACGAAAACAGACGTATTTACTGCGACCTCTCTCATATATATGGGATATGTATAATTCTCAAGTAGTTCTAAAAGAGTTGTTTATTATTAATAAATGGCCCCGTTCATCACGAACCCGACACTGTTTACCGTTTAAGATTAGAGCTAATATAACTCGAGTTATAAGTGTTTATCTTTACGATATCGGATGACTCACGCGATGGCGTAATCAAGGGGCCCCCGAAGGGTTTCATGCGGGGTTTTACTGTTACGCGCGACAGGATAAAGAGGTTAAAGAAAGGTATCAAAACTAAATTAATTTATTATTTATCTGTTGAATAATAAAAACAATCGGATTCCGATCGAAGCATTAATCATTATTTTTATTTTTAGCCTTTTTATGGCCACAACTTTTTATAAATTACGGAGGAATGTCCATATTAATGTACACGTTTCGGATCAATGTCCCCAATTCAATCTACCTACTCCGATCTATGACTATTACGTACCTCTCTGTCTAACTCTTTGAGGATTACAAACGTCTTGTACGCGTAACATGACCGCCGTAGAAACGGGCTATGGCGACGGAAGAATCGACAAACTGACACATTGTCATTGTCTATCTGTCATTATGTCGATTCTTCCGTAGACAAAACTCGTTTCTACAGTGGGGCTGTTGTAATGTTATTTTCGCCAATTATCTAAAAAACCGGCCAAGTGCGAGTTGGACTCTGGCACGAAGGGTTCCGTACGTATTTATAAAAACGAGCAAAAAAATCAGTTTTTTGTATGGGAGCCCCCTTAAATATTTATTGTCTTCTGTTTTTAGTATCTGTTGTTATAGCGGCAACAGAAATACATAATCTGTAGAAATTTCAAGTGGCTAACTATCACGGTTCATGAGATACAGCCTGGTGACAGACAGACGGACAGCGAAGTCACCAGGGTCCCGTTTGACCCTTAGGGTACGGAACCCTAAAAAATACTTGTACAACAGTTTTTAATAATCCAGGTAGATTATTAAAAACTGTTGTACAAGTATTTTTTAGATAGACAAAGAAAACCACTGTTTTTATTTTTCCAGATCAGTAACTAAAATAACAGAGGATGACATAGCTTCACTGTTACAAGAGACCGGACAAGTTGACATCAAAGAGGAACCCGCCATTAAAAAAAGGAAAACGAAAACAAAAGAAGTTAAAGTCAAAAAGAAGAAAAAAGAAATGTGAGTGTACTCGATTAAAGTCCATTTTCCTATAAGCAATTATGATCTAGCGATTCATAAGAATATGAACAGTAAAATTATTATGAACTAGCTGGTAATGAAATTATTATGCTTGCTGACTTTCATCCGCTTGAAATTATTTAAAAAATCTTAGTTCCCTCTTTGAATAGGATTTTGTTAACAAATTCATGGGTTTTTATTTGCATGGAACCCTGTTACAGAATGTTACAGTGTTAGTACTTAAGTATGGGAGGACAACGTAGGCCCGACAATAAGTCGTTGCTTACTACAAATGGTAGAACAAAATATATTTAAAAAAAAAAGCTGTTAGTTTCCCTGCCGCTTCCACCTTAGCAATGTTTAACAAAAATCCTTGTTTACAGTGAGACACCTCCCGAAGATAGCAATTTAGTAGAAACGAAGTCTTCAATAAGAAAACCTGTTGACCTGGATCCAACGAAGATCAGAATAGTCACCCTGAATCCTGAGGAGCAAATAAAACAGAGAGAGGTAAGTGCCTTCACGCCTGTGCTCCCCGATGGGTGAGCAGCCATGTGTATGAGGAACAGGGTGTAAAATTCCTCTACAGGGTGTAACGGAAAGGGTATATACATACTTAAGGGTGTGCTTCAGACCATCAAAATGAACATGTTTCTCCATCGGACAAACATCGTAACAGCGAAAAAAATATCTGCTCCCCATACAAAATTCCAATACCTATTCGACGCAAATGTATGGGGCAGCTCATATTTTTTCGCTGTTACGATGTTTGTCCGATGGAGAAAAATGTTCAGCTTGATGGTCTGAAGCACACCCTTGAGTATGTATATACCCTTTCCGTTACACCCTGTATACTCCATTAAAAAGGGAGGATCCTTCCACCAGACGAAGTTATTTCTGGTGGGCTACTGCCCGAAAGTTGCTGTCGGGTTTTTCCTATACAGAGTTATTGGTAAAACACCAACAACCTCTTAAGAGGTCGTTGTACTCATCATTATGAACAACATTTACTATGGGACCAAACAAAACTCGCGGAAAAAAAATCAGCTGTTCCGTACTTTATGTTCACTTATCTCGTCAAAATGTAGGGAACACCTAATTTTTTTTTCTTCGGGATTGGTCTCATAGTAAATGTTGTTCATAATGATGAGTAGAATGACTTCTTAAGAGGTTGTTGGGGTTTTACCAATAACCTTGTATACTCTTAAGTCGAAGATAATTTCCGAAATAATCAATTATAGCTTTAAGTATAAGTAATTGCACAGTACGTACGCTGCGTTCACCTGTTACACTTATTAACACTTTTATATCTGTTACATATATGTTACGGTTACAATTTTGTAAGTGTTTTGGGTTAACACATTGAAAACACATTTATAAGTGTTACATATTTGATTCTGTTATCAATTCAACATGTAACACTTTTAATTCTGTAACCTTTATGAAGGTGTTTTAAGTCCCTGGCTGCGACAACCTATGAGAAATCGCACAACAGCGACCCACATACACACAATCACACACAAAACTTCCAAAAACACCAAACCACTTGACTCCAAAATTTATTTTAAAATTATTGTTGTACTTTTTCTTTTTTTTTTTAGTTTGTCAACTTAATTATTTTTCTCTATTTCTTCTGTAATTAGTATTATATTAGTATATTATTATTATATTATATTAGTATTTCTCTAATTCTTCTGTTCAGTTACAGCTAACATGTTACCCTTAATTGGGAAGAGACCCTAGTGTGGACTCCAGGGAATATGTAAAAATCTAGCTCTTAAGGATCATTGTTTTTTGTTACTTAGTTTTTCATTTTGTACCTTGTTATGCGAACTGAATAAATTATATTATTATTATAACTGTCACAGTTATACTAGGCTCAGGAAAAATTTTAATTTGATCAATAACTTTATTATTCTTTATTTTTTATTATTGGACCACACTAAGAATTTCTCCTGTATCGTGGGTGCGTTTACAAACATTTAAATTCACATACACAAAGAGCCAGACCCGGAACAACTATCTGTAGGCCATACAAATATTTGTTCCGTGCGGGAATCGAACCCGAGACACGCAGCGCAGTAGTCGATCGCTCAGCCAATGCGGCAACCGTGCCGTCAAAACGTAACTGAATCAAATATATCAATAACTGTTTCTTTTTCAGGAAGATAGTAAATCAGTCATGAAATTCCCGTTCCAATGTAAATTGTGCCATAAAGGGTTCAACTTTGAGTCTAAATTACAAAATCATATGGGGAAACACAGTCCGGTAAGTCAAAAAATAATAATAAATCGAGCTTAAGGTGGAAGCGACAGGGTAGGCCACAAAAACCAATATTTCTTAAGTTGTTTGCAATTTGCAGGTTGCAAACAACTAAATATATACATACTGGTATTATTATATACATATACAACGTGTAACGTTAAATGCGCAAAACCTGAAAATGGTTTGATCAGAATAACGAGCAGAATCAATTGAACCACTTTTTAATATACTTAGGTCACATTTTTCAAAAATTCTTCGTCAAAAATGTTGCCCTGTCTATTTGTTCATAGGTCAAGCCATAACGTGCGCAAACCCGCCTAAATAGGTAATCAAACACAAATGTTTGTCGTCCAATTTAAATTTTCTCATACGCTGGAAAAAAAGAAAGAAAGAAACGATCAGAATTTCCGTAAAACTAAAACAGCACATAAAACCTTTACGTTATTTTTAATGATTTTTTTTCTGTCAGGATTAGGTCAATTGAATTAAAAATCATTTGGGGTGTCTAAGGTTTTGCGCATTTAACGTTACACGTTGTATAATAATACCAGTTTGGAGGTGTTGTGGAGTGTATAAATAAATGTCAGTGCCTCATAAAAGTACGAACGATTATAATGAGGTTACATGCACAACAGCTTTAGTATATAATCGATGCTTACTTTCATTCATTTTGGTATACCCATTCACTCATTTTGGTACGTGTGTTAGATAACATGTGTCAATTATTTAATTTGATGTTTTTACTTCGTAATTCCAAAACACAAATAAATGACGTTGCTCGAAAAGTCGCTAAGCTGAAGTGGGACTGGGCTGGCCATGTCTTCCGTATGCCCGACGAGCTGTGGGCCAAAATAACCACGATGTGGAGCCCTGACACAGCCAGAAGGTGACGCGGTAGACCTCGCAGGAGATGGCGGGACGAGTTAACAGAGCCAACGAGTTGTGGCCTACTTTGGGCCTGGATCGAAGGATTTGGAAGTCATGGGGAGAGGTCTTTGCCCAGCAGTGGGATGACATAGGAAAAACAGTAACATCATCATCTGCCTGCCTTTTCCCAAACTATCTTGGGGTCGGCTTCCAGTCTAACCGGATGCAGCTGAGTACCAGTATTTTACATGAAGCGAGTGCCTATCTGACCTCCACAACCCAGTAACTGGGTAACACGATACTCCTTGGTAAGACTGGATGTCAGACTTTTTTCTTCTGACTACTCGTAACGACTGTCAAAGATCTACAAATGACAGCCGGGACCAACGGCTTAACGTGCTTTCCGAGGCACGGAGGAAACTCGGTATGTAATTATAGTCACCCATCCACGGACCAACCTCGGCAAGAGCGACCCGTGCGGCTGTTATTATCATAGATCGGAGTAGGAAGATTGATTTTTCGTACTTGTTTCATAAACGCACACAGAAAGAATAACATGGAGAAGCCATTTTTCCGGAAATTAATTCCAGTATTTCCGGATTCAATTATATATTGTTAATGTTGGTAGTGATATTATTACTACTCAATTCAAAATTTAAAGGTAGTTATCTAAACTCAATTAATTTATTATTTATCTGTTGAATAATAAAAACAATCGAATTCCGATCGAAGCATTAATAATTATTTTTACTTTTAGCCTTACGGCCATAACTTTTTATAAATTGTTGCACTTAAATTTCAATCAAATCAACCAATTCCGGAGGAATGCCCATATTGATATAAACGTTTCGGATCAATGACCCCAATTCAATCTACGTACTCCGATATATGGTAATTATTAAGCCACGAGTTCCTCCAGTAACAGTTACTTCGTAATTATAATTTTGTTATTTCGGATATTATTGAATGAAATTAGTACGTCGATATAAGATACAAGGCCATTCTGCCTATCCCTTCGCGGATTACAGGCTTGATGTTAACACTATTGCATGTCTACTGTCTGTCAACAGTCGCGCGGTCCATACGAGTGCAAGCTATGTCGGATGCACCTTCCAACGCCGTACAGCTTCAACGTGCACTCTCTAATACACAACAGACGCTACGAGTGCGTCGCGTGCGGCCGACGTATGATCGATAGATCCTCCATTATAGATCATTATAGGTAAGTACATAGCGTAAACACTGTTTTAACACTTTGAACGCCAGAGTATAAACGCACGCGCGTGCCCTCCACGCCAAGCCACAAATTCACCGCAAATACTTACAAATAAAAAAGGGATTTCAAATGTATTGTGAACTTGTTTCTTGATAAGGTATTTAATGATATTTAGAACACATTTTAAAGATATATTACTAAACACACACAAAAGTAATGATTTAAATTGCTTACATCGTGTTATAGTGCGCCATATTTTTTGTCACATATTTGTGTCGTTGGCGTACAGGGCACGCGCTTGCTTGTCACGTATATATGACAATGGCTTTCAAAAGGTTAAGTTTTCACGGTTTATAAGTAAACTCAAGTAAACCGTCACTTACGGGATTTCTTCTGTGATTTATTTATTTATAAGTTACAACGACACACTGCAATTTATCAATGAAGCACAAGAATGTTGCCACCGTAGGCGCGGGCCTGTGGACGGTGAGTAATGGGCTAGCTCACCGTCCGTCCGTCTTATGACGACAGGCCGTGCCGACGGCGCGTTCGTGTTCCACGCGCGCCTCAAGGAGACGTCAGCAAATCGGAAGGGGTCCGAGAGGGCCGATGCCTGCCAGGGCTGCGGGTTGTTCGAAAGAGATACCGTGGCCCTGGAACACAAAGGGCTAAGAAGGAACATGGATGGGTTTTAGGCAGTACAAGTCTGACACTTCCTTCCGCTCCGCCCAGAGCGGGAGACGTCATTTGATGATTTCCCATCCGAAAAAAAACAACAAGAATAACTAAACATATTCAGCTGTTGATCTTCCATCATCATACGAACGGCCGCGGGCCGGCAGCGGCGGTGGATCACGCTCGCTCACGGAGCGTCAGGTAACCCCTCCTAGATGGCTCGGCATTATACTCCATGTTACGCACATTATGAATATATTTGAGATTTAATGATTTTTCAAATTAAATACAACACAATTTTAAAAACCTGTAATATTTTTATGGATAAAACGAAAAATTTTGATGTGTCATCTTGACAGATGCATGTCAAAATATAAATTACTAGCTGTCCGGCGCAACTTCGTTTGCGTCACATTTTCCCCGTTTTCGCAACATTTTTCTTTACTATTCCGCTCCTATTGGTCGTAGCGTGATGATATAGCCTATAGCCTTCCTCGATAATTGGGCTATCTAACACTGAAAGAATTTTTCAAATCAGACCAGTAGTTCCAGAGATTAGCGCGTTCAAGCAAACAAACAAACTCTTCTGCTTTATCATATTACTAGCGACCCGCCTCGGCTTCGCACGGGTGCAATGCTGATACTAAATATCCTTAAGATTGGAAACTTCTGAGATTATCAGTGTTTCTCTACTATATTATGCATGTTTTATACATATAAACCTTCCTCTTGAATCACTCTATCTATTAAAAAACCGGCCAAGTGCGAGTCTTACTCGCACACAGGGTTCCATAGCCCCAAACAATATTTTGAACTGTCATTCATTAGTTAGTAGTATTAGTTGTAAACTTCCACTAAACCGCAAAACTAAATTGGTTTTTCATAGTATGTTAACGAAAAACAAAGTTACTGCTGCAGTTTGATGAAAAAGTCCCATATCTCAAAAACTAAACATCACATCTTATTGAAACCAATTTTCGTTGATAGTTTTTTTTAGGTTCTACAAACTTAAATATTTTCAGAATTCCTTTTAATTTTTAATTTCCTCCTCTTACTTTAGAAATTAGAGGGGGGGGGACACACATTTTACCACTTTGGAAGTGGCTCTAGCGCAAACTATTCAGTTTAGAAAAAAATGATATTAGAAACCTCAATATCATTTTTGAAGACCTATCCATAGATACCCCACACGAATGGGTCAGATGAAAAAAACATTTTGGTTTTTAGTTCTATGTATGGGGAAACCCAAAAATAAAAGTTTTTTTTTCTATTTTTGTGTGAAAATCTTAATGCGGTTCACAGAATACATCTAATTACCAAGTTTCAAAAGTATAGCTCTTATAGTTTCGGAACAAAGTGGCTGTGACATACGGACGGACAGACAGACAGACAGACAGACAGACATGACGAATCTATAAGGGTTCCGTTTTTTGCCATTCGGCTACGGAACCCTAAAAATAGCGCATCAAAATCCGTTGCGTAGTTTTAAAGATCTAAGCATACATAGGGACAGACAGCGGGAAGCGACTTTGTTTTATACTATGTAGTAAAGTATAGAAGTATAGATTGTGAGCTCCCGATATTTCGACGCTGTGCAAGCGCCATGATCGCGGGATGGCTGGAGCATGAGGGTGGGTGGAAAATAAAGAATTGGGAGCAGACAAACCTGTCTACCCTGTCTTTCTCTTTAGCTACGCGTACGCGCACTACAGATACTCAAAACAAAGTCACGGTCACAAATATTTCAATAATGAAAACCCAGTGTGTTAGGTATATGCTCAAAAAAACAGTCGGTGTCATTATAAGTACTGCTACAAAACATGGTGATATTGTGAGGGTGTTTTGCAGTGACTTTGTATCGAAATATCAGGAGCTCACAACAACGAACAATCACACAAGATATCCCGTAAGTGACATAGCGTAAAGTTCCTGATATTCATAAAAAAGTTGCCCTCCACGCGAAGCCACAAATTGAACCCAAATACTTACAAAAAAAAGGGATTTCAAAAGTATTGTTAACTTATTTCTTGATAAGACATTTAATATTTAAGATATATAGATCACATTTGAAAGATGTAGGTACATAATGATTTAAATTGCTTATTTTGTGTCGTTGGCGTCCTGGGCACGCGCTTGATTGTCACGTGAAAATAGCGTTCAAAAGGTCAAAGTATTTCGAATATATAAAGTTAGTGACCCCAAAACAAAAACACATTTTTACTCGCTTTTGCCTGCGATCTTCGTCCAAAGACCGGACAAAAAAATATGTTTCTTTTTCATATAGGTACATTCATTAAATTATATACAGATTCAATTTATTCATTTATATAGATAACTTCAATATGTGAAGAATGGTGACTAAATAATTTATTTGTTTTTCAGAACACAACATGAAGGCTTCCTGACATTATTTACTTGCCATTTATGTGGGAAAGTTTCAAAGTAAGTATACTATAGTGTCTGTATGGTGTCGGACGTAAAGAATAGCACCATTCCATATCTTCCCGTGGGTGTCGTAAGAGCCGACTAAGGGACTTGCCAGAGAATGGGCAGCAGCGTTCTCTGTGCTTTTGTAACAACCGTACTGCGATCGCCAACCCGCCTGCCAAGCGTGGCGATTATGGCAAAACCCCTTAGCTTTGATTATTTATTTTGTTTAATATTACGGTGTTTCTGTTTTTTTTCTATGGCCCATAAACTCAACGATGTTTCTTTTTAAGTTGAAAAGGCTAGGCAGAATTTAAACAAAGTTAGAACAGTCAAAGAAAGCATAGCAAAGAATTATAACTTTTGACAGTTCTCGTCAGTTATTTATCTTGTTTAGTTTTAATGTGTTTCTGTTTTTTTTTATAATGCCAATAAACATAGTTTTCTTTGTTTCTTTTTGCAGTAACAACAAAACTCATAGAGGGCACATGAGAAATCATCACAGCGGAGACAGACCCAAGTGTGACCAGTGTGGAAAGACTTTCATCAACAAAGACTCCTTAGTGGAACATCAACAGTGAGTACAATACATCATAACATCACACTCAAAGCATTTAATTCAATTAGACCATTACAGGCACTTTTGAAAGTCAAAAAACAAAACAAAAAAATTGTACGTGGAGTCCCTCCGCGCGGAAGCAGTGGAACTTAACGCAACAGTGCTTTCGTACCCCCTCCATGGTAGCGTTAAACGTTTAACGCAACCTTGTTGGAAGTCGCATAAGAAGTTTCACTTCAAAAACGCGAAGCTACAGTCCCAGACACAAGGCATAATAACTTGTGAAAGTACTGTAGTGATCCATTCCAAAGCGTAGATCTCTATGGAGAAGAATGGGTAAGAAACTCCATGGACACTCCTATAAATCAAAATATGTTACAAAATATTGGTTACATCATTCGTGTTGAGAATTAATAGTATGTGAGAACGATGTAGAAATACGGGCAAGTTAAGAGCGTCCAGAGTAAAAGATGAAATCAGTTATTCAAAATTAAATTAATTAAAATAAACCGTGGCAGCTAAGAGATGACCAGGCACAACTGGCAGCGCCAGTTCACGAACATGACGCATGTATCAGCCATCTTTCAACTCAACCATATTGAAGGGAACTAAAGGACCCGACACACATCACGCCTGTTATCCCCGAAGTTAGTCAGAGGTGTACCTAATAGGTACACCAATATTTTGCCAGTTATGTTTAAGTCCCATGTAATAGGGAGCCGCCTATTGCCGTCATGGGACGCCCGACAGATGTGAAACATCTTTGTTGGTAAAACATGTATAAATGTGGGATTGTATTTAAATGTAACACAACAAATATTACATGAATTATTTTCTTTTATCGATATATATCGATCAACGTGGCACTTTCGAAAACAAAAAAAACAGCAATCGATCCAAAATAAACTTTATTTTAATGAGATAAGATTGATTTTACATGGCATACGAATCGTCCCAGCGTACGAATCGGTTTTACTGCAAAGCCGAGCAGAGCCGAGATGTATCATATAAAGAAAGGCTAATTCTGCTAGCCTACATCATCCCTCTGCTGGGCAAAGGCAGTATCAGTATGGATATAACATTTTGAAATTGATTTTGATTAATAAAAAAATAAATGAGTACATAAGAGGAAGTCTGAAAGTGGCGCCGGTGACTGAAAAGATGTGTGGTAATCGGTTGTCGTGGTATGGGCATGTGATGCGGAGGAATGAGGAAAATGTCGTGAGGAAAGTTTTGAGTATGAATGTGGATGGGTATAAGGGTAGAGGAAGACCAAAGAAACTTTGGATGGACTGTGTGAAGGATGATATGGCAAGAAAGGTGGTGACAGATAGAGAAGTATGGACGAAGAAGACATGCTGCGCCGACCCCAAAAAGATTGGGATTAGGGCTACATAATATTGATGATCTTTGTTACAGAATCCACCAGGGCATCAAGAATTACGAATGTGCAATATGTAACAAACGCTTCAGAACGCGAACACAAATAAAGCATCATCAGCTGGCACACACCGATGTCAAAGATTACTATTGCGTCGAATGTGATGTTCGGTAAGTAGTTAAATCTCGTGGCTATTATGATAACAGCCGCACGGGTCGATCTTCAGGTTAGCCTTCAATTGCCTAGGTTGGTCGGTGGATGGCTGACCCGGTACATACAGAGTTGCTCCGTGCCTCGGAAAGCAAGTTAAACTGATGGTCCCGGTTGTCATTTGTAGATTTTTGACAGTCGTTACGAGTAGTCAGAAGCTAAAATTCTGACATCCAGTCTTAGTAAGGGGTATCGTATTACCCAGTTACTGGGTTGTGAAGGTCAGATAGGCAGTCGCTTTATATAAAATACTAGCTGCCCCGCGCAACTTCGTCTACGTCACATTTTCCTGGATTTCGCAATATTTTTCATTGCTGCTCCGCTCCTATACAGCGCCATCTATTGAATACTTACTCAATCCAGTCAACAGATACCGACATCTGTTAGAATCGTTTGGAGCTAACAGATAGTTGTGACTTGATTTTCTATCCGATCTTTCAAGTTGGATCAAGCTGCACACGGTGTGCAAATTTGATTAAAATCGGTTAAGTAGTTTATGAGTCCATCCCCGACAAACAACGTGACGAGTAATTTATATATATATATAGATGGTATTTAGCTGCATCCGGTTAGACTGGAAGCAGATCTCAACATAGTTGGGAAAAGGCAAAGCAGGTGGAATTCAGAATCTACGGAGCGCCGTCTGCGACGATCCTCACATCCTCCTTCCACCTCGTCCACGTACATACATACGTAAGCCGTTTGAAGATCATCAGCTCTTTTTTAGTTGATGAAGGGATATAAACGACTTCCACAGGTCTTGTCTTCTTGGTCTTTCTTATCTTGTCACTTGTCACCATGACCACCATCGCCAGGCAGGCATGGCTCAGGTTTTTTTCAAACTTATAAATTCCTTTATCGCAGATAACTTTGCTTGAGCGATGCATGTAGATATTTTGATTATAGTTCTTCTGTAAGTCATAGATGGCGCTGCAGTACTTGTTGGTATATGTAGCTGTAGTACTTTTTCAGTGCCGCTACAACCTCATTTCTCAATAAATCTTTCAGAGTTAGACCAGGCACAGCAGGCAGGAGTTACTTGGCAAAACGGTTTTTTGTTAAATAATTGTTTTATTTTCAGATTCAAATCGGCGCACAGTCTTAGGCAGCATCTGCAAAAGAGTTTAAAACATCGAGATAAGCAGAGTTTGAAGTAAGTATTGTAGTTACTGTTTTAAGTGAGTTTTATTTTATGTGTTTTTCAGATCTGGCTGACATTCGACTTCATACTTTAATCAATTTTTTTTTTAAAATTATTATTAATTAACAAGAAACAGGACTCAATTGTCAATTGAGAGATGCTTTGGAAGGCCTCCCAATTGGTGGACCGATGACCTGGTGAAGGTTGCGGGGATCCGCTGGATGAGAGTCGCACGGGACCGGTCAATGTGGCGACATTTGGAGGAGGCCTATGTCTAGCATTGGACGTCTTACGGCTGAAATGATGAATGCCCAGAGCAATATTTATTTTTATCATAAATTCAAATTGGGCTGTAGTGTAAATACGTCACTGTCATTTCCTTTTTTTTCAGCAACTAATAAGTAAAGAAAATATGATTATATGACCCAACAAAAATGATGCCCCATTTTTACCGCCGGGATTAGAGGACTACCAGACAAATTCGAAAAGTTTTTAACATAAAATAAATTAATAGGAACCTAGACATACTCTTTCTCAAAATGTTAATGTCAGAAATAATTGAACAAGCTTGATATAATCGGTCTGAGCTGCAGCTGTTCCTAACGTACTCTCTAGGGGCAGGAACAGAAATAGTTTCTTCAAATACCTATTTTCACTTTTATAAGCCATCAATAGCTAGGTATAACGTCGACTCGGGAGGCGGGTTGTGTTTAAAGACCAAAAGTGTAAATCACAAAATTGCTGAGTTGCACTGCGGTACTGAGTACAAGCAAACAATCACTGCTTTTGAAATTTTTTTGAGCAAATCTCATACATTTCGTTTTTTTCCCTTTTAATACTAAATTATTAGCGGTAAACCAAGTATAGACCTGCATTAGAGCGTTATTTACATCGTCGAGGTTTGTGGCACGTCTGTTTATCCTAATATTTTTATTTAAGAAGTATCGTCAGCAAACTACAACATCTGTGGTGGGTTTTTAAATAAATGGAGTGGGTCATAAATATATACTAAAAAGAGTAAAGGACCCAATATCGAACCTTGTGGTACACCCATTTTTACTTTTCAACCCATTGACTTAACACCGTTTACTTGAACTTGCTGCTTATCATTCAAATACGATTTAAGTAAACTGAGTATAAGTTTACTTAAACCTTGTTCTTGAAACTTGAGCATTACGCTCAAGTTTCAAGAGCAAAGTTTCGTGATTTACGCAATCAAATGCCTTCGAAAGGCCACAGAAGATTCCTGCAAGAGTGCAAGAGGCACAAGATGCCATAGGAATCTTCTCTGGCCCACGCAGTAAAAAATAGTGTTTGAATAAAGTGACACCGGCGTCGGTCGTACAACGTCCATTGGGGAAGCCATACTGTTTCACATGTAAGATTTTATAGATGTTAAAGTGGTTAAGCATTTGATTAAGCGTTACCTTTTAAAACACCTTGCTGAAAACCGGCAACACGGATACGGGTCTGACGTGCGCTTCCCACACTATTGAGGAGAAATTCGGACCTTAACTCGTTTATGTTTCGTTCCAAATTCCCGTGCAACCCACGAGGTCACAGGTCTAAGACCGTCCGCTTCCCCACTAGGTTCCCGTGTCCCCGCTGCCCGGGCCGCTTCGCGTGCGCGCGCTCGCTGTCGGCGCACGTGGGCGTGCAGCACGAGGGCGTGCGCGCGCACGTGTGCGGCGAGTGCGGCGCGGCGCTGGCCACGCGCTCGTCGCTCAGCAAGCACCGCCACGCCGTGCACGCCGGCCTGCGGCCCCCGCCCCGCCACGTCTGCGACACCTGCGGGAAGGCCTTCCGGGTGAGTGCAGCAGGGGACTGCCATCACTACTGATCGGATATTCGGATGCATATTTACCTAAACTACGTTCTTTCCTCGCGGGATTGCGAAATTTCATAATTCTTTAGTAAGTATAAAATGTAGTACTCAAAATATTGTAATGAATATTTTAAATTTATTTAGAACCTGGCAAGTTTGTTGAAAATAATAAGGAAAAAAGTACAACAACTATTTGAATTCGTATTTTTGTGCTGAAATGTCGAATGCTAAAACAAAATGGTAAATACCTATGCCTGGGCATAATTCACTTGGAGCTACACGAAAAAGTAACTAGACTAGTTTTTTTTATTTTTCTAAACTAATATTATAAAGAGGAAAGATTTGATTGTTTGTATGTTTGTTTGTTTGTTTACATTGAATAGGCTCCGAAACTACTGGTCCGATTTGAAAAATTCTTTCAGTTTAGAATAGCAAAATTGCAAAATAAACTCCTTTTCCCATACTGACGCGCGCTCCATACTAGTCAACGCTCAAACTTTAGGTAAATATGCATCCGAATATCCGATCTCTAGTCATCAGCTAATAGAATTATATCAGATAATTTGGCCATCATATAGGCAGATCATTAATCATCATCTCCCTGACCTCGTCCCCTTTCTACTTGGTGTCGGCGCAACGCGTCTTCTTCTTCCATTCTTCTCTGTTAGACCTCTCGGCATTAATTACTCCTTTCTCTTTCATATCATTTCTCACAGAAGCCATTGCTATAGAGAGAGCCATTAGAAGGTCATCAGCTCTTTTCTAGCCGATAAAGGGATATAAACAACTTCCACAGGTCCGGTCGATTCGAAATTTGAAATCTTATCACTTGACACCATTGGGCATCGCCAGGAGGGAGGGAGGGTGACTGCACCCTTCCTCCCCCCTAAAAGCTCGAGATTTTGTTTTCGTTAATTAGCTAGAAGAGGCGCAACACCGAGTGGAAGGAATGAGGGAAGGCCTATGCCCAAGAGTAGGACAGTCAAGGCCAAGAAAAAATAATATAAGTTTAAAAAGCATGGAATAATATAAAATTTAAAAAAGCCCCGATACAAAAACTTCAAAAACAAAAAAAAAAATCCAAGCGTTGTAGCGTCGGGGGGCCGCTAAGGACAAGCACAAAACAAAGCGGACGGAAGATTTTTTGTATCGGGGGCTTTTAATAGTTATTTGTTATACAAGAGTGCAAAGTTGCTTTTTTACCGCGTGTTCAATTTTGATGACCGAGCAAGCGAAGGATTCTAAAATTGAATCACGAGCGCAGCGAGTGATTCAAAATTAGAATCCTGAGCGTTAGCGAGGGAATCAAAAGAGCACGAGGTGAAAAATCTTTGCACTCGAGTGCAACACGTAACTTTTCATTCCACCTCAGCGAGGAAATGACTAAATGCAAAAAAAAAAAAACGTTTTCATCCCACCATCTCGGAAAGAGTATTTTTAATCTTCAATATCTGAGTGGAAAAGCCGTTTTTATTCTCTAGAGGATAAAGTAAATTGAATTTAGAACATCGTGTGCACTAAGTTTGTGAATTAAAAAAAACATTAAACCTAATTACTGCTACCTCTATGGTGCCGAATATGTCATACAACTTTTTTTTAATTTGTTAAAAACTCAGACTCGGAACCTTCTTGGTGTTCTTTTTTCAATTTGCTTTGTACGCGGTTCTTTACGCGGCATTTTTTCACGTCATTGTTAATTATACCGTAATATTATTTTGTTATAATTTAAATATTATTCTGTAATACTTACCTGTCATAATGTAGTAATTAATACCTAAACTGAAATAAAAGTGTACCTATCTTGTGATTGTAAACGTTTTTTTTTTGCATTTAGTCATTTCCTCGCTGAGGTGGAATGAAAAGTTACGTGTTGTACTCGAGTGCAAAGATTTTTCACCTCGTGCTCTTTTGATTCCCTCGCTAACGCTCAGGATTCTAATTTTAATTTTAATTTTAGAATCCTTCGCTTGCTCGGTCATCAAAATTGAACCCGCGGTTAAAAAGCAACTTTGCACTCAAACTTAGTGCACACGATGTTCTAAATTCAATTTACTTTATCCTCTAGAGAATAAAAACCGCTTTTCCACTCAGATATTGAAGATTAAAAATACTCTTTCCGAGATGGTGGGATGAAAATTTAATTGTTTACATGGCCTTTCTGATCTACACAACCCATACCCATTGAAATTTAATGAAGTATCTTTCGCCCATCATAACCTCTATTCTCCTCCTCGGCAGGGTAAGAGCGTGCTAACGAACCACGTCCGCACACATACTGGAGAGAAGCCGTTCGAGTGCGGCGAGTGCGGACGTCGCTTCACGCAGCGCACGGCCATGCGGACGCACGTCAAACTGGTGCATTTGAAGCTCAGGAGGACTGCTAAGGTAAATCATCATCTTCCATTTTCTTCTTTCATTCGTCATGCTATAATTTACTCCTTTTTCCTTCATATCATTTTTCACACAATCCATCCATACTTTCTTTGGTCTTCCACTCCCTCTCCATCCATCCATATTTATATTATTCATCTCTTTTAGTCACATGTGTTCCATCCCTCCTCATCAAATGTCCATCACTACATAGTATAAAACAAAGTCGCTTCGCTGTCTGTCTGTCCCTATGTATGCTTAGATTTTTTAAACTACGCGACGGATTTTGGTTGCGGTTTTTTTTAATAAATAGACTGATTCAAGAGGAAGGTTTATATCTTTACTAATATTATAAAGCTGAAGCGGTAATCTCAGAAATAACTGATCCGATTTGAGAAAATCCTTCAGTGTTAGATA
The DNA here is from genome assembly GCA_949152445.1 of Cerastis rubricosa. Taxonomy (NCBI): domain Eukaryota; kingdom Metazoa; phylum Arthropoda; class Insecta; order Lepidoptera; family Noctuidae; genus Cerastis; species Cerastis rubricosa. The sequence continues at coordinate 12,223,467 of OX424551.1, forward strand.
ACCCGTTTATCGAGGAAGGCTATAGGCTATATATATCATCACGCTACGACCAATAGGAGCGAAGCAGCAATGAAAAATGTGACACAGACGAAGTTGCGTGGGTCAACTAGTGTATTATAAATGCATAATATAGTAGAGAAATACTGATAATTTTAGTAGAAAGGCTTCTAATGCGATGTGTAAAAAAATTTTTTTGCGCTTACATTGCAAACGCTCACAAAATCCTACGAGATAGCTCAAAATAATGTACTACAGTATTGTACACCTTAAAAAGGTCTACAATAAAGTTCGCGATGGTATATGTCTATCTCTTAGGGATAACCCATAATAACCTATTTTTATCCTTTACTTTTCACGAGAAATAATGGCTTATTATGAAGCTATTTTAAGCAATACTGCATAAATCCTTATCCAATTAAGTACCTTAAATACATTGTACATTTAATATAGATCAATATGGCCCTTTACAGCATGTAATTTAAATGAATATTTTCGAAGATATCACAGATTTGAAATGCAGGGACATAGCGGTTGCGGCGGTGACAAAAAAGCTGTGAACGTTGTATATAAAGACATTCTGTAGCATATTTAGTATCAGCAATGCACCCGTGCGAAGCCGGGGCGGGTCGCTAGTACCAATATAAGGTGTTGTTTTGCATCCTCGTCAATTTCAAGGAGGTAACTATGGTAATGATTCTCGTCCGGAATCAATAATAAAATGGGTAGGGTATTTTTTATTTATTTACGGAAATCGGTAAGTGTGAACCAACCGTGTTTTAAACGCGGGCCGTCTGATCTTCGCCCTATAACCGTGCTTCCACACATACACACACTCTCATAAGTTTATTCGATAATTTCTTATTCCCTAAACCACGTTAAGGGGGTTATTCTGAAATGTTGACAAATAGAAACCACAAAAAAAATCGGCGTTTATTAATAACTAGCTGCCCGGACAGACTTCGTTCTGTCAAAAGTTAAAGCAATGCACTTTTCCTACCTACCTACCCTGCCTACCTAACCCTATATACTATACCTACCTACCCTACCCTACCCTACCTACTTACTACCTACCTACCTACCCTACTTTACCCTACCTACCTACCCTACTCTACCCTACTCTACCCTACCCTACCCTACCTACTTACTACCTACCTACCTACCCTACTTTACCCTGCCTACCTACCCTACTTTACCCTACCTACCTACCCTACTCTACCCTACCCTACCTACTTACTACCTACCTACCTACCCTACTCTACCCTACCCTACCCTACCTACCTACCTAACCCTATCTACCCTACTATACCTAACTACCCACCCTACCCTGCCTACCTACTACCTACCTACCTACCTACCCTACCCTACTCTACCCTACCCTACTCTACCCTACTCCTACCCTACCTACCTGACCTGCCCTACCCTAGCTACTTAACCTACCCTACCTATCTACCTACCCTACCCTACCCTACCCTACTCTACCTACCTACCCTACCCCACCCCAATCCCTTCATTTTTTCTGATCTCCTAGTACTTCGTTGGCACCTCACCGCTAGGAATCTGACACAATGTCAGTTTTGTTTTGTTATACCATCTACAACACATGAACGGCTATTTTTTTATTGATGAATATCAATATTTTAATACTTATTATCCTATTCCGGACGAAGAGAAGTCCAAAAATCATAAAAATTGGTCCAGCCGTTCTTGAGTTATAGATGGTGTAACTAACACGACTTTGTTTTATATATATAAATTTACTAGGTACCGTAAATTAAATTAATGATTTGTCTTTTGTGACAAACTCCTGAATTTTGACGAGGATGCAAAACAACACCTTGTATAGATGTCCCTTTCATCTTTTACGTAATAGGCGCCACTATCAAACTACCTCATTTAAATACTCATTTCTAACTTTATCCATTTTAGTCAGTCCACACATCCATCTTAACATTCTCATCTCTTCTGCATGCAATCTACGGCATCGTAGATCTTAAGACATCATCATCATCATCATTTCAGCCGAAAGACGTCCACTGCTGGACATAGGCCTCCCCCAAGTGTCGCCACATTGATCGGTCCCGTGCGACTCGCATCCAGCGGATCCCCGAAACCTTCACCAGGTCATCGGTCCACCTAGTGGGAGGCCTTCCAACGCATCGTCTCCCGGTTCGCGGTCGCCATTCCAGAACTTTTCGGCCCCAGCGGCCATCTGTTCTGCGAGCAATGTGCCCTGCCCACTGCCACTTAAGTCTGGCAATTCTTCGGACATGTATAAAATAAATTCTGGTTCAACCCATTTAGGTCACTAAAAAACTAAAATAAAAAAAACGGCCAAGTGCGAGTCGGGCTCGCGCACGAAGGGTTCCGTACCATTATTTATAAAAATCACTTTGTTGTATGGGAGCCCCCTTAAATATTTATTTTATGGTTTTAGTGTTTGTTGTTATAGCGGCAACAGAAATACATAATCTCTAGAAATTTCATTTGGCTAACTATCACGGTTCATGAGACGGACAGCGAAGTCTCAGTAATAGGGTCCCGTTTAACCCTTTGGTTACGGAACCCTAAAAAATATAAATATACTTTTTTTCTAACCAGAATGAATTTTCTTGCTTCTTACTTTGAATATCACAGACTTTTACACTACTATTTATCCTTTACTTATAATTACGCGCGAGCGAAGCCGCGGGTTACAGCTAGGTAACATGTGTGACATCCATGTAATTAGTGTGTCATTTCGTTGATTAATTTGTCCTTCCATACAATTCCAGGTGAAACCAGAGGTGCCCTTAGACGCGCAGTCTCCGAAGCTGGATGTGTTCAAACCTGAGCCGCTATTGGAGCCCTGGAGGCAGCCATGCGATGTGTACTTCCATGTCACCGCAGGACCCTGAGTGTGGAGCACTAACGAGTGTTTACAGAACCCTAATTGTAGGCAGTTTTCTGATAGCCACAAAATGTACAAAAAACACATTTCCTGTATGGGTGGTCCCCATGCAAGAAACGTCTTTTATCCGGCGGCCTTACATTTTTAGGGTTCCGTAGTCAATAAGGAACCCTTATAGTTTCGCCATGTCCGTCTGTCTATCTGTCCGCGGTTTAGCACAAAAACTATTGGTACTAGAAAGTTGTAATTTGGCATGAGTATACAAGTTAATGACGCCGAAAAAGTGGTAAAATGAAATTTTGAAAACAAACAATTATTTAGTGTACCTCCCCTACATGTAAAGTGGGGATGATAATTTTCTTTTCGTCTTTTTCATAGTGTGGGATATCGCGGTCAAGTGTCCCCCCCCCCCCCTCTGCAGACTAAACGGTTGTAGTTAGAAATACAAATGTCACGGCAGCAGTACCTATATATAACGAAGTTTAAAGGAAAACTATCACACTTAAGTGGGCTTTACAAGTTTACGAGTAATAGTCGACCAATTGTATTTGACTCGACAATTTCGAACAACTCCATAGAAATGTCGATAGATGGCACTAAGCGTCAGTTGTATCGCGCTGTTTCATTCCTAAATAAGTTAAAAAAAAACCGGCCAAGTGCGAGTCGGACTCGCACACGAAGGGTTCCGTACCATTATTTATAAAAACGAACAAAAAAAAAACACTTTTTTTTTGTATGGGAGCCCCCCTTAATTTTTTTTCTGTTTTTAGTATTTATGTTATAGCATCAACAGAAATACGTTATCTGTAGAAATTTCAACTGGCTAACTATCACGGTTCATGAGATACAGCCTGGTGACAGACGGACGGACGGACGGACAGCGAAGTCTCAGTAATAGGGTCCCGTTTGACCCTTTGGGTACGGAACCCTAAAAACTACGGAACCCTACACTGCGCGTGGCCCGACACGCACTTGACCGGCTTTCTTTATTATTTTTATTTTACTAAATTTTGAGGTCTTACTGGATTTTTGGATCGTTCTTTTTACTGGTAATTTGATGTAACCGACTTAGATGTAGCGCTTGCCCGGACTGGGAATCGAACCCATGCCAACGAGGCAAAAACGTCAGGATGACTTATTTTATAATTATTTTAATCTCAACAAGATTTTTCTTTACTATTTTCTTATTCTTTTATCTCTTACAATAAAATTATGCTTAGTTTTCAAGTGTTCAGTATATTTAAAATAAATAAAATATTGTGTGAACTGATTGTGGTAAATAAATAAATTATACACAAAATAATTTATTTATTTACCACAATCAGTTCACACAATATTTTATTTATTTTAAATAGAAACTTGCCTTTGATTTGTTGAAACTTATATACCATACTAGCTTCTACCCGCGAGTTTGACGGTTGGCACATTGGCTGAGCGATCGACTACTGCGCTGCGTGTCGCGGGTTCGATCCCGCACGGAGCTAATATTTGTAAGGCCTACAGATAGTTGTTCCGCGTCTGGCTTTTTGTGTAATGTGAGTTTAAATGTTTGTAAACGCACCCACGATACAGGAGAAATTCCTAGTCAGTCTAAAAAAAAACCGTGTTCTTTTGATGTTTTCCAGCGATAAATTATACATTTAAACTTTCATCTTGAACCATTCTGTCTATTGATAAAAACCGCATCAAAATCCGTTGCGGAATTTAATAAATCTAAGCGTACAGAGGGCGGGAGGCGACGTTTTATCTATAAGTACTAATATTATAAAGAGGTCGAATTTATTTGTAATTTTGTATGTAGGGGGTAATCTTCGGAACTACTGATTCCGATTTTTTTTCAGTAACGAGAAGCTACGTTATCTCCCGAGTGCTATAAGCTACATTTGAAACGTTCCCGGAGGTTTCAGTACACAACGAAAGCGGAGCCGCAAGCACATCATCATCAGCCTACAATGTTCCCACTGCTGGGACACAGGCCTCCTCTCTATGAGACGGAGTGGGCTGTAACCCAACACGCGGGCCCAGTGCGGGTTGGTAGATGTCACATTTCTTCGAATTTTTAGTTCTAGGACATGCCATGTTTCCTCACGATGTTTTCCTTCACCGTTTTTGAGAGCAGCGGTGATTAAATAAATTACACAAAGTAATGCGCCTGCCTGGGTTCGAACCCACGGCTTACTGCTCGTAAGTCGGGGCTGCCATCACTGGGCCACCGCTGCTCTTCGCGCGCACATGTTAGTAGTAAATAAGGAAGGTCTGGAGGTCAGACAGGCAGTGGCTCCATGCCTTTGTCGCAGGCCCCGCTCTGGCTATTTAGCCGCTCCGGCAAAGATTCAAAGAATAATATTTGCCTCCCTTTACAATGCACACGTTATAAGAGTATGTTATTCCAGTGATGATGCTTGACAGTCTTAATAAAAAACCGGCCAAGTGCGAGTCTTACTCGCACACAGGGTTCCATAGCTCCAAACAATATAATAACAATATTTTGGACTGTCATTCATTAGTTAGTAGTATTAGTTAGTAAACTTCCACACAACCGCAAAACTAAATTTGTTTTTCATAGTATGTTTATGAAAAACAAAGTTACTGCTGCAGTTTGATGAAAAAGTCCCATATCTCAAAAACTAAACATCATATCTTATTGAAACCAATTTTCGTTGATAGTTTTTTTTACGTTCTACAATCCTAAATATTTTCAGAATTTTCCTCCTCTTACTTTAGAAATTCGAGGGGGGAGGACACACATTTTACCACCTTGGAAGTGGCTCTAGCGCAAACTATTCAGTTTAGAAAAAAATGATATTAGAAACATCAATATCATTTTTGAAGACCTATCCATAGATATCCCACACGTATGGGTTTGATGAAAAATTTTTTTTTGGTTTTCAGTTCTAAGTATGGGGACCCCCAAAATTTATTGTTTTTTTTTCTATTTTTGTGTGAAAATCTTAGTGCGGTTTACAGAATACATCTACTTACCAAGTTTCAACAGTATAGTTCTTATAGTTTCGGAAATAAGTGGCTGTGACATACAGACGGACGGACAGACAGACAGACAGCACACAGACATGACGAATCTATAAGGGTTCCGTTTTTTGCCATTCGGCTACGGAACCCTAAAAATTGGATATTTCCTTGGTTACGAACTGATAATTTTTCGCATTAAAAGAAGTCTCACAAATTTGACCAGCCCACGTATTCACAAACGCTCGGATTCGATTTCAATTCAGAAATTCGTATGTCTATCTCGCTCGCTTTAGTAATGCCAAAACAAGATAGACATACGACTTAACGAATCGAAATCGAATCCGAGCGTTTGTGAATAGGGGGCCAGTTGTGATAAGGACTGGGGGGATCCATTAAATTCGTGACGTAATTTATTGATGCCCCCTAAATTGAGATAAGGGCAAATGATGATATAGTAAAACAATCATTAGCTTCACATCAAAATTTTATATTTACAATAAATATTAAATTTATAAAATAAAATATTGTTTTTAAATGTAACCCCACCATATCAGACCAATTTTTCAGTTATATAACGAAAGCAGCAGAGGTTTAGAATCTAAGCTATTTATAAAACAGATGGAAGCGACATCAACGAATGTGACAAATTTGACGGCATGGTTGGCGCAGTGGTTGAGTGAGCGACTGCTGCGCTGCGTGTCGCGGGTTCGATCCCCGCACGGAACAAATATTTGTACGGCCTACGGATAGTTGTTCCGGGTCTGGCTGTTTGTGTATGAGTTTAAATGTTTGTAAACGCACCCACGATACAGGAGAAATTCCTAGTGTGGGGCAACGTTTTTAAAAAAAAAAAAAAAAAATATCACGTACTACGCACAGCGACACATCATACTATACATTTTGCAGTATAACATGGCCCCGTTTAGTATAGATGTCCCGTACGATGAGAGATCCGCATAAACTGGTTTTGTATAGCTACATTGGTCGTCGTGCTTACCAGCTATCTTACTCCGAAATGGTTTAAGGTCACTATGTTTTTATAATCGCCACATATGGATGGTATGTTTCGAAACGGCTAGGCCGATTTCGATGGAACTTTTACTGGCAGATAGCTGATGTCTTATGGAGCAACTTAGACTACTTTTGTTTTAGCAAAAAGTATGAGGGCTATATTCAATCCGATTCAAATAGGAAACAAATATGTTTTTGTAATAATTTCACGCGGACGAAACTCGCGTTGCCCAGCTAGTTCTTTATTTATCTCATACTAGCTCATGTCGGTTTTGCCGGTGTGAATTGAAACGCTATTACGCAACATAAAATGTTATTTATCATTTCAGCCGAAAGACGTCCACTGCTAGACATAGGCCTCCCCCAAGTATCGCCACATTGACCGGTCCCGTGCGACTCGCATCCAGCGGATCCCCGCAACCTTCACCAGGTCATCGGTCCACCAAGTGGGAGGCCTTCCAACGCATCGTCTTCCGGTTCGTGGTCGCCATTCCGAAACTTTTCGGATCCATCGACCATCCGTCCTGCGAGCATTGTGTCCTGCCCACTGCCACTTAAGTTTGGCAATTCTTCGGGCTACGTCGGTAACCTTGGTTCTGTTGCGGATGTCCTCATTTCTGATTTGATCACGCCAGGAAACTCCGAGCATAGCCCTCTCCATTGCCCTTTGGGTGACTTTAAGCCTTCTGATGAGGACCATTGTGAGCGACCACGTTTCGGTCCCGGAAATGTTATTAGCAATACGTAATAGTAAGCCTTTGAGGTTTGACGGATCGCCGATGGGGACGGAAAGTTCTGGAATGGCGACCGCGAACCGGGAGACGATGCGTTGGAAGGCCTGACACTAATTCGACCGATGACCGGATGGTAAAATATGTATGTTGTTTAGTTACAGGTATTAGCGGTAAATGTACTCTTGTTATTGATGAAAAAGTACACACAAGTTGTTAAATAAAAATATAAAATTGTATATAATACTAAATTTGCCAAAAAACTGCTTTACAGTTTGCCAGCAGTATTTTTTTTTTAAAACGTAGGATGTAACCACGTATAAACGCTTTTTTTCATGTTTTTTTAAAACAACTGAAAAATTGGTCTGAAATCCTCAATAACTTAGTAACTAAACAATTAACTAGTAACATTATTATATACATATTTATAACACATTTATATTATGTACTTTGTGAGCCGTGGACTGCAGCTGTGGAGCAGAACATAATCTACGGGGTGTTATGGACACCGACGCGAAAACGCTCACGGACGTACTCAGTACATCATTGTACATAGAAAATTTTCATCCGTTATTAAGTTATTATCATAGATCGTAGTAGGTAGATTGAATTGGGGTCATTGATCCGAAACGTTTATATTAATATGGACATCCCTCCGGAATAGGTTGAACTGATTGAAATTTAAGTGCAACAATTTATAAAAAGTTGTGGTAATAAAAAGGCTAAAAGTAAAAAAAAACATTATTGCTTCGATCGGAATTCGATTGTTTTTATTATTCAACAGATAAATAATAAATTAATTTAGTTTTGATACCTTCCTTTAAATTTTGAATTGAGTAGTAACAATATCACTACCAACATTGACAATATGTAATTGAATCCGGAAATACCGGAATTACTTTTCGGAAATGGCTTATCCATGTTCTTCTTTCTGTGTGCGTTTATGTTACAAGTACCAAAAATCAATCTACCTACTCCGATCACTGGTTATTAACTTATTAACAAAAAAATCAGCTGTTTCCTACAAAAGTGCAATCCCTAAACGGTCAAAATGCATAGAACAGCAGATTTTTGTTTAATTTCCTGTGATAAATTTTGATGTGAGTTCAGAATTATGTACATGGTAAGCGTTTTCGCGTTCTACGTCCCTACTACCCTGTATATTTGAAAAATATTGGAGGGTTAATAACAATTTCTACCAACCCCAATTAAAACGCAGGGGTGAATCGACACTAAACTTTTAAAGGGATTTTAACATTAAATTAATATGGTACATATATATCCCATTACAATAGATGGACAAACTTTAAGAAATCATTCAGTAACCCAAGACACTGATAAAAATAATAATAAGAATAACCCATAACATACAAGAAAAAAAAAACTGGTAAAGAAATTACACAAATTTTTTTTTTAGGTCAGATTAAATTCACTTTAATCAGTGTTTTTTTTTGGTTTATCCATTTTAATAGGGCCTTATATAGCCAAGCAGGTCTCCAAATAAGTAAATAAAATAGATTACTTGCTGATAACTTAATAATATTAATTCAATGTTAAAATCCCTTTCAAAGTTTTGTCTTCATTCACCCCAATTTTACTCAATACAAAAAAAAAATTGGCAAAATTCACAGACTTCTGACTTTTAAGGTATGAAATCAGCCTTAATCCTAAATAATATGGTTCAAATTATCTTGAAATTCTATTCACTCTAGCGAATGTGGAAATGAATATTATCTCCATTAGAACAAGTTTCATAATTGTATGAACAGCTTACATACATGGCAAGGTCCAAGAGTTTCTAGCCTACATACATTATATTAATCATACAAAACTACCATGTCACTTAATGACTGAAGTATTCTTTTGTTACCCACAGTAAAATAGTTATATTTTTGTTTCTCCTTTTATTTCAATCCATTTTTGTTTCGATAATAATCCTTAATTTTATAGTTGATGCTTGAAACTTTTGGACCTTACTTGCAAGAGCGGTTTGTAAATTTTGCCCTAAGTATGAACAACGCTTTTAATCTTTTTGTTAAGCATGATAATATAACAAGCTATAGCAGTTATTTCAGAAGGTTAACATATAAGGTATCACTATTAATTTGATGTTGTTTTAACAGAATCGTTTGTATTTTAATTCAATAAGATTATCGTCTACTAATCCATGGCTTATTTAAACTCTTTCAAAATTATGAGGATATTTAAATGACAACATTATTTTAAAATATATAATGGTTCTGTATTAGCCATTTGGCTACGGAACCCTAGAACAAATTCATCCACTCCCCGAATAAGAATTTTCGGTATAACAGAAATCTTTAAAGGTTTTGAACCGGAGAAAAATATAAATGTAAAGATAACTATAGCAAAAAAAAAAACAAGGTAATTTCGCTGCCATATCGTATTACCCAGTAATAACTGTGCTGTGGAGGTCAGATAGGCAGTCGCTCCATATAAAATACTGGTATTCAGCAACATCCAGTTAAACTGGAAGCCGACCCCAAAATATTTGGGAAAAGCAGGCAGATGATGATTGCAGTCCCCATACGGTGAAACCGTTGCATAATTTGCTGCCATATGACAAGATATACATCAAAATACTATATTTAAAACTTATTACTACATAATATTTTTTTAAACTGACATGGTCACTATTACAATCAATAACACTTGATACGGGATATTTACCATGTTTACTATTTGTTTTAAGTTTCCGATATTTCGGTTCCGTTGCAAACGCCATGATACAGCAACAAATATTAAACATGGTAAATATCCCGTTTTAAGTGTTATTGCGTTGTTTGTGTGTGTTACTACTACAATGTTTAAAAATATTGCACATGATAAATCAAACTATACTGAAAAAAATATACAAGTGAGTTTAAATACATATTATGCCACTATTCTAGTAATTTAGCTTTTTCTAGAAATTCCAGCACACCAAACTCCCCGAAACTGCCAAATTTTTCCAAACAACCTTGAACCTAATTCTTTAACGATAAAGTCTATTAAAGAAATTTGACAGATAGCTGCAGCTAGATGTGCTGGGTGTCTGCACCAATGCAACAAGAAAATATTACATCCTCATAATTTTAAAAGTCCTACTTAACATTAAAATTACTGACCCCAAATCGATAACAATTTTTATACAAGGGCAATCTAAATTAGCTAGAAACTCGCAGTTGTGTAGGGTATCTAAATAAATTTAAAAAAGGAAGCCATCATCTATGTTTTTAATAGAATTAATCATAAATAAAAACCTATAATGAAATATGGAATAATTAAAAGAAAAAAAAATGAACGTGGAACTATAAAAAACAAAACAAGATCAACAATCAATCCAATTCTTTTTGGAATCAACTATCTCATTTAGTCTCTTGAAATATCAGTTTAAATAAGCTGAAGAGTTATTTTTATACACCCAATATAGTTATAATATTTTTTAACATGAAGGTGCGACCCTAAAAATAATGGTACAAAGGACGGGTGAAACCAAATGCACTCCAAATCCAAATGCAATGAGCTATGTTTCGATTTCGATACCCATCACTTATACGTAGTGCTGCTAGCTAATTCAATTTGCTCTTATTTATGGCAACACTGGTTTCTCTCAGTTAAGTCCCGCACCTCTGTACTAATACATCATGGCAAGGGACACCGACGCACAAACTCTGTACCACGTATTCAGTACACCATAACAAAGTAATTTAAAAAAAAACCGGCCAAGTGCCATTCGGACTCGCGCACGAAGGGTTCCGTACAATTATTTATAAAAAACGAGGAAAAAAAACACTTTATTGTATGGGAGCCCACCTTAAATATTTATTTTATTCTGTTTTTAGTATTTGTTGTTACTGCATCAACAGAAATACATAATCTGTGAAAATTTCAACTGGCTAACTAAAACGGTTCATGAGATACAGCCTGGTGACGGACGGACGGACAGCGAAGTCTCAGTAATAGGGTCCCGTTTGACCCTTTGGGTACGGAACCCTAAAAAGCAGCTGTTCCATACATTTTGACCGTAAAGATATTGCACTTTTGTATGAAACGGCTCTTTTTTAGGGTTCCGTACCCAAAGGGCCAAACGAGACCCTATTACTGAGTCTTCCCTGTCCGTCCGTCCGTCTGTCACCAGGCTGTATCTCATGAACCGTTTTAGTTAGCCAGTTGAAATTTCTACAGATTATGTATTTCTGTTGGCGCTATAACAACAAATACTAAAAACAATAAAATAATTATTTAAGGGGTTTAACCATACAAAAAAGCGATATTTTTCTCGTATTATTATTATAAATAATGGTACGGAACTCTTCGTGTGCAAGTCCGACTCGCACATGGCCGGTTTTTTTTAAAATATCAATGCATAATTTCTGTGTCGAGGGTTTCAAAATGATGTTATGAAAATGTGGTAATCGTGTGTGCGTCAGTGTCTCTTCCACACAGTATTTCTCTTTTATCGGTAACTGTCTTGCCGCCGGACTTCCCTACTGGTGATGATCCAAGTTTAATTAAACCGGTTCGGACATGTTACAGACACTTCCATACAAATGATTCTGAAGTCCAAGTCAGTGTCTCGGGTATTTGACCAAGATTATATGTTTGGACTTTAAAAGAGACAGTGACCTCTGAGTTTCTTGTCAGAGTAGTCAAATAGAAATCGCCGAAAGCATCTCATTTTAAAACATAAGTTCCTTTGTGTTTTTTACAACCAAACTTGAAAAAATCCTGATGGAAAAACCAAATAAGACTTCGTCCGACCCGAGAATCGAAGCTAGGACATCAGTTCAGCAGTCGCGCAATGCGACCACTCGAGCAACGAGGCAGTTATTTTATTTCATGCCGATTGGCGAAATATGAATGTAATTTATTTACAGTCTGTTTTTTTTTCACTGCGATCCCTAACACAAATGCCTGATGTTGCTCAAAAAGCCGCTAAGCTGAAGTGGGACTGGACTGGGCACGGCTGCCACATGCCCAATAATCTGTGGGCCAAAATAACCACTTTCTGGAGCCCTGACACAGCCAGAAGGCGACGTGGTAGACACGCAGGAGATGGTGGGACGAGCTAGACAAGACCAGCGACCAGTGATCCACATTAGCCCTGGATCGAGACAATTGGAAGTTATGGGGAGAGGCCTCTGCCCAGCCGTGGGATGACGCAGGCTGACAGTATCAGTTTTTTTTTTTTGTTGCATCTGGTGAGTAATTATCGGCTTCCAACAACAGACAAACCTCAGACGAAGCTACAGATAACGGAGTCCGACACATAATGTACTAAAATATGTCAGTGTCCGCAATATTTCCGTACCAATTACATCCTAAACCCGGCGCCAAATCCTGTCACCATCAGTCTTTTCTACCAAAACCTCAGTGTTGCCATAATACTCAATATTATAAATCTACCAAAAAAGAAACAGTTAATAAGAAAAAACTATTAATTTTTATTTAAAGTCTATCGTTAACACTTCACGGACTGACCGCATTTCTCGAAGCGGAATTGGCTTGACCGGATCAGAATGGCCTTATCATGTAGGTCCATACGTTTCCGGCCTAGACTCATTAGATTAATCAGTGATACAAAACTCATGTCACTCAAATACTGAAGTTTTCTCTAGTAACCCCACAGTAAAAAAGTAATGTTTTCGGTCAATATAGTATCCCTTTTATTCAATCCATTTTTGTGTATATTAATCCTTCTTTTTAAAGTTCAAGCCGGAAACTTTTGGATGTTACCATGTAGGAGAAAAGTAACCAGATTCTCATACTTCTAGTATAAGAAACTGGTTACTTATCTTCTTTGCAGACTCTACATGCGTCTTCAGATAAGTTCAAGCCAATCGGCGTCGTTAACTGCGGGCACTGCCTTAAACTCCTCTTTTTTCTAATAATTTAATCGCCCAAGTTAATTTAGATTAAGTGCACAAGCTTATTCCATAAGCTAATACTCGAAAAGATTTAAAATTGAATTTAAATTGCGACGAACGGAAAGACGGTGAGCACAGGCATTTCACTCTGCAGAAGAAAACTGATCTTTTGGCTAAGACATAAAGGCGTTATTAATGTTTAATTGTTATCATTCTCTTGCCTTTATCCCAATTTATTTGGGGTCGGCGCAGCATGTCTTCTTCTTCCATACTTCTCTATTACTCGTCATCACATCAGACACCTCCGTTCTTGCCATATGATCCTTTATGCAGTCCATCCATCGTTTCTTTGGTTTTCCTCTGCTCTTATAGCCATCCACAATCATAATCCAAAGTTTCCTCACGAAATTTTCCTTATTCCTCCGCATCATTCGTGCCCATTCCAAGCCAACCGACTACCACACAACTTTTTAGTCACCGGCGCCACTTTCAGACTCCCTTTATTGTACTTATTTCTTATTTTATCCTTTCGCGTAACACCACATAACCCTCTTAGCATTCTCATCTCAGCCACATGCAAATGCCTTTCATTCATCCCTTTTGTGGACCAACATAATCATTGGCTACCTTTTCGTCCTCCGTCTGACGCTTTCTTAGAAAAATTCTAATGAATAAGAATACTTTTGCAAAAATTTGGTCCTAACTATAAGAGCTTTAATCGAGATCCTCCTGTCGGATTAATACCATTTAAATTTTGTTTGTTTCTGATTTGAAACATATCTATAACGGTATGCCACAAAATAAATCACGAGTGACTTTTCTTTTAACTTTTTGCACGAATGAAACTCTGGTCACACTCAGGCGAATCCCTGTGACTGCGCGCGTCAATTGTTTTTCGGCTTGGCCACGAGCTCCTCTCTATAGCGTATTGCTAAAGCGACTGCAGAGATAACAAGAAAAAAGAAGTTGTTTAGAGGATACCAATCCATGAGTCCCAGCGACACTCCTTGCGTCGCTACAGTACGCAAAAAAAAACAAATGACGCGCGCGTGTCACTTAGCGTCCGACGAGCGAATTTTGTCCCCAAGCCGCGCGGGATTCGCTTCACTTCTACCAGAGCATATTTTTCACTTTGCACTTTAAACACAACACATACATACACTTATCCTGCACAAGACTTTCGCCAGAATTTCAATCGGAATCCGAATCAGAGTCAGTTTCACCGGATTCAGAATCAGAACTCGAGACCGGCTCACACTTGATAAATTCAATCTCCGCTCTGGCTTTTCTGGGCCTCCCTCTTTTTTTAGCAGGCACGTCTTTTTCATCACCCATAACAGTTTTAACCATCTGAGATATTCTCTTTAAATGCTGCTGTTCATGCCTTTGAATGTGATTGTTTAAATACTTTTTCAGCTTGAATTTCTTCCCGCATTGGTCGCAAGAATGGGGGTAGTTCGTCTCGTCCAGTTCTAGATGAACGGCGTTGTTGTGACGACGGAGGTAGTGAGCATGTGCGAATTCCTTATCACACTTTTCGCAACGGAGCTTAGGTTTGGAGGGATGCACGATTTTCTTATGCTTTTTCAAACGTATAGCCGAATGAAAGAGTTTATCACAAATGTCACATTTGATTTTAGAATCCAGAGAAGAATGGACCTGCATGTGTTCTTTAAGATACTGGTCGTTTTTAAACTCTTTGAGACATTCAGGACAAGTGACTTTAGACTCTAAAGGAGGATGGATGTTAAGCACATGCCTTTTCATATGATGTCGCGATTTGAATGTCATATTACAAAAAACACACGGATGCCGTTCAACGGGAGTGTGTTGGAAATGAAGATGCCTGTTCAAGTTCAGAGTGTTTTTGTACAGCTTATGACATAAGTGGCATTTGAACTTTTCCTTGTCCTGTCGGTGGCACGCTTCGATATGGTATTTTAGCTTGTAAGGTACCGCAAACTCCTTACCACATTCATTGCACTTGATTTCAGGAAGAGTGTTCGGGTGAATTCTTTTGACATGCATATGCAAAGCCCGTCGCGTTCGAAATTCTTGAAGACAAAACTGGCAGTAGCATTTCTCGAGCTCCGAATAATGTTTATTCATCCGATGCATGTACAAATAGTGTTTATTCTTGAAAGTCTTGTCGCACATATCGCAAATGACCGCCGAATCCTCAGAAGAATGGACTCGAGTCGTATGTAAGTATAAGTTTTGGTAGTTTTTGAACTCCTTATTACATTTTGTGCAGATGTACCTTTTGATCCTTTTAGGGAACAGGACAGGTTTCCAGGTAGATAGTACGGACTCGTACATCTGTCTCTGCTCCTCAGTTAGGACATCACTTGTGACGCTGATGTACTTCATGACTGGTGGATTTTCACCAGACATGAAGTTTCCTTCTTGAGGGGGTGGAGGCTCCATCTCCACCTTTACTTCTTCCATTTTCTATCTGAAAAAAAGGGATCTTGTCTTAGATAGATATAACACCTGCCGAGCCTTTGTTGAAGTTGGCCTTTTTTTGAACGTCAAAAATGACATATGATGATATGACAGTCCCACAAAATGCCCACACCTTATTATTGAGTAAGCTGCAGTGGGACTGAGCCTAGTCTGCTACATGCCAAAAGAGCCGTAGCCCTAAATACCCACTTATTCTTATTCTTTACTAGCTGATGCCCGCGACTTTGTTCACGTGAAAATTTTATCTGTTTTTCAGGGAGAAATTATATTTATAAACATTCCTATTGAATCACTCTTTGTATTGATCAAAACCGCATCAAAACCCGTTGAAAAGATCTAAGCGTAGGTACAGACTGCGGGAAGCGATACTACATAAAGATAGATACTTAAGATATATACTTTTACTATGTAAAGATGGCACACAAAATTAAAGAAATACACACAAAAAAATTGTAATATATATTTAGCATCTCAACACAAACCCGGTATGTTAAGAGTGGTCACCCATCCACGACTAACCTAGACAACCGCGGCTTTAAACGATCGACCGGAATGGCTGTTATTAATTAGCCATGAGCTCCTTTCATTTATTTGTATAGATGTACTTCAGAAAGGTCAGGTTAGTAGCACTCACAACCAGCTTGCGTGAATGACCAGGATCATGTATATATATATGTTGTGTTTAAACAGATTCTAGGCTGAACTCAACTGGACATCAGAATAAGGTGTATGTTAATTTGATCTTTATTTTTTCAACAAATTAAATATAGTTTTCTTTGCAACAATCTGCTCAACGGCATGCCGCCAAGAGGTTTTTAAGTAATACTTATTCAAGAAATAATAATAATTTATGCATGAAACTACTCCTACAGTACTTCGGACACGTGGCAAGGAAGGAGCCTGATAGCTTGGAGAAGCTTATTGTGGCTGGTAAAGTGGAAAGAAAAAGTGGCCGTGGAAGATCACCAACCCGATGGACAGATGCGGTGAATGAAGTCTGTAAAGGGAATTTCCAGGCATCTGTCCACATGGCCAAAAATCATCCAGCATGGAGAGTGTTGGTGGAGAAGGCGACAACCTCTTGTGGTCACGACCCTCAGTCATGAGGAAACAAGGAAGAAGAAGAAGCTGATGTTATAATGACTAACGTAGAACCTTTGTTTTAGAAAATGTAGATGGGGCGAAAAATCTTAAAACTCATGAAATTGTTACCAAAATCTGATTCAAATAAGAAAGTAATATTTTTATAATAATTTCACGCGGACAAAGGTTGAGGACAACATCATCATCATCATCATCATTTCAGCCGAAAGACGTCCACTGCTGGACATAGGCCTCCCCCAAGTTTCACCACATTGACATAACACGGGGCTTTTGCCATAATCGCTACGCTTGGCAGGCGGGTTGGCAATCACAGTACGGTTGTTACAAAAGCACAGAGAACGCTGCTGCCCATTCTCTGGCAAGAATATATGGGATGGTGCTATTCTTTACGTCCGACACCATACAGAACAACACCTAGTTACAAATAAAAATAAGTGTTGAAGGGTTTTCCAATCACAAGTTACTCAGTAGTAACCCAGAGCCTGATTTGTGTCCAGTTGATGGCAATAGGCTCGCCCTATATTACAATGGACTCATACATAACTGGCGAAATGTGAGAGTACTAAAAATACACCTCTGCCTATACCTTTGGGAAAAAGCAGAGCGATGCTATGTTATATTGTGTAGCAAGGTAATTATTAAAAAGAAGAACCACTAATATATTCTCGATAGTAACATGGATTTAAACCAGAATGTCAGAAACATTTCGTGCTTTAATTCAAAATCGTCCTTCAAAAAGTCCCGATTAAAATTTGCTATAGAATAAATAATCTTGTTTTTAACCGACTTCTAAAAAAGGAGGAGGTTCTCAATTCGGATGTTTGTATTTTTTTTTTTTTTTATGTTTTACTTACTGTGTAATTAGTTACGGCAACGCACGTCAGAAACTTTATCAATCTCCTGATGCAGCACAAAAGATTTTTTCACGCTATCTTAAAATGGCTTGAGCCCTCAGGCAAAAGAATTAAGAACATAGCGAACAATCATGTTTTACGTAAATAACACTTGTAAATACTTCACAAATAAACTCTAGAACTTTTACTGCATAATATTTGGAGATATTGACGACGTAGATTGATTATTTCTGTATTTAACGGCGATAAAATTATTATGGAAAATCTGATTTGACAATATTTGACATTGGTTTTGCCTTGTCAGAAAATCTGAAACGTCAGTAGCAAGGCAATGCGGACCAATTAGTAAAGCGTTTAGTTTAGTTTAGTGATGGCTGAAACGTGACAAAATCTTGAATACTAATTTAATTATTTTCGTTAATAATTACTTTTGATACAATAAAATAATTGTATATAAACAAAAACACAAAATACATTAAGTAAACAAAAGTTTTTATATTTGACAACAGATGGCGCTGCCATAAATTATGAATTCTTCCCCACTTGCGGCCGCAACATGATTTTCTTTTACAGATTTCTACTATTTACTAAAGAAAAATATCGTTTCAAACGCTTTTGATTTAATCCAACACTAATTAAAAATTAAATTATTGTGTTCTTAGAACTAGTAATCGTCCCACGTGTCAGTTAGAAGTGCGCGCGTAGAGTTCCTAAAAATAGTACCATTTCTCTATCATAGTTTGTTTCGTCTGGGTGTTTTAGAAGTGAAAACATTGAAAATGCGTGAAATTGTGCATTTACAGGCGGGACAGTGTGGCAACCAGATTGGCTCAAAGGTGGGATTATAAAAAAACTCTTTTTCTAATTCTCTTTTGACGATAATACTTGGAACAGACGTAGGTAGGTAATCTATTTTTAAATAATGATACGCTTGATCCGTGTGAGTCTAACGGAACACGCAGTTATTATAAGATGTGATATTTCCTGTTGATAGGCTTCTAAAGTTCAATAGATCATTGCCATCGCCTGTTTTCCATTTTAAACACATATGCATGCCTATAGGTAAATAGTAATTAGCTATACCTACGTAAGCAAAAACATTTTACTGCTACGAAAATTCGCGCGCAAAATTAAAACAAAGTACGTGAGTATACCACATTTTTTTTTCTCACGACCCCGCGCTTCTTCAAATTATAAGCAAAAGAAAACCCAATCAACAGAAGTTTAGGCTTTTCTATACAGGCCATATTACGTTTTAAGTTAATAAAACATTAAATGTTTCTAACTTTCTGGGTTCCTACGTATACAAGCTGGAAAATAATCTCATAGAGCAAACTTTCTTTCTGACAGCAATTAACTACAAATTACCATACAAAGCAATTGATGCGGATCGGAGATCTTTGTCTCAAGTTCTACATCGTTATAAACGCTTTGTATAATTGACCTCCTTTGTAAACTCGCGCCTTATTCCCATGGGGGTATGCAGAAACTTCAGTACGGTGCTACGATCCGTATACAAGGTGGAAGGTACACCGACACGAAAACGGCTTCCAAATATTCAGTGCATCATTCTGATCACTAATTTATTAATTACTAACTGTCCTGCGCAACTTCGTTTGCGTCACATTTTCGCCTACGAAGTTTGCTCTACTGCCGCGGATGGGAAACTCAACAGCGAGCAGAAAATGAAAATTACGAACCTTTGCCGTAAAATCGAATCTGGTACGTCACAAATGGCAGTCCTGTACCAGTCACTGAAGCAAAAAACTATTCAGGCGGATAACATGATCGAGAGCCTCAAACAGCAGCGTGACCTGACAGTACATATTTCTGAGCTCAAGCAGACGATACGGGACTCTAGTTCTACGGGAAATACTTCTTTTGCCGATATGGTGAAAAAGGGATCAAACCATTTTATTCGGCCTAACAACTTAAGCTCTGTCGCTATTTATCCTAACGACATATTGAAAACAAGTGACGAAACTAAAGAACTGGTGCAAAAAATCATAAGGCCCGAGCAAATGAAGCTGCAAGTACGTGGTGTTCGAAAAACGAAGAATGGTGGCGTAATAATAAGTACTGAGACGAAACATGACGCTGATAGGCTGAAGAACGCAGTTCAGCTCTCTTCATCTGGACTTACTGCCGACGAACCCAACAAGCGCAAACCCCGGATCGTGGTTGTAAGAGTGCCGACTTCCATGGCTGAAAATGAGGTCTTCAAGTGCATTTTCGAACAAAATGTAGCTGACAAGTTACCAGCGATCTCCTTGGAATCCTTTCTGACCTTGGTAAAACTAAGCCATAAATCTGGGAAGAGAGAGGCAGTGACTTGTAACTACGTTATTGAAGTTGCGGCCAATATACGAAAAATACTAATACCTCAATCAAGGATTTTTATAAATTGGTCTTCTTGTCCTGTCAGGGACTTTACGTTAGTTACGAGGTGTTTTAAATGTCAGCACTAGGGCCATGCAGCCAAATATTGCAGAGAAGTGAATTTTACATGTGGACACTGTGGTAAAGCAGGTCATATGATGTCCGAATGCGCAAAGAAAGCGGACACTCCGAGATGCGCGACTTGTTCCCGCTTTAAAAAGCCCAGTGATCATAAAACGGGAGACGCAGAATGTCCTGCTAGAAAAATATCTGAACACAGATATATTAACTCTGTCGACTATGAGGGAACCTAGTGCGTCATACTCTAGCACTACTTAAGTTGATTTTCGCTGTCTAAGCAAAGTGTCGCCCACAATAAAAATGTCTTAACGGTGTTTTTTTGCAATATGTGAATATTGTTTATACTGCTGACAATCTTTTTAGTATTGGTAATTACCTAAGTGCTACAAATTGTTTTCATTAGATTTAATATCTATACATGTTTGACCTCAATAATTTATGTTCGTATTGTTTATTAGCGGTAATGCCCATTAGGTACATCATAATATATTAACTCATAAAACTTATTTCACAATTATGTTTTTCCACTAATATGTTAAATATTGTTAAGAAATCTCGCCCAAATAGTAGTTATTAGAATCAGCCGCCTGTGATACAGGTTTAACCTAGTACAGGCATCGAAATTTGTTATACCTTAATTATTTCTAAGATTTAACTGTATTTATTGTGCTAATATTAATTTTGAATAAATATATTAAATATATTATATAAAAAAAAAACTACTGAAGACTTGGCTGTATGGGCATAGTTCCCTTTGCCTACCCAGAATGGGTGAATAAAACAATAAAATCTCTGCTTATATTCTTTTACGGCTGGCGCCATTTTCCAAAAATGTTCTTTATTAAATTGCTTCATTTTTTCGCAACTGTATTAAAAATAGTGGTTCAGTACACGTGCGGAACCGTCATTGCAACTTGTTCCGGCTGTCAACCCTCACCTTCGGCTGCGCCTTGGCTCGGGTAGACATTTGTCGGAACTCTTTGCAATGACAGGCTTTCCGCACTCGCAATGATGATGTCATTTTCAGACTTCCTCTTGTGTTATCATTTCTTATTTTGTCCATTCGCGTAACACCACACATCCCCCTTAGCATTCTCATCTCGGGCATACGCAGATGCCTTTCATTCATCCCTTTTGTGGCCCAACATTCTGATCTATACAAAACAGTAGCAAACAGCTCTCTGATTAAACTTTTGTCTATTGTCTACAGTTCTGGGAGATAATATCAGATGAGCATGGTATCGATCAGACCGGCTACTACCGCGGAGACAGTGACCTGCAGCTCGAGAGGATCCAGGTCTACTACAACGAGGCGGCTGATGGTAATGAAGCATTTCTTAATACACTGAAACCTGGTTAAATGGTTCCTGGATACGAGAGAAACCTCTGTTATTGATAACTAGCTGCAGCCCGTGACTTCGTTCGCGTGGAAATTTTGATGGTTTTTAGGGGATGATAAATAGACGTTGGCTGATTCTCAGACCTACCCGATATGCACACAATATTTCATACAAATCCGTACAGCCGTTTCGGAGGAGTATGATAACTAACATTGTGACACGAGAATTTTATATATAAGACTAGCTGATTCCCGCGACTTCGTGCGCGTGGAAATTTTAATTGGTTTTAGAGATATGAAAAATAGATATTGGCCGATTCTCAGGCCTACCAGGTTCAGCCATTTCGGAGGAGTTTGGTAACAAACACACGGGAATTTTATATAATAATATTACAATTACGTCCCGACACTTTTCATTGAAATACCTCTGTTACTGGGAATTTTCAAACCTTGTTAATAAGAATTCTAGAAAGAATGAAAGAAATAAATCAGACATTTATTTACTGATAATCTAGGAAAAAAACGATAACGACGCGGCGACGTACTCAGTACCTATATCACTAACACCCCCCCCCCCTCCACTTCGAAACTTTTCATCGGTATTTAAAAAAAACAGCCGTTCGTACATTTCGACCGTGTAGGTTTCACTTTTGCAGGCACAACAGATATTCTTTTTAAATTACCGATGTAAAATTTTTAAGTTGGGGCAGAAATGTCCAGAGTACGTGTACGTATAGGAATTGTCCCAATACATTAAATGTTACGTTCTTATCCAGGAAAGCGGTATGTCCCTCGAGCTGTGCTGGTGGACTTGGAGCCAGGGACCATGGATGCCATCAGATCCTCGACCTATGGCCAGCTGTTTAGACCTGATAACTATGTGTTTGGGCAAAGCGGT
This sequence comes from Cerastis rubricosa, assembly GCA_949152445.1. Taxonomy (NCBI): domain Eukaryota; kingdom Metazoa; phylum Arthropoda; class Insecta; order Lepidoptera; family Noctuidae; genus Cerastis; species Cerastis rubricosa. The sequence goes on from OX424551.1 coordinate 12,246,057, forward strand.
GCTGGTGAGTCACTTGACATGGTAAAACAGGTGAAAGGATGTTGTACATTTTTGTAAGGCTGCCAAAATACATGTTAGATTTTCCTGTCTTTTGATACTGAGAAGAAACAGAAAAAAACAGTACAAGGTGTTGTTTTGCATCCTCATCAAAATTTTGGAGGTTGTCACAAATGTCATAAATAATCAATTTAAATTACGGGACCTACTTAATTATTAATAAACGCTGCTTTTTGTTTTTTTTTTTGTCAGTATTTCAGAATAACCTCTCTAACGTGATTAAGGGAATAAGAAATGATCTAATAACCGTTTGTACCTATGTGTTTTATCTCCTTGAATTTGACGAGGATGCAAAAGGACAGCCTGTATAATAACAATATTTTGAACTATCAATAACACTAGAAACAGAGTATTTACCATGTCCCACTGCTCTGTTTAATTTTCTTATTTCTTCACCAACTGAACATTCGGCCATCACGTATCGGTTTCCAGTAGTAATAAATATTTAGGTAACTGAGCAAGCCCAACAAACCTTGCGACGTGTCTTTTCTTTGGCCTTGTTTTATTTGCAGAGCCTTAGCATTTCTCCAGAGGCTTTGGTTAAAATGGTAGTAACATCCTCTAAATAGAGTTTCTGATAACACTTTCTTGATCGCTTAATTCGAAAATATATATTGTTAACATACAGACAACGAACGTTGCGACTAAGGGAAAAAAACGTTATTCGTAACTGGTTACGAAACTTTATCATCAGGATGCTTAGTTGCGGTTGAGGAAAAGTTCTCTTGATTCGCAACTGGTTGCGAACCAGAAATAAAAATTCTTAATTCGGAACTGGTTGCGTAATCGCAGTTGCGAAAACGGCCGGAGGGGTTTACTATTTGTTTTGAGTTCCCTATATTTCGGCGCTGTCGCAAACGCCATGATCACGGATAAACTGAAGTTATTGCGGGTGGGTGTTTATGAGCAGACAAATCGGTCTACCCTCTTTCTTGTTCGTTTTTCGCTCTCGGTAGCGCTACCACTGTCACTCTCAACTCGATTCTGTTCCCGACACACGAAACTCACATTGTCCATTAGTGTGTTATTGATAGTGTTAGGTGCGTGTCTTGGTTCGAACACTGTAGACTTATGACTTGGTATTTCACACCACACTCATGGGAGCCGGCAAAAAAAAAAGTTCCTTGAAAACATCGAATCTTTTTTGCACTCCACCTCGAATGTGTAAGATTTTGTCCTATATTATAAAATGGGCTATTTCTGCCTATTTATGAAGAAAAGCTTACGAACGCAAAGAACATTATTTTGACAAAAATTTTTGTTTATCGCCTCGGATAGATTTGTTTCTCTATAGTTGCCCGAAATTTCGCCCCCCTGTCTATACGGCCCCGTCAATGTGAGACGCGAGGCTTATGTGGCTTGTGCATGCTGTGTTCACAGGAAAATAGTAGAGGCCGACATTCAATTTATTGACAAGGCTATGAACGAATTTGGACAGCAACGTAGAACGCTAGAATTTTATTCAGAAAGTAATTTAGTAAAAAATCAAAATCTTTCGTATGTCTTTTCTTTAACGACAGGGGGTGCAAGTGGACCCCCTTGCACCCTGCTGCCGGCGCCCATGACCACACACCACTAGGCTACCCCTGCAGACTTCAGTTTATCCAGAACTTATTATGTTTGTTTCTGACAGGTAACAACTGGGCTAAAGGACACTACACTGAAGGCGCAGAACTAGTGGAATCTGTCATGGACGTAGTTCGCAAAGAAGCGGAGCCCTGCGACTGCCTACAAGGTACGTGTAGCTTGGCCGCGACTGCACGCTGGAGCGACACCTGTGCTACCACTCACGCGTAAGGCTCATTTACGCCGCAAGATTCAAACATGGCGATGGATGAGAGCGTTTACGGAGAAGCGATTTTAGGAGCGTTTGCTTGAAATGCAGCGTTACTTGTGGCGGAGCGTGAAGGTGACACCTCCACACGACCCGCGTCTCCGTAAACGTCATCCTACATTGACACTTTATGTTTGTCCGCCACATGTAGCGACGGATATGTCTTTAATTACGCTATTACGCTTAACGCGACGCGCAACGCACCGCATCTCCGTAAATGAGCCCTAAGGAAGCATGTGAAGCACGCAGTACGCGTGTCGTTTAGCGTGAATCCCGTTGTAATTCACTTTGTACGGTGTGCAACATGTCGTTGTAACCCGTAGGGATGGTCAGAGGCACAAATCACGGAGTACTCGTACCACGACCCCATGATGGATCATCGCTGCACAAATGGTTACCACGCATTCACTACATCATTCAGTAACTTAAAAACAAAATTGGATTCTAAATGATGTACTGTATACTTGGTATTTGTTTGTACGTGCTTTCACCCTCTAGAAAGTAACGGCTTGGCGTAAAGGGAGTGACGGATTCGGACTGGCCAGACACGTAATTAAAGCAGTAAAATACTGGTATTCAGATGCATCCGGTGAGACTGGAAGCCGACCCAACATTGGGGAAAGGCAGAAAGATTATGACGATGATGTCTGTTCCCAGGTTTCCAGTTGACGCACTCTCTGGGCGGAGGCACGGGTTCCGGTCTCGGTACACTGCTCCTCAGTAAACTGCGCGAGGAGTATCCAGACAGGATCGTCAACACTTTCAGTGTGATGCCGTCTCCTAAAGTAAGTCTTCCTTTTTGCATCGCTGGCAATAATGGCAATAAAATTTTGGGCACGGTACTTCGGGAATTTTAGCGGAGATGCACGCACCTTGCTGTCGCGCTCTTTTGTCAGTCAACGGTGAGCGGTGCGCGCCCGCACGCTCACCGCTTACGAATATTTACAATGCATCGATCGTTAGCAGGTATTATTTTTATAACAAGGTGGGACTGTTGCGACCCGGTATTTTATTTTGATGGCCCGGTACCGGGTCGCGACACGGCTAATGGGAGACGCTGTCTTAGATCTTTTAAACTGCGCAACGGATTTTAATGCGGGTTTCAACAATAGACAGAATGATTGAAAAGGAAGTTTTGTAGTGGTCTGAGTCGCTGGCAGCAGCTAGTAATATATATAATTATAATATATAATTCACGTGTCACGTTGTTTGTCGGGGATGGACTCCTAAACTACTTAACCGATTTTAATCAATTTTGCACACTGTGTGCAGTTTCATCCAACTTGAAAGATAGGATAGCTTACATGTCAATTTATAGTCGCAATATTATGTTATTGTAAATTAAATCACAATTATCTGTTAGCTCCAAACTATTCTAACAGATGGCGGTATCTGTTGACTGGATTGAGTAAGTATTCAATAAATGGCGCTGTATAGGAGCGGAACAGCTATGAAACATTTTGCGAAAACGGGGAAAATGTGACGCAGGCGAAGTTGCGCGGGACAGCTAGTCTAAACTAATATTATAAAGAGGAAAGATTTGATTGTTTGTTTGTTTGTATTGAATAGGCTCCGAAACTACTGGTCCGATTTGAATAATTCTTTCAGTGTTAGATAGCCCATTTATCGAGGAAGGCTATAGGCTATATATTATCACGCTTCGACCAATAGGAGTGGAGCAGCAATGAATACCATTAGTACACCCACAGTTATGTTTTAAGACTGCCTCGTTGGTCAAGCGCGACTGCTGAGCTTGAGTTCCTGTATTCGAATCCCTGGTCGGATCGGGTTTTAATTGTTTTTTTCCATCTGGAATTTCTCAGTAGCAGCCACGGAGTCTGTATTTGTGCCGGGTTGATGGCAATAGGCTCGGCCCTTATTACATAGGACTTAAATGTATTTTCTGCTTTGATAAATGTATGTTCTTCTTTGTTAAATAAATTTTCTTACTTGATAAATGTGTTTCTTCTCTGACCTTTTCTTTTTCCTTTTTTTTCTTGCTCTTCTTTTTGTAGTGAGCAACGACTTATTGTCGGGGCTACGCTGTCCTCTCATACATAAGTACTAACGCTGTAACATTCAAATATTGTAAAACCAAATGATTTTAAAACAGTAACCATGGAGTTTCTTGCCGGTTCTTCTCCATAGGAAACGACCAACCCGAACCGTGCATGCAACTTTTGCCGACGTTTTATAAGTGCCCGTGTTATTTAAAAATCAAACGAACTTACCAAGTGAAGTTCGATGATAATTATGTGAACAGCTTCATTCGAAGCGATTTATTATTAACGTGTTGTAGCAGCGCCTCCATGTACCAGCCTTGCACGGATTTTTAGAAGTAAGTAAGCACAATCTTTTATTTTTTTTTTTTTGTCGGTAGATTTGCTTCACTGTCAACACTATCCGTTTGCCCCCACTACACTATTTCTCTTTAACGGTTCGCAGCCATTTTAATATCATTTGTTCAAAGCTAATAAATATTTCACATTTTAATTTATCTAGGGTAGGGTAGATAACTTTTCTAGGGAGGGTATAAATCGCTTCGAATGAAGCTGTTCACATAATTATCATCGAACTTCACTTGGTAAGTTCGTTTGATTTTTAATTATGTTTCACAGCTTCATTCGAAGCGATTTATTATTAACGTGTTGTAGATGTTCAGAGACAAAATGTGAAATAAAATAAAATAGGTGAGTAATCACAAATATTTTTTATTCTAACTAGTGATCATTGAATTAACGTTATTTTACATTGCTTAATTTATAATCAATCTAATGTAAGGTATTTTTTACAGATTATGACCACCTGCAAGTACCGTATTGGCGAACTGATGAGGATCAGTTACAACTTGCCTATTATAATGTTTTGCGAAAACAGTAGATGATTCACTCCATCCGGCAGTTTTTCTTATTATGTCAATATTGACTCCGAGTCTATTGGCTGAGGATGTGGCTGCATGACGAGTGCTGTGTGCACTAAATATGGATGTGTCTATACCGCTACTGTAAAGTGTATCTTTTATCCAGTGACTAAGTGTTTATGATGAAACTTTCGAGTGTGGTTTTTTGTAGCTTACAAATAAATAATCATTCTTGCGAAGCGGTTGAGTCTTATTTATATAAACCTCTACGCATCTAGCGGGACAAATCTGAGGACGAGTATCGAAAAAAGGTAATCTTAAAACTGGTTGTGAAGAATTAGGTTTGGAAGTTTTTATCAAATCAGGTATTGTTATAATTATGTCAATAGGAGAATTTACTTGAACATTGCTTAGTTTTATTAATGAAAATGTTTGAACGCGATGCGCAGTCACCAAAGCCAATAGAGTAATAGTCTTTTTGGAAAGAGTTTCGAAATCAAGATCTGTGTTAGGCCATTTTTGTGCTAAATAATTTAGAACAATGGTTGGATCCCATGTCAAATTATATTTTGGATTACTAGGTCTTAATCTGTAAACTCCTTTCATGAATCGCTTGATTCTATCATCGTTTGCCACATTACTTAACAACAAGGATAATGCGATTATATGAATTGATTGTACCGTATTTTGCCCCTTTTTCAAAAATTGTAGTTAGAAAATGAATTACACAGGAACTGAAACCGAGGAATAATCATACCCATGTTTATTACAATATTTTAACCAAGATTTTATACAAACATCATATTGTTTATAAGTGGAATCAGACAATGATGATAACATAATTTCAATAGATTTATTAGATAAATGTCTTTTTAATAATGTGTGCCTGAAAGCTTCGCGGCAACTTATTTCAGGGTACGGTGTAAATTGTGAGGAGTTCTGAAAGGAGAAGTTAACAAATTTACGTGTGGTTCAAAATAGATTGGTTTGGAACAAAGCAATTTTTGGAAAACAGGGAACCAAGGCTGTGTTGGCCAATATGGTACAACTACTATGCCATTTGCTTTGTCACTAATAATTTTTTGCATTGTTTTTGTGATAAGTGAAAACGGTGGAAATGCGTAGAAAAGTTTATTTTGCCATGAAACGGTGAAAGCATCGATTGAAAAAGCGTCAGGATCGTTTTTCCAAGTTATATACCTGGGACACTTAGCATTACACCTACTCGCGAACAGGTCTATTTCAGGGTATCCAAAGCAATGTGTTATTTGGTTGAATGCATCGACATTGAGTTCCCATTCAGTGTCCTGAAACTTCATACGCGATAATTGATCTGCTTCATAATTATCTTTAGTATTTATGTAAGAAGCAAAAATAGTTATTCTACGCCTTTCGCACCACTGCCAAATTTCTTTAGTGATATTATGTAAATGTTTAAACTGAATGCTACCCATGCGATTAATACAGGATATAGCGGTTACGTTATCAATTCGTAATAGTATTTTTAAATTATACGATTTGTGGGCAAAACATTTTAGTGCGAGAAAAGCAGCTTTTAATTCTAACTCGTTAATATGAATAGTTCTTTCAGTATCTGTCCAATAGCCAAAACATTTATCTGTGCTGCAATAAGCTCCCCAACCCGTACATGACGCGTCGGAAAAGATTTCTAAATCATATTGATCACAAGTTAATGGAAAAGAACCATGATCAATATGGTCTGACCACCACAACATATCACAATGTAAGCTGTTGGGGAGCCGAACCAACTGTTCGTAGCTAGAATTACGAAGTAAACAGGAATATTTAAATTGTTCAAAAAGTTTAGTGTAAAGCCATGCATATTGAATTGCCGGACAAGCTGAAATTAATAAACCTATGAACCGAGCAAATTCACGAAGTTTACATTTGCGCTTTTTCAAGAATCTAGAAACGTATTCTTTTAATTTCGACTTTTTTGTAAAAGGTAATTTTAATAACATATTTTTCGAATCGAATTCGAAACCTAAAAACTTGCATAGTGTTTGTGGTTCTAAGCAGCTTTTTTCAGTATTTATTATGAAACCTAAGTTTTTAAGTAATGCTATTGTTAAGTCAACGTTGTTTTGACATTCAAGAAAAGTGGTTCCAATGCAAAAAATATCATCGATATATATAACGGATATCATTCCAAGGGTTCTTAGGTATTCCATAACTGGCTTTAATAATTTCGTGAAAACATAAGGTGCAGTGCATAAACCAAACGGTAAACAGTTAAATTCATAAAGGATATTATTGTATTTAAAACGGAGGTATTTTCGGTGTGATTTATGTACGGGAATTAGGAAATAAGCATCTTTTAAATCTATTGATGCCATATAACAATTTTTTGTTACAAGCTTTGAGGCTGTACGATAATCTTCCATCTTGAAATGTTTGGTCTCTATGAATTTGTTTAAACATTTAAGGTTTAATATAAATCTCTTGTCGCCGTTTGGTTTTGGCACTAAAAACACACTTGATATAAATTCTCCTTTAATAGGATGACAATGAGATATTGCATTCATATCTAATAGGTTTTTAATTGATTTATAAAAATCTTGGGCTTCATTCATGTTTTTAGGTAAAACATTAGGAGAATCAGTACGATCATCATCATCATCATCATTTCAGCCGAAAGACGTCCACTGCTGGACATAGGCCTCCCCCAAGTGACGCCACATTGACCGGTCCCGTGCGCCTCGCATCCAGCGGATCCCCGCAACCTTGACCAGGTCATCGGTCCACCTAGTGGGAGGCCTTCCAACACATCGTCTTCCGGTTCGCGGTCGCCATTCCAGAACTTTTCGGCCCCATCGGCCATCCGTTCTGCGAGCAATGTGCCCTGCCCATTGCCACTTAAGTTTGGCGATTCTTCGGGCTACGTCAGTGACCTTGGTTCTCTTGCGGATGTCCTCAGTACGATCAGTACGATATGGTGAACATTTAAAAGGTATTTGATACCCTTTGATCCAGGATAGAATCGTTTTGTCAGTAGTGACAATTGACCACATTTTGAAAAAATACTGAAGTCTGCCCGCTATTGGTACCTGAGTTACTTCCGATGCGGTGGCCTCGTCGGGGACGAGCAGCGGCGTGAACTGCCGCTCGGTTGCGACGGTGGCGGCGGCCGATACGCAGGGCGAGCACCTCGTCTCGTATTGTACGGCTTGTTGCCTGTCTTGCGGTGCTGAGGGTTGTAGTTTAAATGACCCTTACTTTGACCTTTTGGGATAACTTTGGGCTTGATTCTTTGGGCGTTTTTTAAGGCATCACCGGATTGCTGTATGGTCTTGGCGGCCTTAACTTTGTCCGTAACATTTTCTCCAAATAAGAAACTGCCCCTTTTTGTTTCTAGCAAGGCGTCTTTTAAATTTATATTTATAAACGAAATTACAAAGTTACGTCTAGTTTTTGTTTCCCAAAAATGACTGTCACATAATATACGACAAGCGTCACTGATGGGTTTTAAAAGTTTTTGTTTTGACGTCTCATTTTGAATTATCATGTCAGTAGCAGATGCTAAGGCTGATAATGCTACACCAAGCTGATTTTGCTTGTACATAAGTGCCGAATCTGTTTTTACTAGAGTATCCTGCAGAGCTGCCTTTACTTCCGGGTTGAGAGCTGGCGCCAGCAGTAGGTCACAATTGTTAGGCACGGAATTACTTTTTAAAAGTTTTTCTTTTACATCCTTAGTCAAGCCTTTGGTAAGGATGTCTTGCCAACGATTGGCAATGTCCTTGTGGACAGACGGACCCATGGTAATGTCCGTTTTAGGAGCATCGCCGAGTAACTGTAGGGTGTCTTCATCCAAGTCCGGTTCTTCCATCACTTCTGGCTGTGCTTCTGCCGAGGTGCCGGGTGTAGGCGACGGAGGCGCGGTGCATACCGGTGGTGGAGCTGGTGGTGGCGAAGCAGGGCACGGGGAACAAGCACGTGGCGAGCCATGCGACAGTGCACGTGGCGAGGCATGAAGCGGCAAAGCGGAAAGCGGCGAAGCTTGAATCAAGGCTTCATTTTGTGACATATCGCAGTACGCATCCAGGTGATGGTGCGAAAAATCTGCGGAAGACGTTCCTTTTAAGAATACGTCCGGTAACAAATGCAATAAGTACTTTTCAGGTGACAGAGGAAACCCAAGCTTGGTAGCCTCGCATCACTAAGGTAAGTAAGCATTATTTTAATTAGTTTATGACAGTATCAGCCCCAGTATGGCAGTACGCATCACTTTATATAATGACAGAGGAGACCCAAACTCAGTAACCTCGCATCAATAGCAATTTTGTGTAACTTACTGTGTAAGTCTTCTTCAGATGAAGAGCTAGTACGGCGATTAGTCTTTGCTTGCAATTTATTTTGTAATTTTTGTATTTTTCGTCGTATTTCTTCTTCTGTTTTTTCAGACTTCCTTTTCTTTCCTTTTCCCATTATGAGGAGCTGTGTTTATTTTGTAGGAGCGGAGACGTGCGAAGGCTTGAGCACGGAAACGCGGAATGATATTAAAATGGCTGCGAACCGTTAAAGAGAAATAGTGTAGTGGGGGCAAACGGATAGTGTTGACAGTGAAGCAAATCTACCGACAAAAAAATAAAAAAAAAAAAAAAAGATTGTGCTTACTTACTTCTAAAAATCCGTGCAAGGCTGGTACATGGAGGCGCTGCTACAACACGTTAGTAATAAATCGCTTCGAATGAAGCTGTGAAACATAATTTAGTTTAGTTTTATAAGGGCTATGTAAAATAAAATATTTTGATTTTGATTTTTTGATAAATATATTTTCCTCTTCTTCCCGGTCCCAGGTGTCTGACACAGTGGTAGAACCTTACAACGCGACGCTATCGGTGCATCAGCTGGTCGAGAACACAGACGAAACGTTCTGCATTGACAACGAAGCGTTGTACGATATCTGCTTCAGGACGCTTCGGCTCGCTTCTCCCACCTACGGAGATCTGAATCATCTTGTTTCTGTGAGTATATGATTGCACATGTGTTCCTCAGAGACTAGGCGGTGGTGAATTAACTTCTTTATTTTTCATGTTTATTTTGCAAATAGGTTATTACCAGAGGTCGGAATTAGGTAGAGTTATTTTTGTACTTGCATCGAAATGTTGATATTAATATGGATCTTCCCTTGCGTGTGCGCATTGGAATTTTGCAACTTCGGACATCCGATGTCGGATGGTTTAAATTGTGTAAAAGTAAAACACTTTTTTTCTAATAAATCACGGGATTTGAAGCATATCCACTTTATTCTTTTGCTGTATGAAATCAGTCTAAGTACACAAATAACTCTACCTAATTCCGACCTTTGGTTATTACAAACACTTCTTCTTTTTTTAAATAAATAGATGCGGGCGGTGTTTGGTACCTGACTGTTCACCAACAAATTCAAATTCATTTATTATTACCTTACAAAACAGAGTACAGACATGATTAACAGCGGGTCCCATGACTTTAAGTAATAACCAAAATGTGATTACATGAAGAGAGAACAATGAATAATATTAAAAAAAAAAACTTACATTAACAAGCTTACCGTGTGATTAACTAGAAAATATAAAACTAGTCATTAATTAATATCATTGAAAAAGCGTAGGCAATACAAAGAACAGTTGAGGTAAAACATTAGCAATAGCAACACCATAAACTTAAGGGCAAAGCGGCATACGACCACGGGTATCCTAGAATATTTTCTTGTTTCATACTTTTTAGACTGCGACTTTTCAGTAGACGGGGTTTTAGTTTTTCAACTTATTTTTTATTTTGTAAGTGTACTTATTGAAAACGTCGGCATTACTCACTCATTTTAAAGGGTAAGGTTTTCTCACAAAGGAAAAAAAGAATGTTTGCATAAAATTAAAATAAATATTTATGCATCATAATTTTATCTACCTGCCACTTTTTCTAAATTTTTTACAAACTATTCAAATTAAATATTACACTCTCTCTTCTTGCCTTTTTTTCGGCATACTGATTTATTAATTACTAGCTGTGCCCGCGGCTTCGCTCACGTGACCCCTTATTCTTTTAGCATTGTCAGGGAAAACATGGTAACGTAAAATCGTAGTATATTCCTAACGTACTCTATATATAATATTGGTAACAAAGCGAGGTTAGGTTAAACTGCTGATGTATAACTTGATGTGTCGCCGTGTGTACTATACTACTACTACACTTATCTTTGTTTCAAGTATTAAAGGAGCTCTTAGCAATGTAAATTTGACCAGCACAGATGCAGAACTTCCAAGTTTGGTTTTTCAACGCCTTTTAGTGCATTCATTGCGCACTTATGAAATCTATCCATTTTGGTCGCACTCACCTTATTTATGTTACTCAAGTTTTCAAAAGAGTTTAGTCGTAAATCCGTAATATTGTAATCATAGTGATACTTAATAGACATGTACTTCTATGTATGGTTGTACGCGTTATAGCAGCTCAATATGAATACGGGGCTCCCGACCAGACCATGGCTGACTTGTGTCCAAAGTTTTAGAGCGTTTTAGAGGACCTTCTGACAAAAGTGGTACTGAAACCGCAAATAACGTAGCCACCTGGGTGTTAATAATCTGATATGACGTACCATCGATGCGAAAGAAGAAGAAGAACAGAGCAATAATGTTAGATCTTGTATTTCCGATGATGGACCATGATTGGCAAAGCGGATACTTTTCCAAGGACGCTGGTGGACGGACGAAAATAAGTTGAAGCGTTGACGCAGGTATCACGCAGATCTATGTAACAAATACTGTCGAAGCAAGCCCTTCATCTATTCAAAATAATAAAATTATGTTGACTGTTATCAATATTTTGCTCCGAAGTTCAAATGCAGGTGCAGTCACATTTAAACGTTAAAGACGTGCCATGAAAAAACATGTACTTACTTTTTTAACCTAGTTTAATTTGACCATAAGTTTAAAATCGTGTTTGTAATAAAATTACCTATCTGTTTTTTACATGCATATCTTAATAAGAAAACACATAGTTTACATATAGTATCAACACATCTATTTATACCTTACAGCCCTGTAGTAGGGACAAAAATATAGACACAACCAATTCTTGGCCCATATGTTTTATACTTTCATTCAATAATGATTTCCGTTTGATTTGGGAAAAAACATAAGGTTTTAACAAAAACTTAGCATTGACTTAGTTTAATCAGGCAACCCAATCGCAATATTTTAATTGTGTTGTGCATGTATAATAAAATAAAATTCCAAAATAAATCCAGGAACTCTATCATTTGCGGCAGTCATACCGCATTTAACAGCAGATTAAGAATTAAAATGGGATGTAGAATAAGTATTTTTACCATTTAGTTAGATACAATACATCGATTGGGATTATTATCTAGATCTAGGGTGAGTACCTGTGTGATCTACTATTTTTGTTGAAAAACACAGTGATGTAATTCGGCCGATAGTCATTCTTTCACAGAAAATCTTAACATCGCGATTCAGAAAATGGCAACAAATGCACAACGCCATCTATTGAGCATGGAGTTAAACTGCCAAAATATAATGTATGGAAATCAATCGAACAAACACTCTGCTACGTAGATCTTCAAAGCAGCGCCATTAAGAGTACTTTTTCCTATCTTAACTTTTTGAAAACCCCGGTCAGTCGATTTAAAAGTAATCTTGTGAGCACATTTTATTCATTGGTACCATTTTAGTCCAATAGATGTCGTTGAATGTATCTTACCTTACGTAATGATGAAAAGTTCTTCTCGAACACTTTTTGATAGAGAGCACAGATTGCAATGAAACAAAAACTAAATGTTACTTCAAGTTACGCACAATTGTTGTGTATAAAACTTGTCTACATTGCTTTCGTACATTTTACGTGATGCCCGAACAAATAAACAGACAAACAGACAAAAATTCGAAAAATGCTGGAAATGGGGTCTGTTGGTTGTCCTTTAACACCCTGGCTATTTTTTTTGAAAATATAAGTATTCGATGTACAAAAACGATTTTTCAACAGATTTATTGAAGTGAAAACTTCTTTAGCGGCGTTGAGCACTTTTTCTGTAATGGGTATAAAATCTTAAACTCGCGTCAGGTCACGTGTCCTGATCGAAAATTCGTAAGACGAATTGACATTAGGTTGCGAAGGAATTTGAACTTTATGACATCTGTCATTGAGTTTGGTTTTCCAAAACTGGATAATTATCTTATGCACAAACAAAACCTTCGATTTCTCCAAAGAGGTAAAATTCGTAAAACATATCGTAATATTTCTGTGTTAAATTTGTTATGTAATGTAAGTTGTCATGTTTGTGTATATAGCGCAATAAATGAATATTGTATTTTACCACATAAATGATAGAACTAGATAATTAAAGCAATTCGTTCAAAATTATTTCCTAACCATATCCAAAAATGCACAACGTTACTATTCAAGTTTTCACTTCTGCCGGCACTCCCGGAGTGCAACCCGTTTTTTTATATGTAATAGATTTACAGCTGATGATGACTTTCATCATCATCATCATCAGCCTATAATGTTCCCACTACTGGGACACAGGCTTCCTCTCTATGAGCGGGAGTTGGCTGTAATCCACCATGCGGGACCAGTGCGGGTTGGTAGATGTCTGATGATGATGACTTTAGTTTTTTTTTATTTTTGCTTACGCACGTCGAGGGCCCCCGTCGCGTCGCCCGGTATAATTGATACGGCAGATACGGTGGTAGCTACGCCACAGCTTGTTGGACATCAAAAGTATGACCACTGACACATTATTTTGACAGCTAACAATGTCTGGAGTGACCACATGCCTTCGATTCCCGGGACAATTGAATGCAGATCTCCGCAAACTAGCGGTGAACATGGTCCCCTTCCCGAGGCTACATTTCTTCATGCCAGGTCTGGATATTATCTTCTTTCTTAACATAACAACATCACGCTTGTAGTCCCAGAAGTGCAAAGTGTAGATCTTGTAGTCCACCCACATTTCCCCAGTGAAGATTAAGTGCCATGTAATAGAGGGCGAGCCTATTGCCATCAACCGAACCCAAATCCAAATTCCGTGGCTGCTACTGAGAAATTTCCGGTAGAAATACTTAACAACACTTTGCCCGGCCCTGGAATCGAACCTAGGACATGATAACCGCAGGCCGCGCTTGCGATTCATAAAAATGGTCACAATGACGGGGCGAACAAGTGCTTTTCAGCTTCATTAAAACTTTTTACACCTATTACAACATGACATGTTGTCACACGGGTCGTTTCGCCGCCGTGAGACCCGACACGAGTTTGCATAGCCAATCTAAAGGTGGAAACAGACTTTGCGAGGCATGCGCCACGAACGGCGCACAACGAATGCCTCGATTTGAGGCTTGCGTGTTGAAAAATTATACCAACATATGCTCGGGTCGAGCCATCTCGTGCGAAGCAAATGCCTCGTTTGTGATGTCTTCATGTTTGTTGCGAGGCATGTGCTACGAAGAGATTCACACAGCTTCATTTTCTCAGTCGAGGCATGAGTGGATATCGTTCGCGGCGCACACCTCGAACGAGCATGCGCGACTACCTCCACAAATAATGTAATGCTCGCGCTGAGGCACTTTGATCTTGAAACATTTGCCGACATACGTTGGCTCTCCCTCGCACGTGCGTAGCACATGCCTCGCCACGAATTTAAAGGTACACACCTTGCGAGGCTTTCGTTTTGGGCCGTTCGTGGCGCATGCCTCGCAAAGTTTGTTTCCACCTTAAGGGGGCGTCAAATAAGTGAAACGTTTAGAGGGGGAGGGTGTCGAGCCAATCTCACCCAATCTAACGAGGGAGAGAGGGGGCGTCTCAGCTAATATCACGTTATTTTTTCCCTGCTAGAAACAGTGTACAATTTTCTAATTAAACATTTTTTGTCCACTAATAATGGCTAAATCCTAAACAATAATATTTAATAATAAAAATTCAATGAAAATAATTAAGCAGATTATGTTTTTTTTTTTAATCAATCCAACTCACTCAAGCACAGATTAACGTATAATTACACTTCATAACGCATTTTGTCCAAACTCACCTGAGAGAGGTGTTGGGTCAAGTCGAATCTCACGATATCTAACCAAGGCGGGAAAAAATCGCCAAAAAATTGCCTCACGTAATGAAAGGACGTCCCCTAAGCTGACCCCATGCCCTCCTTGCCAGGCTTCGCCCCGCTGACAGCGCGCAACAGCCAGGACTACCGCGCCCTCACGGTGCCCGAGCTCACGCAGCAGATGTTCAGTCCTGTCAACATGATGGCCGCGTGCGACCCCCGCCATGGACGGTACCTCACCGTCGCAGCCATCTTCAGAGGCAGGATGTCTATGAAGGAGGTCGATGAGCAGATGCTGACCGTACAGGATAAGAACTCCAGGTAATCATCACGCCCTGTAAGTCCTGAAGAGTCAGCCACCTAATAGAATACCCGGGTATTTCCCGCTCGTTAATACCCCGTCTGTTAACGACTGGGAATGTTTTGTCCCACTCGTTAACAGTGTTGAAGAACGCGAAATTTTTTCCCAATCGTTCACTCCTGGTTCCGTGGCTTCCATTCATTATGAGTCACGGTGAAGAAAAGTGAAATGAAACAAAAGATATAACGGTTTTTCTAAGTGCTTTTAATTACGATTTTTGAGGCACCAAATTAAAAACAATATCGCTTAATGTCCAATGTTTACATTTAAAATGCCAGTAATCAATTTATTAAGTTAAGTTATTAATAAAAATGAAGAACTTTTATATCAATCAACCATTTAATTCGAACGAGGGCAAGGGATGAACGATTGGGAAAAAAAATGCGTTCTTCAACACACACAACATACCCCCCTGTTAATAGTGATAATGACGCGGTATAAACGAGTGGGAACGACTGCTATACTCCCAAATTACGAAAATTATGTTGTCTCATGTAGGTAATAGACGGCGAGCCTATTGCCATCAAATGGACACAAACCCAGACTACGTGGCTGATAAGAGAAATTCTTGGATGGTAACAATAGCTGCAGCAGCACCCGGGGATCAAACCCAGGTTCTCATACTCAACATTGGCCTTTGTATAATCAGCCTATTTAACTATCATACGAGTAATGCAGTGACAAAGACATCTGCTTGCTTTTTCGTAACTGTGTTTTGGCCGGCTTCCTGCCTAATCGGATGCAGTATTTTACATGGAGCGACTACCTATCTGACCTCCACAACCCAGTTAGTACTGGGTAATACGACACCCCTTGGAAAGACTGGTTGTTAGACTTTCAGGCCACTGACTGACTGTAACGACTGTCAAAGATCTACAAATGACAGCCGGGACCAACGGCTAAACATGCTTTCTAAGACTCGGGGGAAACTCTGTATGTAAAGGATGGTCACCCATCTCCGGAGCCACATCAATGGCCTACCTTTTTACCAAAGATCTGTCTCGGTTCGTCCGTAGTTACTTCGTGGAGTGGATCCCGAATAACGTCAAAGTGGCCGTGTGTGACGTTCCCCCACGCGGGCTCAAGATGGCCGCCACGTTCGTTGGCAACACCACAGCCATTCAGGAGATCTTCAAGAGAATATCTGAGCAGTTCACTGTTATGTTCCGTAGAAAGGTAAGTCTAATCAAAACCTCATTATTCACACACACACACACACAAGGTCTGTAAGGGGCCGACGCGAAAACGGTAACCACGTACAGTGTACATCCAACTCAACTCAAACCATTTATTTCAAATAGACCATTACAGGCACTTTTGAAAGTCAAAAAACAAAAAAAACGCGAAGCTACAGTCCCAGTCACAAGGCATAATAACTTGTGGAAGTACTGTAGTTGCCCATTCCAAAGCGTAGATCTCTATGGAGAAGAATGGGCAAGAAACTCCATGGACACTCTTTTAAATCAAAATATGTTACAAAATCTTGGTTACATCATTCATGTTAAGAATTACAAATATGTGAGAACGATGTTAAACGAAAATTTTCGTCCGTTATTAATTAATAAAGCAGCTGTTGCATTCTATTCTATTCTGTTGCCTACAAAACTACAATTCATGGTCAAAACGTATAGAACACCAGATTTTTTAAATGACTGATAAAACATTATATGCGGAGGGGTTCACAATGATGTACTGCGTGGTAACCGTTTCAGCGTCGGAGTGTTCACTTTGCGTTCGGTACCGCTACCACTGTCACACAGAAACTCGATACTTTTCTTCGGTTTTTACACAGTTTTCTGCTCATAAACACCCACCCGCAATAACTTCAGTATCCATGATCACGGTGCTTGCAACAGCGCCGAAATATCAGGAACTTAAAACAAATAGTAAACATAGTAAGTAAATATCACGTTTCCAGTGTTAGGGTTTGACCACACCAATCGATCGATCGTCGATCGAAGCCATCGACCAATGGCAGAATGGATAAGTCGACGTCGATCGACAGTTTCTACTACACCAATCGAAATACTTTGTTCCGAAACTTTATACGTAAGCTGCAAAACGAAATGAATCACCGCTGCAGCACTGGCCAGAAATGAATTACCGCTGCAGCACTGGCTAGAAATGAAAGACGACTACAGCACTGGCCAGAAATGAATCACCACTGCAGCACTAGCCAGATATGAATCACCGCTGCAGCACTGGCCAGAAATGAATCACGACTACAGCACTGGCGAGAAATGAATCACGACTACAGCACTGGCGAGAAATGAATCACGACTACAGCACTGGCGAGAAATGAATCACGACTGCAGCACTGGCCAGAAATGAATCACCAACGCACCAACAACGCGTCCACTTCTGAATACATTTTGGAAGATACTGATGGATTTCGGAGATACTGTCCGGTGTCCGGCTACAGTATCCGTCGATCAGCCAAAGTTCGCACCGATCGATCAACGTCGGTCGATGGCATCGATCGGCGGTCGATCAATGGTGGTAAATAAAACCCTTATTGATAGCGTTAATAGTAACCTTGTGACTTTAAAAACTTATACCAACCAGTGTTATTATTGCAGTACTTAGGCAATATGTTAGTGCAACACGGAGTGATGTTTCATCATTTCGTTCAGGCTCATCATCACCATCATCAACTGCCTGCTTCTCCCAACTATGTTGAGGTCAGCTGCCAACTTAACGGGATGCATCTAAGTATATGTATTTTACATGGAGCGACTGCCTACATGGCCTCCACAAGCCAGTTAGTACTGGGTAAAACGATACCCCTTGGCTAGACTTTCGGTTTACTGACTGTGACTACCTGTAATTTCGTTCAGCATAATATTGATAAAATCATCATCATCATTAGTTCAGCCGAAAGACATCCACTGCTGGACATAGACCTCCCCAAGTGGCGCCACATTGACCGGTTCCGTGCGACTCTCATCCAGCGGATCCCCGCAACCTTCACCAGGTCATCACCTAGTGGGAGGCCTGCCAACGCATCGTATCCCGGTTTTCGGTAGCCATTCCAGAACTTTTCGGCTCCATCGGTCATACGTTCTGCGAGCAATGTGCCCTGCCCACTGCCACTTAAGTTTGGCAATTCTTCGGGCTACGTCGGTAACCTTGGTTCTCTTGCGGATGTCATCATTTCTGATTTGATCACGCAAGGAAACTCCGAGCATAGCCCTCTCCATTGCCCTTTACATAACTTTAAGCCTAAAAAAAATACTTACATCTTAATATTTGACAGGTATTTGCTGCGTGGCCAGCTTTCAGGATGTACCCTCATAAGTATGCAAACGATCTCGTTTCTGTTCCAGGCGTTCCTCCACTGGTATACAGGAGAAGGTATGGATGAGATGGAATTCACCGAAGCCGAGAGCAACATGAACGACCTGGTGTCAGAATACCAGCAGTATGAAGTAAGTTATCAGCCTATATTCCTTTCTTTATCGGGTGGGTAGTGCCAAACCTGGCCCCCTATTCACAAACGCTCCGATTCGATAAGTCGTGTGTACGAAAGCGAGCGAGATAGACATACGACATTCCGAATCAAAATCGAATCCGAGCGTTTGTGAATACGGGGGCTGATATCGAAAATTTTTGTGCCACCCATGGGCCCCTGACTTGTCGAGAAATATCTCTCAGGCATGCTGGTTTCCGCGCGATTATAATGTAATACGCTCATGACTTCGAAAAAGCAGAAGTGCGTGTTTTGTGTTCGAACTCGAGACTTATGACTTGGCAGTCCGACGACCCAACCCCTTTTTTTTCTGATGGGAAATCATCAAATAACCCCTCTCGCTCTGGGTGGAGCGGAAGGGAGTGTCAGACTTGTACTGACTAAAACCCATCCATGTTCTTTCTTAGCCCTTTGTGTTCCAGGGCCACGGTATCTCTTTCGAACAGTCCCGCAACCCCGGCAAGTATCGGCCCTCTCGGATCCCTTCCGATTTGCTGACATCTCCTTGAGACGGTCCCAACCCTAGGCTATCACTTATCAGCCACCTATCGGCAGCAGTCCACTCAAATCGCACGCCACTTAAAGTGAAAGCGCCAGGGTAGGCCGTAAAATGCAGATTTCCTTACGGTTTTTGAAATTTGCAGGTCAGTTTCAAAAGACGAAATAAAAACAACCGGCCAAGTGCAAGTCGGACTCGCGCACGAAGGGTTCCGTACAATTATTTATAAAAACGAGCAAAAAACTTGTTTGTATGGGAGCCCCCCTTAAATATTTATTTTATTCTGTTTTTAGTATTTGTTATTATAGCATCAACAGAAATACATAATCTGTAGAAATTTCAACTGGCTAACTATCACGGTTCATGAGATACAGCCTGGTGACAGACGGACGGACAGCGAAGTCTCAGTAATAGGGTCCCGTTTGACCCTTTGGGTACGGAACCCTAAAAAGAAACCTGTAGACTAACTTTTGCCCGCGCTAATTTAGAATTTGACAACAAACGTCTCGGACACGTGGCGCCATCTATTATCATAACAACGTTAATGTTGTTTTCCTCGGGAACAGTAATTTTTTTCGTGATGACAGGTACCGTATGTCCGTTTCTGTACACCTGACAACGTATATGCAAAATTTCAGGATGATCGGTTCAGTGGTTTAGGCGTGCAGAGGTAACAAACAAACTAAATACTTTCACATTTATAATATTTGTTCGGATTAGGATTAATACTTTGTGTAGGTAATGAAGTTAGGATGGCAGTATAAAAATGTAACATGTGTATCTGTGTGTCCGTCTGTGGCACCATAGCTCCTAATCGGATGGACAGTTTTTTTTTAGTCTTGATACGAAAAATAATGTTATTGCAGGAAGTCGGCGTAGACGATGCGGAATTTGACGAGCAAGAGGAAGCCGCGGAGGAGTACCCTGATGAGGAGTAGCCTGATACTTCTGGATCTTACTACTAATACTACTGATAAGATGTATTTTCAAAAAAGGTCAATGAAACAAACATAGTCACAGACTTCCGGAAGTAAAGTTATTTTAAGGATGTCGGTTTTCTTTCGCAAAAGAGTTTTGTTGTTAAAAACTACAGGCTTATCGAAAGTGCCGACCCGAATAGCTGAGTGTGAGTGTCATCCCTTTCCACCAAACTTTCCTTTTCTTTTCTTCTTTTCTTTCTTCTTTTCTTTTTTTTTCTTTTGATTTTTCCACTTGGTGGAAACTGAACCTCTAGTATATAGTTTCTAAGCACAATAAAATCATCTATTTTGTAGAAATAAGTTTTAAGACGCTGTACCTCGTCAAAACAGGCAACTTTGAACAGTTTTTTAGCCAAATGTATACATTTTAGAGCAACAAAAAAAATATATGTTACTCTTGACCATATTTATGAGGGAACCTTCGGGCCCAAAACACGTTTTTGGAAAAAAATCCCGACAAAAAAAAATCGAGAAGTTCTGATTTTCAAGCAAGTGTAACTGTATTACTGCTCAACTAATCTTGACTAAATTCATAACAGTGATGTAATATAAAATAATAAAGGGAACTGTCGCTTTTCTTTTTCGTTTTATTTACTATATTTGTAAGGATTCATGTTTTTAATGATAATTATTCGAACAAGTCGAACGTCACATCACGCCATTCGCGGCGTCTTGTCGCATCTCTTTTATTTCTACGCAAAGTGACAGTGACCGCTGAGGCGCGCTGCTAGATGGACGTATGTCACTTTTTTCCGCTCGCCGCTCAAATTTTTTCAATTAAATTTCGATCTGTTTGTTGTTGAAAGCTGTTTATTATATTTTATTTCATGATTAGTTTTTCGTTCGAGTAAATTTTTGTTCGATTTTAGTCATAAAATGTGTAATTAAAAAATCAGTGATCATCAGTGGCGAAGAGTCAAAATTGTGGGTGGGGAACCTCAGTGGCGAAGAGTCAAAGTTCTTCAAAGGGAATCCGAAAAATTAAATAATGTAATTTTGTTTATTCGTCATTCCCGTTTTCAGCGATCCCGAAAACCAAGAAAATGACCCCCATGACGAAAAAGCTGAAAATTTCATCAGCGACATCTTGAAGTTTTTTTTTTACCAAATCTTCGTTATCAGCGACCCTTAAAACTACAAAAATGACACCCATGATAAAAATATCGAAAAATTTCGTAAGCGCCAACTTCATCTATTTTGTAAATTGTCAAGAATAAAATGTAGGAACCATAAACAAAATAAAAGTGATTTATCTTATGTAAATAAGTCAACTAAAAAGCGCGAGTGATACCATATATGAAAACGTCTCATGTTAGAAGACAACATTTTGAAGAATTGTGTCGTGTAGAATTTATATATTTAGATTTTGCTAAAATCATCAAAAGAAATAAAATTTATTTAGACTTAGATTGTTTTAATTTACTGTATTCTTACTGTTCGTCCACCTCTTCATGCATATCTCCATCCGCCCCGTCCGTATGTCCACCCTTTCATTCGTCTATCCACGCACCCGTCTGTACAGTAACCTAGCAGAAGGGGGGGGGGGGGAGAGGGCAGAGGAGGTCCTCACAACTTCAAGAACAAAATACAAACATTAAGAAAAATAATAATATGTAGCTAGCGCAGCTGTCTTTTTCGGGGATTCCCTCACAAACACTAGCTCAGCTCTATGTATAATTCGGAAAAACTTTTAGTTATATCAAGACTGCGAAGACACTTAAAAGCCATTAATGATACTGTTTCTGAGTGGCTATCTTTAGACCTTTTAAAGTTTATTGTAGATAGGGTGATAGTCTGAGCTAAGTCACCCAGTGCTAGGCAAGACCACAGGGGGAACCTGTGGTTTTGCCTAGCCTTGAACCCTCTTAGTATGCTAATGAGGGGTTCAGGTCTGAGCTTTCGGTTGAAGAGAGGTGGTCATACCTTGCCTTCTTTACATGGTTGATAGAAACTCTTTGCCCCCAACAATTTGCAACTGATGAAGCTACTGATGGTTATAGAAACTTGTTGACAAATGCGCAGTCATGCATGTGAAGCGAGATTATGGAATCCATGGGATTCCAGAATCTCCGATCCGATTCCTCTTCTCAACAGAAACCTACAAGTATTTGGGAATGTCAGAAGCATTAGGCATCAATACTGCTGACATGAAACAATCGTTGAGGGAACGCTCCTTTGGCCGCCTGAATAAGATGCTAAGCAGTCTTTTGTCAGGCGGAAACAAGTTTCGTGATAGGAAGGTCCGCGTACTGCTAACTGGCTTAGAAACCTCGACCAACATCTGAGGAGTCTTTCGTTTCGCAGCTGGATCAAGGGCTTGATTCAGAAAGCAGTAATTCTGGACAAGGCGCGGATTGTTAGGAGGTTCCTCTTTGAAAAACCCTGACCATCGGTAGTTCGGACACGGTTCCCGATGCCGTATGCTTATACGCATTTTTAAATGTTTTTATTTATAAATAAGTATTTTCTTACATACTGTTACAAGCTGGGTATAGGATAAAGCCACCATTTACTGAGTACCTACATCTTACACTGACGCGAATTTACCCTGGCGGTTGAGTAAATGTCATGCTCACTTAAATGTCACGCTGATGGCGGCGGGTGTGTCGGGTCATTTAGTTCCCTTCAATATGGTTGAGTTGAATGATGGCTGATACATGCGTCATGTTCGTGAACGGGCGCTGTCCGTTGTGCCTGGTCATCTCTTGGCTGCCACGGTTTATTTTAATTATTTTATTTTTAACTTTATTTTCGAATTATTGATTTCGTCTTTTACTCTGGACGCTCTTAACTTGCCCGTATTTCTACATCGTTCTCACACACTAGTAATTCTCAACACGATTGATGTAACCAAGATTTTGTAACATATTTTGATTTAAAAGAGTGTCCATGGAGTTTCTTGCCCATTCTTCTCCATAGAGATCTACGCTTTGGAATGGGCAACTACAGTACTGTCTGCGACGGAGGTGACTTTGTTGGCGCATCCTACCGCTAAGGATGCTGGCCCCCGTCTGCAGACGCTCTCAGAGCTAGCCGATCGCGCTCCAGACTAGGGGCCATAGTGTTTGAATTTGAGCGGCAATGTACTGTGTAACGCCGCCCATGTAAGCGAACGAATAGCTGGCCTGCGCCGCTCCTTTGTCGCGTGAGTTAGAATGCATGACTAACTCACTTCCGCACCCGTCGCCTATTTATATGAACGACTCATGTTCGAGAAACTTCCACAACTTCCGTGAATCTCTAGGTAGTTCCTTAGGGGAAACCCATCCTTCGAGAAAGTTCTACAACCTTCTTGAACCTTCCAAATAGCTTTATAGTGGAACCAATCCTTCTAGAAAGTTCTAGAAAGGTCCAGAACTTTCTCAAAGTTTCTAGACATTTCCATTGTGGAACATTCTAGGATTATTCTCGAATCTTCTAGACATACTGGATCATTCTAGACTCGAACGTAATCCTAGAATGTTCTCGTAAAGCAGGCAACGTAACACTGCCCCTCCTTAGACATGCTCGTCCCGAGCATCGTTAGTCCCGTAGTATCGCGCTAATCGATCTACATGTACGATCTTAGGCGCACCTCGTGGACCCTTGTGTATTCGGTAGGTGACATCGTTAACCCTGGACAATCCTGGTCACGACTCGGTTTGGTCCATCCCATTTTGCTTGCAATTTCGGAGACTTCCCTTTGCTACGCACTGGGTTATGCAACCACACCTCTGAATTCTCGTCGAAACCTCTCCTGTTCGTCTTCTGGTCATAACGGGTCTTCATCTTCTCAGACATCTGTTGGCCGGATTGTCTGATATGCTCATAGACATCGTTCAACTTGTTACGCAAGTCATTTGCATAATCTGTAACATTGCGTGGTGCATCAGGGGCAGTTCCAGTGATTGAATCTGCGGGCAACCGTAATTCCCTTCCAAAGTTCGCGAAGGCTGGTGTCACAGTCGTACTTTCGTGGACTGCACTACGGTAGGACAGAAGAAACGGCTGTATGTGCTTGTCCCAATCCTTTTGCCTGCTTGCTACGACTTTTGCCAGATTTCTCTACAACGTTTGGTTAAAGCGTCCCACCATTCCATCAGATTGTGGGTGGTAAGAAGTGGTTCTTGTTTTGTGGGTACCCATCATTCGGCAAGTCTCCTGAAATACTTGTGATTCAAAATTCCTTCCTTGATCACTGTGAATTTCTAAGGGTACTCCAAACTTCCTGAACCAATTTATCTGCGACAGTGTAGCTTCTTGGTTAGGAATGGCGAACACTTCTGGCCACTTTGTGAAATAATCCATGACAACCATTAAGTACTTATTCCCACTTTCACTCTCTGAGAATGGCTCACCATTCCCAGGAGGCTCAAACTTTGTACACTTTTAATGCACCTCTGCTGCGTGTTTGGGGTCTTTTCACAGCCGCACAAGTGATACATTTACGACAACAGTCCTCCACATCTTCTCGACAGTGGATCCAGTAAAATCGCTCTCGGATCTTCATTAGAGTCCTTTTTACCCCCATATGTCCTCCTAAACATACATCATGGTAGAGCCGTAGAACATCCGGTACTTTGGCTTTAGAGACAACTATTTGTAGATGACACCTGTCCCCTCGAGCGTTTTCCCATTTACGGCACAAGACTCTATCCTGGATAACCAAGCTGTTCCATTGGGCCCAATAACTCTTCGTTATGGAACTCATCGCTGCCACATCACTCCACTTGGGTTTAGGAGCACCAGCTTTGATCTACTCGAAGATCGGTTTGATCTCTGAGTCATTTTGCTGAGCCTGCTGTAGGGTTTCCTTCCATTCATCACTGAGATTCGTTCTAAGCACCCTCACGGTTGCTACCTCCTTAGTCTCTTGCCTGGCACAGTGCTTAAAATCTTCAGGACAAGGTCTTCTTGACAAGGCGTCTGCGTTACCTTGAGTTCTCCCAGTGCGATGTTCAGTTATGCAGTCGAACTCTTGCAGTATTTCAATCCACCATCATCACAATCCATGTCGCCACTTGTCCCTCCGGATTTTTGAACTGTAATAGCCACTTCAATGCAGCATGGTCAGTTCGCAGCTGGAACTTTCGTCCCAGCAAATACACTCTTTTGCAAAAAAAAAACGGGCAAGGAAATTACGTTCTAAGGACGATTTGAGTTATCATCGTTCTCTTGCCATGAAATTTAATTATTTGACGAACTCTGTATACTTATAATCGTGTAAATTAATACGCGTGAAGTGAAATTCGGCAATATTTTTTTTTAAAAGTCGATCAATTCTTTAAAACCGATGTACACGGCCAAACAATAAGAAGTGGTCGGCATAAAGACAAGAAGATTTTTTTACTTTTTTTGATTAAATCAAGTTACAAATGTAAAAACCTAATAACGAGTGTGACCTCCTCTTGCCAAAATCACAACTTGAATCCTTCTGGGTATGCTTTCCACGATGTTTTTAATAACGTTTTGAGGAATACGTTCCCACTCTTCTGCAATGACTTCTTGCATGTACGCTTCCACGTCGCCAGAACGGTGTGGGCGAGCATTGTCGTCCATAAAAATGGAATCTTCCCCAAGTACAGTCAATGCAGGTTGTGCATATGGAATTAGGAATTCCATTATGTACCGGTGTGCTTTTAATGTTCCATTTTCTATGAAAACTAACTCCGTACGCTGCGTCGAATTAATTGTTGCCCAAAACAAAACGGAGCTTCAGCCATAAGGAGTGATTTCTTCGAAACACACTTCCGCATAGCGTTCCCGTGGTCTTCGTAGCCCGCGTCGGCGTCGGTCCTCTCCGCACAAAGAGATTCTAGCTTCATCAGAAAACAATACTTTATTCCAGTCCTCCAGAGTCCATGAAGCACAGTTTCTAGTAAACTAAAGTCGAGCAACACGGTGCTTACGGAGTAAATTAGGACCCCGCGCCGGGCGGTAACTCCTGATATTGGCAGCCAAAGCCTCCTCCTGAACGTCCACAAGCTAACTTCTACCCCTCTTCTTCAAGGCTCTTCTTCAGGTCCACACTTGATGCTTTACGATTCCGCAACGCCTGACTTACCAAAAAGCGGTCTCTTGGTTCTGTGCATCGTTTTCTTCCCGAACCAGATCTTCTTTTGACCGAAGCGGTCTCTTGATACCGTTGCCAAGTCCTCTGGACAGTTGAACGACTCACATATAGCCGCTGAGACACGTAAGTTTGCGAACGACCTTCTTCAAGTAGGGCTATAATTTTACCGGCCCTTATCGCTTTTAACTCATATCAAAAACTGGTATTTAATGTAAAAAGAAAAATTACATTGTTTAATTTGCAGAAAATTTCCAAAGAGTTTTAAAATTTTAGTAATCAGTAAAAATATCGTTTCAGCATTTAGCGCCATTAGTAAAGCAATTTTACAATAATCAATATTTTTCTCTTGCTCATTTCAAAATTTAAATTTGGAACGTAAAGAATCATGCCAGGATGCTTCAAATGACATGCCAATACATTGTCAAATGAATAAAACCTCTTTCTTGTTCTTCTTCATTGAAATAGAGAAAAAAATCTATGGTGCCCGTTTTTTTTTTTGCAAAAGAGTTTATTTACTGAAATGCTGCAATGTTTATACAACGGCAGTAGCCCGTCGAGTAACGCAATGATTTCTTTCCGGTTTGGTTTGTTTAAAAATAGGTGTTTTGCACAGACGTTTCTTTAATTCCTGAAATGCGACGTCGCAGCTCTTGTCCCAACAGAATTGTCGCTCAGTGAGTTTGTGTAGAGGTTTCGCAATGTCAGCAAAATTCTTTGCGAACCGTCGATAGTAGGAGCAAAAACCCAAAAATACTCTGACCTGTGTCCAGTCTTTCGGAACTTGCCAATTCTTGACGGCGACTACTTTCCGTCTGTCTCTTTCCTGTGATTATTCTTTCAACTCCTCGTATGTGAGGCGCACGGTCTTATCCACTGAGCTAGCATTGAACTAATATCGAACCGCTACAAGTAATTTCTCTATCCTGAGCCTAATTCTATATATTTATTTATATAAATATTTCTTTAAATATATATTTATATATTATACTTATATCTTATATATAAAATTCTCATGTCACAGTGTTAGTTACCATACT
Source organism: Cerastis rubricosa (assembly GCA_949152445.1). NCBI lineage: Eukaryota > Metazoa > Arthropoda > Insecta > Lepidoptera > Noctuidae > Cerastis > Cerastis rubricosa. The sequence goes on from OX424551.1 coordinate 12,273,272, forward strand.
CCTCCGAAACGGCTGAACCGATTTGTATGAAATTGTGTGCATATCGGGTAGGTCTGAGAATCGTCCAAAATCTATTTTATTTATACACATAAAAAAAGTCCACGCGAACGAAGTCGCGCGCAGTTAGTTATCTATACTTCTATACTAATATTATAAATGCGAAAGTCACTCTGTTTGTTTGTTTGTTTGTTACGTTTTCACGACTAGACGGCTGATCGGATCTTAATGAAATTTGGCAAGAAGATAGATTTCAACCTGAGGAAGGACATAGGCTATACATAATCACGCTACAACCAATAGGAGCGGAGCAGCAATGTAAAATGTTGCGAAAACGGGGAAAATGTGACGCAGACGAAGTTGCGCGGGACAGCTAGTTATATTATTAATGCGAAAGTTATTATACTAAAAATTTGTTTGTTACCTCTTCACGCCTAAACCAATGAAGTGATCATCCTCAAATTCTGCATGTACGTTGTAAGGTGTACACAAACGGCCATAGGATACCTTTAATTCCGACAAAAAGTACTGATTCGAAGGAAAACAACAATAACTTTCTTATCACAATAGATGGCGCCACGTGCTATTGTCAAATTCTAAATTTAATCGAACAATAAATTTTAAATTTACTTCTTTATTAAAAAATAAAACTGCACGCGTAGCAAGAACACTGTAGAAACGAGTTTTGTCTACGGAATAATCGACATAATGACAGATAGACAATGTCAATGTGGCGCTTTGTCGATTTTTCCGTCGACATAGCCCGTTTCTACGGCCGTCATGCTACGCGTGCAGTTTTTGGAGCATAGTCTGTAGTTCCAGGGCTGTGTGGGCAAAAAGGACCATGTCGTCGGCAAGTCGGAGATTCGTCAACCTCTTACTACCGACTTTAATGCCCTTGGTTGTCCATGAGGTTGCTTTGAATTATTTATTATTCGTTTGACGAATCTATTCGATAACCTTTTCTATAAAATAACAATCCAAACAACCAAACAATCCAAAATAACAATCGGTTGATTGTTGTTATAATTTATTAGGAAAAAATAAGAAAACAAATATATTAACATATTTAAAAAAAAAAGCGATATTGAAATGTAGGTACATACATTATATTAAAAAAAGAAGATAAAAAAGAATTGCGTGTATTGAGGTTCGAACTTAGAGATCACCGCGGAAGCAATGTGCGAAGTAGGCTAGCGGCGCGCTGGGCTATTCGTACTTTTATATTGAGTTTCGAAATTAAGCTTCTATACATTTATTGACGTCGCACATCGACGTGATTCAAGCGGGGCACCCCGCAGTAGGCGGGACTAAAGGGACTACTCGACCCCCCTCTTCATCTGCTTCACCCCCTCAAAAGCATGAAAGTTGCCTAGAAGAGCGCCTTAATAATAAATCATTAAAAACTACAGTTTTTTTACTGAAGCCTGTTTCGTTGAAATTGACATTTGACATTGAAAAGTGAAAGTGTGTGCCGCGGCATACTGGTGTACCGTGGTCATAAGTTGGTGTGCCGCGGAAAAATAAAGTCTCGTTAAATGTAACGAGACTTTAGAGAGAGAGAGAGGGTAATAATGACATGTCTCGTTACCAATGGGTACCGAGACATGTCATTATTACCCAATGGTAAGAAATAAAAAGTGCTAGCTTGGATTGTTATAAGTACACTGTGAAGTTTCTTGTAGAGAAAAAAAAAACTATTTCCCTAAGTGTGATTTTTAAGTTCTACAACCTATGAACTGATTTCGAAATCCATTCTCCGAGGGCATCCCTTTTGTACATTAACCGATTAACAAGCAGGAAGAACTGTTGGAAATGGATTGCACATCAAAATATATTTTATATGTTTCAATTTAATTTGCTTTAATTTGTCATTTTGTATATTTTAATATGTGTAATAATTATCATTTTAATTTTAGTTGCAGTAATTGGTGGTAAACCGTTGTAATTAAATAAATAAATTAATATTTTTATCAGAAACTGATTTAGATTGGCTTTGGCTTTGTATGATTAAAATATCCTCTGCTTTATAATCATGCTGTTGCAATACTTTTGCCATTTGTAACTACCTATTTGTGTGAATTCAGATTTTCAACTCTTACCACAATAAAAACCCAACAAAAAAATAACCAACTTCTAAAAAAAAAGTGGAAAGTGGAATACTTATAGCTTTACTTTCGGAAGTCTGTGACTTTTGTTTATTGCATTTATTTTTTTGCCACCGACTTCCTAAAGTAAAGTTATTTTGTAGTTTTTTTTTGTGTATTCTTGGAAGTCGGTATTGTTTTTGCAAAATACTTTTATTTTACCCTTTTCAGTTGTTAGTACCTACACTTATCCTTGTCAAGTATCCATTTTACATGGTAACTAGCAAAAATACCAAAATCGCTTATAAAATTTGGACAGTTCCCTCAATTTCTCCAGGATCGATCGATTACAAACAGTTATGCTTCCCATGGGGCCACACGGGAAGTACTGTTACAGTGTTGGTACTGTACTGTGTACTGTTTCAAACAATACCCATAAAATTTTGTGGGTTGTCTTTAATTTTCATGGGATCCCATCATGAGATCCTGCCTGATACCTTCCATCATCAGCTCAGCAACATGAGATGATGATTACCATGCACAAACATCTGAATTGCGTTATATGAAAAACATTGTATGTGCCTACAAAATTTGAGGCTTGCTCCCGACTTCCCTGAGTTACCATCATCAAATTCTGACTTGGTGACGATGGAATCACCTCAGGAGTATAAGCTTTCAAATAAAAACCGGCCAAGTGCGAGTCGGACTCGCGCACGAAGGGTTCCGTATCATTATTTTTAAAAACAAACAAAAAATCACCAATTTGTTAATTAAAATTATGTAAAAATTGATTCTTTCATGGTGATGTTGATTTATGGTGTCCCTCCAAAATTTTCCGATTTCCTAGCTGTATCTTGATCACAAAAAGTTTGCAGAACACTGCTCTATACCACCGTAACGCTATGTTCAAATTAGATGAAGTAAAGTCAAATTAGGTATCACCCTCAAAATCTAATCAATACTAATATTGTGAAGGTGAAGAGTTTGTTTGTTTGGTTGAACACACTAATCTCAGGAACTACTGGTTCGAATGGAAAAATTCGTTTACTCTTGGATAGCATATTTATTGAGGAAGGCAATATAACATCAAGCTACCAATTGGAGTGGACCTTCAATAAAAAGAGGAAAAAAATATGATGCGCAGGTAAGCTAATAAAGATATAAAAAACAAACATATAATCAAGTATTTTTATTTAAATAAAATTTTATTTTATTCACTGGTTTGTATGGTACTTTTTTTATCAATTCTTTGCCAAAATTATCATAATTCAAATGTTCATTAATATTGGTTAATACCTCATTTTCTACAGATGAAAAATCAACAATTTCACAAGCAGTTGTTGACGGATCTGAAACTGTTACAATCTCTTTGTCACGATCTTTTTCAAAATCATTTTCAGTAATAGAAACACAATTTTTGCTGTTGAAATTCCTGGATTTTTTAAGCTTGCAATGTTTCACAGATACAAAATCAGCTTTTCTTTTACCAAAGTCTATATTGTTTTCATTACCCATATACAGTTTTTTGTCAGCAACATCTTTTTTATCAATTTGATGTTCTGTATCGCCTGTATTATTTACAAAACTTTCAGTAACCTTTGGTTTGTTTAAATTTTTTAGTCGGGCAACAACATTTTTTTGTCTTAAAAGCAACTTTTCCCTTGCATCATTCAGATTTTCTAGTTCGGGTGCATAACAGACATGCAGAATACCACCGTAATGGTTTTTTCCATCTAGCATCTTTTTAGCAAGTCTGGCCGACTGTATGTCCTCAAATATAGCATGATACGTTTCCGTGAATAGCTCTGAAGGGTACCTGGTCAGGTTGAAGTTCTGTAGTTTACCGAACCTTACGAATAAAGACTTCGTCTCCTGGCGAAGATTGAGGGAAGGTACTCCAAAGACGAGAAGATGCCTCGACTCATTGCTAATGGTGTAAACCTGTCAAAGAGAGGAATACAGGGTAAAATTCGTGAAATATTTCTATTATTGAGTAAGATAAGACTTTTTGTTTGTCCAAAACATGAGTATACACGCCTCGTTGGTCCCGAAGTCGCAAGCGCGACTGCTGAGCGTCGTGTCTTGGGTGCGTTTCCCGGATCGGGCAGAAAGTGGTATTGGGTTTTTCTATTAGTAATTTCTCAGTAGAGTCAGTAGTTGCCCGGAGTTTGGAAGTTGGCAGTATAATACCCCTGGGCCTCGGAAAGCATGTTAAGCCCTTAGTCTTGCACAGGGGGGAGACAGTTAGAACAAGCTCAACTTCAGTAAAGAAAGAGTCGCCATCTACTTTACTTAACCGAGAAACTATTACTATATTAGTTTCACAATTATCGGTAGATGTCTCTGTAATCCCAACTTTATTACAAAAAATTAAGTTCTCTATTTAGTTTATAGGATTTTTCTAGAAAATAATTGTGATATTTTAACAAAATAATTACATTATATTAATAATTCGAACCTGTCAAAAAATACAAGGATTTCGGTAACAAGCTTGCCATAATTGATAATGCTAATTATCAATTATGGCAAGCTTGTTACCGAAATCCTTGTATTTTGATACTGACAACATTACATGACACAATATCGTCGCCCGCAACCGCAACTTGCGTTTGCGCTTGTTTGTATGACGAGTGTTCATTTTGTGTTTAAATATTGGTTTTTGAGTGTTTTATCTTGAGTTTCTCCTCCGTGCTGTTGTTGGATTACTACCCAGAAACTAATAATTTTCAGTCGCTACGTTGTAGCTAGCAATTTGAATGATTACCAGTATCATACCTAATGCAAAGAGTATATACAGTAGCTATAGCTTCCTATAAAGGCTTAGTTCCCGTTAAGATTTGCAGATGGCGCTTTGAATCAGCATGCTTCAAAATGGCACAAGAGGGCTCTTTTCTCCCGTATTATTATTATACTCTTTGGTCTTGCACCTGATCTCTCTCCCGTCGTGTCGGATTGACATCACATCGGACTATGAGAGCGAGGGAACAGAGACTGCACCTGTGCCTGTGCACTCACTTGTGCACTATTATATCTACCCAAACCGGTCAGGAGGACTATATACACGCACTTGGTATGAAAGATGTTACGTCAAATTGTATCACAGACATGTTTTTCCTGAACCAGGCACAAACAGCTAAAGGTAGGATGTTATTCAATCATCGAAAATGTTTAAATTCATCACTGGTGGATGACTAAGAGGCGTTTGTGAGAGATTGCTCGGAGAAAACAACATGGTAGAGAAGACTGGAAGGTTATGAGAGGCAATGTCAGTTGTGTCTGGTCGTCTCTTAGCTGCCACGGCTTATTTCAAACTAATTATTTTATCTTTTAATTGTTCTTTTTTGTTTTTGCTATGGACACTTTTAACGTGAAGTCTTGCTACATCGTTCTCACATAATGTACCATCTCAACATGAATGATGTAACCAAGGTTTTTGTAACAAGATTCTGATTTAAAAGAGTGTCCATGGAGTTTCTTGCCCATTCTTCTCCATAGAGATCTATGCCTTGGAATGGGCAACTACAGTACTTTCACAGTTATTATGTCTTGTGACTGGGACTTATTTGAAATAAATGATTTGATTTGATTTGAATGGTGGAGACCTTTGGCCAGGAGAGAAAAGTAGGGGGAGCCTATAGCTATCAACCTCACACAAATTTCGACTACTTAGCGGCTAATGAAATTCCAGATAAATCCGGAAATATCTAATAACACTGCCTGATCTGCAAGCATAGCATGACATTATAGAAACGGAGTTTTGTAGACGGAAGAATCAACTAAATGACAGATAGACTATGACAATCTGTCATTTTGTGAATTCTGCCATCAACACGGCCCGTTTACGCTACGCATACTGGGTATTGAACCCAAGACTGCATACTCAGTTCTGCTTGCCAGCAGTAGATCAAAGAGGCGATCAGAATATTCGTAATTCTTATAAAACTTAACAAGCCAGTAAACCAGTGTTCACAATTCTGGAGATCCATCGGATTGTGCACTTTTTTGTAGATTACTGCTTCAACCGCTTGGACTTCAGTAAAATTGTCCCATAAGATCTCAGATTCCTTGATCACTACATAGATTTTTTTTTACATTTTTTAGGGTCTATCAAAAGGATGAAAACTACCCAGATCGAAAGTATCCTATGTGTTTATCCAGCGAGTGTAGCATGACCGCCCTGGTTTTAAATGCACTGGAAACGTCATCCAAATCCGTTCAATAGTTTTTGAGCGACCAAATAGCTTATACTAGTCATTCAGAAACAGTTAAACTTAACAACAAACTTTCATTCTACCTCACTAACCTTCGCCTTGATGAAAAATAGTATGAAGTACGATTAGATTTTGTTAAGGAAACATGAATGTATAGTAGTTTGGCGTGGGGATTTAGTTTTTGTCACTTACTTTTACGGCAGTAAGTTTTCTACCCTGCCTATACGGCAAGCGCGTGGCGCACAGAGCCTGCTGCTCATGATGTGGTAACAGTATAGGCGCCACGCTATCTTCAGACATCATAAAACTTAATTTAACGAATTCATTTTGTTTCCAAACAGGCTCAATTCACAAACTTCGAAGCAAAATGCGTCAAAAATATTTGACGTTGACATTAACTTGACACTTTTAATGCAGTTGCCAATGCAATTTTGGGTCAGTCTGGGCACTATTCCCGTTGACAGTGTTGCATACGAATAGTAATATAAAATTAATGATTTTTTGTTTGTTTTTTTTTTTTTTTTTTAGATGTGCTTTTTTCTATATATAATGGAATCGAATTACGGCAAAAACAGAGTGAGTGCATGAGTACATGGGAGTTGCTGATAAATTCCATCATCGCAAAGCCAAAAGCTATTGTTTCACGTTCAACCACGTATGGCATGTATTTACGATTTACATGTGAATCGACGCAGCGTCACTGCTTAAGCATTGTGTGGGTTTTCGTTAAACCAGTTCCGGTGCGCCCATTTTTAACAATACACTATATTTCAGTCCTCGCACACTTAAGGAACAGCACAACCACGGCCGGTTGTAATTTCATGTATGTACCTACTTATACCCAAGACATCACACAGAGAGCGTGCGCGTGTCAGGTGACACGCGACAGTCGTGTCCGTCTCTCGCCACCACAAACAAAGCGGGACGGTAGCGGGATGGGAGCGGGTGTAGCGTCGTTGCATTGGGTCAAAAAAAACTCCACGTATTCCAGAATTCACACTCACGGATGTTATATTGAGACATTGATTTTCACTTTTTAGTTCCATTGTTTCCCGCCTGCACAATCACGGTCATCACAAATCAAATTTGAAACAGAATAAATGTGAAGTATAGAGCACAGAGACACCTCGGCGGCAACTATACTTCGACCAATATACTAGACGGAAAACAAAGAAATAAAATAAAAAGAAGCTTGACGTATTATTGCAATTTTTCTTGACTTCTTGTCAAGAAAAAATGCAATAATACGCGCCACCTTGAACTGCAAACTTAAACTCGTCGTAATGTATGTAGATACTAGAAACGGCAACACCCTTCATCCGAATTAAGCATGCCACTGTTCATTCACATAAATAGAGAAAACATGGATGGATGGTGTGAGGAATGGTATGAAAGAGAAAGGAGTAAATGTTGCCGTGACGTCTGGCAAAGGAAAATGGAAAAAAAAAAACGTGTAGAGCCGACCCAAATGGATTGGGACAAGGACAGGAAGATGATGATGGCTGTTTATTCACATACACAAACCAAACAACACTACCTACATCGATCTCTACATGCTCCTTTCGCCTCGTCCACGTTCATACATCAATTTAATTCTCAGTTGTCATAAAAACTTGATAGTTACATGACAGACAATCTAAAAGATCGAAAGAGCCTAGTCTAGTCCTAAACGCATGCCAGTTGCGAGTACTACGCACCTGACTTTACAAGAACATCTTATATCTTTTAAAGGCTGCTCTCAAAACGTTGCCTCTAACACCAGCTTTAACAACAAAATAACTTTTGTAAAGCGGTTTTCTTTGAATCTCGTAATACGACATAAATTCTGCAAAGAAAATATTGTAGCCAGTCTTTAGTCGGGTTTTGAACTTTTTTTTAGTTTATAGTAACGTCGGCCAGTAAAAATGGAAATCATAGACATTTTTTCTGCTTGCTATATAATAGTGATTCCAAAATCTGTGTACTAGGTTTAAGAATTTGGTAATATATCTTAATGTATGTAATTATCTTGTGAGATAATGAAAAACATTACAGCTAGTTAATATTTTTATTAGAAAAAATAAATAAAAACAAAACGACGCAAAAACTACATCTTCCAAAAAAAAAATGATTCCATTAGTCTTATAATTGAGTATTTAAAGTTTTTAATATTAACTTAATCTCTTTAGTATATAAAATATGAAACGTAAGATTTTTTTTTTACTATGTAACACAGAGAGCGTGCGCGTGTCGGGTGACGCGCGACAGTACAGTAGCGCCTGTCTCTCGCCACCACACACAAAGCGGGCATATACCAATTTAAATCTCAGTTGTCATAAAAACCTGATAGATTAGTTACATGACAGACAATCAAAAATATCGAAAGAGCCCCTAGTCTTAAACACATGCCAGTTGTGAGTACTACGTACTGACTTTACAAGAACATTACCGATAGGTCGGTTTATATCTATTTAAGGCAGCCCCCCAGACGTTGCTTCTAACAAATAACTTTGTAATGCGGTTTTCTTTGAACCTCGTAATACGATATAAATTCTGCTAAGAAAATATTTTAAAATATTGTCTTTATTCGAGTTTTGAACTTTTTTTTAATGTCTAGTAACTCCGGCCAGCAGCATTATGGAGATCATAGACATTTTTTCTGCGTGTTTTTTAAGTTATTCCAAAATTTGACAACTTAATTCCTTTCTGTTTCTGCGGCGATGGCTCTAACTTGTGTTTTGCTTTTGTCGGAGCAGGCGAAACAGTTCAGGTCAAGTGGTTTACAAAAATTTGGGAAACCGGAATCCTGAGAATATAATATCTATTCATTGTTATTGTTGCTGACCTTGTTGGTTTTCATACTTGTTTTAGCTACACTTTGTGTTTATAAAAAAAAAATGGCGTCAGTTGGTTTCATACATAGAATTTAGATTGATTTTATTGCGGACGTTGTTGGTTTTCACACTTTATTTGTGCTGCAGTTCATTTGTGTTTGATATTAAAAATATGGCGTCAATTGGTTTCTTATAAGATTGATTATTTGATTTCATTGCGGACGTTTTCATATTTTGTGCTGCAGTTTATTTGTTTGATATAAAAAAATGGCGTCTGTCGGTTTCCTAAAAGTTAAATGTTGTGTGGCTTTTTTTTTATCGGTCTTGGTTGGAAAATGATAGATGATGTCGTAAGGATTATCTACGAATTCGTTTTGGAAATGACGATCCACTGACCCTTCTAAAAGTCCCAACACAATAAACATGGCGTGGTCAGTGGGTCGTCTTATGGGCGGGGCGGACGAGTAAAAGTTCAAACCAGGAGAAAATCGTTTTGTACCTAGTTCTTCAAATCCTCGTTACTTTGGTAGTAGGTATATAATGGAAGTCGTTACCTTTGTGTGTGGTGTATTTATTTATATTATTTTTATATTTAATATGTACACAGTAGCTCTTTATTCTCATAGTTTTCTCACAAAACCGCGTTAAGGAACAAGAACTACAACTATTACCGGTTACGTAATCTAATATTATTTATTATGTTAAGTATAGTAACACATAAGGATAAAGAAATTAATCGCTCCGTCTGTGAATACCATAAAATATCAATCTCAAAACAACATTCGCAGCAACCACATTTAGTACAGTTCTCGGTCAGAGGGTCGTTTTAGGGCGGATTTTTCTCAACATTTTATTAGTAGACGTGGGTCGGATTAGGTACAATCGATACCATAACCTAATATCTTCGATCAATAATAGTACTAGATTCCCGATGAGCGCTTCAAAAACGGCACGAAAAATAAGACCACAAATCATTTTGTGGTCTTATTTCAAATTAGTATTGTCCAAGCATAGCCAACGTTTAGACGTCGAGATGCCGTAGTGCGCGTTTTAAAACTGTGAAAATAACCACCGTAACACCACGATTTTGGAAGGATTTTTTTATTTCGGTAAGTATATATTATTTAAGTGTTTTTTCGTGAAGTAAAAACAGGATAAATAGTAAAAATAATTAAATTAGCTAATATTTTGATGTTTGGCCAATGTTTGCAACAACGCACCAACTATTGTTACAAGCATCGACTGTTTTGGAACCGGCAATACATGGAGTAGTGTTGTTATTTTATATATTATTTTTGTTTGTAGATTTTCTAGCGAACCATTTCGATGTGCAGAATACATAAACCTTATAAACATTCGAGAATATGTTCAATTTATTTTGATAGTTTGGACATAACTGGAAACACGCAAAGGCGTAGATTACAAAAATCTTTAAAACGAAAAAAAAGAAAACTATACCTGTAGGTATTTTCATGAAATACTTTATAACTGTTTGCAATAAACCGCGCATGTTTCTTTACAGGTTCAACAAGTTTAAGTTTTGAAGATACCACAGGAATACGTGACGAGCCTCGTTAGATCGTGAAAAACATTGTATGCACCTATATAATTTGAGGGTTGCCCTCGATTTCTCTAGGACTTGGTGACAACGGGACCGCCACAAGAGTATATGCTTTCGAATAAAAAACAGAATTTTAAACATCGGTTTACAATTATTGGTGGAGAAATAGGTGGACAAACAAACAAAATATAGTCGAATGGAGAACCTGCTTTTTTTAAAGTCGGTTAAAAATAGTACCTACTACTTAGTCTACCACTTTTTACAAAATATTTGCCACCATCCACCACATGCCACCGCCAACGAGCCTTGGCCTAAAAAAAATATATTCTGCAACTCTACGTCTTTCAATACTTACTGTGTTCTGAGCATTGAAATGTAATACCAAGAACTACATCTAGTTCTAAATTAGTGTAAGCACGAAATTTTCATCGTAATGTTTTTAACCTTGTCACTTAGATTTTAAGATATATTTTAGAATAAATATTTTTGTACTCATGGCTTTTTATTTTCAAGCGACATTTTAAATTTATTGTGTCCGTTTCAACCACGCGGCCACCTCATAATACTTGATGAAACTTTGCCAGGAATTAGTCCTAATTTGTTCCTATACACACCTCTTTTCGTGAATTTGTTCCAAAAAAAACCAAGGCGCTATGACCAAGAATAGTTGGCCGCTAGAACCGCCACTTGCCGTAGTCATCGCCCGTGATTACACAGAAACTATATGATGGAGATAGACGAATTATGCATCAAAAGAAAGGTCTTAATTTGTTCCATTTGTTTCAAAAATAAAAAACATCAAAAAGTAAATAAATGAAAAGTTATGCAATATTTAGTTTTCAGGTTATGAGTAGGTACCTAGGTATCTCACCTTATATATCAAATTATTAGAAGCTAATGTGTATGGACAATTAGTCCCTAATTTGTTACAGCGAATAAACAGAAAAAAATACTAGAAAGTAAGTTCAATGATTTGTTAGAGTCGATTTTAGTTGGCCGCTCGGACGGCAATATGCCTAAAATACAATGGCGTTTATCTCGTTACCTATTAAAAGCAGGTTTAAGCTTAGTTATAGTACTAATTGACGGGTAACGTAACCTAGTTTGGATAAACATGGAGAATATAACTGCAGCATTCATATTTTAGAAGAAATTTACAAAAAATCTGAAGTATGAAACCGTATGAGAGTAGGGTGACCATGATTACATTGGTACGAAGGCATGTTTTTAATGTTGGACTCTGTTTGAACGAATATGCCGTTCGTTTTGCGGCCATTGTCTATTGTTCTTTAAAGTATTTACTGATTAAATTTTGACTTTCCACAGGTGTTTTATGATGGGAACGATTCCAGAAAAAGGATCTCTATTGTTTCCAAACTATTGTTAAAAATATTTGTCACAAGGGGTTTGAACGATTATTTTTTGTTGTGAATATAGTCATTACTGTGCTGAATTTTTAACTGTGTGCTCGTACCTAGTACGTATTTAATTCCCGAGATTTACAAACTACTAAGTTACTGAGACAACTGTCACTAAATCCAGAAGTGTCTAAGAGTGCTTAGCTATGAGTTGTGTCACTTATACTTAAACGTCGAGTTGGTAGAGATGGTCCGCATGTATGCCATCAGTGGAGACAGCCTACGTGGAGCAGTACGGTGTTTCCCCTCAATATGGTCGGCATGTACGCGAGTACTTAAACGAAAAGTTTGGTGACCATTGGGTGGGTCGCGGAGGACCTGTGGCCTGGCCCGTTCTCCGGACCTGACGTTTCTAAACTTTTATTTGTGGGGAGACGTTAAAAGGTTAGTTTACTCGGAGAAAGTGGCAAGTGTTACAGAATTACGTGAAAAGATAATTAGTGCTTTCGACACTTTAAAAAGGAATGTGATAGTGCTACGTAAGCTGAAGGAAAACCAGCTACGTCGTTGTCGACTGTGCCAAGAATGTGGTGGTGGCAACTTTGAACATACCTCCGGATAACTTAAGTAGGTAATTTATTTATTTGTACAAAGACTATCATTTTGTAAATACGTTGTTAGCTTAATCAATTTTATTAGTGTAAATAAGTTGATTTCAAACTTTTAACTACGCCAATAATACCTAACAGTCGAAAGTATTTCTACATACCTACTTAGCTAGCACATCTTTCCAATTCCAACAAACGTAAAAAACAATTTTAGACTTAGTAAATTGGTACACCAACTAAGGTACTAACCACCAATAAATTCAATTCACAAATAAAAACAAAATCATTACGAAAACTTTATATGTGCTGAATCTCTTAAAATCCTACCTCGATAACCGCACTCAATATACGGAGATTTCCAGAATTTGTTTTAAATCTAAACTTGAACAAAAATATAAATCGGAAGGTAAAATTGTTAAATTCGGTGTACCGCAAGGTAGTGTATTGGGTCCCCCGCTATTTTTGCTGTATATAAATGATCTGCCCCGTCAGATACCATATCCTATGGTTCTATTTGCCGATGACAGCACAGCACTGATAAAATGTACAAATATTAAAAATTATGAACAGGATATTAATGATAACCTTAGAAATATTATTGATTGGCTTGAAAAAAACAACCTGGTAATAAACTTACCAAAGACTAATGTGATGCATTTTCACCAACGTACAATTCCACCGAAAGTCAATGTACAGTACAATGGACAAGTTATTGATCAAGTAAAGGTCGCGAAATTTTTAGGAATTCACATCGACGATCAATTAACATGGAAACCGCAAGCAGAAGAGGTGTGCAAAAAGTTAAGCACTGCAGCATATGTTCTTTATAACCTGACGAAAAAAGTTGACATAAAGACTGCTTTAGTAGCATACCATGGTTTAGTCGCATCGGTCTTGAGGTTTGGAATAATTTTTTGGGGTAATTGTAGCCTAAGAGATAACATATTTAGAGCCCAGAAACGTTGTGTTAGAGCTATGTGTAGTCTTAAACCTAGAGATAGCTGTGAACCTTTGTTTAAATCTTTGAAAATTCTAACGTTTCCGTCGTTGTACATTTTAGAGATGGCAACTTTTGTTAAAAGGAATAAAGCATTATTTGCTAAGTTCTCGGATGCCAAGAAAGGTCCCGTGAGAAGCCAATACAAAAACCTCTTACTTACAGGTGTTTATAACACAGCACTACTGAGGAAGAGTGTTTTCTGCATGGGTCCAGTGATATTTAACAAACTACCAGATAGTATAAAAAATAACACTCTACAACAATTTAAAAATAAACTAAAGTCGTTTTTGATACAGAAGTGTTATTATTCAATAAGTGATTTTTTGAATGACCCTATGTGTGACATTTCAACAGTTTTATAGTTTTTACATTCCTTAATTATTATAAAATAAATATTTGTGTATTTTGTTATCATTTTCTATTTCATAATTTTACTCATAATAATGTAATTCATACTTTTTTTTTATTATTATTCAGAAATTCTGTTATTTGTTACTTGATTATCTTATTTATTTTAATTTCTCAACTCTGATCCTGTGTGACATTCCAGCAATTTAATATTATTGACATTATTTGAAATCTACTTTTGTGCTCAATCGTTTTTTATTGAAACTGACATTATTTGTTAAATTTTGCATGCCACAATTCAGGCAGAATGTACCCGGCTCACCATATTTTTATAACAACTATAATGTACAATACCTACATTCTACGCGAATAAATGATTTGATTTGATTTGATTTGATTTAGGCTGAATTTACCTACGTACAATGTTCAGAGTGTTAGTTTAGATAGCAATAAAGCAAGCCATTTTATTAATCATCTGATAACTACCGAACTTAGGTAAGTACAGGTCAGTGAACTTTTCTTTGGCACACTAGTATTGTAACTGTTGTCGTTAGTAAGATTTCCGTATTCCAATGATGCTTAAAAATTAGTTTAGTATCAAGCGAAATTTATGACAATAATGTAGGTGATTTTCGAAATAAAATTAGGCAAAATTGCTAGGTACCGGTCGCCGTAGGTCAACGCACGGTCGCAACACTGTTGCATTTCGTAGGTAAGACGTCGACTGTCGACTCTCACGCACACAGAGCAGCTGCATTGTCGCTGTGTGCGTAGTTGGGTGATTCTGTTTTAAGTGTTTTGGATCAAGGGTTTTATTCTGAAATACTGTTAAATTTCAACAATAAAAAAAGCAACGCTTATTAATTATAGACCGGTACCGACCTTTAAATTGATTATTTATGTGTTTTATGACAACCTCCTGAAATTTGACGAGGATGCAAAACAACACATTGTATAAGGTGAGATACCTACCTACTCATAACCTGAAAACTAAATATTGCATAACTTTTCATTTATTTACTTTTTGATGTTTTTTATTTTTGAAACAAATGGAACAAATTAAGACCTTTCTTTTGATGCATAATTCGTCTATCTCCATCATATAGTTTCTGTGTAATCACGGGCGATGACTACGGCAAGTGGCGGTTCTAGCGGCCAACTATTCTTGGTCATAGCGCCTTGGTTTTTTTTGGAACAAATTCACGAAAAGAGGTGTGTATAGGAACAAATTAGGACTAATTCCTGGCAAAGTTTCATCAAGTATTATGAGGTGGCCGCGTGGTTGAAACGGACACAATTTATTGCCTTTTAGGTTTCTCCGATGAAAGGACTTAAATAAATATCTTTTGCAATTGTTATTAAACCTTATGTGCGAGTGTTAAGGTTTATAATAAACTGAAGTTGTTAATGTTATTAAACTTTTTTCTATTAAATATAGATGTTTACATGTGTGCAAACGTGGACACTTTAGCGATTCATTTTTGTTCCTGATCCTTAATCTAGTTCTATTATTGATCGAAGCCTAATATTCAAAAAAATCTAATCCGAATATTTATTCTTTTTTTCCGCTGGCCTGCTACCGACAGTAGGTATCGTATGTGGTAGAGGTGAGTCGATCACTACCCGAACGCGACTGATCGAGTCTTTAGGCATTAAAAGATTTGATCATTTGGGTACTTGAAATCGAAAAGAAAATTGAACTCTACGTTGTAAGATTTAGAACACACTTTTGTTTGCTTACAAAAACCCAACAACAAATATGTTTATCACTTTCTATCACATGCTACCACGCATGTGTTTGTCACTTTCTAACGAAACCAAAAAACGGGATGGCGCGATATAACTTCAAACAACATTACTTTCTCACTCTACCAACTCTACTATGGTTCGTAAGCCAGCCCCGCGCCGCCGCCGGGTGCGGATCGCGATCGAAATGATTCAATCAATACTTTGTTGCGTAGTTTGTGTCGTGACCTTTTGACCCGCTGTTTTGTTTTGGTTTATGTACGTATTTGAGTTTGGTGTGTTGTATATATTTGTAAATAACGGTAATATAATTAGAATTTAAGTTTAATTTTCTGATCTTTAATAATCTTTTCGTTTTGGTGAATGTTTTGGCGTTGCATGTGCTAAAGCTTCAATTTGTTTGGCAACGGGTGATTATTATTAAGCTTTGAGTGTAAATATTATTAAATAATGTCGAATCTAGCAAAAAAGAGATATGGAAGCATTTTTCTGTGCTAAGTATCGACAAGGCAAAATGTGAATATTGTTCAAAAGTAATAAGTTACGGTGGGGGAGGTTCGGGAAATTTGACAAGGCACATGAAGAAAGTCCATGCAACAATATCAATAGAACCGACGACGATATTACCAGCAGCGATGCCACAGCCACAGATAGAACAAATAAATACGATGGACATAAATTTAAATGTCCCGTGAACATCCGGACATTCAATTTCAGCAGACTTACCACAAGCTTCAGCTGTGCAGACGAGGATTGAACATTTTGCTAGATCGACGAGATCATTACCAATAAGTACGGTAAAACAGTTCGATGAACAGATTACAAAGTTTATTGTTAACCCTTACATGCATGATTTAATTTTTTTTGTGGAAAATTGTTATTAGGTACGTTATTATGTACAGATGCCGGGAAAAAAAATAAAAAAAATCATAGTCAATCTTATGTTGCCATTTGGCTACAATATGCATATAATACCTAATTACTTATATACATATACTTATTTATGATGAATGGAATGCAGCAAAGCAATTTCTATCATAAGTATGACAAAGAGCAACCTTGCATTTGGTGCATTCTGTGCGTGAGTAGCCTTTGCATCCTGGTAGTTTGCATCTATTTTTGTTATAATAATAATATAATAATATTTATTTATTAGACCAGAAAAAATATACATAATGTTCACACAATTTGTCAACAAGCTACTTAATATTAATCACAAAAATTTAACCACTGACATTGTGTCTATTTTTAGCATCTGCTACCGAACTAGGTTTAAAGCCTGTGTTTCAGTACGCAGCGCCTCAAGCCCTCAAACTAAGTGTGCAAGTATGAGCTCACGAACAAAAGTAAACATTACAATTAAAGTATGTACTAACTTAAATTTTGAATTTTTACATGCAGAAAAAAATACTTTATTAAAAAATAGGGTTACTGTCCTCTGGGTGTGTAAGATGAAAAGGATGTGTGTATGTGTGTGAGAGGGTGTGTGAGAGAGTATATCTGATTACTTTTGCTAATAGATTCTTATAGAATACGGCCATAATACTTAAACAAAGCCAGAACAACAGTAAAGTAGAAACAAACAGTAAGTTGTATCACTACTTTAGGATAGTCAGCAAATCCTCAGTCTGATCGTATGTTAGTCTCCCCAGCCAATGAGTTAGGAATGTTTTTATCATTGCCCTATTCATAGAGTATATATGAAGAGTCTTGTTAATTTTGTCATATAAAAATGGGCCCAAAAAGGGAAAAAATCTACAAATAAAAGCAGTTCTTGAGTGCTTCATCCTCTTACATACAGGTAAACCTCTCCGCCTTGTTAACATATTCGAACTAAAATTCATGGTAGTATGTTGTTTCCTAATGATGCTTAAGACAAATAGTTGGCGTACAGACAGAACCTCACAGTATTCATAAAGAAGCGTGGTAGGGTAGCGAAAAGGTTTAAAAGTACAGAGTTTGAGTATGGATCTTTGTGATACCTCGAGTTGCTTCATCGTAGTTTTTGGTGCACCACCCCAAGACGATATACAGTATGTAATCAGTGATTGACATAGCGCATAATAGATTTGCTTTAGTATTATAGGGGTAACTATATGCCTCAATGTCTTAAATATGTAGGTAAGCTTGCGAACTCTTTTACTCAGTGCCTGAATGTGTGCTTTGAAGCTAAAATTGTCATCAATAACTACGCCCAAATATTTTATTGTTTTTGCACGCTCTAAAGTATTACATGAGCATTTTAAATCAACCAAAGTGTCGGATGAGCAGTTATGTGCGATTAAATTAAGATTGACTGGTGAGGACGCACGGATCGAAAAGGTAAGGTATTTAGTTTTCTCAACGTTCAGGGTAAGCACATTATCACGAAGCCACCCTTTAACCAAATCAAAACCTTTTTGAGCTAGCTGGTAAGTCTCATTCCAGGTTTTAGCAGCAAAAATGAGGGCAGTGTCATCTGCGTATGAGATTATTTTGCCATGAAATGAGTTAAGACAAAGGAGATCGTTTATATAAACGAGAAAAAGGGTTGGCCCAAGAATACTTCCCTGCGGCACCCCGTAGGTCACTGGTAGATCAGAACTAGTGTAGGTACCAATCTGAACACATTGAGTTCTGTCGGTTAGATAATCTGCTAAAAGGCTCAGCTGTTTCCCCCTTATGCCAATTTTTTCCAGTTTTTGTACAAGGAGTTTTTAAATTTCTTTTTTCATTTGTACAGAGGCTGGGGCCTCGATATCATTGTCCACAGTTCAAAATAGTGTTAGTGCGCGTAATCAGTGTAAGATTCCGTGTGTATCCGATTACAGTGAAATTGCAAGAGTGCATAAGTTAGACAAGTGTACAGTGCCTATGTCTCGTAAAACGGAGTTCAAGTAGAGACTCTAAACATAAAATAAGGACCAATTGGAATCACCTTGTTAATCATCTAGTATAAGTACCAATTGGCATCACCTTGTTACTCATATTTTCATGTTCATCTTATATTCATCTTCCCGCTCGGGAGCATGTACGGTGCAACCGCATATTCTGCAATTCAGCAGTTTACGCCGCATTCATTTCAACTCATACTAATTAGTTCAGTTCGCGTTGTGCTATCAAGTCAGCCAGGCGTTCTCGTTACAGCCAACAAGGGCCGCGTCACTCACTTCATTCCACACCATCAGTTCATTAAGCTCATTTTACTTTAATTACCTTTGGAACAATACAGTAGTGTTTTAATAACTTACCTTCTTTCATTCCATTCACCTATCATCTAAAAGTAATGTATGGTCTAGCAAGGGATCATACACCCTTTTTGGTAAAAAAAAATGAAATGTTGGCACATCTTTGTTCATTATGGCCAATTCCATCAGTCCTAACATCTTTAGGTGGGACGGCTTTCATAGGTCCACGATGTTTCTTTGCTTCCAGTTCTTTGTCTATACTACTTGAGGAGGGTCGTCCTCGTCGTGCGTGTCGTGGTGTACGCAATCCAAAGCTTTCGAGAGATCGCAGAAAACACCGATTGCATTTTGCGCGTTTTCCCATGCGTTAAATATGGGTTTCAACAAAGCAACCCCCGCATCTGTAGTCGAACGACCTTTGGTAAAGCCATATTGATCGTTGTGAAGAAGGTTGTTTAGATTAAAATGTCTTAGCAACTGTTTAAGTATTAACTTTTCAAAAATTTTGCTAAATGCAGGTAAAATAGAAATTGGTTTGAAGTTACCAATATCATTCTTACTGCTTGATTTAAATAGAGGGATGACTTTACTGCTCTTCATGAGGTCAGGGAAAGTACCTAAATCAACACATTTATTAAAAGTAACAGCAAGATAAGGGGCTAAGATTTCTATTATATTACTCAAAAGTTTAATGGAAATGCCCCAGTAATCACCTGTGTTTTTAGACTTAAGTGAATTAAAAACATTAACTATATCACGAGGTGTTACATGTTCAAAACTAAATACGAGACCACATTTAGGCACGCTACTATGCAAAAGGTTTTCAGCTTTAGACGGCGACTACGGCATACTAAGCATCTGATAAAAAACCGAAATGGCTGTTTTTTCTTAAAATGATCATTTAAGATCCCCGAGTCACCTGGAAATTGTTGTGTGTTGGAAGTAAAGACAGACGAGATCATCATGTTTTTATTAACAATTAGTAAATAGTTAGTGTCCCATTTTTGAAGGCTCGTTGTATGTGGTCACATTCTGACGATAATCTTTGGAGCTAAAGGTATTCTGCTCTTCGGCAAACTGGCCCCGCGCTGTAACAGGAAACGTGACGCTGTAATACAGTCTATTCTCAGGTTGTTTAGCGACAACTGTTAAGCAACTTTACTCCTAACAACATGTGTATTTTTTTTTAATAATCCTTAGAATATTATAAAAAAAGTAGCTTTTGCCCGCGGCGTCACTCGTTAAAGAATTTGAGAATAATAACAACGTAATTGTTGTTTTCCTCGGGAACAGTTCTTTTTGTCGGGATGAAAGGTACCCTATGTCCGTTACTGTACACCTGGCAACGTAAATGCAAAATTTCAGGATGATCAGTTCAGTGTTTATGCGTGAAGAGGTAACAAAGAAACTCACTTTCGCATTTATAAATATGAGATAGGAAGTTAGGATAGGGTAAGAGTGAGATTAAATTCTTACTACTGGTATATTGTTATAGCTGCTTCCGTCGTGATGCTGGATTGTCCTAGTACACAGGCTGCACTAAAAGTATCGGGAATGGAATATTTCCACTGTTTCTGTCATATTAAAATCTTTTTAATTGAACACTCCTTGGTTTTAAAAATCGAATACCATTTATTTAAAAAAAGATTCTCGGTTTTGTCAAACTTGTTTAGTCGTTGAGAAAAAGGAATTGACTCACGAAAATTCAAGAGCGATGATTTATTATGACTTGTTTAACACAAAAACAGTGTGTTGACCGGATGATTTCTGCATTTGGTGATCAAGTCCCATCCAGAACCACAATTAATCGCTGTTTTGCTGAATTTCAACGTGGACGTGTCTAGCTCAGTGATGATCCCCGTCAAGGTCGTCCAAAAACTGCAGTCACCCAAGAAAACGTGGATGCTGTGCGTAAGCTGATTGAGGAAAATCGACATGTGACATACCGCGAAATTCAGGCAACTTTAGACATTGGCATGAGTCAAATACAAATAATCATGCATGAACAATTAGGTGTAAAAAAGTTGTTTTCCCGATGGATACCGCATTCGCTCTGTGAAGAGCAAAAAGCGGCTCGCGTTACTTGCTGCGTCAGAACTCTCGAAAGATTCCACGCAGGATCCTCAAATGCTGTATACAACATCGTATAAGGTGACGAATCCTGGATATACGCGTACGAACCCGAAACAAAAAACCAGGTACGAGTTTGGGTGTTCGAAAATGAGTTAAAGCCAACAAAAATTGTTCGTTCACGGAGTGTTGCAAAAAAAATGGTGGCCACGTTTGTCTCCAAAACCGGCCATGTTGCGACTGTTCCTCTTGAGGGATAAAGAACGGTTAATACAGAATGGTATGCTAGCATTTGTTTGCCACAGGTCGTTTCTGAACTCCGAACTCCGTAAAGAGAACTGCAACCGCTTCATCACGACAATGCGAGTTCTCACACCGCGCACAGAACAAAAGAGTTTTTAGAACAAGAAAACATAGAATTATTAGACCATCCGCCGTACAGCCCCGACCTAAGCCCTAATGATTTCTATACTTTCCCTAAAATAAAGAATAAATTGCGTGGTCAGAGATTTTCATCACCTGAAGAATCTGTGGACGCCTACAAAACGGCCATTTTGGAGACCCCAACTTCCGAATGGAATGGTTGCTTCAATGATTGGTTCCATCGTATGGAAAAATGTGTCAAATTTCGCGGAGAATACTTCGAAAAGCAATAAATTCATTTTTAAATAGTAATGTTGTGTCACTTCCTTGATTCCCGAAATTTTCAGTGCCGCTCGTACAGGCACCTAACATTATAAGCCCTATATATTGTATTGTACCCATTTTTTTTGATTAAAGTATCCTTACACTGGAGGGCAGTTGCACATCTTCGGTTGAATACGATCTCTATCTCTGTAGGTGCAAAAGCAGCGATCTGGGCACTCATAGTTCGCGGTGCATATCGAACGCTGGAACAGCTCCGCTTCTGTTGACAACACAACATCGCTTCTGTTATCCCCGACAAGCCAGACAAATGTCTACCTAATTGTATGTTCATCACATTTCTCAAGTTAAGTTTCGTACCTTGCTCGGGGAGCTTGTTTTTAAATAACAGCCGCCTGGGCCGATCTTCTGGCTAAGCTGCGCTTACCAAGGTTGGTCAGTGGATGTGCGACCATCTATTACATAGCGAGTTTCCTCCGTGCCCCGGAAAGCAAGTTAAGATTGGCTGACCCTTGACAGGCGCGCGTGGAACACGAACGCGTCGTCGCCACGGCCTGTCGTCTTATAACGGACGGACGGTGAGCTAGCCCATTACTCACCGTCTACAGGCCCGCGCCTACGGTGGCCGGGGGCCACTGGGTGTCATAATAGGTCTCAAGTTCGAACACAAGACATGCCCCTGTGATTTTTCGGATTCATGTGCGTATGTATTGTATAATTATCACTTGCTTCGGTGAAGGAAACATCGTAAGGAAACTAGCATGCCTGAGATATATTTCTCGACGGCATGTGAAATCATGTCAGAGGACCACACGATAAAGCAGATTATAACATTTTAACCCTATAAAATAGTCCACTTTAGCAACACGCATTGGGCCCGCGTGGTGGTTTACAGCCCACTCCTTCTCATGGAAGCCTGTGTCCCAGCAGTTGGGAACATTATTATAATATTGATTATGCTACAACATCCCTTCGTCTCCTGCTAGCGGCGTTCCCACTTACCAGTGTACTCGTATCCAGCTACATTAGTCACCAGAACCGCGACTGCGAACAACACCACGTATATCCACTTCATGATGTTTCAAGCAGTTAACTAAGTGAACAATGAGGCGTGCTTGTATTAATATAATCAGCTTTCAAACGCCAATTATTTACGCCTTGTTCTAAATTATAGTTACAGGCATTTGATAAAACTGACTTGTTATTATAATCTGTACTGCCATTTTAATGATGTAGGCGTAAATGTACATCGTTTTACATGGTATAATTATAGATGCGAAAGAGTCTTGTGTGTTTATTTTGAGTGATACTGATAGAGCCGGTCTCTGGACCGACATAGTGACACCTAACATCACGCCTGTAATCCCCGAAGGGTTAGGTAGAGGTGTACTGTATAGTGCACGCCATCATGCTATTCCAGTATAACATGACCTCGCTTTGTATAGATTTCGCACAAACTAGTGTTGTATACCTTGATTGGTCATCGTGTCTACACCTACATTTCGCCAGTTATCTTCAAGTCCCATGTAATAGGGGGCGAGCCTATTGCCATCTATAAATAATAGAAATAGCCTTTATTTTCCTATAATTTACATATAATTTTTCACAAAACTTAACCTATTTAGGGATCATCCGTCTCTGGGAGAAAGCCTCCTCCTTCTTTTTTCCATTTATATTTTTATTATTTATATCTTGAGCCGTTCTAGTCCACCCTATCCCTGCCATTGCAACGATATCGTCTCGCTATCGGTGCATCTATTGCCATTAAAAGGGCAAAATTCCAAACCCCGTGGCTGCTACCGGGAAATTCCTGTTCCTCAGCAGTCGCTTGTGATTGTGAGCTCTCCAGTAACGAAGCAGTTAACCCCGAGGTTTACCCGTATGGCGGTTTCAATCGGGTTATCATTTGGGGTTAGGTGACAAAGCATAGAGTAACCCGTATTGTAGAATTAAACAGCCTATATACAGGCTGTTGTTTTGCATCCGCGTCAAATTAAGGAGTTAAAATGATGCTAATGATTATCGAACCGAATTAATTATTAAATGGGCACTGGGC
Organism: Cerastis rubricosa; assembly: GCA_949152445.1. Lineage (NCBI taxonomy): Eukaryota > Metazoa > Arthropoda > Insecta > Lepidoptera > Noctuidae > Cerastis > Cerastis rubricosa. The sequence continues at coordinate 12,296,939 of OX424551.1, forward strand.
AGGTAAGTATTTTTTTCTTATTTACGGAAATCGGTAAGTGTGAACTATATAACTATCAAACTTCCTCTTATGTGCTCATTTCTGACTTCATCTATTTTAGTGACTCCACACATCCATGTCAACATTCTCATCTCTGCTGCATGCAGTCTTTTTACATCCGTCTTCATCTATCGTGTTAGTGACCATGCCAGTTTAAAAACAAATCTATCTATTCCATCAGGCTACTTCGAATACAAGAGCATATCCAGGAAGCAATTAAAATACTTAATAAACAGTGACGATTTAAAATGCATGTACTGTATTTGTTACAGGTTATGCAGCGAAGTAACTCCGTTTATCAGGTTCGCCGGATCTGAAGCTAAGATGATGATGCCTAATGAGGTCTTCTGCGCCGCTTACAGGTATTCGCTGCGACGGCACACTAAGTCTCCACTGGAAACAAATAAAAGAGGCACTGTACTACGAGTCGTGTAAACGAGTGAGCAACTAGCAGAGAGCGGATACAATTTTTATAAGCCTTTTCTGTCCCACTGCTGGGCAAAGGCTTCCCCATTCCCTTTTCCACTTTCCCGATTTTTTGTCGTCTTCAGGCACCCACTGTGTGACGACGTTATGCGAATAATAATTGCTAATTCGCGAAAAAGATATGCACATGTAGGGAAAACAACAATTAGCTGCGTCTGCGCACTCACGCGCCTGTGGCTAATCTCCGCTGAGATTGGCCGTCGTGACCGAAAACGATCTACGAAGTGTAAGAGAATTTTACACTTTTCCGTCGATAAAATCAAGCATGGTTTCCTTCATTTCGATGTGCACATAATGAAGACTAGGTAGACACACTGTAATAAACGCACAATCTTTTCTGTGGTGCTGACCGTGAATACGAACATTTTTGCAAATATGTTAAAAAAAAAAACCTAATCATTCATTCCTTTAGGATTTGACTACTGCTACCATAATGCGATCGCCAACCCGCCTGCCAAGCGTGGCGATTATGGCAAAACCCCCTTATGTCAATGTGGCGTTGGGGGAGGCCTATATCCAGCAGTGGACGCCTTTCGGCTGAAATGATGATGATGATGATAGGATTTGATGCGAACAGCTGATCAACTAGTATGGTAAAACAAAAAAAGTTATGAATTTCCAGAAGTTCATAGAACAAAAGTCGTCCGGTATCGCGGTCTGAGTCACCACACGAGAAGTTGATGAGTGATTTTTCTGAATTCAGAATGATGTATTGAGTATGTGGTAAGTCGTATTCCACAAGTATTCTTACTTAGGGTTATGGGGGAAGTAGCAGAAACACATCTTGGGTACGGTCCTCCTGGGAGTCTCGCAGCGGCAACCATCTTTGCACTCATAGTCGTCTGTGCACACCGATCGCTGTACCAGCTCCGCATCTGCAAGAAACCGTCACTCCAAGTAACATCTCAACTCAACTTGTGATGACCGGGGTTCCAAGTGAACTGAACGGAATGAATGAAAACAGGCAGTTTATAATGAATTAATTTACTAACTTGATTATTAACAAACAGTTACAAATCTCTTAACCTAACACCTTAATAACTAAACACCAGAAATAAACAAAAGTAAATAGCGTGTGCACAGAAATAAAAAAAAACAAACAAATAAAATTAAAAGAAAACAAAAGCAATAAATGTCGATCCACAAAAATAAAAACCCCTGGCAGGATTCGAACTCAGTGTCGCAAGATTTCTATCCGACGCGCTATGCCACACGACCAGCTGACCCGTTGGATACCGTGGCGAATATGTCGATCTCTATTTCGCCAGAAGAATTAATATTATGCCGACTTTATTTGTACGTAGTACTTCAACTAAAAAGGGCGTTCCCGGAAGCTGAGGACAAAATGAGAACAGTCAGCCTTGCAAAACTTCTCCGATAATCTGACCCACACTTCGTTAAATAGACGCAAACACTTACCCCGTTTCTTCCGTTACTCGCACACAAATTACAATAAATATAGCACTAACAACAACGCCTGTATGTTCTGCATTAATTTCCAAATGATGAGGCTCTAATATACAGAATTATGCAATTTCAACACGGAGCAATCGTTAATTTCTGTCTGTCTTCGAATGACATTTCCTCCGGTCCCCTTATTTTACTGCCACCGTCATTTTTGTTTGCTCAGAAATTATCAATCTAAACTATTGTGGTGAGCCTAGTAACGCCATCTAGTATTTAATTTGCGAACTAAAATATCGATCATTACAAACTTTAACTGAGCGTGGAGTTACTTTATAAATAACTTTATTTTATTTCTGTATCATTACATATTTACATTATTTACAAACTACAAATATATCTAAAATAATAATAAAATATGTACAAATATCAAAATTACAGGGCGTCAAAAAATTCGTCCACATCGCTGTCAACAGGAAAAGTGCCCAGAACGCTGGCCGCATTGCCACGTTGGATGGCAATGCTGATTCTTTGGGCAAAAAAAAGGCCAGCCTTCTGGTCACGTGAAGAGTCGACCAACCGTTTAGCGATATCTCGATACAGAAGGTGGGCACTCGGGCCCCATGGCCCTAGTGTTTCAACCCCAAACGGCTCAAACACATAATTACCAATTAAGTTATTGTATTTGCGCCGTTTAAGGTTTTCAGCACCTGCAGCAGCAGCCCCAGCGCAGCTCACCGTGCTAGGAAGATGGGATGGCGCAAGGGTGTCGACGCAAGTCGCATCCCACACCAAAGGCCTACCCAACTTCCATGGCATTATGGTCATGCCATCTGGTCTCTTCCCATCGACGCGTGCCAAGCCATTGGGTTCTAAGACAGCTGGCACCCCGGCGGTGGCAAGAGCACGACGAATAAGATCATTAATGCTAGCGTGCCGCGCTATCCGACCTGCACTCTTACTGCAGGAAAGGCCATGGTGTCCGAGGCCGTCGACTGCTTCACCACATCGACAGCGATGTGGAGCCCCGCAAGGAGCGCCCAATCGCAGACATGTAGCGAGCCGGAATGTTGTGTCACCTAGCATAGTGCCTATGTTAGGTGACGGTAGTGCCTGAAGCCAGAGACCCGACTCCCACTCACCCACAGCCAGCAGGCGGGCACGCTCAGCAGTATTGGTAGACGTATTAATAAGTTTATTCCGTACCAACCTGCATAGCGGCTCATCCCACTGTCTCTGGGAAAATGGGTTCTCGGGCCGATCCGTGTCCGGGCAAGCCACTTTCCAGGCGTCCTCTGCGTCCGCCAAGCACGGCACTTCCGAATCAACCAGGGAGAGAGTTAAAATCTCCCTGGTTAGCTTTTCAGTGCTGTGGACAGACGACAGGAACGCCGGTAAGCTTACACTAGAAATTTTGCGGACGCCGAGGCCACCAAAACGAATTGGTAGGGTAGCTTGCAGCCACGCTCGGTCGTCCAGGGCCACATTAAGAATGGATGTTAATGTGTTGCGAATAATACGGTCAATTTTGTCCAAAAGTTCTGGTTTCGTCCAAAGAGGCGAAGAACGGAGAAAATACATAAAATTTGGACCAAAACAGCAATATCTGATAAGGGTGAAAGCCGAATGTAGGTTAATTTTGGAGAGTCTATCCGAAATATCAGTAAAATGTTTGATTTTCTCTTCGATGAAAGATGAAAAACTTTCTTCTAAAACAGGTGAACCTAGGAGGTGCAGGGAACTTTTTTCTAAAATTTTGATTTGTGGGGCTATTGCATTAAATTTATCAATAGTCGATTGTCTGTCAGTCACGTCAGAGAGGTAAATTTCGCACTTTGAGGTGTTAAGGTCCAGGCCAATAGATTTAAATTTTTGTTTGAGGAGTTGAAGGTCATGCAAAACGGTGTCAACATCACCTCCTAGCGTTCCATCATCTAAATACCATACGTTAAATTTTGAATTTAGTTGTTCGATTATGGGATGAATAGCTAAACTGAAAATGACAGGCCCGAGAGGGTCACCTTGTTGGCAACCAACTGCAGATTCCAAAACGTTGTCCTTGTATAATAATTTTGATGGATGCCTATAACATTGCCAGATAAAACCATAAATTTCGGGTAGATTTTTTTTAACTTCAGCCAACAAAGTGTCCCTATTTACGGAATTGAAAGCGTTTTTGACGTCAACCTTGAGAATGACCTCACCTTTCTTTGCGTTAAGAAAAGAAGATAAGGCATGTACGGCAGCCTCACAGCCCCCTCTAGAACCAAAACCAAGTTGAAGGGGCTGAAACTTAGTTGCAAGCGTTTCGCTGTACAGCTTGCAACATATTTTGGCTGCCATACGCCTGTAGGTGCAACCGACGGCAATGGGACGGATGCCGCCGTCCTTCTTGCGCAGGGCACATAAGTTAGCCCCATACAAGACATCGACGACGGCATCGTTCACACCGCCGGAGAGCATTAAATTGATTAGAACCGCAAGCTCCTTCAAGAGCGACTCACCAGCTGCCCCGGCGCCCGAACTCAACAAAACTTTTAAATGTTGTGGAGTCAGTCCGTCGAGACCGCCGGCAGAACCACTCCGGAAAGAGCTTACGGCTGCGATCAACTGTGGGGCTGTAATTTCGATAAAAGGTGAATCCTGAAGGGGGTCGGGGTGGACGGGTGTGTCGGGAAAGGTGAGACCAGCCGCAGGCGCTGGATGTTTGCTCTCCAGGGCTGAAATAGACTCTGGAGAGTAAGGCGCCACCACATCACTGCTGAACAGTATTCTGGCCGCACCTCTTATGTCACCCTCACTTAGTTTAGATTCCACATGACCACAAACGCCTTTCTGTGAAAAGTTATTGAAGAACGGTAATTTGGAATCTAAAATACGGGCCGAATTGTTGCAGTTTTCTTTAATTTGCGTGGAGTTGGATAACAAGTCAGTGATAAAGTCTGTGTGTTTTCATCAAAATCAGTAGCAGTTTTTGCGTGAAAGATTGACAAACATCTATACATGCATCCATCGTCACAAACTATTGAAGTGAAAACTTCTTTAGCATCGTTGTGATTTGTAACTCGATAAAACGAAAAAAAAACAGACACATTTTAACGTGGGAGAAAAATATTTTGTGAATGGTGATCAACGTTAAGCGTAAAAAGGTCAGTAAGTGGATGGGTGATCAAGGTTAAGCAACGGTAGCTGAGGTCAGTATGTGGATGGGTGATCAAGGTTAAGCGACGGTTGCCCAGGTCAGTAAGTGGATGAATGATCAAAGTAAAGCAACGGTAGCCGAGGGCAGTATGTGGATTGGGTGATCAAGGTTAAGCGACGGTTGCCCAGGTCAGTATGTGGATTGGGTGATCAAGGTTAAGCGACGGTTGCCCAGGTCAGGCTGTGGATGGGTGATAGTTACCATAAGCCTCTTGTATCATTTATCGAAAATGTAAGCTCTGAGTCTGAATAAAAGTAATATACACTAATAAAATGTAAAATAGACCTACAATTATCCTTTTCCCGAAATTTTACATTCGTCTCATTATCTTGAATTCAAAAATTTTGAAGGTTTCACTTCTACCACGTGTGAATCGTACACATGTTTTTTTTCATATTCCGAAGCGTAGATTTTTATGGAGAAGAATGGGCAAGAAACTCGCAACTCTTATCAAAAATCGAGGAAATTCGGCGCAGAACCAAACTAAGTAGTCGACATAAGCTCGCAGAATAAGCAAGCTGAAGTGGCAGGCTATCAAAATCAAAATATTTTTATTTCACATAGGCCTACGGGGCACTTATAAAACGTCGACAAAAAGGTGCTCGGTTCGGGTTGTTCGTTTCCTATGGAGAAGAACCGGCAAGAAACTCCATGGTTACTGTTTTAAAATATTTCTGTTACAGCGTTAGTACTAAACTATGGGAGGACATCGTAGGTCAAGCCACATTTTAAATACCAGGGAAAACACATTTATTAAAATAAGGGGTCAATCAAGAGCTTGAGGAGGAGGCTATACAGAGTCTTTTTCTTCTCAGGGCATAAACTAGGTTGATCTCCTTCTCCCTCTTCGATCTTCCTCTTAAGAGAAACTATTGGGCTTGGATCCACACTCTGAGAATAAAATAACTCTAGGTGTCTCTGGATGGTTCGATCAACTTGATAATTTATCATCTCATCTCTGATAGAAAGATATTTATCTCCATCTATCCAGACAATATTCCTTGTCCCTATGGGCATAGAATCTCTTGTGTCGTGCAGTGTCCTCAGACTTTTTACAGGATATTTCTCCGGGATGTATTGGGAGAATCTGAAACCGGGTATAATTCCTGTCATCAGTCTTCCAGTGTCTGTGTGACCCTCACCGGTAACTATCAGCCCCTTACCATAAATGATAAGATTGCCTGAGCATGACATTTGGACTATACCCTCGTCAGCCTTGAGGGAAATCGTGTCTACGTCTTTATAAAGAAAGACCATGGTGGGGGAATATGAGCCCACATACTCAGATGCAAAGCAATACCAGAAACAGATGAGGAGTTTGTTGTAATTGGGAGTTGCAACAGCCATTTGATGAAGTAAGCCTGACAATAAGTCGTTGCTTACTACAAAACGTAGAACGAAATAAAAAGTTACCAAGGATCTAGGAATCTATAAGGCCATATAAACTTTGAAAACCACACAGTCACACTGCAGACATTGACACACAAATTCATGAGTGCTAGTAGCGACAAAAATATAATCCACAAATATCAGAAAATTGTCTGCTGATGATGATTACTTACCTGTCCAGGCAGATACTTTGGCAACCAACATTACGACTGCGAACAGAGCTACAAACCACTTCATGATGATTTTTTGTATCCTCAATGAGACGTTGAGCATTCTCCTGGTTTTATATAATATTGACAATTATTTACGCCCTAATGATATAATTCTAAATTGTGTTATTTTCAAACGTTTTAATAGTACTCATTGGTGAATAAAAGAAACAACTTGTTTGTTCGTTACCTTTTTCCTATGAAACTCGTCATCTGAACTATTTTGAGGTCGGCTTCCAGTCTAACCGGATGCAGCTGAATACCATTATTTTACAAGCGATCCCATCTGACCTCCACAAGTTTTATTTATTTATTTAAAAACACAAACACTACCATCACAGGATTACCTAATATAGTAGTGCAGTTATAGTTATAATAGCTAAAACAAAAATCATAAACCTCAGAAAACCCTTTTGCTAAACATAAATCTTAAAAAATAATTACTTATAGGTATTTTTTACAAATAACACAAGAAATTTTACAAAATGTGGCCCGTGGGAATTCATTCAATTTAGGTCTTATAGGCAGTCGCAGTACCGGTACTGGGTAATTCGGACTCCTTGGTAAGACTGCCGTTCAGACGGGTTTTTCGCTAGCCATAACGATGGTCAAAGATCTTTAAATGACAGCCGAGACGGACGTGATTTACCAGCCGCTTACTGAACCTCAAGAAGCGTTACTTAACATTTTTTTCGGAGTATTGTATGGGGCGAGCAGAGGGTTATTTAGAACTCTAACCAATTAAAACCCCACTGACACTCCATAACCCTACATAAACACTCCATAAGCCAGGGGCCCGGTACCGGGATCAGGACATTTGGGCGAACCCATTTTCGCGAAAAGACTTTTGCGCGCAAGAAAGGACTATTGCTCGAACGGACATTTTCGCGACTTAATGACTTCATGGGTGTCTTTTTCGTGGTTTTTGAGGTTGTTAATTACAAAAACGTTATCGTGATTTTCGAGGTTGCTGATATCTAAAATGAATACAATACATTTAAAGTTTTCGTCATGTTCTCACTATAAAGTAAGTCAGTTAATCAAGTCATAAATTGAAAATAATGAGCAATGGCCTGGCCCGTAAGTAATTTGGGAGTGGTATTTCCCTAAATGATTCAACTAAATCTTTCAATCCTGCAGATGTTTGCCTAAACCTTGGCCGACAGCTATATTTATTCTACGTGACAAAATTCGCTCCAGGTGGTAGGTATCTAATTTATATTAGATACCCGGTTCGATTCCCGGCTTCAGTAGAATTGGTCCACTGACCAAATTTCTACATTGGAGGCCCCGACGAGATACGAACCCGTGATCTCCTGTTTACCTAACTTCGTTCCTGCTGTTCCACTGGTGCTCTGGACGGTTTGTGGTCTGGAGTCTTCAGTCTTGAAAGCTGATCACGTCGGGGTCACCAATGTAGAAATTTGGAAACCAAACCACCAACCACCAATTTGGATTTTTTTTATCTTTTTTTTGGATTTTTGGAATCCTTCAAGGGAGTTGTTCGTTCGGGGAATTCCCTGTAGAACTACACCGAAAATATTCCACAAATCAGTCCCGAAGGCTAGGTGCCTTCGAATGGCGCGCGGAGGCACTACGCCGGGGGGAAACTCCGCTGCCGCGGCAAATTGTCGCTCAGCGGACAGACCTCCGGCGCGATCTCATGGCGACATGGAGAGAGCGACTGTCGCAACCCCGTGCAAGGCACGCCACAATAGTGGCGATAAGTCCCCTCTTTGAGGAGTGGCTGGAGAGGCGCCACGGCGCCCTCACCTTCTGCCTGACGCAGTTGCTCACCGGACACGGTTGTTTCGGGAGGTTCCTGCACCGAATCGGGCGGGAGGAAACGCCCGGGTGTTACCACTGCGAGGATCGGCCGGAGGACACGGTGGAGCACACTGTGGAGCTGTGCCCTGCTTGGGCTGAGCACCGCCGTGTCCTCATAGCGACGATTGGCGGCGGCGACCTCTCGCGTCCGGCCCTGGTTCAATCCATGGTCCGGAGCGAGAGGGAATGGGAAGCCGTCGCCTCCTTCTGCGAAGCAGTCATGCTAGCGAAGGAGGTGGCGGAACGTGAGAGGGAGAGAACCTCACGTCCCAGCCGCCGCGGGAGACGCCCCGGGCGTCGGGGGGCAACCAGTGGCCCCCGGCCACCGTAGGCGCGGGCCTGTGGACGGTGAGTAATGGGCTAGCTCACCGTCCGTCCGTCTTTTGACGACAGACCGTGCCGACGGCGCGTTCGTGTTCCACGCGCGCCTCAAGGAGATGTCAGCAAATCGGAAGGGGTCCGAGAGGGCCGATGCCTGCCAGGGCTGCGGGTTGTTCGAAAGAGATACCGTGCCCCTGGAACACAAAGGGCTAAGAAGGAACATGGATGGGTTTTAGTCAGTACAAGTCTGACACTCCCTTCCGCTCCGCCCAGAGCGGAAGAAGTCATTTGATGATTTCCCATCCTAAAAAAAAAAAAAAAAGGGCTAGGTGCCTTCGGGAAGCCGATTCCTACCGGCTTCCCTTTGGGAAAGGCACTATACGTAGTGTCTACCAGTGGCGAAGGGTCAAAACTTTGTAAGGGGAAGCCGAAGAAAAAAAATGTTTTTCTTCATAGCATTTTTCATGTCCGTTTCAACCAAACGGCCACCTCATAATATTTGATGAAACTTTTCCAGGAATTATAGACCAGGGTAGAAGCCTTTAAAAATAATAAAAAGTGAAAAAAAAAATAGTAGGATGAAACCCATTGGAAAAGGAGGGAAATATTATACAAATGAAAGGAAAAATAATTTACGGGCGATCTGAGGTCGGGAAGGGGATGGGGGTGAGTTTTTAAGGGTAAAAAACGGTTTTTCTCGATTTCCGGCAAAACTAAAAGTCCTATCGAAAAAAGTCAAATAGCAAAGTTGTAGGTAATAAAAAGATCTAAAACTTTTGTATTTACACTTTTTTCACATAACCTCAAAATGTATGTGAAAAATCCAAAAACCAAGTTTTTGGTTTTTTATTTTTATCTTTAACAAAATTTTTTTTTTTTACTTGTTTTTGGTGAAAACTTACCTTTTTATGTCCCAAATACGCTGTAATTTATTTGATTAAAAATATTTTTTTTTTCACCTTATTTTGAATTAATATCGAAAAAACACCCTAATTTTCAATCGAAAATTCACCCGTCAAAATATCAACTTTTTTCAAAAAGTTGGTATGGTTTCTGTTCGTTGAAATCTCTACTTTCCGAAGGTGAAAAAAAAAAAATGTTACTATAGTAAATCTTCTCAGAAACTGCAAAAATAAAAAATAAACTTTTTTTTTTAATTATTATAAATTATTTTGAGCTATTTATTAAAATTTACACTTTAATTACTCGAAAAACGTTAGATTACATGTGACATTGATAACAAAAAAAAAAATATAAAATATATATCGTAAATTTATTTTTAATAACAAACTTTTGGCCGATTTCCATATATATTTTATACATTTTTTTTTGTCTTTTCAGATTATCAGTATGGATGAATCTGTTTGTATCATCTGCAATAAGGCAGATGATAAGCAAGTGTATGCAATAAAAAAAGCAGCTTTGAATCGTTTAGTGGTATCCAGCAAGAAAAGAATCGACAATAAATACAAAAAATTTGAGACTTTGACATCAGCTTTTATTCATCGAAGTTGTCAAAGTCAATATAATGATGAGACCGCAATAGCTACATTTTGTAGTTCAAGACAAAAAAAAGCAAAGGAAGGAAAAGAAGTAATTAAAGATGCTCTTGGATTTAATTTTGAATCTCATTGCTTTATCTGCGGTGGATTTTTCGGTAATATAATATCTCAAAAGAAAAAATTTCATGTGTTCAAAACAACCATACAAGAGTAACTGTAATATATTATATTACAGTATATTAAAAAACAGAACACATTAAATGATTTCGATAAAAAGATTTCAGCTCGTTTGCAAAATGTGCCTGATTTAGTCGCAGTAAAAGCGCATTAACACACTGCTTGTATGGCTAATTTTCTGAAAAGATTTACTATAGTAACATATATTTTTTTTTCACCATCGGAAAGTAGAGATTTCAACGAACAGAAACCATACCAACTTTTTGAAAAAAGCTGATATTTTGACGGGTGAATTTTCGATTGAAAATTAGGGTGTTTTTTCGATATTAATTCAAAATAAGGTGAAAAAATAAATATTTTTAATCAAATAAATTACAGCGTATTTGGGACATAAAAAGGTAAGTTTTCACCAAATTTCGTTAAAAAAAAAAAAAATTGTAAAAGATAAAAATAAAAAACCAAAAACTTGGTTTTTTGGATTTTTCACATACATTTTAAGGTTATGTGAAAAAAGTGTAAATACAAAAGTTTTAGATCTTTTTATTACCTACAACTTTGTCATTTGACTTTTTTCGATAGGACTTTTAGTTTGGCCGGAAATCGAGAAAAACCGTTTTTTACCCTTAAAAACTCACCCCCATCCCCTTCCCGACCTCAGATCGCCCGTAAATTATTTTTCCTTTTATTTTTATAATATTCCTCTCCTTTTCTAATGGGTTTCATCCTACTATTATTTTTTTTGGTTTTAAAAATTATCGACCCTGGTCTATTAGTGCTAATTTGTTACTTTACACACCTCTTTTCGTGAGTTTGTTCCAGAAAATACTAAATACAAAGAATAGTTGGCCGCTAGAACCGCCACTTGCTGCAGTCATCGCCCGTGATTACACAGAAACTATATAATGCAAATAGACGAATGATGCATCAAAAGAAAGGTCTTAATTTGTTTCATTTGTTACTAATAGTATAGGATCCCGCTATGCAACGACCTTCACAGAGCTAGTTAATGGATGAAACTTATTTTATATTAAGTTTTATATGTCAATAATACATACTATTATCTATATACTAGTATCGATTTACCTGTTTACACCTGCCTACCCGAGAGTTGTGACGGGAAAAGAAAAGGTAACCTAACGTTTGCATATTTCTATGGGCTTTATACTTTCGATTGGTATGGAATTTGTCTATTAACCAAACCGGAGAAAAGTTAAAAAAAAAAAATGTTCTGTCTGAATTTTTTTAGGCAACCCATATGCAATATATTTATTGACATATTAAATTTAATATAAAATAAATTTCATCCATTAACCAGCTCGGTGAAGTTATGAGTAGGTAGGTATCTCACCATAAATATCAAATTATTAGAGGCTAATGTGTATGTACAATTAGTTCCTAATTTGTTACAGCGATTAAACAGAAAAAATACTAGAAAGTAGGTTCAATAATTTGCTAGGGTCGGTTTTAGTTGGCCGCTCGGACGGCAATATGCTTAAATTACAATGGCGTTTATCTCGTTTTAAAAAGTAGGTCTAAGCTTAGTTATAGTACTAATCGACGGGTAATGTAACCTAGTTTGAATAAATATGGCGAATATAACTGCAGCATTCATATTTTAGATGATATTTACAAAAAAGCAGTAGTATGAAACCGTATGAGAGTAAGGTGACCATGATTACATTAGTACGAAGGCATGTTTTTAATGTTGTACTCTGTGTGAAAATATTGTAGTTGCCCATTCCAAAGCGTAGATCTCTATGGAGTAGAATGGGCAAGAATTAAAAGAATTTTGTTACAAAAACCTTGGTGACATCATTCATGTTGAGATGGTACATTATGTGAGACAATGTAGCTAGACGTGCACGATAAAATGTCATTCAAAATTAAAATAATTAGTCCGAAATAAGCCGTGGCAACCAAGAGATGACCAGGCACAACTGACAGCGCCCGTTCACGAACATGACGCATGGATCATCCATTATTTAACTAAACAATTTTGCAGGGAACTAAATGACCCGACGTGTCACCACAATTTAAGTGAGCATGACATAATCTTAACTGCACTGCCAGGGCACATTAAAGTCAATAAAAGACGTAGGTTTCCAGTAAATAGCTTTCTCGTACATAGTGCTTACAGAATATAATACTAAATTAATTGAATTTATACATACTATTTAATGCTATCAATTCATGCGACCCTGTCCTTGTGGCAGGACCGGCATTGAGCCTAGCGATACGCGATGGCGAGAGGTTTTTTTATTCGAATGTTTCGATTGTTCGAACATCTCGATGGTTCTCGATTGTTTCGACTTGAACTCGAGTCCGACTCGGTCTGTTATTGCGACTGGCGCATAGCGCGTTCATTCGCTAGTTGTTCCTCGATGGTTTCTAGAGTTTGACGAGTTCTTGACTTCTAACTAATTCTTTCAACAAGAGCAATCAAAAATAATCAATACCGCGACGGGAATAAACTTACGTACGAATACTTAGATATATGGAATCATGAAAATAAATAAAACATATCGAGGGTTCTTAATGAATCTGTTTTTTTTTTTATAAAATAAAACAGTGCATCGTAAGTTAACGGCTCGCTCTATTCGAGTCTGGCACGCATTGACCTCTAACTAACATGCACCTCGGCTCGATGCATGCAATCGACTGATCCCGGTCACCGAGCGAGACTCGGTGAGTGATAGTGACTGATTCGAACAATCAAAAAATAGCGATCGATTCTGTTGACTCGAAATAATCGAAAAACATCTCGATTGTTTGGTAGAACGGCGAGTCGATGGTTGACTCGATGGTTTATTTTAACGACTCCGATTCTTTCGATTGTTAAAACATCTCGGACTCGCCCATCGCTAATTGAGCCAAGCATTATTATCAGCGGTATAATCGTCCAATTTGCAATAAGCTTGCTTACATCGTGTGCGTTAAATGCATGTTTTAAATTTCGTTTCACTCAGCTCAAGAATACTTTGTGTAATTGTATTTTTTATTTTTTAATAATAAAAACTTTATTGCATAAAAGGTGTTGCAGTATCCATACTTTCATACTAATATTATAAATGCGAAAGTCACTCGGTTTGTTTGTATGTTTATTGTTTGTTTGTATGTTTGTTTGTTTGTTACCTTTTCATGACTAAACGACTGATCGGATCTTAATGAAATTTGGCAAGAAGATAGATTTCAACCTGGGGAAGGACATAGGCTATATATCATCACGCTACGACCAAAAGGAACGGAGCAGCAATGAAAAATGTTGCGAAAACGGGGAAAATGTGACGCAGACGAAGTTGCGCGGGACAGCTAGTATACAATAAAAACAGTTGCACTTTACAAATGAACACTGGTATACAACATAAATGGTTGGGGTACTGTCTTCTTAGATAGACTACATAATAGCCTGTAGTAAAGAGAAACAGTGCCATCAAGAATGGAGAAATCAATTGCTTAGTGTTTAAAAATTATTGATCTTAGTTTTAATAACATAAACAAAATGATAAAAATAAAAAAGGAATATGCCTAAAAGTATATATCAGATATGAGTAAGTGTGCTGTGCGGGTGAAAGTGTGTGTGGGTGGGTGTATGTGTGAGTGTTTGTGTTGAGAGTATGAGTGAAGCGTGTATACTTATGATAGTGTAAAAAAGAAAAGAAAAAAAAGATTCAATGTGAAAGAAAAGATTCAGTTTCGTCATATATTTTGTCTAGTAGGAAGGAGCGGACTGCTGATTTACATTCTTGAACGGATAAACAGTATACTGAAATAATTGCATTAATTTTGTTGTACAGGAAAGGGCCAAGGTAATAGATTTTTTTTTCGTATTATAAGCATCTTAAACAGTACCCCATGAAAGATTAGTCTACTTTAGCGAGTCTGAACCCTGGCTAAACGTAATTTTGCGTCCTGCTCCCAGGACGTTCATCCAGAAATCAAGACAAGAGCATAAACAAACATTTTATCAGAAATATGATGAGTGAAAAGTAAAGATTTACTTGGTATTTTTTATTTGCCATCATCGTTCTGACGTAAATTACTAAAAATTGTTTTTCTATCCTGGTGGCAGTCGTAGCTAAACGAATCAAAAAGGTCGTGAGCTGATGAGCTATAGTAACTTTTTTATTTTAAATAAAATGTCTTACTCGAGAACACCTTATCGTTGGCAACTAATATTTTTATAACATCCCTTTTGCCAAACTATATCTTTGGATCGGCTTCCAGTCTAACCAGATGCAGCTGAGTACCAGTATTTTACATGAAGCGACTGCCTATCTGACCTCCATAACCCAGTAACTGGGTAATACGATACCCCTTGGTAAGACTGGATGTCAGACTTTTGGCTTCTGACTGCTCGTAACGACTATCAAAGATCTACAAATGACAGCCGGGACCAACGGCTTAACGTGCTTTCCGAGGCATGATGTAATTATGGTCATACCCTTCCACGGACCAACCTCGGCAAGCACAGCATTAAGATCCTTTAAGATCGACCCGTATTATTTAGCCAGAGGCTCCTTATTTTCCCATGTGCGTAGGCAAAAAATACAGAACGCCATCTTCGATCCTTAGCTACTATTTTCGCCTCGTCCACATTCCTAAACTTACTCTGGTTGCGAGTACTACGCAACTGATTTTTCTGAAGAAAATCACTTTCACTTTTATAAGTTCCAGAAATTTCATAATCCATATCCATCCGGTCTTAGTGCACCTGCACCGACACAACTGCTAGTTGCTCACTAATAATTTTACAAGTGTCTTGTAGTACAGTGCCTCTTTTATTTAATTTTACAAGTGTCTTGTAGTACAGTGCCTCTTTTATTTAATTTTACAAGTGTCTTGTAGTACAGTGCCTCTTTTATTTAATTTTACAAGTGTCTTGTAGTACAGTGCCTCTTTTATTTAATTTTACAAGTGTCTTGTAGTACAGTGCCTCTTTTATTAAATTTTACAAGTGTCTTGTAGTACAGTGCCTCTTTTATTAAATTTTCTAGCGACCGACTGGTTTAGCGTCAAAGCAAGTACCGTTTGGCGGCGCAGGAGACCATATTTTTTAGAGTTCCGTAGCCGAATGGCAAAAAACAACCCTTATAGATTCGTCATGTTGGTATGTCTGTCTGACCCTGTGTCCGTCCGTATGTCATAGCCACTTTATTCTGAAACTATTTGGGCTACACAGTCTAAACATGGTAGACAGATGTATTGCGTCAACCTCTTTACGATTTTTAAACATAAATAAAAAAAATAAAAGATTAAGGGCACTCCATACATGGAACAGAAACAAAATTTTTTTTTTTCGTCGAACCTATACGTGCGAGGAGTCTATAGATAGGTCTTTAAAAATTACATTGAAATTCTAAAACCGTTTTTTCTTAAAGTCAATCGTTTGAAAAATAGACACTTTCAAAGTGGTAAAATGTGTTCCTCCCCCTCCTTTTATTTCTAAAGTAAGAGATAGATAAATAAAAAAACAAAACTCATTTATGTATCCACATTGGACTGATAATCAGCATTGTTTTAACGTCAAAATAACAAGTGACAGTCCCCTAAAACACGTCTTGCGCCACTTCCTAATGTTTTGGCTGAGACGAAGAAGTGGCGGAACAAACTCCCCAGCAACACAGTCGTCGCAAGACCAGTCAGGGCCAAAGACACATTAAAGGCACATTATTTCCTGTGTGCCTTCATGGAGCGCGTATGGTAACGCTTCTTGAGGTCAGTAAGTGGGTGGGAGACCACGTTGGTCCGTTCTTCACTCCTGTCATTTGTCAATAGACCGTCGTTAAGGCTAGCGAGAAACCCGTCTGACCGGTCTTACCAATGGGTCCATATTACACAGTAGCAGTACGGAATTGCTTTTATGACCTCTAAAACTTTTCGAGGTCTATAAAAGAAGGCTATATAATGAACAATAATGGTATTCAGCTGCATCCGGTTAGACAGGAAGCCGACCCCAAAATAGTTTAGATGGAGTTTCAACGGAAAAAAGTAACGAACAAACAGTTTCTATTATTCACCAATGCGTACTATTAAAATGATTGAAACGAACACAAAGCTTGTAGTAATAACATAATTTACAAATGTATCATTACGGCGTAAATAATTGACGATATAAGACCAGTGGAATGCTCTACGTCTCATTGAGCATACAGAAATCATAATGAAGTGGTTGGTAGCTCTGTTCGCAGTCGTAATGTTGGTAGCCAAAGTATCTGCCTGGTCAGGTAAGTAACCAAACCCTTCATCATCATCATTAGCAGACAATTTTCTGATATTTGCGAATTAATTTTCAGTCACTACACTCGCTATAGGGCGGCATGTTTCACCACTTGCGATTAGGTTCCCGTTAACTTCCTTGACAGATAAATTCTGTTCCTTTTTTCAATTAATTCGGTAAGTAGTTGCTATTTTGACTTCATGAAATAGGCCCCTAGTCTTTAAATATGGTACTAAGGTACTATAAATAAAAAAAACTTGAAATAGCCATTTCATCTGGGTTCCCTACTCGAAATCGAATGACGTTAACTAGAATAACACTTGCTCGAAAACGTTAGCTCGATTGTACTTGAAATTGATAAATTATGAGCGCGACAGTTCACTACCTCGATGCATGACAACACACATTGACATTTTTTGACATTAATTAATAATCTAAATATAAACTATAATAATAATAACATTGACGAAGTTGATACAACAAAATTTTTAGGACTTATTATTGACAAGAAATTAAATTGGAAGGCACATATACAGACTATCAGTAAGAAAATAAGTACCTCAGCATATGCTCTTTACAAACTGGCAGCGGTAATTAGTATAGATGCTTTACTCACCGCATACTACGGTTTGGTGGAGTCCATTCTAAGGTACGGCGTAATTTTTTGGGGTAACTCGACTGACCGGGAACTAATATTTAAAACTCAAAAGCGTTGTATTAGGTCGATGTTCCAACTTGAAACCACTCAGAGTTGCAAACCTTATTTTAAAAAATACAAAATCTTGACCCTACCTTCACTTCACTTTACATATTAGAAAATGCGATGTTCGTAAGATCCAACCCTCTCCTATTTTCTCGCATGGCAGATCGATTCCCTCGTAATAGACGTGACAGTACCCAAATTTGCCTACAACAATATAGAACGGCACTTATGCGCAAAAGTGTCTTTTGCATGGCTCCGAAAATTTACAATAAACTTCCAAAAGACTGGAAGCAGTTAAATGATGCAGCGTTCAAAAAGAGAGTTAATAATTTTCTAGCAGATAAGGCTTATTATAATTTGAATGAGTTTTTAGATGAGAAAATATTTTACATATCTATTGTTCTCTATGTTTTAGTATATAAATAATCATAACAACTTTTGAATAATTTGACTCTGGAAGACTTTATATGATTACTATAGATTCAATTATGATTTTATTAATTACTTTTGACATGACTGTATACTTTGACATGAATTATTAATTCCTCTTTATTTTTAATTATGATTTCAATTCTTTTTTTACTTTTGACATTTATTACCTACTAGTTGCAAATTTTGCAGTCATAGATTAAATTTTGTTTTATTTAATTCTTTTATTCTTGTAATGTTTATTTTTTGTTAAAATTGATTTGTATTCATTTGTTATTCTAAACATTTGCACGCCGTAGTATGGCAAACATGTCTGAACCAATTTTTCATTATGTTATCCTGCATGCACTTTTTATTATTGTATGTATACACATGTTTGGGCAAATAAATTTTTATCTTATCTTATCTTATCATGTAAATCTCGAAAAACTATAAGCTCGAATCATCGACAGCGCGAAGCCTTTATTTCATTATCTTGAAACATCAAAATCAACACTATTCCGCCACAACATAAATTCGGCGAGTTTCAAGTTATTAATAGTTGAAAAAAAAACAAAAGGAAATTTACAAAAAAAGAAACTTCTAAGCAACGGATTTCTTCACTGTCTTCTCCCCACCATTATGAACTTGAACTCTGAAAATCCGACCACTATAAACTTCGTTCCACCCGTCCAATTGCACTCAACTATCAAGGACCTTAATCATCATCGGTCATCGGTTCTACGGATAATATGACTGCCTTGCCATCTCAGCTTGCTTATTCTGTGAGCTATGCTACTTTGGCTCTCCGCCAATTCTCACAATGATATAATTTTAAAAGCGTTTCGAGTTTCTCGCCCATTCTTCTCCATAGACGTCATGTCGCTTCGGAATGGGGAGCTACAGTACTTTCACAGTTATTATACCTGTGACTGGACTGTACGTAGATATAGTTGACTATTCTAAAGTGCTTGAACGGGTCTATCTTACTGTGTACTATTTATTGTAAAAGAGAAAGTTTCTGACGATAGATCCGTGTATTGTATGGTTGAATGGATGTTTGTCACTCTTTCACGCAATAACTACTACCAATTTAGATGAAAACACACATACAGATGAGGGATGCCCGTTTTTTTGGTTAGAATCGATCTTCTAGATCATAACCTCGTGAAGCAATTCAAGATCCTAATCGCATAATATTGTATCAAATCAAATCAAAATCATTTATTTCAAGTAGGCCAGTTACAGGCACTTTTGAATAGTCAAACAACAATAAATATTAAGCTACAGTCCCAGTCACTAGACATAATAACTGTGAAAGTACTGTAGTTGCCCATTCCAAAGCGTAGATCTTTATGGAGAAGAATGGGCAAGAAACTCCATGGACACTCTTTTAAATTAGTAACTTGTTACAAAAATCTTGAAAAATCCTGTGAGAACGATGTAGCAAGACGTGCACGTTAAAAGTGCCCACAGTAAAAACAAAAAAAAAAAGAATTCAAAAATAAAATAAATAGTTCGAAATAAGCCGTGGCAACTAAGAGATGACCAGGCACACCTGACAGCGCCCGTTCACGAACATCACGCATGGATCAGCCATCATTCAACACAACCATTTTGAAGGGAACTAAATGACCCGACACACGCGCCACCATCAGCGTGACATTTAAGTGAGCATGACATACTCTTAACCGCCAGGGCACATTGAAGTCAATAAAAGACGTAGGTTTCCAGTAAATGATAGCTTCCTAGTACATAGTGCTCACACAATATGGGCTGTGCGACTATACAATACTAAATTAATTGAATTTATACAATGCAAAGTTAGTTGAGCGTGAACAACGAACAGACGTTGTTCACGCTCAAAGAACAGACGTTGTTCACGCTCAAGAACAGACGTTGTTCATGCTCAAAGAACAGACGTTGTTCACGCTCAAAGAACAGACATTGTTCACGCTCAAAGAACAGACATTGTTCACGCTCAAAGAACAGACGTTGTTCACGCTCAAAGAACAGACGTTGTTCACGCTCAAAGAACAGACAAAACTCTTTCGATTTTTTCATACGTTCTTATAGGCGTATACGATTCGAAATGGGCCAAGAACGCTTCCTTTTAATCGATTAAAAAAATTGGTAGATCGTATAGCTATGAATCGATTTTCTGAAAGATCGATTCCGATCTCCACTTGACTCCACGCGAAAGAAGCTCAGTTAAAGTTGCGTTGAGATGCTGCATTGAGTAACGGTTTCTGGCAGATGCGGAGCTGGTACAGCGGTCGTTGTGCACAGAGGTCCATGAGTGCCAAGATGGTTGCTACTGCGAGAGTCCCAGGAGTACCGTACCCAAGATGTGTTTTTGCTACATCCCTACATACCCTCCGTAAGAATCCTTGTCTAATTGTTATAATTTAATTTTAGCGGTTTGAGGAACAGGGTTATAAAGTTCCTCGATACTCCTACAGAAAAGGGAGGGTGTTGTCTGGTGGGGCTGATATTTCCTGTGTAGACGAAGTCGAGGATAACTCTTGTTCTTTCTCATCTGCTTGCGAGATGTAGAAATGTTAGTTCTTCAGTTGAGGCATAGATGGCGCTGTAGTACTTATTGTTCCATGTTGCTCAAGTGGAGTGGTGCCGCTACAAATAAACGCACAACTTGACTACGATACTGAACAACTTTTTTTCTATGACTTTTTTTTAGTTATAAACCTAGTGATGGAAGATTAGCGTGCCGTCGCAGCGAATACCTGTAAGCGGCGCAGAAGACCTCATTAGGCATCATCATCTTAGCTTCAGATCCGGCGAACCTGATAAACGGAGTTACTTCGCTGCATAACCTTTAACTAAAGAAATACATGAATTTTAACACGTCACTGTTTAATAAGTATTTTAATTGCTTCCCTGGGCCTGCTCATGTTTTCCAACTCCAAGTTACCTGATGGAATGCGATATATGCAGCTGGAACGTCTGGCTGACTTTTCCCAAATAAATATGTTGGGAGTCGCCTTCCAATCTAACCGGATGTAGCTGATTACCAGTACTTTACATGGAGCGACTGCCTATCTGACCTCCACATCCACAACCCAGTAAGTGGGTAATACGATACCCCTTGGTAAGACTGGTTGTCAGACTTTCAGGCCACTGAGTGCTCCTCATTGATGTGGCCATTAACCAACCGGTTCGCCGTTCCCGAAGCGATCTATCGACATGTTGGATAGATTATAAGAAGGCCTCGGACTCGGTGCCACATACATGGCTCATGAAGGGTGCTAGAGTTGTATAAAGTTAATGCAACTCTTCCTGATGTCGTGTATGGGGCAATGAAGAGCAATCCTTCGCTATCCAGGATGTCTCCATATCCAGATGAACAGCGAACCCATAAGGATAGATAGAGTTACCTTGATAGAGAGAGATAGTCAGGTTATATCTCACCTTGTTTACAACCCGTATGGCCCTTTTTGTTTGAAAAAATAATTTGACTGATAATTCTACATGGATGACCTGAAACTCTTTGCCCCCAACGATTTGCAACTGATGGAGCTACTGATAGTAACAGAAACTTTCAGTATCGTCATCAGCATAGAATTTGGTGCCTACAAATGTGGGGTCATGCATGTAAAGCGAGGGGAGATTGTGGAATCTTTGGGACACCAGTTTAGATTCCATAAATTTCAGATCCTTTTCAGCAACCGAAACCTACAAGTATTTGGGTATGTCGGAAGCGCTGGTTAGTTACAGTAATTGGTGGTAAACCGTTGTAATTAAATAAATAAATCAATGTCGCTTACATGAAGCAACCGCTGAAGGAGATATGCAGTCTCAGGGAATATAACCTAGAAGCTGCAGCAGGAAGGTAGGGAGGCAGTAAGTAGGTAGGTAGGTAGACAGTGGGTAGGTAGTAGGAGGTAGGTGGTAGGTGGTTGGTAGGTATGCAGTAGGGAGGCAGTAAGTAGGTAGGTAGGTAGTAAGTTGGTATAGTAGGAGTGGTAGGTAGGTAGATAGTAGGTAGGTAGGTAGTAGGTAGGTAGGTAGTAGGTAGGTAGTAGGTAGGTAGTAGGTAGGTAGTAGGTAGGTAGTAGGTAGGTAGTAGGTAGGTAGTAGGTAGGTAGTAGGTAGGTAGTAGGTAGGTAGTAGGTAGGTAGTAGGTAGGTAGTAGGTAGGTAGTAGGTAGGTAGTAGGTAGGTAGTAGGTAGGTAGTAGGTAGGTAGTAGGTAGGTAGTAGGTAGGTAGTAGGTAGGTAGTAGGTAGGTAGTAGGTAGGTAGTAGGTAGGTAGTAGGTAGGTAGTAGGTAGGTAGTAGGTAGGTAGTAGGTAGGTAGTAGGTAGGTAGTAGGTAGGTAGTAGGTAGGTAGTAGGTAGGTAGTAGGTAGGTAGTAGGTAGGTAGTAGGTAGGTAGTAGGTAGGTAGTAGGTAGGTAGTAGGTAGGTAGTAGGTAGGTAGTAGGTAGGTAGTAGGTAGGTAGTAGGTAGGTAGTAGGTAGGTAGTAGGTAGGTAGTAGGTAGGTAGTAGGTAGGTAGTAGGTAGGTAGTAGGTAGGTAGTAGGTAGGTAGTAGGTAGGTGGTAGGTAGGTGGTAGGTAGGTGGTAGGTAGGTGGTAGGTAGGTGGTAGGTAGGTGGTAGGTAGGTGGTAGGTAGGTGGTAGGTAGGTGGTAGGTAGGTGGTAGGTAGGTGGTAGGTAGTAGGTAGGTAGTAGGTAGGTAGTAGGTAGGTAGTAGGTAGGTAGTAGGTAGGTAGTAGGTAGGTAGTAGGTAGGTAGTAGGTAGGTAGTAGGTAGGTAGTAGGTAGGTAGTAGGTAGGTAGTAGGTAGGTAGTAGGTAGGTAGTAGGTAGGTGGTAGGTAGGTAGTAGGTAGGTAGTAGGTAGGTAGGTAGGTAGATAGTAGGTAGGTAGTAGGTAGGTAGGTAGTAGGTAGGTAGGTAGTAGGTAGGTAGGTAGTAGGTAGGTAGGTAGTAGGTAGGTAGTAGGTAGGTAGTAGGTAGGTAGTAGGTAGGTAGTAGGTAGGTAGTAGGTAGGTAGTAGGTAGGTAGTAGGTAGGTAGTAGGTAGGTAGTAGGTAGGTAGTAGGTAGGTAGTAGGTAGGTAGTAGGTAGGTAGTAGGTAGGTGGTAGGTAGGTGGTAGGTAGGTGGTAGGTAGGTGGTAGGTAGGTGGTAGGTAGGTGGTAGGTAGGTGGTAGGTAGGTGGTAGGTAGGTGGTAGGTAGGTGGTAGGTAGTAGGTAGGTAGTAGGTAGGTAGTAGGTAGGTAGTAGGTAGGTAGTAGGTAGGTAGTAGGTAGGTAGTAGGTAGGTAGTAGGTAGGTAGTAGGTAGGTAGTAGGTAGGTAGTAGGTAGGTAGTAGGTAGGTAGTAGGTAGGTGGTAGGTAGGTAGTAGGTAGGTAGTAGGTAGGTAGGTAGGTAGATAGTAGGTAGGTAGTAGGTAGGTAGGTAGTAGGTAGGTAGGTAGTAGGTAGGTAGGTAGTAGGTAGGTAGGTAGTAGGTAGGTAGGTAGTAGGTAGGTAGTAGGTAGGTAGTAGGTAGGTAGTAGGTAGGTAGTAGGTAGGTAGTAGGTAGGTAGTAGGTAGGTAGTAGGTAGGTAGTAGGTAGGTAGTAGGTAGGTAGTAGGTAGGTAGTAGGTAGGTAGTAGGTAGGTAGTAGGTAGGTAGTAGGTAGGTAGTAGGTAGGTAGTAGGTAGGTAGTAGGTAGGTAGTAGGTAGGTAGTAGGTAGGTAGTAGGTAGGTAGTAGGTAGGTAGTAGGTAGGTAGTAGGTAGGTAGTAGGTAGGTAGTAGGTAGGTGGTAGGTAGGTGGTAGGTAGGTGGTAGGTAGGTGGTAGGTAGGTGGTAGGTAGGTGGTAGGTAGTAGGTAGGTAGTAGGTAGGTAGTAGGTAGGTAGTAGGTAGGTAGTAGGTAGGTAGTAGGTAGGTAGTAGGTAGGTAGTAGGTAGGTAGTAGGTAGGTAGTAGGTAGGTAGTAGGTAGGTAGTAGGTAGGTGGTAGGTAGGTAGTAGGTAGGTAGTAGGTAGGTAGGTAGGTAGATAGTAGGTAGGTAGTAGGTAGGTAGGTAGTAGGTAGGTAGGTAGTAGGTAGGTAGGTAGTAGGTAGGTAGGTAGTAGGTAGGTAGTAGGTAGGTAGTAGGTAGGTAGGTAGTAGGTAGTAGGTAGTAGGTAGGTAGGTAGATAGTAGGTAGGTAGATAGTAGGTAGTAGGTAGGTAGGTAGTAGGTAGGTAGTAGGTAGGTAGGTAGTAGGTAGGTAGGTAGTAGGTAGGTAGGTAGTAGGTAGGTAGGTAGTAGGTAGGTAGTAGGTAGGTAGTAGGTAGGTAGGTAGGTAGGTAGTAGGTAGGTAGGTAGGTAGTAGGTAGGTAGTAGGTAGGTAGGTAGTAGGTAGGTAGTAGGTAGGTAGTAGGTAGGTAGTAGGTAGGTAGTAGGTAGGTAGTAGGTAGGTAGTAGGTAGGTAGTAGGTAGGTAGTAGGTAGGTAGTAGGTAGGTAGTAGGTAGGTAGTAGGTAGGTAGTAGGTAGGTAGTAGGTAGGTAGTAGGTAGGTAGTAGGTAGGTAGTAGGTAGGTAGTAGGTAGGTAGTAGGTAGTAGGTAGGTAGTAGGTAGGTAGGTAGTAGGTAGGTAGGTAGTAGGTAGGTAGGTAGTAGGTAGGTAGGTAGTAGGTAGGTAGGTAGTAGGTAGGTAGGTAGTAGGTAGGTAGGTAGTAGGTAGGTAGGTAGGTAGTAGGTAGGTAGGTAGTAGGTAGGTAGTAGGTAGGTAGTAAGTAGTAGGTAGGTAGGTACCACCATCACCGCCAACATATTAAGCCAATAATATATAGTACAGTACAGGAACGTGTCCATAACAATGTATGGTGCGTGATATTGTTGTGCTATGAGCTATATACTATATGCTATTATATTATAGCGTAGTCTGAAAGCAGCTTTAATAAAACGTCATACGCGCATATTATGGGGCTACTGAGAGGGGAAGTAACTTGACTGCGTATCGTGGTCAGACGCTCTCTCTGTTTCAGGTGCTTGAGCCAGCTATCAGCGTGTCGGCGCAGCGACTGTCGGATCAGGTGCGGGTATGTACTTGATCGAAAACGCCTCGACTCACGGAGTAACCCAGTCACGCCTGCTTCGCCAATGATCGCAGCTGCCAAATATATCTAGTGCTTCGACACGATCGGATCGCGGTAGGGAAGAGGATGATGAGGAAGGTGTTCCGGGAGTACCGCTCCACACCGCCTGAACTAAGACCGCGGTTACCTCGTTTGCCTTTTTTTTTTTAGGATGGGAAATCATCAAATGACTTCTTCCGCTTTGGGCGGAGCGGAAGGGAGTGTCAGACTTGACTGACTAAAACCCATCCATGTTCCTTCTTAGCCCTTTGCGTTCCAGGGGCACGGTATCTCTTTCGAACAACCCGCAGCCCTGGCAGGCATCAGCCCTCTCGGACCCCTTCCGATTTGCTGACATCTCCTTGAGGCGCGCGTGGAACACGAACGCGCCGTCGGCACGGCCTGTCGTCGTAAGACGGACGGACGGTGAGCTAGCCCATTACTCACCGTCCACAGGCCCGCGCCTACGGTGGCCGGGGGCCACTGGTTGCCCCCCGACGCCCGGAGCGTTACCTCGTTTGCCTATATACAAGAAAAATAAGGCGCTGGTGTGTATTCTAGATTCGCAGCTGTCAAACTGTTTTGAACTGTTATGTAATGTAGGTATATTGATAATTATTTGTAAGCTAGGCTGTACAGGCGCCCGCCGCCGCCGTCAGTCCGCAATATACGATCTTACCGTGAGCCCGTGTTTTATTACGTCCGCCGTACAAACATCACAACAACAGCAAAGACCTCGCTGATACCCACTCGATTCGCAGCTGTCAAACTGTTTTGACAACAGCAAAGACGTCGCTGATACCCACTCAATATGTACTGCGCAGCTGTAGCTCACGTCAAATTTCCTAACAACGACCGAGCTACATTACCAAAATTAGCTATTCCAGCTTGGCAGTGCAGAATTGAGCGGCGTATCGGTGAAGCTAGAGTACTCATTGGCAATTTAATCTGCTTCGGGGGGCAATAGTCACCCTAGCTAGAGTGATGCGCTTTGTGAGGCGGGCTTTTTCGAGAACTGATACTAGTTCTCGTGATTATTTGACCTGCGTTACAGAGCATATCGACTTCCTGAAGCAGAAGATTTGTGCATGGGCAAGCCGTATTCGTAGGTACAAGCGGCGCGTGGAGCGATACACTCAGAATCGCGCATTCCAAAGCGATGAAAGGTGGGTATATAGGGCTTGGGGGCGACCAGACCAAGGGGTGACTGACACGCGTCTGCGCGATGATGACGCCATGTATTCGTTCTGGCGCAGCATCTGGACGGTGCCTGTTAGTCACACTGAGGGTGATTGGACCCGGGAAGTTGAACAAGCGTGTGACGAAGGACTGCACAACGTCTGGATCAAATGGTTTCAAGGATCGCTTGCTCGCTTAGCGTCCCAGTTTCAATCAGCCTTAGAGTCAGGGTCGCTACCCCAGTTCCTGACGACAGGCATCACCCACCTGCTCCATAAATCAGGTAGTACTGCGGAATTCAAAAATTATAAACCTATCACTTGTTTACCAACGGTCTATTAAGTTCTTAAATAGTTGTTTGTTCTTAATATGTTAATTAATTTTAGCTCTATAGATGCATTTTGAGAGCTAAAATTAACCAAAATTTTGAGAGCAATTCCATCATTTTTCCCTCTCAGAATGGATATAGGAATGGGCCCGTGGTACTAAGGAGCTGCTCCTCATTGATATGGCCATTACCCAACAGGTTCGCCGCTCCCGAAAGGATCTTGTCTACATGTTAGATAGACTATAGGAAGGCCTATGATTCGGTACCGCATACATGGCTCATAAAGTTGCTGGAGTTGTACAAAGTAAATGCAACTCTGCGTACCTTCCTGTTGTCATGTATGGGGCGCTGGAGAACTGTCTATCGCTATCCAGGATGTCGACAGATACAGGGGATCAGAGAACCAATAAGGATCCAGCGTGGTATATTCCATGGTGAAAGTCTGAGTCCATTGTGGTTTTGTCTGGCCTTGTACATGGCTCATGAAGGTGCTGGAGTTGTACAAAGTAAATGCAACTCTGCGTACCTTCCTGTTGTCATGTATGGGGCGCTGGAGAACTGTCTATCGCTATCCAGGATGTCGACAGATACAGGGGATCAGCGAACCAATTTTTTTTTTTATTTTTTTTTATTTACCAACAATTATAGCAACATTACAGAGGAGTCCAATACGATGCTATAAGTCACAAAGTACAATCATAAAATATTAAAACAAGTAAAATTACACCCAGTAAAAACATTAATAGTTTTATTAATTAAATATGACATCGTTTATAGTTGCACACCGCTTTCAATTATTATTTGTGCTGCTTGAATAAATTTCTGCACGTTTTGCCCAAATATATCTTCCGACACCGTTATATTATTAATAATACGTGCGGCTCGCGACATAAACTTAAAACAAACAAACGGGGTAAACTTGAGTAGGTTAGTCCTAGCCGCTGGCACTTCTAACAGTGCAGGGCGGCGACGCGCTCCCACACACCCATCCGGCGCGCGCAGCCGTAACGCAGCCAGCACCTCGGGGTGGTGCAGCAACCCTAACAGTACGCGAGCCACGTACTTGACTAACGCCACGTCTCTTCTTACGGCCAGCCTGGTGTACCCAACCATGCCCAGGACGAACATACTTGGATACATCAGGGGATAAAAGGGATAAACTCCGTACTGCTTCAGGTACAGAATCTACAAAATTTATTCTGCATTTTTTCCAACATGAGGCTGTATTTTGTTTCATGCGGATTCCAAGTAAATGCACTCGTTTCTAGGTGACTTCTCACAAGTGCATTATATAAAACCTTAACAGCCGCAGTATCAGTAAAATCCTTACACTGTCTTATTATGTACCCAAGATTTTTGAAGGCCCTACCGCACACCTCCACTATGTGTTTGCGGAACGTCAGCTCCGACACCATCTGCACGCCCAGATCTCGAACATGCCTAACCCGCGGTATGACTACGCTGTCCATGTCGTACTGATGCTGTAAAGGAGCACGAGCGCGAGTGTAGCTCATTAAACAACACTTGTCAACATTAAAATGCAGCTTGTTAGACTTACTCCACTGCACTACATTGTCGATATCAGACTGGAGCCGATTACAGTCAGAAATCTCTTTAACACTCATATACAACTTTAAGTCATCCGCAAACAATAGACAATTCGCCTCTTTCACGACTGTAGGCAGGTCATTAACAAATAAAATAAATTCTAATGGCCCAATATTACTGCCTTGACTCACCCCAGAAAACGTGTAATAGAGACAAGATTCATGACCCGCATACTCGACGTACTGTCGGCGCTCGCCAAGGTAGCTAGCGAAAAACTTAAGTAATTGCGGTGTGAATCCCATCGCAGATAGTTCGCCCAAAAGTACATCGTTATCCACGGTATCAAAAGCTTTACGGAAGTCAAAATAAAAAGAGGTAAAAAAAAAAATAATAAGGATCGAGCGTGGTATATTCCATGGTGAAAGTCTGAGTCCATTGTGGTTTTGTCTGGCCTTGAACCCTCTCAGCACACTGCTAGAGGGTTCAGGTCTAGGTTATCGGTTAAGGAGAGGTGGTCAGGTCAGAACTTTGAGTGTAGAGACTACCAAATATCGATAAATCTGGATCGTCATGACCAGAGGTCGGAATTAGGTAGAGTTATTTTTGTACTTACACTGATTTCATACAGCGAAACAATAAAGTGGATATGCCTCAAATACCGAAATTAATTTTATAAAGATGAAAAATCCCGTGATTTAACAAATAAAAAAGTTATTTAATTTTACACAATTTAAACCATCCGCCATTGGATATCCGAAGTTGCAAAATTCCAATGCGCAAACGCAAGGGAAGCTCCATAATAATATCAACATTTCGATGCAAGTACAAAAATAACTCTATCTAATTCCGACCCCTGGTTATGACTTTGCGATCGCTATCTATGTCGAGACTGCAGAGCCTGAGATCCAAAGCACATTGGAAAAATGGCAACAGAAGATAGAGAATGCTAGCTTTTAAGGGTAAGAATTATAAGCCCACGGTTAGACTTAGACCTGCTGTCTTGTATGGATCACAAAAGGGATGGAAGTTAACTTGAGATGAGAATGCTATGGGGGATGTGAGTGTGTGGTGAAACGCTAATGCATTAAACAAGAAAATAGTATATAGGAAGAAGTCTGAAAGTGGTGTGACTGAAAAGTAGTGTGGTAATCAGTTGTCATGGTATGGGCATACACAAAATGATTTCGAATAAAGAGAGGGACGAGCTTTCAAAACGATCAAGAAAAACATCACGAGGAAAACAGCATGTCCTAGAACCAAAAGTGCGAAGATTTAAGACGTGTACCAATCCATACTGGGCCCGCGTGAATAAAGCGTGACACAGACTGATAGCGGGAGCACGGGTCCTTGTGTGTGAACAGAGCGAGCTTCATCGACGATGTGATAGGGATGTCACATCGTCGATGATGTCGCGTGCCATAGCACTCCCGCTCTGTTTCTCACTCCTGCAAATCACGATTCTGAACGACAGAAAAGGATTAGAGCATAAAAAAGTACGATTTCGTGCTGCCATATGAGGTTCAAACCTTACGACCCACTCCCTCTACAGACGCCTGTATCCCAGCAGTGGGTACGTTATGAATGTTCTGTTTGTGTCTGTTGTAGGCCGATTATGCGTAAGTAAGGAACTTGGGGAAGATTATAAGAAGAAAAAAAAACGGAATTTAATAAAAATACACTTTATTCATAAAATATACAATATTGTCAAAAAACTGCGTGCAATGGAAGAACATAGCTCATTAATAATTTGTATAGAACAATAGTGAAAACACTCGTTTAATATAATGCTGTATATCCAGAAAGCACCACCTTAATATTGAGATATTGCCACATTTATTAGAATAATAATTTTCATAAAACTTACATTAAATAACTGAAAAGGTGTGTGGTAATCGGTTATCGTGGTATGGGCATGTGATGCGGAGGAATGAGGATAATGTCGTGAGGAGAGTTTTGAGTATGAATGTGGATGGGTATAAGGGTAGAGGAAGACCAAAGAAACGATGAATGGACTGTGTGAAGGATGATATGGCAAGAAAGGAGGTGTCTGATGAGATGATGGGTAATAGAGAAGTATGTAAGGAGAAGAAATGCTGCACCGGTCACTATAAAGGAGAATGATGATGAATTAATGTCAAAGGCTACCCGCAGTATCGAATTCTAGATCCCCAGAGTTGCAATTCTCAAAATGCAGATGATTGTCTAAGGACCGGTCTCCAGTCTAACCGGATGCAGCTAAATACGAGTATGTAACGTGGAGCAACTGCCTATCTGACCTCCTCAACCCAGTTACTGTATAACACAATACCACGCGGTAATAGTGGTTGTCAGAAGGAAATATTATGTATTAACTGACTAGAATGTGAATAATAATTATGTGATACTCCAATCAGACTGCCGAGATAACTAGTCTAAAAAAAAAATTGTGCGTGGAGTACCTCCGCGCGGAAGAAGTGAAACTTCGTAATGTGGAAATGAGTGCCTTCCTACCCTAATATGGTAGCGTTAAACGTTTAACGCAACCTTGTTGGAAGTCGCATAAGAAGTTTCACTTCAATTAAGTAATACGAAAGGTACACATGGCCGTAAGTGGCCCTCTTTCCAGTAAATGTTGAAAATTGTACCGTACGGCAACGAATATAAAGATCATATTTAAATGCTTTGTGTAGAATGTGTGTAGTTCTGTAAAATAAAATGGATTCAATTGTGAAAACGCGGAACGGTCTTTTTTTTTATTGATCGTAATATGATTAATGGATTGGCAACACTTTTCGATATGCATAGACTTTAGTAGATCACGTCTCTCCTTACGGGTTGTAAGGGACACCGACGCGAAAACACATTTAAAACTGTTGTTTCTGTGTTATAGAACAGCAATTATTCTTTTACTATAAAATAAGAGGTCGGAATTAAGTAGAGTTATTTATGTGCTTGCATCGAAATGTTGATATTAATATGATCTTCCCGGGATTTTTGCATTGGCATTTTGCAACTTCGGACATCCGATGTCGGATGGTTTAAATTGTGTAGAAGTAAAAATAACTTTTCTTTAAGAAATCACGGGATTTTTCGGCACTTGAAAATTTATTTCGGGATTTCGGGCATATCCACTTTATTCTTTCGCTGTATGAAATCAGTGTAAGTACATAAATAATTCTACCTAATTCTGACCTCTGATTATAACACAGAAACAGCTGTATTTTATTTTAAATTGCCGTTGGTGAATGTCTATGTGCCCCACTTAGAAATTTGAGAATGATGTACAGCGCGTGTGGTAAGCGTTTTCACGTCGGGGTCTCTCCTACCCCGTAGGCAGAGACGTGATCTACTCAAGCCTATTCAATTTCGAAAAGTGTTGCCAAACCTTTTGAACGCCATTGTCACATATACGTGACAAGCAAGCGCGTGCCCTGTACGCCAACGACACAAATATCTGACAAAAAATGTAGTGTACACTATATTACGAAATAAGCAAATTAAATAATTAGATTTGTGTGTTTTTTTAAGATCTTTAAAATGTGATCTATAATATCTTAAATATTAAATGTCTTATCAATAAATAAGTAAACAATACTTTTGAAATCCCTTTTTTTATTTGTATTTGGTGGCTTGGCGTGGAGAGCACGTGCGTGCGTTTATGCTCTGGCGTTCCAAAGGTTAATCAGTAATGCATATATTTTACGATAAATAAATAAAACCTTTTCGTGTTTCTCACAATCGATTCTATTTTATTTTACAACTTCCAGTTTTATAATATTGTTACAAAAACAGTTAAACATTAAAAACCAACTTTATTTTATTTAAATAAGATCGGTGTATGAATCTTAAAACTAAAGTATGAATAATATCAAAATATTGCTTTTATTTGAACATAGTTCAAGACCAGTTAAAGCTGTACATGGATCTTTTGGCGCGTGGCTTAATTCTGAACTAACGCTTCGATCTTGTTTTTTCAATACGTATTTTGTCAAATGCTTACAAAGAGCGCCACCTACGAAGGCCAAAAGATCTTTCTAGCACTTAAATGTCGGTCTTGACATTTCTTATAAAAAAAATACATTTTCTCATTTTATGCCAAAAAACATGATGGCCGTTTTGAGTAAATTACGAGACAAATTAAATAATATATAAATCCCTTGATCACCAAAAGGGTGAAACAGAGGTGTACTAGCTCGCTCACTCACGATCGACCACTTTTCAATCTTATTACAGAGGGCATAACTCGGTAGTACACAGCAAGCATGACCAGTATAACATGACCTCGCTTTGTATTGATTTCCCGTACAATGAGAGATCCGCATAAACTGGTTTTTGTATAGCTTGATTGGTCGCGTGTGTACCTAAATAGGTACCTAGTACACCCATTTTTCGCTGGATAGAAACATGTTACTTGGCAAAAAACTGATAATATCGTCAATTTTAGCACCAAAACTCAAAATAAGGCACCATTTTAGGTAACAAATATTCTTTATACAGAAAAAAATCTTATAAATTAGTCAGGTATAAAAACTGTAGAGTAGATACAAAACTAGTAAAAAAATATGTACAGACAGCACATCTAGCTACAAGAATAAAAAAAGAAAAGAAAAAAATATATATGAAATGAAACTGACAATTAATTGAATCTTTTATAGATTTTCAACTTTATCGTTAAAGAATTAAGTTCAAACTTGATTGGGAAAATTTGACAGTTTCATGTAGCTTTATGTTGTCTGTACTTAATATAACATCACGCTTGTAATCCCCAAAGGGTTAGGCAGAGGTAGCCCTTTTAAAAAGATTTGCTGCAACATTGGCTCATAAACGGTAGTTATTGCAACCATTTACAAAAACAATCGTTTGAGTATACAAAATAAGCTCCTTTTTTATTACAAAAATATGGTAAGAGATGCTGCACAAATGTACATGGCTGAGCGGCAAATATACAGGGTGTAACGGAAAGGGTATATACATACTTAAGGGTGTGCTACAGACCATCAAACTGAACATGTTTCTCCATCGGACAAACATCGTAATAGCGAATAAAAATATCAGCTGCCCCATATGCATTTGGGTCGAATAGGTATTGAAATTTTGTATGGGGCAGCAGATAATTTTTCGCTGTAACGGTGTTTGTCCGATTCCGCACACCCTTAAGTATGTATATACCCTTTCCGTTACACCCTGTATACAGGTCAATATTGAATCAGCTAGCAAAACTCTGTTGATGTAATCATCGCCTGCCTAGTTTCCTAACTATGTCGGGGTCGGCTTCCAGTCTAACCGGTTGCAGCTGAATACGTATGCTATATATATAGTATGTTACATGGAGCGACTGCCTATCTGACCTCCACAACCCAGGTAGTACTGGGTAATAAGATACCCCTTGGTAAGACTGGTTGTCAGACTTTCAGGTCACTGACTACTCGTAACGACTGTCAAAGATCTACAAATGACAGCCGGGACCAACGGCTTAACGTGCTTTCCGAGGCACGGAGAAAACTCGGTCTGTAATGATCGTCACCCATCTATGGACTGACCTTGACAAGTCCCTTGAAGTTTGACCCGTGTGGCTGTACCCACGTCAGTAAGTATTGCGAGCTTATTCAAATTGACACACGGTGACATTATCAAGGTATTCTGTTCCAGTATAACATGGACTTGCTTTGTGTAGATTTCCTGTACGATGAGAGATCAGCATAAACTGGTTTTGTATATCTTGATTGGTTGTCGTGCATACTCAATTTGCCGACCCAACCCGGAAATGATTCAAAGACAATCATCTTCGATTAAATACTTACGTATCTAGATAAATGCTAATACATACACTTAGTACGTGTGAAGAACATTTACGCACAAACTGTTGCTATGTATTTGGCGTAATATCTATAAAAATAATTAAAATTGAAGAGTGTTTGTAATTTCAAGAACAGGATAAAAGAACAGGTTGTTACTGAATGCATATGAAAGTATACATGGTGGGTTTTTCAAGTGGGCGTGGATGGCCAAATCCGAAACTATATATAATAGCGAAAAATAAAAACAGGCCAAGTGCGAGTCGGACTCGCGCACGAAGGGTTCCGTACCATTATTTATAAAAACGAGCAAAAACAAACATTTTTTGTATGGGAGCCCCCCTTAAATATTTATTTTATTCTGTTTTTAGTATTAGGTGTTGTAGCATTAACAGAAATACATAATTTGTAGAAATTTCAACTGGCTAACTATCACGGTTCATGAGATACAGCCTGGTGACAGACAGACCGACGCCAAGAATCCAACTCATTGATTTCGAAAAAAAATCTTTAATGTGTGTGTGCTAATAAGGATCAAATTCTGAGAATTAATGACATAATGAAATGAATAAAAGCGGCAACAATAAAAAAAAAATCTGTCTTGCTGTTTGTTCCGTCCAATTTATGAGTCTTGTTGCTCGAATTAAATGAAAAAATAATAATAATCTCCGAAACGGCTGGACCGATTTTGACAAAACTCTCACTGGCAGATAGCTAATGTTATGAACACTCAACTCATGAAATTGTAACAAAATCCAATTCAAATAGGGAAGTAATAATAATTTCCGACCATAACGAAAGTGAAGAGTAAAAACTATGAGGCAACAGTTTGTGCGGAGACATCCTTTACATCGTATATTTAACATAATCAGAACTATTAATCCATTGCTTTCAGAGATTACTTACAAAAAAACTTAATAATATAAAATGGCTCATTTACTTATACTTAACTAAATTATTATTTTTAGAGATTCTACTGCAGCCGCCTTTTTTACAAATATATGATTAAAAGGCTGCCGTTATTTGAAATAGCAGCTCGGTAAAGAAGCTACACTGAAGGAAAAGCTCAAAAAATAGCTTTCATTTTGATATTGGCCTCAACAATTAAAGTTTGACATTGATCTTGGCCGTTAAAAGATAACTAAACGAAGTATATTTTTACGGTTAATTTGATGGTCAAACTAATTACATTAAAGTAAAAATATACTTTAATCGAATATTTACTATAAAAAGACATCAGTATGGTCCTAGTTTCCGACCACACGCATTAGATAAATCAGAGATACAAAACTATCATGTCAATAAATTACAGTTTTCTCTAATTACCCCACAGTAAAAAAGTAATATTTATCTTCAACATTGTCTCTTTATTTCAATCCATTTTTGTTTGGATCATCATCATCTGCCTAGCCTTTTCCCAAACTATCTTGGGGTCGGCTTCCAGTCTAACCGGATGCAGCTGAGTACCAGTATTTTACATGAAGCGACTGCCTATCTGACCTCCACAACCCAGTAACTCGGTAATACGATACCCCTTGGTAAGACTGGATGTCAGACTTTTAGCTTCTCACTACTCGTACTCACGACTGTCAAAGATCTACAAATGACAGCCGCCGGGACCAACGGCTTAACGTGCTTTCCGAGGCACGTTTGGATATCAATTCTTAATTTTACAGTAGAATCCGGAAACTTTTAGACCATACAAAACAATGACCACAGAGAACATTGATGTTGGCTGTAAAATACACGTTAAACATTGAAATTGACTGAAAAAAAAGACACTTTGACATCAATATTAACCCTAAAAGACAACTTTACACAAAGAATAGGGATGATGACTATTTTTTTTTGTCTATCGGGTAGACTATTAAAAAGAAATGGCTACGTATTTTTTCTTTTTTCACGTAATCAAAAAAATTACGCAGATTGAAATGGCACATGACGTCACGGGTCAAATTGGATACGTACTTGTGACGTAGTGAGCCCCCACTCTCGAACGTTAAAATGCGTTTTAACTAAACATTTTTTTGTTAATTTGATAAAACAAAAAATACGTGTCTAATATTTTTGTATTACCTGACTGACGGACAAAATAGAATTTAATTTTTGTTACGCAGTCATCATCCCTATTGTCCTTAAAGGGATAGCAGAGATTACACAGCATCTTTCATCCCAACATTAAATAACTGTCCGTCGCTGTTCATATGTACATCGAGGCCACTCTTAACCGTTTTCTCATTGGCCTGCTTAAACACATCCGGCCATACAAATTTCTTGTTCTCTATCAAAGGCATTGCTTTCTGCAACTTCTCATTAAAACTAGAATCGTCCCATTTTAAATAAGTGTTCATTTTCATATGCGCCCTCAGTTCCTCTGACAATTTTTCATGTTTTGTTACATCTTCTAGTAAAATTAGTATAATTCTATTTTTCCCCTCTTTCAAGGCCAAATTATGGGCGGCTCTGAACTCCATATTAGCGTACGCTGAATCCAGGAAGTTATTAGAAAGCATAATTATAGTTTTACGACTTTTTTCAACGGATCTGTTTATCTGATCCGGAATGAAATCTCCGACGAACCAATCTCTATAATGGACGCAAGTTTTTAAACCAAAATCTTTTTCTAACTTCGGCATTAGCTTTTCGATGTGGTGCCTGTCTTTGTGGGCGTATGAAACGAAGACATCATATTCTTTGTCTATATCGTCTAAGTCTTCAATGAAGCAGCCAGGGCAGAGACCGTATTTTATTATTAAAACTTGTATTTTGTGTAAGTTTTTGTATATCACTATTGCTATAATAGCCACAATGATAATGAGGGCTATAAAAGTGCCGCTGGCGACGGCAGCCGCTCGCCAGTTATTACAAAGTTCTAACGGATCCATATTCGACAAGAACTTATTACCACATTTGATTAAACCCAAATCTTTGACGGCCAAACTGTCTTTTAATACAGACAATTCTTTCGAATGCCAGCAATCGCAATCAAAAGGATTATTTGACAAGTACAGTGTTACATTTGATTTTAAAAACTCTATTGGTATACTTGTTAATCTATTGTTTGATAAATCAATCTCTTTGACAGACTTTGAAGGCGCAAACGGTATTTCTTCTAAACCTATGTTTGAAAGATTGAGTAATCTCAAATTTAGGTTGTCTAAAGTCATCGGTGCGGTTTTGAGCCTTAAAGACAAGTATTGTACACCGAATGGCTCCGGATTTGCCATTACGGCAGGAACAGTATTACAGGTGTAAGCTAAATCGTTAGTCGCCGGTCTTAATTCGCAAGAAGAACAAGAATTGTGGCACTTATCAACTGGTAATTCGCATACTAAGTCATTTACTGATACATTTACGAATAATCGCCCTTTCAAGTGCGACGGTGACGCACATGTAGCGTTCCCAACGACAAAATTAGGTTCTACAGACAATGGTTTAGCACCTCGAATTCTCATTGCTAGGTTATAAAGTCCACAATCGCATAGCAAAGGGTTGTTGTCCAGGAGAACTTGGTTTGTGGACTCCTTGTATTCTGGATCTCCTTTCCTAAGTGTGGCGTAAGTCATCATAACAGAAGTTATGGTGTTGTTTCGTAGATCTACGACCAGTTTCTCGCTTAAAAACTCGCATTCTGAAGCCTGGGAAAGACAGTAAAGAGATTAAGTATAGCAGAACTAAAAGTAATATTTAAAAAAAACATGATACCCAAAGAAAATTTTGACAGGGGTTGTCCATTAATTCCGTGAGGCGTTTAGGGGGGGGAAGGTGTCGAGGCGACATCTCACTCAATCTCACGAGGGTGAGAAGGGGGCGTCTCAGTCTCGTATTACGAATTTTTTTTTCCCTCAAGAAACAGTGTATAATTGGGTGGCTATGTGGCTGATATTATTTAACCATTGGCTCAAACTTAAAAAAGGAATCTCTAACTCAAAGCATTTATTGCTATTAGACCATTACAGGCACTTTTGAAAGTCAAAAGACAAAAAAAAACGCTAAGCTACAGTTCCAGTCACAAGGTATTATAACTTTTAAAAGTACTGTACTTGCCCATTCCAAAGCGTAGATCTCTATGGAGAAGAATGGGCAAGAAATTCGTGGACACTGTTTTAAATTAGAATCTTGTTACAAAATTCATTTAAGTATTCATTTATT